>JARFXV010001115.1:0-676081 GCA_031761425.1 Cosmopolites sordidus | reverse complement strand
GTCTATGCTTTCATATTTTTTTACTTTTATTTTTATTTTGTCCGCGGACCCCTTAGGATAGGTTCGCGAACCCACGGGGTCTGCGGACCTCAGGTGATCTCAAGGTCATCTGACCCTGCTCTAAATAATTTCTTTATAGCCAAACAATTTTGAAAAAAAATCCGATGCCCTTTAACCCTACCTAAATGACGATACCTTTTCCATTCATTTAACATGAGATTTTTTACACTTTTTAGATAATAATTTTTTCTCGTCATAATATTGATTATCTTACTAAATATTCTAGATTCTGCTTCTGTTGTGATCCATTTAGGTGGACCAATTTTTATATTGGAGTAAAAAATGTATTTTAGAAGTTTTTCGAATGTTTAAATTTATTTATACCGTTTTTTCCAATAATTATCTAACATTTTCAAACTTACCTGACTACCGGATGCTTTTTATTCATTGAAATGTTATACTTGCATATTTTCTTTTGCGCTCTCAATAGTAATTACAAACACATTTTTAAATATGAAAAAATTGACATTTTAACATATTTGCTGTAAAACTTTCATAAGACATAATAATTAATACGTTTATTTTGTAAGATGAATACTAATTATTTCTGCACCATTGCATTTGAATTGACATCTTACGAAATTTCTTAAGTTGATATTTTCTCTAATTAGCATATCTAAATACCACAACATTCGCCATTTTATATGCAAATGTACAGTTCCAATTAAAAAAATGCAACATGTTTACGGATATACATATATTAATAGAAAACTTTGAAAGGTTATAACAACTTAGATCATATTAATATTATTTTATTATTCAAGATTATAATAATGTATTACGGATGCGGATAGCAGGTTCATGACATAATATAAGGAAAGAAACGTAGTCTATTGAGCTAGGGCGTTTAGTTTCATCAGGCTAACATCCTAAGCTGGTTGTTTTAAAATTTTATAACAATTAATTTTCCAGATTTGTTGTCCATTAATTATTTTTTATTTTCCTTTATACTCACTGCTCTGAACGTGAAAAGGTGTTTTCTCAAGGCATCGAAACCCTTCCTCATCGATACACTAAATTTATTTACCTAGTAATAAGTATAATTGATTAATCAGCTCATGTATTCACTTCAATGTTCGTGACATAAATATATATATATATTATATATATATATATATATATATATATATATATATATATATATATATATATATATATATATTTCTAAATCATTCCGGGTGTCGATCCGTTGATTCTGTGAAGAGTCACGACGTTTCGCCAAAATCGCATTTGGCATTTTCAAGTGTTGTCCGCTTCGACTGAAGAGTCCAATAGTTGGACTCTTTAGTCGAAGCGGAAGAACATTATCTACCATCATATAGCATAGAAACATTATCTAACATCCGTGAAAAATATTAGATGTAACATTGATGATCTTGAAATGGGAATTAATGTAGAACGAGGTGTACGGCAGGGTGACGCAATATCGCCTATTCTTTTCTCGGCTGGCCTTGAAGAAGTATTCCTTAAACTGGATTGGAACAGGATGTCGTAAAGATCAATGGTGCAAACTTAAACCATCTTAGATTTGCAGATGATATTGTTCTCATTTCACAAGACCCAGAGGAGCTGCAAAGATGCATACAAGAATTGCAAAGGCCTGGTGAACCATTTGGTTTGAAAATAAGTCTGAAAAAGAGTCAGGTTATGTTCAATAACTTCGCTCAGGACAGAAGAATTTCAGTTTTAGGAAGGGATTTGGAGATTGTGGACAGCTTTATATATCTTGGGCAGACGATTTCAATGGAGGGGAATACCGCCCGGGAGATGGAACGGCATGTTAAATGTAGCTGGCAGGCATTTGGTAGGCTTAACATACTGTTTAAGAGCAGACTCCCACTTTGCCTGAAAAGAAAAGTCTTCGATCAGTGCGTTCTACCCGTTATGACATACGGAAGTGAACCCGCAATCAATTCAAAAACTTCGCGTGGCACAGAGCGGAATGGAAAGATGTATGCTCGGCATTACAAGACGAAACAGAAAGTCCTGCGCATGGATCAGGGAACAAACAAAAGTCTGTGACATCATTGGAAGAGCAAAGCAATTGAAATGGAGATGGGCAGGCCATATAGTGAGGCGATGGGACGACAGATGGAGGAAACCTGGAGTGAGTGGATACCCCTTGATCGCAAACGTCCGCGAAGAAGACCGAAATCACGATGGATTGATGACATCGTTAAGTATCATCATATATATATATATATATATATATATATATATATATATATATATATATATATATTATATATATATATTATATATTTATATATAGTATATATATATATATATATATATATATATATATATATATATATATATATATATATATATATATATATATATATATATACATATATATATATAGAAGTCAGAAAACATTTTACCGATATACATATATATAATATATATATATATATATATATATATATATATATATATATATATATATATATATATATATATGTATATATATATATATATATATATATATATATATATATATATATATATATGTATATATATATATATATATATATATATATATATATATATATATATATATATATATATATATATATATATATGTATATCGGTAAAATGTTTTCTGACTTCTTTTGGAGGAATAACAGAATGTTTAAAATTCAGTTGAAATGTTAAAATATATATAATAAAATAAACCGAAAATATAGAACACTCATACGTAGAAACAAAGAGAAACGTTTTTTTACGTGTGGGTGTTCTATATTTCCTGTTAGTTTTATCTTATCTATTTTAACATTTCAACTAAATTTTAAACATTCTGCTATTCCCTCCTGAAGAAGTCAGAAAAAAATTCTGACGAAATATATTGAGGGCTATCAAACAATGAAATCAATGAAATACTTACTAATAATTCTAGAGATTCTGCTATACGATACGAGCATCAAAGCTTCATTAGGGTATAATTGCATTCAATTGATGCATTTCAAAACTTGTTTACTTTTTTCTTCCCTATATATGTTATTATAAATATAAAATAATTGACTATGTTAAATTTCGGACAACAGAACAATAAAACAGAACAACACATGTTCGATGTTAGAAATATGCCAATATCTAATAAATATAACACATTTAATGAAATATGTTGTAAAATTATCTCAGCATAAGATAAACGTAAGGGCTACATTTTTTTTCCCGATGGTAATGTGGTTAGCACTATGCTTAAACTTTTATTTCCTCAAGGATCTTAAAACCAAGAACTCATGTTGACCCATGAACTCATCAAAACTGTTGTTCCAGGGATCAACCAAGTTTCTCACATAGCAAGAAATCATTATACCCCCTGTGTCATAAAGGAAATATTCAATAGTTTATATAATATTATTAAATAAAACTACACAAAAGCTTTATACAATCGTTTCTATTTTCCTGACAGATATTGCACACAATTTCCGGTATTGAATCATTAAAATGTATTAGACTGTCCCGAAAATTCGTAGGGATTTTCCATTTGTTGCTCTTTTAACGCTTGACAAAAATATGTATTGTATTAGTAATGTTTATGTTCATATTACTAATTCCTGTAGTACTGTCAATGTTTAAGTTTCTCAACGCTAATCATTAGGTATATTTGTATATAGGGGAGAAAATAGTAAACAACTTTCGAAATGCATCAGTTGAATGCAATTATACCCTAATAGTATTGATACTGGTGTATTTTATTTAATTTTAATGGCATTTCTTCAATTTGTAACTGCTCATCTTTCCTAGTAAGATTAATTTGGCGGAATCATCTGGTTTAATTTAAAACGATATCCATTAAGAATGTTAGAACTCTTTTGCACTTTTTTATATCCACATTTATCAATTCAAGTCAAATATAATCTGTTAGCATATTCCCATAGCGTTCACCAATAAGAACACGATTTTCATTATCGTCTTCAAAAAATATACCAAACCAAACCTATCATTCCTTTAGCCCAAAAACCGCACCAAATTAGTGAGCTTCTAAGGATGAAGAGGTAACTCCTGAATCATTTAAGGATTCAATGCTGCAGTTATGATTTTTTTACAAATCCATTAACCCAGAAGAGTATTTCATTGGAACTGATCATGCATTTTGACGGTAGACGAATAATTTTGACGCGCTGTTGATTCCGTGGTTGAATTGCAAGGTGTTCCGTGTTGATGACCATGGTGTCCATGGTGACAATGTACTGAATACAACAGTATATAATGCATATTTACATTTCAGCAAAACTTTATTGGAGGTCGGGCGGATATTGGAAACAAGATAATTAGGATATGGACAATAATGAGATGAAGATATTGATTTTACAAAATTGTGGTTCAAATATTATTTTCTAATAACTATATAATAGCTGTTGAATTGCAATAGTAATTATTTAATTAATTTAATACTGTATATTTATATATGCCATTTGAAAAGCATAATATGAACAAATGAGGTTCTACAATGATCCGAAAAATCCGTTTAATTTGGGAAAAACGATATAAATGCTTTATTTAAAGTTTGCGCTTTCGCTGGCTGCACGTTTTCTCCATCTTTGTAGCAGTTTGTGATAGGATGTCTTCCCAGTAAAACCGTACATCTTTTGAGGTGAATCGGTCATCAAGTCATTTTTTGATATCCCCGTAATCGTTGAAGCGTTTGAAAGTGCGTGAGGTATCGAAAAAAATTAGTGGTAGTCAGAAGAGATCAAGTCTGGTAAGTACCGGCGGGTGGGGTAAAAGTTCCAGCGATGTGCAGAAATGGTGTCTCTGACCACTTTGGTTTTATGTGATGGGGCCTTGTTGTGCTGCAAAATCACATTTCCGTGTCTTATAGCCCATTCTGGTCACTATTCGATCAATGCATGATTCAAGTTTTATCATTTGCTGACGGTAGCGAACAATATTAACTGTTTCACCTGGTTTCAGAAGCTCATGGTACACGACAACGTTCTGATCCCACCAAATCCCACAGCTTTGCCTTCTTTCCTGGGTCAACCCATGATTTTCTGCGTTTTGGCTTCTCATAATATATCCATATTTCGTCTTCATTCACGATCCATGCAAAAAAGTCGTTTTTCTATGCCGAGAAAGCAAACCCTTTTTTGGCACACACCGTTTTTCGTTTTTCTATCTGCATGTCTTTCAGATAATATGGTACTTATTTTCACGCCTCCTTGATTTTTCCATGATATGCAGACGATCACAAATGGTTCGACAAGCAACATTAAACCTATTTGCTATCTATTGTTGAGTTTGCATATCATCTTCTTCCAACAATGTTTGCAATTCGGCATCTTCAATTTGTTTCGGTTGACCTGGGTGTTCTTTGTTTTTCAAGTCGAAAGCACCCTACTTTAAATCGTCTAAACGAACGTCCAAAAGCGTCTTGCATTGAAACATTGTCATCGTAAATTTCCACAAGTGTACGACCGGTTTCACTCGCGTTTTTTTTTTAATTGAACATGAAAAGCAGTACATGCTGCAAATGTTTTTTATTTGGTTCGAACGTTTGGTTCGGAATCGTTTAAACATCAATGGCGTTTTGAAAGGTACTGTCGTAGCTGTAAACAGACCCTCATTTCCAGCGCCATCTTTATCAGAATTATTAACCACCATATCGTATAAGGGTGGTAAATAATCTAAGTTGTTGTTGGGTAAATGTTACAGAGCTTGTCCTTAATATGCAAAAATTATTTCGTCTACATCAGAAAAGAATGCTAATAATTTACTTTAAGCTTTATCATATTTTTTTCCAAGGTGTAAATAAAACTAACATTGACATAAAGATGACATATTTTTCCAAAGTGTATTAATAAAAGATAGCATATTTTGATTTTCACTCATAAAATGTGTACATTATTATAAATAGAAGCCTCATAAACCATATTTAATGTCGCAGAGAAATTTTTCGTATCGCAGAAATACGAAATCGTTATATTCATACATTTTTATTTCGCGTTTGTAGTCTCTAGAGACAGGAAAAGCTCGAAAAGTTTAAAAACGAAAGAGCTGAAAGCAATGAAAACGATACTGAGACCATTAGTTTTCATTTCATTTTAATGTCATCTATAAAACAAACTCATAACTCATTTTCTGTAGTCGAACTAATTTCGCGGAAGCATCTGGCTCAATTTATAATCGTTTACTTCAGTGGAAACAAATTAAACTAAACAATGGCAGCAATCGTTTTGCTTATTTAAAGTTTCTGCGTGGAATTGCCACTATTTCGTTCGGTCATTTACCGAACAAAAGCTCGTTTAGTTTAAGCAGTCGGAATTTTTAATAGAACGGTTCGCGATTAGCCGGTAGCTGTTTAAACAATGCGGCCCCATGTCATCGGCTTATTAGAAACCACCCAACAGAGTAATTGGAAATGCTCGTTATTTTATTCCAACCTAATATATAGGTGCGGATCTAATTTTTCTTCCTTAGACAAAAAATATATTGCGACAAACAATAGGTATACGATTCCACTATTGCAATGACATGAAAAGATAGAGTTGAGTATGAGACATATAGGGGGGAGGGGGGTTGGAAATTTGTTTTTGTTTTATTATTGTTGGGGGGCTTCAAAAGTTCTTGGCCTGACAAAGAAATGGCGCAAGTTGAATGATTCTCAATCGGCTACGAACTTTCAGTAAGTGGCGATCGAAGAAAGCCACTTTAAAGCAGTTTTCTCCTTGATTTTTAACGGTAAGAAATGGACTGCTAAATTTACATCCATTGAAGATGATGAACGGCCGAAACGCTCACAAAACTACTGCAACTGACAAAATCGTCATAAAAATAGGTAAGATCGTATTAAATGATGACCAACTAACGGTACGCGAGTATGTTTACTTTGTAAACATGTCGATATACTATGTATACTTTATTTAACACGATATTTTGTGAAGCAAATTCGTTTCCGTTCAACTGGTGCTATATTACACATTCGACCAAAGATGAGATCGAATGAATATCTCTCAATAGTGTTCAGATTTATTTAAATTTGATGCTGCTGAGTCTCTTTGACGTTTTATAACAATAAATGGAACATGGATTCTCAATTGCCTATCAGAGATGAAACAGCAGCAAAATAGTGGACGGAAAGAGGTGAAAGTATGCCTAAAGAAAATTAAAAAAGTTTTGACTACGGTTTTGACTACGGTACCAAAATTAAAATCCTGTTTCAATACGATAAAGCGCTCGAGCACACATATCAGATTATGCTTCCACATCGAATTCGATTACATTTTCTTTCCAAATCTGAAGAAATGGCTTGCCGGACGAAAATTTACGTCAAATCATGAGGAAAACGCCGGAACAACTAATTAAAGATTTAACAGATTTAGGTACATCGTATAATACTGAGGGTATTATAAAGTTGAATCGTTGTTGGTGTAAATATAATGAATTGCAAGATAACTATGTTGTAAAATAAAAAAATCTTGTATTATCTCTGTCAGAAGGAGAACTTTTCAAACAATTGCCTTAATTTGTCATATTAAAATCAGAAGGGTGTTAAAAATATACCTTTTTACATTTCAATTGGATATCTGACCGCAGAAGCATTTTAGAAAAATAAGAATTGGAGTATTTGTAATTTGGAGTTTAGAGTTTAGGAATTTAGTTCAAAACATTCATGAATTGCAAGATTTAGATCTATCAGAAAGATCATGTATGGTAATAATTATGGCTATAACCCATCCATGCCATTTAAAAATTATAACAAAGAAATTAAGTCAAATCAAGAAATAGATCCATAACTAGATTGAATATAATTCAAGTAATCTTCGAGTAATTTTATTTTACATTCAATTATACTGCTCAACAAAAAACAATTATTTTGATATGTGCTAAATGTGTTAAATTTTTCAGATAGAACAGGACAATTAGAATGTATTCTATTGTAGATATAATTAATAAACTGTATATTCCTCAATTTTTTATTTCATTAATTTTTTCATTTTCATTCATTTCGGGTTTCAATACATTTTCTTATAGATTACACGTAAATCGCGTTAAACCTTCATTGCAGCTTGACTTAGTATTAAATACCATTGCATCATCGATAGATTTACACTGGAACAGCGACTCCAACTTGTAGAGCTATATTACGAAAATCAGCGCTCTGTGAGGCATGTTTTTCGTGCACTTAGACCTACTTATGGTCGGAATAATCGACCCACCGAACCCACTATTGCCAATACAATTAGAAAATTGCAAACCGAATTTTCATTATTGGATGACCAGCGACCGAATAGATCACATCCAGCTCGCAGTGACGAGAATGTAGCGGCAGTAGCTGAGAGTGTGCGTAATGACCGTAAACAATCGATTCGACTAATTCTTATCAGCTTGGTTTGTTGTAACAACTTGGCGTATATTATTTAAGGATCTTGGTTTACAACCATACAAAATCCAATTCATCCAAAAACTAAAGCTTCCAGACCCGGGTTTGCCTCGGGTTTTTAGTGAATGGTCTTAGGAACAGCTAAATGAAGATCTGTTGTTTTTTCGCAGAATTTTGTTTAGCGCTGGGGCCCATTTCGGGCTTGATAGATACGTTAATAAACAAAACTGCTGGATTTGGTGTGATGAACAGTCAAAAGCAATTCGGGAAGGGCCGATACATCCAACAAAATGCACTGTCTGATCGGTTTTATGGGATGGTGGGATATTTTGGCCATTGCGGCATAATATTTCGGAGCATTTTTTGACAAAGGTGAGGATGGCCGGAGCGTAACTGTTAATGGTATTTGTTAACGCGCCATGATAACGGACTATTTGTTACCTGAAATTCAAGCTCGTGATGTCGGTGATATATGGGTCCAACTAGATGACGCTGCGTGCCATACAGCGCGTGAAACGATGGACTTAATGAAAACTAATTTTGGTGAATAGCTGATTTCACGTTTTGGACAGGTGAATTGGCCGCCTATGTCGTGTGATATCACCTCTCTGAGTTATTTCCTTTGGGGTTACGTGAAGTCTCAAGTCTATGCGGATAAGCCAGCTTCGATTGAGACCTTGGAAGCAAACATTACGCGTGTTATTGATCACATTCCTGTCATTATGCTCGAACAAATGATCGACAATTGAAGCTTGACAATGGACTAAGGTGTAGGCGCGGCCAACTGAAATAATCTTCAGAAAATAAATGGTATCGATTGTTCTTCAGCGTTGCTGACAATTCAGGTGCTTTTCCGAACTAACTATTTGGGTACAATTTGACTAATGACACCATCGTATTAAAAATACAACTTTATAGGATTTATTTATGAGTTGTCAACCTTCTAATTTATTTAATTGAGATGTAATTACACAAAATATGCGTGGAAAATCTGCTTCGTTACTAAAGTTAAAGTTTTACTATATAATACAGTATATATATATATATATATATATATATATATATATATATATATATATATATATATATATATATATATATATATATATATGTATTAATTTTCCAAATGGTATATTCTAAACCCCGCGCGATGAGGAAAAAATAAACAATCTTTGACACGTGTTTAAAATGAAAGCGGAAAAATTGAAAGACCATCAAAAATATCGCTTTATTGTTTGCGAGTAGTTGGAGTGCTATCAACAAAGAGACTGTTTATTTTAAAACGGCTATTTCCGGATTGTCAGTTTATTGAAGCGTCACGATAGGAAACTTTTCGCCTCAAAGTTGTTTGACGATTCTTTTCGTGCTGGCCTTCTACCGCCGATCCTTTTCATGTTGGGATTTGTTTTTCTTGTCATACAATATATTTTTAATTTTTCTTTAATTGGAGAACATCTTCATATTAGCTTTCCCGCTTATGCATTATCGTTTTTAATCGTTCTCCGTACTCCGTATCGTTCCGATCTGGTTAGTTGTGTGTCTTGATGCTAGTTTGTTCTGCTTATGATAATATCGAATGCGACAAATATCAAACTACCATTTTACTTTGGCGCCATATTTTTTTCCGTGATATTTGTAACAGTTTGGGTGTGGCTGTTGTGTAGTGGAGACGTGTAGGTTTTATTGTGGATAAATATGCAGTGAAATTTGTTTAATTTACATTTAAAAAATAATTGAATTATTGTAATTGAACGCGAATTTAAGCGAAAAAAGCCTAATCGTTTGGCGTCTCATAAAGCCACAATTTATTGTTTATTCAGGAAATTTTAATAATCTGAAACATTTGGAGAGGCATGACCTGCATCGGAGGTACAATAACAGTGCAAAACTCCGAAAATATTACAAGGGTGAAGTATTCTCTATAATGTTGATTTGACTACGTGGTGCACAATTGAGGATTCGTAGTTTACGCCGAATTTTGAAAAATGACTTGCACATTTTTCTTGACCTTCTGCCTACAAACAATAATTAGAATACTGGAATGCCATCATAAACCACAAATATTTTTTATATTTAACTAGCCGTAATCCGCCCGCTTTGCTGGACATAACTTGAAATAAGTATTTGCCAAAGAAAAAATTGTAAAATATATTGAAAAAATTATTTTTTAAATACAGTACATGCAAAATGAGACACTAACAAATTTAATATTTTATGAATCATTCGGACCCATTATTTATTGATAAAGGTTTATTTAAACAACTAATTAATTATTAAAAAAGAAACTTTGAAAATATAGTAGAAAATTTTACGTTATTAGTTACCATAAGGCCGGTATAACGCAAGTTTTCTTCTCCGATTTCTATGTTAAACATGTATAAGAACTATCCGGACAAACCCTTCTTTGGCGGAAGTAAATTAATTATGGACTATGAATCCAAAACTTAAAACGTTTTCGTTGAATGTAAGCTTATTTTTATTTTATATTTACGTATCATTCATTTTAGTCTTTAATAAAATAACTTAAAAATCTAAAAAGTATCTATCGACTGAGTTTTTATTTATTTACTGATTCAGTCATCTTTATTGCTAACAATATTTATTGAAACCATTAAAACTGTAAAATCAAATTCTCAAGATTTCTCTATAAACGACGTTTTTCGACGTTTTTTCTTATCTGGCTGAAGAATGACCAGGTTATCAGATCAGGAGAACTGACTATTGAGCTTGCCACATAAAACTGACCATGAGAAAAACAAACATTTCTTAAATCAATAGCAGCCATTTTCAAACTCTGTCCTTGTGCTTTATTGATAGTCATGGTAAAGCAAACCAATAGCATATTGCAGACGTTTCAATTCAAACTGGTAGTCGGGTGAATGAATTAGAGGAATTCTTGGAATGAATACGTTTTCTCCATCATGTTTTTCAGTAAAAATCGTGGCTTCTATTACGTTTTTATGTAGAGCTTTCACCTGAAGTCTGGTACCATTGCACATTTTTGGAGGGTTTAAATTGCCTAATAGCATTATTGGTGTGCTAATCTTGAGGTAAAGAACATGAGGTGGTATTCCTGGCGGAAAGCATTTACAAAAATTCCACAGGATAATAAACAGCATCTTATGCCTCCATTACCGTCTCCATAGATTCACACTTCGCATGTTCCGTCGGCAGCTTTTCTAATAGAAAGTTGTTAATGCTATAGGCTTGGTTATTTGTTGGAGTGGGAACAGCTCTCTTTTTTAACCATGAAGAAGATCGATGTTTGGATTTATCAAATCTTTAGGGGGTTATCAAATCTCCCACGATGTCATAAAGACTCTTCAGAATATTTACTTTACCTTCTTCTTCTGGAATCTTTACATTGCCAATATCAATTAGTAATTTTGAAAACTCTTCTGCTGTTAAGTCATGTTGAAGGTGAACACCCATATTAATTCTCATAGATAGAACTTGAGGGCCATGAGAACATGAGGCCATGAACTTGATGACTTAAGACAGGCTTTGACTTCATCTGCACGTGTTCGTCGTGATATAACAGGTAAGATTTGTCTAAAGTCACCAGCCAAACGAATAGTTACTCCACCCATTAGTCGGTTGCAACTTCTAGGGGAATCGTAACAATTTTGAAAGGAATAAATAATCCTCCAATTCAAATATTTTCTACGGACATTTGCAGGCACTGTTCTAGGATAGAAATATCACTTGGTAGGACTATCAATTTTTTTATGCAACAAAACAATTCAAAAAGAAGGACTTGCAGCGTGCTCGCTCTCCCTTCGGGTGCGGTGTTATTTTTGATGGAAATACAATTAAGGGCAAAGACTATTTAGGAGTCTATTTAGGTATCTAGGAGTCACAAATGATAATCTCGAATAAGTATTTACTGGAAAATTGGAAACAATAATTTAATAAAATATATCAATAAACAATGTCTTAATTGATAATAGAAATAACCCAGAAATATAATTTTATAATCGTTTTATTAAAGATAGTACGACGTTGAAAAAATTATTTTGACATCTGAATTTAAACTAATTGTAACATACGTCTAGCATACAAATTTTATTACATTCTCATTTTTCTCGTAATAATTATAAACATGAAAACATTATTTTTTGACAGCTGAATTTAAAGTTATTGTTACACAATTCGATTATCCAGTTTTTATAAATTTTGATTTTTCTCATAATATTCTGCAAAAATAACTTTAAGGAAAGATTGATTTTAAAGGAATGATTAAAAATTAAACGACTAATACAATTAAAAATTAGACATGGCTGTCAGAGTTTTCTTCATTTTTTTAATATTAATATAAATTATCATACGTGAATTAATTCTTTATCTCTCTTTCTACCCCATTTAGAAACTTATTTTTGCATTAACAGTTCTTGATCAATTTTCATGAAGTATAAGGAGAATTCCTGTCAGGTTTCAAGTCTGTAGAACTTACAGTTAGAAAGCGGGTTTATTTGTACATTTTACGCCCCGCCACTCTCCATGGGAGCGAATTTTCATATAACCCGTCTTTATTGAATGTCTGTAGACAATAAGGATTATTTATACCAATTTTCAAGTCTGTAGGACTGACAGTTAGAAAACAGGTATATTTGTACATTTTACGCCCCCGCATCCCCTCTTTTCCCCTGGATTTTCGTATAACCCGTTGGTGAATATCTATGAAGTATAAGGAATCGTTTTGCCAAGTTTCAAGCCTATAGGACATATAGTAAAAACATGAGAGTGTTTTAATCCATTACACCTTCACCCCCCCCCCCCCCCCATTTACTCCTTTGTGAATAGATTTTCAAAAATTACATTTTTAGTAGATGTTAATGTATTATAAGGAACACCCATGTAAAATTTCAAGTCTAAAGGACTTAGAGTTAAAAAACGGGATATTTTTTTACATTTAACATCCCCGCAACCTCCCTTCGGAGTTGACAGAACACTGTTCAGAAAAGCACAAAAGCATCACCCACGAAGTAACGTAGAACGCATCACCTTGCAACGAGAGCAAGCAGTAGAGGCCTGATCGATATAAGCAAGCAATTTGATCAATAAATTACTGAAAGCATGCGAACATACTTTTTAAAATAAGCAGAGACGTCGAAATTACCGATAACGATATATCAGATCAATGTATTAACGCCACTTCAGTTGAAAGAAAGTTGAAAGAGTCAAGTTGAAAGTGTCTAGCTATGCGAAAACCTATCAATAATAGATGCAATTATGGAGAGAAAAATCCCTTCATGGAAGACATTTTAATGAGGCCAGCCAAGAACAAGTCGACATATTAGAGTTGAAATACTGGCTGAAACCATTCAACACATCACTAGAGGTTGTACGATGTTTATGGCTATCGATTATAAAGATTGGCACGATGCAGTCCAGTATTGTTACTCATTAACATCATTAAACAAATTTTTTTTGAAGGCGATAAATACATGATTCAAAACTTTGGTTATATGTGATTGCAGCAATATGCTGGAACGCCTCATATGACGCAATCAACAATTTGAGGAAAATTTTCCCTAGCCGTTTAATTTCTTCAAATGGACATTTATGGTGGCCGCATATATCTTCTAATTTGACCGCTACGAATTATTTTTTATAAGGATTTTTGAAGGAAAATGTTTACATAAATAAGTTCCAAACCATACAGCAACTCAATGACAAACATTTGAGCCAAAAAGAACATTCGCGGTAAACATTCGTTGCTTTAACACCAAATAAGTTATGGAAAAACTGTTAAAAAGGCACAATTTTTCAAACATTATTTAACACAAAATTAAGAAAAAAAGACGAACAAAAGCATTATAAAAAAGCTGTCCTGTTTCTTTTAGAAATTTTAAATAACTACAATAAAAGAAATAAATGAAATAATAGAATAAATAAATAACAATTATTACAATAATAATAAATAAATAATAATAATAAATAATCTACAAGCAGATTGAGAGCCAACGATTGTTTCAAAATCATTGGAATTTTCAAGAGTTATTATTACTAACATTTTTCTTCAAAGCTGTTTGAGAATATTTTTGGCGTTGGTCTTCGATGCTGGATCCTTTTCATGTGGAAATTTGATTTATCTGACTGGCGTCACGTGGCGCATTGTAAAACTTTCCACTTCGCATTAATTCGTAAACATTTTCAATTTAGGCGACGGCCTCCTCCACCCAATCCGTAGGTCCAATCGGCTTACTCGCATATGCACCATAGTCCGATATTCTATACAATTTATAATTTTCCGGAATGGATAAACAAAGCATTTCATTAATTTACAGCCTCAAATGCAGCTGAACCGAAAATAAACAATGGGCTAAACAAAATAGAGCAGTGTATATAGAAAAAACTAATGTCAATACAACAGCGGTACTCGAATTTTTACTCGATCGATTTGATTTTATAATATCTATTAGAACTTCGTCATACATTCTGCTAGTAAATCGTCACTTTTGAAACTTTAATAAAATCATTGATTTTATTAATTATTAAGTTTGTAAACTTATTAAATTGCAAAGTTCGCCAATCGAAAAACCGTGATAAGAATCATTATTTTAAGAAAATATGTCTAAAAGCACATTTGGAAGATAATAAATGATTATTATTTAACGAATAAACTACAAATAAACTAATGAACATTATTTAAATAATTTTTGGAAATTAAAAGTCAGCCATACATGAGTCAAAAATAGAGGTGGCAACGTAATATCGTAGTTCTAAAGGGTGTGACATATTAAATAAAAATGTAAATATAAAAATATTTTCAAATGATTTATACTTTATTTTCGGGACTACACTTACCGATTAAAAATGAAATACAATTTCATTTAAATGACTGCCTCTGCTGGATTTGCAGTAGCCCGTTCTCGACACAATTTTTCAGTACAGTTTCAATCGCTTGAGCTTCTATTTCACCAAAAATAAATTTAAATGCGTCTTTTAAAACCTCAATCGTCTCTGGATGATTGACATAACATCTGTCCTTGACATCGCCATTTCAGCTGATTTTCGAAGTTTGCAAAACGTCGATTGTAGTACTGGCTGTGTGGGCAGTGGCACCATCCTGTTGAAACCTAATATCGGCCAAGTCTTCCTCTTCAATCGTAGGGAATATAAAGTCAGTTAGCATGGTACGATAACGGTCGCCATTGGCTGTTAGTGCGGCTCCTTGCTCATGTTCAAAGAAAAATAACCCTATGATGCTTTTGGACCATATTCCACACCATACAGTCACTCCTTTTGAGTTCATTGGCTTCTCAGTTGTCACGTATGGATTTTCTGTACTCCAAATACGGCAATTTTGCTTGTTCACATAACCTCCGAGGTGAAAATAACCTCCCTCGGAAAAGATCATTTTTTGGTAAAAATGCTCATCTTCGTCCAACCGATAATTGGCGTCAGCCGCCTTCAATTCTTGAATCAATTGGATTTTGAAGACCTTCATACCGAGGTCTTTGGGTTAAATTCTTCTCTCAGTCCTATCGCTGATGTTAATTCTTGTGAACAATGGCGGGTGGAGGTGCTCGGATGTTGACGCACACTTTCAGTTGCATTAGCAATTTTTTCCATTGAACGAGTAATGAGATTGTAATGTTATGTATTGTAACATGCCAGTCAAACGAACTTTTTTTAGAAATTTCCCTGTACCGTTCTCAGTTGGCGCTTCATTTCTACCGAATTTTGTACACAATTTTCGGCAAGTTTCGGTAACTGACTCACTACTTTGAAAATAAGTTTTCAATATTTTCCAATGTTGATCAAGGGTATATCGACTCATTTTGTACACAGGGAACATAATACTGAATTTCTGTCACTTGACAAATGACAGTAGAGGCTATGAGCGGCACAATAACCACAAGATGTACACCCTTTAGTAGTATCGACTAATAAATGATGAATAACTCGTGTTTGCCAACAAAAATCATTTCAGTATGGGCGGTGTTGAATCGACTGCACTTGATACATTTTAGGTCATAAAATCTTATATCAACTTCAGAAGTATTTTCCATCTTTTGTAGCCTCATATAGGCTTACTTATAAGCCTCATATAGACTTACGCGGTCCGTAACGTACAAATAGCATATATTTTATTCATAGTGTAAACGTCGACTAGATTACGCGTGCAAGACGACAAAAAAATTACATGCGATGCTCTTTGGTATTTTTTGCAATGGTATTTTTTGCGATGGTATTTTTGCAATATCGTCTAACAAACTTATTTTCTGTTTTTATTATTAAAAATGGCTCATAGATGAAGAACGATTAGTGTTCAGGATAAAGCTACGCCTATAAAGGAAATTTTAGAAAAGTTTACAAAGAACCGTTTATCTCCTTATTGAGTGGGACAGGACGTCGTTAGTGATAAAATGATGGCATGCTTTCGAGGAAAATGCCCTTTCAAACAATATATGAAATCAAAACCTGATAAATACGGATTCAAAGTTTATCCACTAGTAGATGTAATGACGTTTTGGGTATTTAACTTTATGCTAGTAAGCAACCAGTTTTAGCCAAAAATCATAATATTTTAGTTGCTGGAAAATTATTTTAGTTGCTGCAAAAAAAATACTCCAATGCTTCACAACAACAGGCAAACCTGAATATGCTGGTCAATTAAAAAAAAATCGGTCTGTACCATCATTATCATCATTTCAATGTGTAGCTAAAATAGATGAAAGTACAGATGAAAAACGAAAGTCAAGCTTTCCTTACTTTTCATAATAAAACAAAGATGGCCTTTGACACTCTTTTTTCGTTTTCTAGATATTGCAGAAATAAGCGTTAAGGTCATCTTAAGTGAAAATATTTACGTGGATTGGTAATGCAGGTGATAAAAGAGTATAGAGATAAGAGCAATGATGGTCAACCTTCTGAGAAAGCTCAAAAGAAATATTAGAGTGCTGAAACCTATGCAACGAACCAGGTACAAGTTCCAGTGCATGCAGAGGAAGCTGCAAGATATGTCCTGCTAAAAGGAGGAAACAATCCAAGACACAATGTGCAGCTTGTCCGAAGAATATTTGCCGGGACCACACTATATTTCTTTGCAATGCATGATACCATGATGAAGAAACTGATGATGGAAACTAAACCTAAGATAACGAATTAAATACAGGCAGATAAACATTTTTTTCTCAAGATCTCAATTTTTTATTGTTAATTAATTTATTTGATTTTATTTTACGTTTAAATTACGAGATAAATAATACAAACTGCTGCATTCTTTATTAGTTGATCTCGACAAAGTGTAACTTTATAAATTCAATTTTATTTTATATTAAAACAAAACTTTTGTTACTAAATTCTTTCCTAATTTAAAGTTAATGTATTTAAATAAATAAAGTGTGATACATATATAAGTTTTTTTTTCAATTTGTCTTCTAAATCTCAAAAATCTTTAATAGGTCTATAGAGTAACGCACGACCGCTGACGTAATAAATCATTTCGCGACGGCTTTGAGGTTAAAATCAAAATTGTTTCTGCGCACTGATATAACGATATGCTTACATATTTACTGAAAAGGAGTAATAAAATTAGAAAAGTATCGGGACTTTTTCCGCATACAGTAAAGTGAGGTTAGAATCGTGTTGGACTTCCATAGATTCAAATGATGGACTTTTTGAAAATTTAGTTTAATAAAACAATTAATCATGTGTTTCGTATTGTGACGTGAATCGTTTAAAACATGTTATGATGTGAAAAATTAGTGATTTTAATGCAAACAAGCAATTTCAAAATTGGCATTGACATTAATGCGTAAGTTTTCCTTATTTATTGTGAAAAAAAAACCAACTAAATCTATGCCGAAACGTATGAAATACATGGCTAAAAAAATATTGAATTTTATTTTGAAATAATATCTTAAGAGAACAATGATCAAACTGAAGTTTCCTAACAATTTTTACGCGGAAATGGTTACTTTTTGAACATATCATTAAGGACAATTTTTATTCAAAATAATGTAAATATTCGTTGGTTAAATTTTCGCTCTTAGTTATTTTCCTTACACCCTATATATATATATATATATATATATATATATATATATATATATATATATATATATATATATTTCTATGTCGGTATTACTACATCAATTGCGATTATGTCATAGTATCACTTGGAATTTTATTTAACATTGATATGTACAGCGATATTGAAAAGATGTGCAAGGCGGCGACGCTTCGAGCATGCGATAAATTAAATTGAAAGGAAGTTTGATGTCAAACAAAATTACTTTTGTATATAGAAAAGTACATCGATCGCTTTTAAGTAACAGTATGTAGAGGGGGAGCTAATTGACGCAAAAAGTTGGGCGTTTTACGGGGGTCGTTCAAAAAGTTCCCGTCTTTCTACATGGACGGAGCAAGTTTGATCAAATGACTATGATGTTTGTTAATTGGTTTTTTTGTGGCAAAAGTATTGATATTTCCTGAAAAATTTTAAAAAGTAATGTTCGGGGTGCTATAAAATACTTTTTTAAAAAGGTTTAACTCCGACGGACATACGAAAAACGTTATATTACAGACTCCAGTTCGCTGATATTGTATATATTTACATAGATCGGGCCCTGTACATTTTTCCGCTCGATGGATCGCCCATTTTTTAAAAGTTGACTCATATTGAAATGAACACTACTAATGAGCGTTTAGAATTATTTAACTTGATTCTGTTGAGTTTTTTCAACGTTTTTTAATAATAGATGAAACTGGAACTAAGTATTACGGTAAAAGTTCGCAAAAGAAAATGCTTTTTTATATTTTTCAAAATGCAATCTCCTTTGTATAATTTCGATGGTACACATGAAAAAAAAATTGCTTTAATTTTAACACAAATCGCGTGTAAAAAAAGCGATTAACACAAATGTTTGTGTCATTTTAACATAAACGCTTTGTATCAACCACGTAACACAAATTCATGTTAAAAGTAACACAAATATGAGTTAAAATACTCTACGATCAAACATACAAATTTTGACATTTTACATTTAAATGTTAAATAAAAAGCCAACTTTAGAATACAATGATGTATAACCTCACATTATTGCTATATATTTAAATATAATTTATATACTTGTTGCATTTCGATTGTTATTGATGTTTTAATATAGTTTATAATAGTTGATAGTATTTCTACCATGCCACGTGGAACATATAAATACATATATTGTATGCCATGAAGATAGCGACGTACTTCCCGCGTAAAAACAATAAGTGCCAGGGAGTTTAAATAGATGACTATTTTTTTTACAATTTTGTGTTAATTTTATTAGTGACACATTTAAAGTGTTACTATTAAATGAAATAACATATTTTTATGTTAAAAAGGTAAAGCGAACGAACAACACAATCGTACTTTTCTTGCTTTTCTAATTTCATTGCTATATATATATATATATATATATATATATATATATATATATATATATATATATATATATATATATATATATAGATATACATTTAGATTTACATTTTTTTACATTTACATATACATTTTACATAAGAAAGGAGCACGGGAAGATTTAAACAACTACCGTCCAATAAGCCCCCTATCAGTGGTGTACAAAGTTTTCACCAAGATAGTATCCAAAAGAATACTAAGAAAACTTAATGACGCACAACCAAGGGAGCAAGCAGGATTCAGAAGTGGATTCAGTACAATGGATCACATCCAGGTTCAACAGCAGGTCATAGAAAGACACAACGAATACACTATGCCACTGTGTTTGGCTTTTGTCGATTATGAAAAGGCATTTGATTCAATCTCAAAGCGGGCCATAATGGATGCACTGCTTAATCAAGGTATAGAGAAAGCCTATGTAAATCTACTAGGATCGATATATGATGAAGCTACAGCGACAGTCCACCTTGACGATCTTGAGGTTGGAATAAATGTAGAGCGGGGCGTACGGCAGGGTGACGCAATATCGCCTCTTCTTTTCTCAGCCTGCCTGGAAGAAGTGTTCGGTAATCTGGATTGGGAACAGGATGGAATAAGGATTAATGGTGCATTCTTAAATCATCTTAGATTCGCAGATGATATCGTTCTTCTTTCACAAGACCCAGAGGAGCTGCAAAGACACGTACAAGAGCTGCAAAGGGCTGGGGAACCATTTGGCTTAAAGATAAACCAGAAGAAGAGTCAGGTCATGTTCAATAAATTTGCTGAGGACAAAAGGATTTCTCTTTTAGGAACGGATTTGGAAGTTGTGGATCACTATACATATCTTAGGCAGAGGGTTGCAATGGAAGGGGATACGGTCCGTGAGGTGGAGCGACGCGTTAAATGTGGCTGGCAGGCATTTGGCAAGCTCAACATAGTGTTTAAGAGCAAAGGACCACTTTGCCTGAAAAGAAAAGTCTTTGATCAGTGTGTCCTGCCTGTTATGACATACGGAAGTGAGACCTGGACACTCACATCACAGTCAGTTCAAAAACTTCGAGTAGCACAGAGGGCAATGGAAAGATGTATGCTTGGCATTAATAGACGGGATCGAAAGACCTGCACGTGGATCAGAGAACAAACGAAAGTTAGTGGCATCGTTGGAAAAATAAAGCAATTGAAATAGAAGTGGGCAAGCCATGTAGCGAGGCGATGGGACAAAAAATGGACCAGGGAAGTCCTGGACTGGATACCGCTTGATCGCAAACGTCCACGGAGAAGACCGAAAACTCGATGGACTGATGACATTATTAAGTATATTGGACCCGAATGGCAGAGGAGAGCTCAGGACCGCGAGAGTTGGAAGCATGCTGAAGAGGTCTTCATCCTGCAGTGGATCGATACAGGCTAATGATGATGATGATGATGATGATGATGATGATATATATATATATATATATATATATATATATATATATATATATATATATATATATATATATATATATATATATATATATATATACAGACGAGACAGAAAGTCCTGCCCATGGATCAGGGAACAAACAAAAGTCTGTGACATCATTGGAAGAGTAAAACAGTTGAAATGGAGATGGGCAGGCCATATAGCGAGGCGATGGGACGACAGATGGACCAAGGCAATCCTGGAGTGGATACCGCTTGATCGCAAACGTCCGCGAAGAAGACCGAAAGCACGATGGATTGATGACATCGTTAAGTATATTGGACCCGAGTGGCAGAGGAAAGCCCAGGACCGTGAAGGTTGGAAGCATGCTGAAGAGGCCTTCATCCTGCAGTGGATCGATGCGGGCTGATGATGATGATGATGATGATGATGATATATATATATATATATATATATATATATATATATATATATATATATATATATATATATATATATATATATATTTACAAACATTGATTTGTTTTATTTGGAGCATTTTTATTTTATAGTTCAGCTCCATTTGAAGTTGTAAATTAATGAAATGCTTTGTATATCAATTTTGGAAAAGTATATATTGTGATAATATGGAACGATGGTGGGTATACGAATAGGTTGATTAACCGCGCAGATATGGTGGAGTAGACGATTATCCAATAGGAAAATGTTTATCAATGAAAGCAAAATGAAAATTTTCCGCGATAATTCCATAATGAGGAAAAGCAAATCCTATATGAGCTTTAGACGAAAAGTATTTTCAAACAATGTCGCCTATTGCGACGCTTCACTAAATTGACAACCCGGAAATAGCTATTTTAAAATAAACCTTCTCTTTTGCTGCTGACTCTCAAGCTAGCCGCAAACAACAAAATGATATTTTTGATAGTTTTTAACACAGTAATTTTAAACATGCCTTCTTTCTATTCTAGTGGATCGTTTGGAATTTTCTTTGTTGAAAGTTAATATCATACATACTGAACTAAATCTGGACTCAACATTTTTTTCTCTATCCAGTTTATTTCCATTTTTAATTGTATTACCAAATCATACCATTAGTGTTAAGTTAATACCTTTGCAATTGAATTTAAGGAATTGTTTTGATAATTTGTAACACTCGATACGAAGAGTCATACGAAGGTTTATTAAAATTATTGACTCAGAGGCAAATCTTCATCGGGCGAGCCATCCTTAAGTTTGGCGAAATGAAGTGTTCGCCGGAAACTAAATCGTGCGGAAACGGCCTATGTAGAAGCCTTTCGAAGCGAATAAGATCAAAAAGCATTTTCTTTTTAGCCACATATACACGTTTAGTCTGAGCTCACCTTCAGCATCCTTCAATTGGTACAGTAGTGAAGCGTAATACTCCCTGATGATTGCCTTGCTTTTTGAATCCAAATGTGGATGCTTGAATCTTTTCGATAGTCTTCACAAGCAGCACTAGACGAGAATCCAAAAAACCGTAACTATGACTTTTTCTGCAGATGGAATAATTTTTGTGTCTTTTGTTGTGTAAGGTGTTTTCTAAACGTATTTTAATACGTTCCAATCATTTTTTAACATGACATAGGCAAAAAAATCAGATATTAGTGTAACATGTTTGATGTAGTTGTTGCTGCCTTTGATCCTTGACTATTACTAATTTAAACCAAAGAAAGTAGTACATGGATGTTAAATAGTAGACTATTTCTCATTTGCCATATGCCCATTCCTTCATCAAAGCGTTAGAAACTCTGAAGAAATGGGCAATTTTTGCGTGGAGCATGGACGAACGTTTCGTTTTCTCAATGTTTTTACAAGTCTTATGGAAACTGTTTTTTTCCACTTTTTCCATTCCGATTGAGGTATCTCAAAAATATTAATTTTGAACGCATCAACCGTTTTTTCTGGCATCGAAAATCGTCGACCTCGTAGTTTATTTTCACGGACGGGAACAAAAATAAATCATTGGGTGCCAAATCAGGACTCTACGGTGGATGGCCCATCAATTCGATGTTTTCACCGGTCTAATATTGAGTTGTTCAGTCCGATGTGTCAGAGCTCGCGTTGTCATGGTGAAGAATGATTCTGCGAAGAATGATTCTGCGAAGAATGATTCTGCGTCGCTGGTTGTTGTTTTCTTATTTCTTCAAAAACTTCTGGCAAGCAAATAGTGGTGTGCCATTCAGAATTCACCTTTCTACGATTCTCTAGTGGCACTGTAGCCACATGCCTATTTATCCCAAAAAAACCAAGTGACCATTTGGTTCGAAGTGCTTCTTGCGCGAACAACGAGACCCATACAGTCGACTTCTGTTTACTTTCGAGCTCAAACGCATAGATCCAAGATTCGTCACCTGTGTAGATGTTACATACGGCTTTTGACGCACCACGATTGTATTTTTTGAGCAATTTTGTACCAATCTACATGAGCCTTTTTTTGAGCGATTGTCAAATTATGTTGAATCCAATGCGCACAAATCTTTTTCATGGCTAAATGTTCATGTAAAATATTGTGTATGATTGTCATACTAATGCCCAGGGATACCTCAATCTCATGGTATGTCACATGACGATCTTGCTTTATCAGTTCGCGCACAGTATCGATGTTTTCTGGCACAACAACCAATTTTGGACGGCCTTCTTTAAATTCGTCCGTAAGCGAACGACGGCCACGATTGAAGTCACTAAACCGGTGGTTTTAGATGGTGCTTCATAGCCCATAAGTCGAATTGACTTAATCGATGGTCTGCTGTGATAATCCACGTCGAAATTCATAGTAAATGATTGCATGAAAATCAAGAAAATTGTCACGAGGTTATTCCATTTCGCGACAGAGATAAAATTTTTAAGCCACAATTTTTAAACATCACAAATAGCGTCCATATGACAAAATATTCTGTGTACCTATACAGTTAACAATGTCAAACTTTACGACGTATATGTCAGATAGCGCCTAGCAACACCATTGTTGCCAATTCTAGATACATAATTAGCTACCCTTGTATGACTCTTCGTGTGGAGTGTTACAAAATATCAAAACAATTTCTTAAATTTACTTGCAAAAGTATTAACTTAATACTAATGGCATGATTTGGTAATACAATTAAAAATGGAAATAAACTATATGGAGAAAAAAAGTTGAGTCCAGATTTAGTTCAGTAGGTATGATGTTAATTTTCAGTAAACAAACGATCCACGAGAATAAAAAATAAACACACCCTGCGGCAGGTTTAACATTAGTGTGAAGAAATGAAACACTATCAAAAATATCATTTTATTGTTTGCGGCTAGCTCGAGAGCCAGCAGCAAAAGAGAAGATTTATTTTAAAATAGCTATTTCCGGGTTGTCAATTTAGTGAAGCGTCGCAATAGGAAACATTGTTTGAAAATACTTTTCTGCTGCTGCTCATATCGAGATTTGTTTTTCCTCATTATGGAATGTATCGCGGAAAATTTTCATTTCGCTTTAATTGATAAACATTTTCCTATTGGACAACGTCTACTCTATCATATTTGCACGTCCAATCAATTTATTCGTATATCCACCATGGTTCTGTATTATCACAATATACACTTTCCCGAAGTTGATATATACAAAGCATTTCATTAATTTACAACTTCAAATGCAGTTGAACTAAAAAATAAACAATGCTCCAAATAAAACAAACCAGTGTAAATCGAAATAGTAATGTCAACACAAATGCCTCACTGGGATTTTCGCCCGATCGATTAGATTATATCGACACGGAATAATGGGAAAAATTTGGCCTATAATTTGTCACTTTTTAAAGTTTAATACAATTTTGTTTGGTTTAGCAAATCTTAATTGAATAATTTCTGAATGATTGGCCTGTTTATATATATTCATGATATTCAATATTTTTGATATTTTTTGAGATTTCGGTCGTGGCAAAAAAACTAAAAAAAGAAAAAATATCTTAGTTGATCCCATTTGATTACTTTTGATTTAACTTTATTTAATTAATATCGGTTTAAGTAAATGTAGTATCACCTAATTTAAAATCAGTGAGAACTAGACACTAGCTTTTTGGGTCTACAATAGTAAGGTTTTAGTGGGCCACACCACTAAGCTTCTTGTGTTTTTCTTACTGTTTTATTTTTTTGATATTTTAAGTACTACGTGTTGTTTTTTTTTTATTGTGCTTACGTTCATTAAAAGTATAAAATAATTGAAGAGGTTTTATCTAAGATAAACCCTTTCCCAGTTGTAGTCTATTAGTACATAAAATAATTGAACAAACTGGGTGACGCCCTTTTGATGTGCCGCATTAACTCGTCCCGTTGCTGTATCCAGGATTTTTCAATTTAATTGATCAAAAGAAAGATTTTGATTTTAATGTTCTGGATACCATATGAATCGTTAACAGTATGGTAGATAGCAGATATTTTATATAATTTTTAATAAATTTCCTTTAAATATACTAAGTGTCAAAATGTCAGGCACGCCATAGAAAACTCAAAATATTTAAACATAGTTAAGTAATATTATCCTTGTCTAGCAGTTTTTTATTTGTTTCAAATACAAGTTAAATATTGGAGAAATGTTTAATTGGCTTTGATTAGAATATAAACCAATTATTTAGTAACCATGTTTTTTTCTTTGGCCTCAAAATATTAGACACACTCGTTTATATTTAAGATATTCTATTCCTATAAAGCTTCTTTCAAACTTTTTCAGTTTAGATCTGTTATTCATCTGTTTAATCTCGTAGATTTCTATGGAAAAAAATTACAAATTTGCTATTCATAGTTGTAGGGACAAAGGATACCGATTAAAACAAAGTTTTTGATCGGTTGCCAAGTTGATTGGGTTAAGCGGGACATACGGAACTCGACATTCAACTAGGAACCTCCTCTATCAAAAAGAAAAAAAGACTCATTCTGAGAATTGGATCGAAATCTAGTAAGACTGCAAGAACAATTGCTGAGAAAGCTAAAGTACAAACAAGAGTTTAATGTCCAAAGATTATTACAAAAGTAAGAAGAAAATTGAATAGGAAACCTGCTTTAAATGTTTGCAACAAATTAGCCCAAATTGCTTTAGTTGAAAAGATCATGAGCTGTAAAAGAAAATATTATTTTGTCGAAATAAATCAACTTGGATGAGCCTGATGGTTTTCTTTTTATTTTCATGATCTTAGGAAAAAAGGAAGAATGTTATCCAGAAGACAAATGGAAGAAGGAAGTGACATGGTTTGGGCAAGTATGGGCTATAAACAAATCTAATTTAATGTTTCTTTCTTATAGAGTTAGGCTGACCTGCTGTCCCTCCAGATTTGAATATCATTGAAAATGTTTCAGGGATGTTTTCAAAATATGTTTGTAGTGAATCAAGACTAGTTACAAATATAGATTTGAAAAGTGCTTTTCAGCCTTCATAGGAGGAATTTCCACAACAAACAATAAAACTGTTTAATTTTTTAGATCCGTTTTGAAAAGGGGGGGAGAAGACCCTCCCAAAACCTTAACGTTTAAACGTTAACGTTAAAAGTTTGTATTTTTTAGAACATTTTTATATTTTTAAATTTCTGTTCGTTGGGCAAATTTATTACAAACAAAAACACTGAGAAATTTGTCTCCGTTTGGTTTTTTGTTTTAACCCAGTGTATATATATATATATATATATATATATATATATATATATATATATATATATATATATATATATATATATATATATATATATATATATATATATATATATATACCCAGTAATAAGTTTAAACAATTATTGAAATAATCTTGGACTTTTCAAAATAAATAGAACAAAACTAAATTAATGATAATATCATTTGATGCTTAACTAACACAAGGGCTAGACAAGAATTTAATTTTAAGTTCTATTAAAAACACTTCAGTTCTAGGGAATCTAATCTAAAAAAAAATCTAAATCTAAAGTAATCAATACGAAAAATCGGGGATTTATGAAATTAGTTTACAAGATTGTGATAGATGGCATATTGGGTAAACTAATAGAGCAATTTTAACCACATTGCCTACATTTGATATGAGAGAAATGAAAAATCTTGCGTTATAAGACATGCACTCGAGTATAAACATAAAATAGATATTAGTAATTTAAGACTTGTTAAAATTGTAAATAATTATAAGGCTTTGGATGCGTATATAGTCTTCAAATAGAAATATGTAAGGAAACCATGAACTGGGATAAAGGCAGTGGCGGTTGGTCCATAAGTCCTACCTAAAAAAAAATAAAAAAATGAAGTGGAAAAAATAATTTCAGATTTTATATTAATGTATTCTCTGTTCTGTCTATGATCACGCTTCTTGCGACTTCTATAGTCTAACATCCATAATGTCATTCGCGGTAACGAAATAGGTCGTGGGTTAAAGAAGCGCACCGATTAAAGACTGGGCTAGCTAGAAGCCCCCAGAACATAGCCAAGGGCTTGCGTAAGCAAGCAAATACCCGCAGTGCGGAACTGGAATAGAAACAGGTAAGAGTCGGAAGACTAACCTAAAAACCAAGATAAATAAGAAGAAGAAGACCGATTAAAGAACACGTGCTTTGGGCACAGACAAGTTTGTGTCACTATCGTTTTCTATATTATCGCGTGCGAAAAACAAAGACAGCAATGCATCCAGTGATGGGTGGAGCTTATCAAACTTATCCAACCAAAGAAAACCTTCAAATTTGAATTGCTCATAAAACGTTTTTATTCGGACTTTTTGTTGTGTGGAAGTAAATTTAAGGTTATGTTACATTGCCCTTTATGAGTGTCAATTTCAGTTTTTTGGGAAGAATTTCAGGTATATTTTGTTGAATTTATTATCGGTAAGTTGATTTTTTACAAAATCTATTATATAAATTGTATTGATAATATTCGTGTTTCTGTTTTAGTTGAAAATGGTGATGTGTTCTGTGATAGACTCTAAACATTACAGTGAACAAAAAAATTTGGAGATTTTTTACCTTTCCTGTCGATTCAACTGAGCGAAAAAAGGGTTAAATCTTGTGAGGTAATATTAAATATTTATATGATAGCATGGCCGTATAAAAACAATTGCGTAATTTCTAGGCGACTAGATTGGGAACCCTTAAAACATTCACTGGTCTGTAGTTGCCATTTTGTTAACAATGTTAGAAAAAGTAGTCCCAAGATATTTGATTTTAATATTAAAAGGAAATTTGCGTTTGAATCTCCGGGGAAGTGGTATGATATTTAAATATATATGGTATAATATGTCCATATATAAACAGAAATGATAAGCTTTCAGAAAAACTGAAAGATAACACTAGTTATATTATGATAGTAATAACAATGATAGTAATGAAGTAGTTGTCAATGGGGCCAGAATTACTATCAACAAATCCAAGGGAATCTTCACATTTTAAAGCGATCCAAGTCTTACTTATGTATATGGACATTGTAAGAAGTTACAACGGTTCTTATTGAATATGATCAATCATGGGCATAACATTTAGAATTATTGGATAATTTTGTAAGAATATATGAACATGTAACATGTAAGAATATATGAACGATCATAAAGAATTGTAGAAAAAAACGGAAATTTACTGACAAGGAGGACCCGAATCCAAATGTCAGGATGTATAAGAAAATCTGTGATACCTTAACCATACAGGTTTATGAACGTTTTAGTTTCGATGTATACCTAACTGTTGCAAATTTATTTGAAACTGAAAAATTTGGTGAATATCGAGCTGTCTTTTCAAATGAAGACATTAACATTTTGTGTAACCTGTTTGCAAACGTAAATTACTTAAAATTAAAAAGTGAACTCTCGGTAATGTACGCTCGGGACGATTTTATGAAACACAGTGGGGCTTTGCCGCTGTTACAAATGTTTATCCAAAACAATTTAACATCAACAGTTAGTGAATCCGTGGAGTTGCTGACTGTTTTGTGTACCGTCCCTATCACGACTGCGGAAAGTGTGCGATGTTTCTCTACCCTCAAACGAATCAAAACATTTCTATTCTGTGCGCGTTAGCAATGCTATATATTCAAAAAAAATTGCGAAGTTAGTTTCAAATTTTAATGATCATGAAGCCATCGACCACTTTGCTGCTCAGAAATTTAGGAGGATGGACTTCAACTACAAACAGATTTAATGGTCATCGTTCTATGGTGAGTTTAGCAAAATTTTATTATCTAGGTATCTATTCGAAAATTTGATGTCTGACAGTTACAGTCCTATTTCTACACAGCAAAGTGTGTGTATGATACTAAGAAATGTAACATTTTTGGTTGCGACGCATTTTCCTACCCCCAAAGTTTGGTTATACGTGTCCCACCTGTTTCTGCCACCACGAACCGCCGCTGGATAAAGGATCTATTCAATTCAGTCAACTTTCTCAAATATTAATGTAATGCTTAGTTAACTTCATGGTTCACGATTTTTACACGTTTCATTAGATATGGTCGTCATATAAATAGAACATAGTTTAGTTTTAGAATTAGAATCATCTCCTGATGGTACTGACATGGTTAGCAAAACCTGTGTCCAGAAGTTTAAAAAATTGATTTGGTGTTTAGCTGTAAATCTGTTAGAGTTTTATAAATTGATATGCTAAAACGTTAGCTTTCAAAAAATTATTCTACCCTATGACGGAGAATTGAAATTAAATAAACTGAGGCGCGTCCATAAAATAAACGTGAAAAAATTTAAACACAACTAAAAATATCAATTTATTGTTTGCGAGTATATGGGGATCCACCAGTAAAGAGACAGCCTATTTTAAAATGGTTATTTCCGGATTGTCAGTTTATTTAAGCGTCACGATAAGAAACTTTTTGCCGCAGCGTTGTTTGAAGATTCTTTTCGCGGTGGGTTTCTAACGCCGCTGCTTTTCATGTCGAGGTTTATTTTTTCTTTCGCCGTGCGATGTATTGTTGAAAATTTTCATTTCCCTTTAATAGGTAAACATTTTCATTTTAGGCTACCGCCTCTGATGTCACATCCACATGCCCAATCGGCCCACTCACATATGCACATTGTTCGATGTTATATACAATTTATAATATTTCGGAATGAATAAGCAAAGCATTTCATTAATTTACAGCGTCGACTGCAGCTGAACCGAAAATAAACAACCCGTTTAACAAAATTGTCCAGTGAAAATCGAAAAGGAATGTCGACGCAATAGCAGCATTATACTTTTGGCTTGGTTAATCAGATTACATAGACAGATTTTTGTATAAATATTTCGGTTTGTATGTGTGTCAATGCTAAAATATTTGCCAACAATAAAAAGGATTAAATTAATGGCTACAAATGGCTTAATTAATTTTCATACATTCATATATTTTTCTTTTTACATCAATGCGCTTTTGCAGTTGGTTAAAACAATTTACGAAATATTTATGCCACTCATAAATGGCTATCTCAGAAAGCTCTTCACATACGAGGGTACAGTGAAAAGTCAGATATTGTTTAAATTACATTTTGTTTTTTTTTAATCGAAAATCGATGTTTTTCAACGAAGTCTCCTTTTAAATTGATACATTTCGCCCAACAATTTTTCAATTTTTTATGTATCCTAAAAGTACGACTTGCTGAACTTTGCAAAATAGTCCATTATTTTGGCGATGATCCCTTTATTTGATAAGAATTTCTAGCTCATCATTGCTTTAAAACTTGGAAAGGGAAAGTCGCAGGAGGCCATGCGATATCAATTCGTATAGCAAATTGATCAATTTCGTTGTAGAAACGAGGCATTTTTTTCATCGTTAAACGGGGCGTTTTTTTCATCGCCAAACAAGGACTTTTTTTAATTAAGTCTTGGAGTAATTTAATCAATAATGCAGCATGATATTCTACTGTAAATGCCTTGCGAATTACAGAAAACGCCGGCCATGACCTTTCCGGCCGGGTACTTTCGCCGAGTAAAAGATACTGTTTTGACCATTTCTTCATTTCTACCATATAACGATGAATTCAAGTTTGTTTAATAGGCACGAATCGGCGGTGAAAATCCTTCAGATTGCGTCTATAAATAATGTAGATTCAATGAAGCTTGGTGAATGGGTTGAATTCATCAACAATAATTTTATTTCACAGTCAAATGTTAATGCAATGTCGTAGTTTTATGTTACTACCTAAGGATATCGAATGTGAATATTACATGCCAACATATCTCTATTATTTCTCCTTCAGCATGGATGTTTCTTTTTATTTTGATTAACGGTGTTTACGAAATCTGTTACTGAGTTAGATAGTTAAATTTGTCAATATGACTATAAATACTTTCATTGGTGGTTTCATGCAAATAAGACCACATTTAACATCAAAAAAAGTCAAGTGGTAAATCATATACTTCGAAACCGTGATTTTCCAATACTAAATATAAATAAAAATCCAATAACAAATACATCTCAAATCTTCCTCGAGACGTGCCTATAACCAGTAGCGACCTATGACATTGCAAACCATGTCAATGTCAATAAAGAGTGCCAAAAGTAATGAAGATAGCGATGGAATGCATTATGGTCACATGAGTTTAAGGAATAGAATTAGAAATACAGAAATCCTATGGAGAAATAAAGTCAACAATATAATAACGCATAATAAGGAACGTAAATGGCAATGCGTGATATAGGAAAGGATGAATGAAGATCGACAGTGTGGATAGACCACGGCAGAGATAGTTCGATGATATTAAATAACTAGCAGTGAAGTGATAGGCATGGAAACATATGACAGAGGCGTATGTTTTGGAGTGGACGAGAAATAGATGACAAAAAGAAGAACATTATGATGATCATGACAAGTATGGAGTACTCTACATAGGTTATGTAATTAAAAGCTTTTGTTTATTTGGGAAGCAAGGAAGTTGAAATGTTACCTTTCTCGTCTGCTCCTAGTACCTGCCTGACTACTACTACTCGTTCAATATTATTTTAGATATCTACTAATTCTCTCGATAAATTTAAAACATATAATACAGCAACATCTCAATCATATCGTGCTGTATAAAAATAGAGTACTTCCCATATATTTTATGAATGTCTGAGGTATAATAATATAAGATTTTTAAAATAGTAGCATTTATGTAATTGGAAAACATGTTATAATACTGAGAAAAATAGTATAAATTGTTTCCGATAAGATTATATTTATGTATAATTATTCAACTCAGTCTCTAAATGTTCAGTGGTATTTCCAAAAGATATAATTATTTTCTTAATTGTTTCACTTTTGAAATATCATTTGCAACAAACTTAATGGTTTATTCAAAATTAACCAGCATTTTGAAAAGGAGACATAAATTTTATGGTCAATTTTTATTGCACAATAAACCGAAAAAGTAACATCAACATAAAACGGCAGTAAATTTCGCTAGATCACTTGGATAACTGGAGATTTTGCCGGTTAGAAAACATAATTACATTTTATCTACCATTTAACATTTTTTTACATATTTTGGTATATTGAAATACACAATATCTTCATAATATAAACGAGACATTATGTGAAAGTGAGCCTTTCCAACATTTATATAGTAGTGGCGTGATTATCAGGCGCCAAGTTGAACACTATAGGTTTCTGTTTATACATAAACTTAAAATAATAAGATATACAATATATCTTATGTTAATTATCTAAAGTAGGTAAAATGTCAAAATTCAAAGTGCTATTAGTGTATGATAGCACAATGAGAGAATTTGAAGGTTAAGCAATAAAACAGGTTGTCTAAGTAGTAACCATGTTTTTGTTATAGAAATTATGTTAGATGTGCCATCTTGTTACAGAGAGTTTAATTAATTCTAACCTTATGTTTTCAATCGCATATAAGATTAACTAAATCAGTTTATAACATTCGATTGTAAGGCGTTGAAAATAGAGGTTGATTTTTTAACCTCTTAGTAAATCACGGATAGAAGAACGTGCAAATCTTAAGTTCTGCCTGGATCTAAAATGAACCTGTACCGAAATGGTGAAGTTCCTATTATTGCCTGTCACATTTCAACTGGTTTGGCTGTTTCAAAGATGATTGATACTTAATTTAAAACTAGTTGATGTAGTAGTCGGGCTTACAGATAAAAACATCGAAAACTGAAAGGATATAAAAGGAAAGTAAGATTCGAATATTTTAGGGCATCTGTGGAATAGAATTTTACGCGCACCATCATAAGTATGACACTTAAAAAAACCGGTTGGTAATGGGTACATCACCATTTCGTCACCTGATTATTGGAGTGCGTCAAGTCCACTTTCTATTATATCTTTAAAAAATATGATTTAGTATGGTGCACTATAGGATTGTTGAGATGCCACTGAGACCAAGTCCGAACAAGGATAGAACAGTGAAAATTCAGTCTGTACCTTACGCCTAGTCCATCACTAGTTAACACATAACACAGTGTTAATATTGGTTTGATCCAAGTTCACATTCAATGAGACTGCACCTTCAAGTCACATGACAAATTATTATCTATCGTCAAATTTTCAACAGCGAATTCAATATTTCTTTTTTCAAACCCTAAAAGAACACGTGCATTATTTTGGCAAATGTGTAAAAAATGACGGTCAATTAATTCATACAAATGATATTGAAAAAGAAAAATACTAGGTTAATTGAAACATTCACGGAGCGATACCTATAGAGCAATAAAAGACCTATATAATCTACAACATCTTACGTAAAAAACGTAAAACGTAACAAACGTAACAAACGTATAAACGTAACAACGTAAAAAAAACAGCAGCTTAGCTTAAACGTATCAGTGTTATTTTTTAAAATAGAAAATATTGCAAATCGTGCTGTGATAATATTCTTTGTAAAAAAGATTTAATTGCAATGGAAATCCATAGTTAAATGGTAAATATATTAGAGTCTGCTCCTTCAGAAAAAATGGTTTGTAAGTGGGCAGGCAACTACTGAACAAATAATTCATTCTATACATGATATGGTTATGGATGACAGACAATTGACTTTGAGGGAAATTGCTAAGGCCATGGATCTCATCTGAATGGGTGTTTCATATTTTGAAAAAGGAATTGGGAAAAAAACATTTTCCGTGAAGACAATGCACCGGCTCACAGAGATGTTCTTGCAATGGCCAAATTGAAGGAGTTACACTACGAATTCTTGGAGCATCCACTATATTCACCAGATCTGACCCCCTCTGACTTTCATGTGTTCCCAAACCGCAAAAAATTCCTACGTAGCAAGCGTTTTACATCAAATGAAGAAGTTATAGCAGCCGTAGATGAAGGACTTTCAGAAAATCACTTCAGAAATGGAATAAATGAATTGGAGAACAGCTGGAAAAAATGTATTAAGCTTGGAAGAATATACGGACGAATAGTAATTATAATAAAAGAAAGCGATACAAATCTTACAAAAAGTGCTCTGGCGAATATTTCAATACAATCGATTTCAATGCAATACGTGTCTTACAGTCGTAATTTTGAAGTTGATATGAAAACAGTACACCTTCAGAAGGAGTTACGAGCTAAACATATAGCTAATGAAACTACGAAAGATGTATTAGATAAAAAGTCAGCCCTATATCGCGAAAAGCTGTTATGGCCCAAGCAAAAAAGAAGGACATTGCTTCTATGTTAAAATATTTGCCGGAACAAGATAAAATTTATATGAATTCTCTTTTTAAGTAAACATTTTTTTTTTTGTAAAATGTAAATGGATTTGAAATGAAGTGAATTTTTTTTGATATTTTTTTATTTTCATTACGTCATTACGTTCATTAAGTCCAAACTAAATTTTCAAATATCTCGAAGAGAGAAATATTTCTTTCTTAATCTGTAATAATTTTGTTTAAATTGTCTGTCATGTTTAATACTGGGGAAAAACAAAAGATTGAATAATAATGACATTATGTTAAGCTAAACTTTCAAATCTTGTTTTCTCCAGTTTTACTTTTCTGGACATTTCTGGCACACTCCAATACTCAGGTGACGATTTGTCAAATTTAATTTCGAAAAGATATAAAACAGGAGTCTCCAGCTTAGTTTCAATTTTTCAATCAAAATGAATATATATTCCGAGACTGAGGGTGTCCTAACCGTACTGTTCAGTGGAATTTCAAAACAATTACTATTATCAGCATTCCTCTATTGAAACATTTGATATGAAACAGAAAACTCATAGAGATTTACCACAAAGCATTTGTAGACCAAATCATTTGTTTTTAATTACTCGACGCGTGTTTGGCTAACCATGTTAGTACAATTTGAAAATAATTCAATCTGATTAAAATGAAAATGTATCATTTCCCGACGATGCTAACATGGCTAGCCAAACACGTATGAAGGAATTAAAAACAAGTCATTTGGTGTTATATGGTAAATCTTTGGTAAAGCTTTGGGTAGCTTCATTCTATTGAGGGAGCGAAAAATATATCGTCAGTGCTAAGGTAAAAGAGGACGAAAATCAAAAAATTCGAAATCTAGATTTTGTTGAAAATGTAACTGTAATTTTGGGTCTCAGAACTTGAGTAGGCAAAGTATATTCGTGTGTTGTAGGTAGGTAGTATGTAAAGGTAGTACTCCTTTTACCTTGGTACTAACGATATGTATATGTGCAGAGAGGCATGTAATATAATGTGCTAATGAAAGCTTATATCAGAATCGGTTTGAGACATTTCATTGTAGTAGTGTATTGCAGTTCACGTGTGTGGTACACACTCTGATCGACGAAAGGAGATTTACAAATTAGAGGTATTTGCATAGTTTGGTTAAGAAAAAATATTCCTATATTCCTACTGTTTCACATGAGCCTAAAAAAATTTATTTCACATAACTCCCTAAGAATATGTGATGACCCATTCTCAAACCAATTGATACAGGAACAACAAGACAGGAACAACAAGAATACAAAATTGGCGAGTACCAGGCAGGCTTTCGCTCTGGTCGCTTATGCACTGAACAAATCTTTAACTAAAAACAATACTGAAATACAAAGCCATCAGGAACGTTTCAATCATCTGCACGTTCATGAACTTCAAGAAGGCATTCGACACCATCGACCGAAAATATCTGTCCAACATCCTAGAAGAACAAGGACTCAAACCCCAAACTACGATTGATCAAGCAGAGACTGACCGACACAGCTTCTAAAGTGAAATTTATGGTAGACATTTTCGAAATCTTTCCTGATTAAAACCGGAGTACGCCAAGGCGACGGGTTATCCCCACTCCTCTTCAACCTAGTCCTGGATAAAGTCATAAGGGAATGGGAAAAAAGAACTGAAAAATCAAGGACACTGGGAACCAATACGACTTGGACTACCCAAAGACAACATAGAAATTTCATGCCTAATTTTCGCAGATGATCTAGCCATACTCGCAGATAATGAAACAAGCGCAACCAAACAGATCGAAATCCTCAAGGAATGTGCAGAGAAAGCCGGCCTACAAATTTCTTTTCAAAAAACCGAATGATTTTGCTCAAAATTAGAATATCCAAAATTTGAACACAAAATACGGCCAGGTAAACAAGTTCACACACTTCAAATACCTAGGCTAGATCATCGAACCCACAGGAGGGGAGAATATAGCACAGAAACAGCAGAAGAGAATATAGCACTCGATTATAGAAGTTGACAAGGATATACGGCAAGACACTCAATATCTACAGTAAGAAATGCTAATCCACACACACAAAGACAAACAACTCAAACCAGAGGCACTATACGCAAGCGAGACACTTGCACTCCTCACAAAACGCGGCATAGAAAACATATTGAAAGAAGAACGGAAAATTATGGGGAAAATTCTCGGCCGAAAACTAACAGAGAAATGATACCGACTATATTCCAGGAAGATCACAGAGAGAATATCCAACGTAGCGTGCACATAGAAAAAAGAAGGTTAAAATTATATGGACGTATCAGACTCCCACCGACAAGACAACAGAATTCTTACATACATATAAGGAGTGAAGTCAACAATACAGTGGATCGCACGAGTTAGAACTGATCTGGGGAAGGCACAAATGGATCCAATAGAGATTGAGGACAGAAGCACGTACAGAAACAAGATACATAGGTAGAACGTCGCGTCAGAGAGCGAAGTTCCAGGAAGATCAGGGACAAGGGGGACGGAGGAGAGAAAGCGAATCCACGAAGAAAGGATAAGAGATATGTGGAAGATCAGGAAAAACACTCGTATATATATAGGAGTGTTTTTCCTGATCTTCCACATATATGAGAGAGATATGTGAAAGATCAGGAAAAACACTCAACGGATCAACGGATCGACGATATATATATATATATATATATATATATATATATATATATATATATATATATATATATATATATATATATATATATATATATATATATATATATATATATATTTCTAAATCATTCGGGGTGTCGATCCGTTGATTCTGCGTTGATTGTGCGCTTCGACTGAACTCAGTCAGTTGGACACTTGAAAATGAAATTTTGGCGAAACGTCGTGACTCTTCACAGAATCAACGGATCGACACCCGGAATGTTTCAGAAATATATACTACCACCCGTGAAAATATTAGATGTAACATATAAACGCTTAAAAATGTATTTTAATTTGAAGTTCAATCGATAGACTGAAATATGAGGAGCAATGTCTGTTTGATATAGTGGATCTAACAATATTATTGTATTGTTTTAAAAAAATAATTTATGTTTTGTTCGGATTTTTTGGTCATTTTTCAATGACCCATTCAAGTAGATAAAAAAATAATAGCCGTTAATTTTTATTAATCTTAATTTCAGCGTCTAAAAGTTTTTTTGCGCTTAGCGAAATAATATTAGTTTGATATAGAAAATATATAGAAATAAATACATAGTAAGTATATATAGATAATAAAACATACAGGGTGTCCTATAACTTATCCGCCATAGAGCAACTGGTGATAGTTGAGATCAAAATAAGAGAATTTAGTCAATAAATGTGTTGGCAAATGTTAGTCATAAACAAAATACAGTTGAAAGTGAAACTTAATTTTCGAAAAATTGAGACAATTTAAAAACGGTTGAAGATATCAGGTTCAAAATCGGGGTAGTTGGGTTTTCAAAGGCGACAAATCCGAATTTGGTACTTTGGTACGCTTGCTATCTACTTTGTGAGGAATTAACTCGTTCATATTTTTTTGCCCTATATAGCTGGAATATTTTGACTTCAAAATAGGGAAGAGAAGAGAAGAAAAATATGCAATTCACAAAGTGTGGCTTGAATGTTGTGTACAAATTGTTTTCTATCTCTTTTATTAAACGTAGGTGGAAACAAGTTTCTCCAATCTTGAGTTGGTATGAAATAACTTGTAAAAAATGCCCAGGCTTAATCAGTCTCCTAACCGTGATTTAAGGGATACGCTCTGCGTTTATGCCCAAGTAAATTTCAATAGTCACGCTGCAGTTAGAAGGTACGAAGAGCACTATCCAACCAGAGTCATCCCAGGTCGACACATTTTTCAAAGAATTTTCAATCAGTTAGGCGAAACAGGTTTGTTTTATTACAACAATCCTGGTGGACGACCGAAACGTATAACGGTTGAACAAGAAGAGGACAGTTTGGTTAGTATCGCGGAAAATCCTGAACTCAGCACTAGGCGTTTGGGGGCATCTACAAGAATTAGCAAATCTACCGTTTCAAGAATTCTCCATAACGAAAAATTGTCTCTCTACCATTTTTCGCCTGTTCAAAATTTATTGTCACAAGATTTGCCGCCTAGATCAGAATTTTGTCAAAATCTACTACACAAAAAAACGAAGACTCCATGTTTCTGAAAAAGATATTGTTTATTGACGAGGCAACTTTTACCAGGTGGTGAGGCATTATCGCCATTTGGTGAGGCATTATCGACAATTTTTTAATCGGCTCATTTCAGTTTCTGTAAAGACTGAATCGAGATCAATATGTGCAGTTTTTAGAAAATGATTTATTAGACCTTTTGGACGGTATATCTCTAAACTTAAGACAAGACATGTAATTCATGCAAGATGGGGCTCCACCGCATTTTACTGTTGCAGTGCGAAATCATTTGAATTAAAGTTTTTCACATCGATAGGTTGGGGGCGGTGGTGAGTTCCTTGGCCACTTCGTGACTCGGACATTAATCTGTTTGACTTTTATTTGCGAGGTCATATAAAGTCTTTAGTTTACCATGATGAAATCAATACACGAGACGAACTTTTACAAAAAATTTAACCAGAGGCCAATGTTAATAAAGAGCCTGTGAAAGTGTATTGAGGTAAACGGTGGGCAGTTTCAACACCTATTGAAGTAAATTTCAAAAAATGGTTATTGTAAATAAAGTCCGTAATATTTTTGACATCTTAATGTTTTTTTCCCTCATATTCGTGACACACTTTGTAAATTGCAGATTTTTTAGCCTTGCAAGCGGCGTGAGATATCGATATTTACTCAGGGTGCCTTTTTTACGTGGGAATAATGACTGTCCTCTCTTTTGAAGTCAAAATATTCCCAGCTTCATAGGGTAAAAAATTATGAGCGAGTTAATTCCCCACAAAGTAGGTAAAAAACTAGTGCCAAAATCAGATTTGTCACCATTGATAACCCAACTACCCTGATTTTGAACCTGATATCTTCAACCATTTTTAAGTTATCCCAATTTTTCGAAAATTAAGGTTCACTTTCAACACCCTGTATCTTTTTAATAACTAACATTTGTCAACATATTTATTGACTAAATCCTCTTATTTTGATCTCTACTATCATCAATTGCTCTATGATGGATAAGTTATGGGAAAATCTGTATAGAAATATACAGAATGAATATTTGGCCAAGATCAATCCATAAAAGTAATACATTTAATTAAGTTAGAATCTGAATTTTCTCTCTTTTGTATACAGAATGCTTTTTTATTATATTTATAAAATATACTGACTCTCAGTGGTTTTTTTTGCATTTTTATTTTATTTTTAAGCCAAATTATTACTAAAATTATTTAACGAAAGAAATTGGTTATCTAGTAAAACATGAATAGGAAGCAATTATAACAACGGATTATCGAATTAACAATATAAGAATAATTTTACGCTTTACCGAGGCATCATTCGATAACTATATTACGTAATTTTAACCCTATTAATATCCACTGAATAAATCCGTTGTAATTCCACTGCATAGTTAGAAACGTTTTATTTAATAAAACCGAACCGATGCATTGGCTCTCTACCGGATTTATCAATATCTCGTTATCGTTTCTCTCTACTCTCATCATCACCATCATTACCGACACCACAAATGGCTGCAACCACGCATATCCCCTTTCTTGTCGCCCCCACCACCTCCTATAAAAACCTATACAGAACCTAACCTAATTCCCGTCATTTCCATATTCAAATATGTGGTCCCGTCTCAGATTAGCCTCGTCATTGGAATGCCAAACGATACAGGAGACAATTAGATTTCGAATGAAGGCAACAGCAGAACTGAAGATACGTGAATCCAGAAATTAATAGAGAATGATGGCGGGGTTCGGATTAGCGCCAAACTGGTCTGGAATTAAGGGGGATTTAGTTCTTTGGAGGGGAGTGGGGTTATGGGCTATGGGACGAATCTGGTAAATGTAAATATTTACCGTTGGGATCAAAATCAAAGTCAAGTAGGACTAAAGAGGTTAATGAAATTATTGCCCATTTTTGTTCTGAATTCAATTTATTTAAATAATTAATATTTATTTAATTGGGTTAATGTAAACGTTTGTCCCGTTTTTATAAAATAAATTTTAAAAGATTTTTTTTTACTAAAAACTGCTTTTAATCAATTAATATGTGACGTTTTGTTGGTTGACCTTTCTCCATCTCTCCGGTAGTTATACAATGCCGCGCTCATAGAAGTTTTCATTTTTCTAATTAAAGAATTGATCCAGGTGATTTTTCAAGTATTCCAAGGAAGTGATCTAAATCTAAAAGTTGATGCGATATAAATAAATGGTAGTAGGAGGGCGCTAGGTTAGAAGTACAGTGGATGGACCAAAATATGTATGCCTTTCAAGTTGTGAAAGTTTGTGCTGGAGAGACAAAGATACGTGCGGTGTAGTACTGTCTCGATGAGAAATACTGCCCTTTCTGTTTACTAAACCAGGCCGCTTCTGGTCGATTGCTCGCTTTAATTAATTTAGTTGTGAATAATACTTCTTCCAATTAATAGTCTTGTTTTCAATTACAGCTAATAATAAACAATTCCCTTCCAGTCGTACCTAATGCATAGCATAACTTTCTTCGCACCTAAACTGATTTTTTCACTGGTTGAAGGGGCATCTCAGCGCTTAATAATGATTACTTACGCTTAATATTGTCATATACAATCCATTTTTCATCACCTGTAATTATCCGCTTTAAAAATGCATCGATTTCGTTGCGCTTCAATAGAGAATCGTAATCAGAAATTCGGTATATTATATATTTCTTTTTGTTAGAGCATGCAACATTCCAAGTTGACATAATCGCCTTGTAGTGTCGACTACTGCCAACAATTTCTTCAATCCCTCTAGTTTTTCTACGCCGATCATTTTCAACAAGTGTCAATATTTCGTAGGCATCAGCTTCTGGCGGTAGCCTAAAACGTGGTGCATCGCTAAGATTAAAAATTATTTTCATGAAACTAAGTGAACCAATTACAGCACGTGGAATCATCACCGACACCCTCTCGGCTTTTTGAAGGCACGTGTAAAAATGTTAGAAAAGCGTTGGAATAATCGTATTGCTCTTCAAGGAAAATCTATTGATGAATAAAGTTGACATTTGCAAAAAAAATGTTTTATTTGTCAGACCGGGGCCCTTATTAACCGATGTATATATATATATATATATATATATATATATATATATATATATATATATATATATATATATAAGGGTATTCCATTAAGAGGTTTCGAATGTTGGTAACGAATAAAAGAAACGTTTCATAACATACCTGAAAGTTATTTATGGCAGTGCGAAGCTGGATAGTGTACAATTATACGTGGAATACAACGTCTGTCAAATGACCATCACGACTTCTCTGGCAGCTCACAATTCTTTTGTTGAAATTCTCGATTACTGCTGAACACATTTGCGGAGTTATGTCACGAATTATTCGCCTAATTTCTTCTCCTGTTGAACGGTTTGCGGATTATTTTCGTAAGCTTTGCTCTTCACATAGCCCCAGAAAAAATAGTCTAGCGGCGTCAAGTCGCATGACCTTGGTGGCCAATTTACGTCCCCATTCCAGGAGATCAGCCTCCCTCCAAACTGTGTATGCAATAAAGTCAATGTTTCACGTGCTGTATGACATGTCGCACCATCTTGTTGGAACCACATATTCTCTAAATCCATGTCCATTATTTGATCCCATAAAAAACATCAATCATCGTTCGCTATCATTCTCCGTTTACTGTAACAGCTCGTTCATCTTCATCTTCAAAAAAATACGGTCCAATGATACCCTCAGCCCAAAAACCTCACCAAACTGTGACACGTTGAGCATGCCTCGAGATTTCCTGGATTTCTCTAGGATTTTCATTGCCCCAGATGCGACAATTTTGTTTATTCAACAAAAAACATTTATTTCAACAAAATAATTGTGAGCTGCCAGAGAAGACGTGGCAGTCATTTGACAGATGTTGTATTCCACGTATAATTGTACACTATCCAGCTTCGCACTGCCATAAATAACTTTCTTTCAAGTATGTTATGAAACGTTTCTTTTATTCGTTACCAACATTCGAAACCTCTTAATGGAATACCCATATTTGTATATAAATTTATATATATATATATATATATATATATATATATATATATATATATATATATATATATATATATATATGTTATGTTAAGTTAGTTCGTAGTGTTTCGCGGATGGAAGAATACATTAGATTATTAGTCCGGGAGTACATCCGATTGTTTGTGTCCCGTTTGTTGGGAACGCAAAGACGTTTCGCCAAGGTCACACTTACATTCGTATTTATTGTGAATGCCAAGTATGATATACTAGCTATATATATATATATATATATATATATATATATATATATATATATATATATATATATATATATATATATATATATATATATATATATATATATACTAGCCGTTATCCGCCCGCTTCTCTGGACATAACTTGAAATAAGAATTTGCCAAAGACAAAATTGTTAAATATATTGAAAAGATAATTTTTTAAATACAGTACATGCAAAATGAGGCATTAACAAATTTAATCTTTTATGAATCATTCGGACCCATTATTTATAGGTAACCGTTTATTTAAAAACTAATTAATTAGTAATAAAGAAAAATTTACGATATTGGTTACCATAAGGCCGGTATAACGCTAGTTTTCTTTTCCGATATCTATTTTAAAAATGAATAAGAATTGTCCCGAGAAACAATTCTTCTGCGGAAGCAGACTAATGATGGACTATGAATCCAAAACTCAATACGTTTTCGTTCAATGTAAGGTTGTTTTTAACAAAGATAAAATTGATTATTCTCAAAATTATTAGGTTATTTTTACAATTAAAGAAATTCTTGAACAGATTCTATTGAGTTATTTTCCATTAATAAGAATTTGAAATTCAAGGAAGTATGGCGTTGGTAATTTTGGATTTATAGCAAACTTATAACTTGGTATATTTTCTTTAAATACATATGACCTGTTCCAATTATCCTGTCAACAAACATTGTAAAAATTTGAAGTGCATAATTCATATTTTTGGTGTGATAGTAAAAATAAATACTTTTGTATTTTTTAGATGAACATTTTAGTTTATAATATAAATGGCCTAAAATGTATCTCCCGACTGAGTTTTTGTTTATTTATTGATTCAGTCGTCTTTATTTATAAGAATATTTATTGAAACGATTAAAACTATAAAATACTCAAGACTTCTCTATAAACGACATTTTTGGTTTTCTTATCTGGCTGAAGAATAACCAGGTTATTAGGAGAACTGTTAAACTGTTGGAACTGATTGAGCATTCAACACAAAACTGACCATGAGAAAAGCAGTCATTTCTTAAATCAACATCAGCCACCTTCAAAGTCTGTTCTTGTGCTTTATTGATAGTTATGGTAAAGCTTAAGATGTTTGAATTTAAAGTGGTAGTCGGGTGGAATTAGAGGAAAACTTGTAATGAATACGTTTTGTCCTTCATATTTTCCAGTAAAAATCGTGGCTTCTATTACGTTTTTATGTAGTGCTTTCGCCTGAAGTCTGGTAGCATTGAATAGTTTTGGAGGGTGCAATGGAGGGTTTTAAATTGTGCAATAGCATTACCGGTGTGGCAATCTTCTCTTTTCCAGATTAAGCGTCTGCAAAAACTTTATATGATAAAGGACATTATGTTCCACCTCCATTGCCGTGTCCACTGATTCATACTTCACATTTATATTCACATGTTCAGTCGGCAGCTTTTCTAATAGAAAGTTGTTAATGCTATTGGCTTGGTCATTTATTGGAGGGAGAACTGTTTCTTTTAACCATGAAGTGCAATTTACTTTAGCCTGATCGATATTTGGATATATTTTGTCAGTCAGTGTTATCAAATCTCCCACTATGTCACAAAGACTACTCGGAATATTTACTTTATCTTCTTCTCGAATCTTTCCATCACCTATATCAATATATCATCACCTATAGTAGTTTTGAAAACGCTACTTATGCCATTTTCGGTGTCAGGTCTACAACTTTTCGAACGATTCTCGTATCCATTGAAACTATATTATGGTTTGTTTGGAACAACTTAAACAAAATGAACCAGTTGAAATTACATCGAAAACTGATGTTCATCAAACGACTGTTATGGGGTTAGCTCGGTAGGATGTGTATTGTCAGTTCAACAATTCCGAGATTTACACGATGATTTGTAGAGATATTTAGTACACCTAGTCGCCATATTGCATCATCGTACTATCATTTATTTCGTTAATTTCAGAATTCCTTCTCAAGTTTCGTTAAAAATTCTTTTTATTTATAGAAACATATTTCATCAATGAGTGTCAGATTATGCAAAAAAGGATCTTTGGTATATTTTGAAAATTTGGTAAAATATTATTAAGCAATATCATTCTGTAATTTATTACTCGCTAATATTATTAAATTATATAAAAAAAATTAAAAAAACATTAATAGTATGCATTTTCCATACCTTTTTTTAGAGTTTAATAACTAATCCAACTACAAACAGCGTTTTCTATAAATGTTTTCCACAACATTGTGATACCTTGTGTTTTCCAGACAAAAAAAATCCTATGAAGCGATAGGAAAATCCCGAAGATTTAAAGCTTTATTCGGCCTGGCCTATCCCTTTAAGAGCATTTAAAACCCTAATGGGTTTCTTTTATTTCAGCATCCGGACTGAGAAATGCGAAACAAAGTATAATATATTCAAGGGAATGAGAATTTACAGGACTGCTACGTTTTCAGTGATAAAAATTATTTATATAATGGCAACGATCTGGTCTGGTATTTTTGCATTTATATAAGATTTTTCTCACGTTTTCTGACGTTCGATAATTTATCCCTTCGTGCAACGAGCGGTACCGTTGGCGCGGAACAGAAGGGTCATAGGTCGCCCTTAAATCGGGGGTTAATTCTTGATGTAGTACGAAGATTAGCGCCCGGGATGGAACATTATCGGTTTTAATGATTTTTTTATCTTTCATGTTCTTCTTTTATTAGTGGTCGTTGGTTTTTATGAAGGTGATCTCCGGATTTCTAATCAAGAATATTAAAGTTGTTCGGGATATCAATTAAATGGTATTGGATTGTCCGAACATTTCCGGGTGTTTTTATTAGGGTGATCCATAATAAAGTTTCTTTGTACTCAACAAAAAAACATTTGAACTTGATTAAGTTGTAGATAAAAACGTTATTATGATTTTTCTACTCACTCTAAATCGCACTGAATTTACTTGGTTCGCATTTCGCTAATCAAGTTAGCATCATCAGGAGATGACTAAAATTAAAGCTCAAAATAATTTGTTTACAATTTATACCTAAACCTAGTTCAGTGATAAATATCAAATACGCTCAGGCATTCAGTTGTACTAATCCGTTCTCCAATTCTCACTAATTTATATGAAGCTGAATATTGGGTTTTGTGTCGAAAGTAAATAAAACGTCTTCGGCCGCTTTTGGACAATCTTGATAATAAAATGGTACAAAAACTATCAAACCAATGTGGAAGTACTTGAAAAAGCCAACAGTTTGCACATTGTATCCTAGATGATAAAATCTCAAAGAATACAGGACTCTAGGATGCCGAAGCAGATTCTCTATGGGGAATTAGAAAACAAGAAGTGAAATCTGGAAGGTTCGAAAAGAAGAAATATTTTATAAAATCGTCTCTAAACAACTGTCTGTCACGCCTCTCTGAATGGGAAAAGACGGCAAACGATAGATCCAAATGGAGTGAGGAGACATACAGTCTCGATGATGAAAATAATCGCCAAAAGCCGCAGCCGAAAGGCAAGCGCAGAAAGTCAAACATGCTGGACTGCCAATGCTGGACGACCAATTCAGTATCCTCCTGACCTTAACTGCTCAACATGCGAAAGACCATGCAGAGCTGGGTTATGTGATCCACTATACAATCCATAATTCTTCAACAATGGCTCTGTAAAATTAGCAGCTATGGCTGATGTCATACTCAATCAGTTGACAGCCTTCATCACTAGTCCGTGATTGCAGTAAACAAAGAACTGTACGGGATAGGCCTGTTGTCCCTTAATAACCTTCTATCTTTTACTTGTCCAAATTATTTTAAGTTACTTAAATCCACATTCTATTTATTTAGATAAATGTGTTGTACAACTGCAGCTCTATGTGATTATATGTTAGTTGAGCCATACGTCCTTTAAGTCTTGTTTAAGTCTTGTTATTATTGCCCTTCTTGTTCGACCCATATATTTATGATTACAATGTGTAACAAAATGTGTTGTGTAACAACATGTGTTTCTTTCGTTGTTTAGAAATAAATAATTATACCTCTCTCTTCAGGGGTTTAAACCGATTAAAACTTTTGACTCCGATCAATTAAGACATTATTTAAAAAATGTTTCAAAGCGACGCAGGTATTTCATCAATCCATACGATTCAGCTCTGGTTCAAAATTCTAGGAAGGAGGCATGAGTTTTGAAGATAGGGAAATATCAGGCAGTAATAACTCACTTTGAGTTGGTTGCTGATAGTTGGGCAATAAATTCAGAATTCCACTCAGCTCAACATGGGAGATTAAATGCTGTTCTGGCCTTGTACCCTTATTCCAGTCCACGGTTTACTTTTTGTAAGAAAACAAATTCAGATTTGACCATAGCTGGCTTAAAGATGGATTGAGGTCATTGAAAATGCAATACTGCGAGGAATAACCTAAACCCAAGGACTATATTCATCAGAAAAAGCCCGATATGACTTTTCCCTGTTCTTTCGATTCAAGAAACTATATCGCGGACATTGTTTTGAAATACTTGAAATACTTAAAATTTGAAGGTAAAAAATATATGGAGAAGTTCTATATTTATAACAAGGAACAAAGAACAATACAACGAACGAGATATGTTACCTCTCTTAAGTTATGTGATTTCCTAAACTATCCAATAAATTTCGAAACATTACCATCGCCAGCAACAATATTTAAAAAGTTGCATTGGCCACTAATCTAGCGCCGTTGCACCAGCTTTAAAGTATAATTTTTAATTGCGGCAATCTCGGTCGCGATTATGCGTCTAATGCGATTTATATTTTCTGGTAGCGGAGGTTTACTTCTTTTGCCAACCGACAAATTGCCCGGATTTTATCGTCGTCCGTAACCGACTCTAATTTATTTTGTTTTTGTTTTAGTTTATTTTGCAAATGTTCAGTCCGATACACTCTTTCTCTCTTTTTTTCCCGTAGATTATCTAAGACTGATCGGTTATCTCTTCCATTGTGTTTTCAACAAAACTTTGCTTTGAAAAGTCGAAGAGTTTTAGTTGTTTAGTGTAGTAAGCTACATTTGGAGCCGGCTTTTCGAGAAGGATTACTTGTCTGCTTGCTTCGAAGAAGTATAGGGTTCGTAAATTAGTTAATTTTATTTGTTTACCGGTCTAGATTTATATCTATGTAATTTGAAGTACCAGGTTGCACATAATCTGTCTCTGAAAGTACGGATCATCGGTTTTTTATATTTTACTAAACTGTAAAACTAAAAGGAAATACATTATCATCTTATCCCCCTTTATTATTTGAAGAAAGCCAACCGGGCTGAGGATTCTCATAAAAATATGTGTTCTGTATGTAAAAATGATGCCTTGACAAAACCTATAAGCGAAATGGTGGTCGCAAAGTTCTGTTTCATTCGAGGCTCAAATATTTCCAAGGATATCGACTATGAGAATCAAACCCTGTTGACACATTAGATGGCTACAAATTTAATACTGGGTGAGGCAAAAATCACGCTACGACTTTGTTTTGCTTCATTTGTTTCATGATATTGGGGAGAGCTTTTGAGTTTGACTGTTGTGTACTGTAGACGTGCAAGTTTTATTATGGATAAATACCCTCTAGCAGAACGTAGCAAAATTGTTATAATTTACATTTAAAAAATATTCAAATATTGCAACCCATCATGAATTTAAGTAAAAATATTCTTACCGTTCGACGTCTCATAAAACGAAAAATTATCGTTTATTCAAGCAATATGAAGAATTCGGAACAGTTAGGGATAAATCGCTGACAAAATTGCACATATACCAGGTATGTAAATATCAAACAAGAATTTTTGTATAGAGAATACATGTTTATGTTATAAAATACAAATGACAATTTGTGGATGCCACGCCAAAAAAAAACTGTTGCTCTTTCGACGTAAACCAGGCATCGAGCCATTTTCATACGTTTTAGTAAGAAGTGAAGCACTGCATCGATGCAAATAAGTAGTAATCGGACGAAGCCAAGTCTAGTGAGTAAGCCACATGCGAAAGTATTTCTCAGCAGAAGGCCTCAATCGTTTCCTTGACCAGCTTTGCTGGGTGTGATGGTGCACTATCATGAATCAAAATTATCATGAAGCAACTCATAACAGATCACACCCTTCTGATCCCACCAAACACAGAGCATTGTCTTCTGTCCATAGCGATTTGGCCTTGCAATCGATGTCAATCATTCGCCTGGAGTTACCCATGATCTTTTAAACTTACGATTCTCGAAATATATCCACTTTTCTGCGCCAGTCACTATTCTATTGAGAAATTACTTTCTTTTGTACCTGGCAAGCAGCATTTCGCAAGTGGTTTTTCGGTTTTTCAGCTATCTTTCATTCAGTTCTTGTGGAACCCATTTTTCCAGTTTCTGGATCATTCCCATATCTTTCAAACGTATAGAGACGGCTTCTCGTGTCACATTTATTGATCCGCAAGTTGTTGTTGTGTCTTAGCGTCATGATCATCCAACAATGCTTGTAATTCGCTATCTTCAAAGTGTTTCGGTGGTCTTCCACGGTCTTCGTTTCTCACGTCAAAATCGTAACTTCTGAATTTTTAAACCACTCAAAGCACTGTGATTTACCAAGAGCATGCTCACCGTAAGCTTCGAAAGGCGTTTGATGCGATTCTTCAGCAGTTTTCTTCAAATGGTAACAGAAAATCAAAGCTGTCCGCAAATCGTAGTTTCCATACCCTAAATTCGACAGGTTTAACGCTATTACAAACTATGCTCTGGTATGAAACTTGTATTGTGGTGAGTTGAAAATCTTTCTCAGATATCAACAAGGAAATGGTGGTAATAACACCAGTGACGACGGTAACTACATTGACAGCTATAGCCATCTGACAGACCTTGTAGAGGCATATTTACAGACATATTTACAGACCTTGTAGAGGCAGATGTGGAAAAATCTCCAGAAAGGTGGACGAAAAATGTCCAGAAATTGTGCACCGACTCTCGACCTGGTGCACAATTGGGATTTTTTTCAAGCAGTTTTCACCGAATTTTGAGAACTAACTTGCACATGTTTCCCTATAAGATTCAAATTGTTCAAGACTTGTTACCTACAGACAATATTATATAATTAGAATACGGTAATGTTATAATGAACTGTTTCCATAAAATTGATAATTTTTATGCAAAATTATTAACGGGCAATAAAGCTCATTTTGATCTAAGTGGTCAAGTGAACAAGCAGAATAGCCATATCCTTAAAATCATATATGCCATTTGAACTGTAAGATGCTTGCATACCAAAATGAAAGATGTTTGTATATTTAATAAGTGAATCACAATATAAACAATTTATATATCTATATATATATATATATATATATATATATATATATATATATATATATATATATATATATATATATATATATATTATTATTATTATTAATAATATTATTATTATTATTATTCACGTGTGGGCCCTGGTGGACCACGAGAAGTACAGTTAGAAGCATTTGTTGTTGTTAGCCTTCCTTTGCGCCCATACTGATTTCATTCTTTCGCTATGAGCTTGTTTCCTTTCGTCAGACTAAGTTGTTCCGGTCTTCCTACATTTTTCTCTCTGGCCAACCTCCCAAACGTTAATCTTGTGTCTGAAACAGCCTCTATCCTGAATTTCACTTTGTGTAATATTTGCTGATCTTAGGTCCTCTTTAATTGCAGCAATCCATTTAATTATTTCTACATTAGTTCTACTTCTATTTTTATAAAATTCGACTATGTGTCTAGTTAGCCTACTCGGATTCATCCGTTTGATGTGTCCGTAAAACTTAAGTCTTCTTTTTCTCATATCGCTATGTATATCTGTGTATTGTTTGATTTCTTGGTTTTCTCGAAGTCGGTATGTTGAATTATTTATTTGTTTGGGGCGTAGGATTTTTCTTATGATTTTTCTTTCCTTCTATTTAATGTCCCCGATGTCTCCTTTTCTATTCAAAATGAGCATTTCTGCCCCATACAGACATTCTGGCTTAATAACTGTGTTGTAATGTCTTAGTTTTGTGTTTTTAGATATGCATTTTTTGTTGTAAATATTTTGTGTAAGTCTCAATGCCGTTTCCAATTTTTGACATCTACCTTTATTGGCCGCTATTTCCTACCCATTTTTCATGATTATTTCACCCAAATATTTGACATGAGAGACTCGTCTGATGCTACCATATTTTTTTTTTGAAATGGTGTTCTTAGTCTGTTGCAGGTCATGTATTGTGCCTTTTCATAGGAATTTTGGAGTCCTACCTTTTGTGATGTTTCTTTTAGGATTTCAATTTGTTTTTGTGCCGTTAAATAGTTCTCCCCAATTTAATGGGCTTGTCAATATTCAGGGCCGACTTTTTTTTCACGCCACTCCTGTATTACTCTACACTGTTTTCTAGAACACAGTTAAATATGAGTGGCGAGAGTCCATTCCCTTCTCTCAGTCCAGTTTTAATTTCGAAGGGCCCTGAGATGTCACCCATGAATTTAACTTTTGACCTTGTGTTAGTTAATGTTGCTTTAATAATTGCCATGGTTATAAAATCTATCTATTTTCAGATATATATATATATATATATATATATATATATATATATATATATATATATATATATATATATATATATATATATATATCTTCCGTCCACTTGTCCCCGATCTCCCTGAAACTTCGCTTTCTAATGCAACGTTTCACATATGTATTTTGTTTCTGTACGTTCTTCTATCCTCAATCTCTGTCGGATCCGTTAATGCCTTTCCCAGATCAGTTCTGATATGTGCAATCCATGGTACTGACTTGACCTCTTATATGTATGTCAAAATTCTGTTCTTGACTCTTTTCGGTGGGAGTCTTCTGATATGTCCATAGAATTTCAACCTTTTTTTTCATATGTCCGCCGCTACGTTGGACATTCTCTCTGTGATTTTCCTGAATTGTAGTCTGTATTCTTCCGGTGTTAGTTTTAGGCCGAGAATTTTCCTCATAATTTTGCTCAATGTTTTCTATGCCGTTTTTTGTGTGAAGTGTCAGTGTCTCGCTTGCGTATAGTACCTCTGGTTTGATTACAGTGTTTTAATGTCTTATTTTTGCTTGTGTGGATATGCATTTCATATTGTAGATATTGACTGTCTTGCCGTATGATCTCTTCATCTTCTCTAATCGAATCTTCTGTGCTATCTTCTCTCGTCCTGTGGGTTCGAGGATCTCGCCCAGGTATTTGAAGTGAGTGACCCTATTTATCTTGCCGTATTTGTTGTTCAAATTTTGGACATCTAATTTTGAGCAGAAGAATTCGGTTTTTTGAAAGATTTGTAGGCCGACATTCTCTACACATTCCTTGAGGACTTCGAGCTGTTTGGATGCCCTTGTTTGATTGTCTGCGAGTACGGCTAGGTCGTCTGCTAAGGCTAGGCATGAGATTTTAATGTTGTTTTTGGGTCGTCAGAGTCACGATGGTTTCCAGTGTCGGTCGTTGCAGTCGTATGCTTTCTTGAAGTCCACGAACGTGCATACAAGCGATTATATCTAGCGACTATACATTTCAGATCAGATTTTTTATTTAGGTTCCTACATGACAAGGAAGACATCCGTATTCCATAATTACTTGTGGTTCACACTTTACATAAAACTGCATCGATGGATTTTTTTATAACGGACTCTATTAATTTTAACTGATCTGATCGGTTCTTCAAATCTTCCAGTTGTCGATTATCCTTAAAATTCTGATATAACTTATATGTTGCTAGATGCGATGCAGCATACTTAAAACTTACTGCAGGTCGTTACTGCAATGTAACATTCTCAAGTCTTTTTTTAACATCCCGATAAAATCTACATGCTACAAAATCTTCAATTCAAAATAAGCTTAAATGTCTGAAAGTTTTACTCTAAAATAATTATTTGCAAAAATACTAAATTGATACTAATAGAAACAAACATAAAAGTGAGAGAAATACTCCATTCATTTCTATTATTTCGTTAAAGCATTTCAGTTCATAAAGAATGCCAAGCGCGTTCTGCTTTCATTGAATTTATTGTATCCAGTTTCTAATTAAAATCTAAAGAACCGTTTCAAATAAAGCACCGAGAGAATTTATTACGTATGTCAACTTTGTTTTATTAGTGCCATCCGAAAAACCCAACGGAAACTAATAGAAAACCCGATGGCGAATCAAAAGCTACATGAACCCGGAGAATAGTTATTGGAAAGTTTTCAATTCGTCTGCATTGCCGTTTTTCCAGAGAAATTATGGAACGTCGAAAGTTCCTTCTCCTCTTTTCTCTACAGTAGTGGAAAAGTTATTAAGGACCAATGCGGAACCGTTGAAACAAATTTAATTCTTCGGTAAGGCGGCCACTTGTCAACTCGATGGTATAGCGCCAAATTACAAACAAGTACGCAATTTAGATGTTGTATTGAAAGTAATTAAAGCGACAAAAATAGTGCAAACTACAAACTTTAACGGAATGTTTAATTTTTCTCTGATATACCTAAAATTTAAATTAACGTTTACACACTTGTTTTTAAGTTCAAACCTTTTAATATTTATTTATAATTTGACATTCTTCTTTATTTTTTGTGGTGATGTGTTTTTTTATTTTAATTTTAACGTTTACACACTTGTTTTTAAGTTCAAACCTTTTAATATTTATTTATAATTTGACATTCTTCTTTATTTTTTGTGGTGATGTGTTTTTTTATTTTAATTTTAACGTTTACACACTTGTTTTTAAGTTCAAACCTTTTAATATTTATTTATAATTTGACATTCTTCTTTATTTTTTGTGGTGATGTGTTTTTTTATTTTAATTTTATTTTATCTTTTATATTATCTTAAAGGTCTACATCGGCTTCGTCTGCTGGAGTGCGTTCTAGAGACTCAATTTTTTATTATTCTTTCACACTTATCGCGTGGTATATTTTCGTTGGTGGTCTGAATATTTCATTTAAGGTCATGCACTTTTCAAAGTTTATTTCTGTAAGCTAGGTATTAAAAATCAAGCTGTCTGAATTTCTTCCTACAATGTCTTCTTGTTTGGTATTTTCTTTTCCAGCAAGACGTCATTTTAACTTTTTCCATAGGTTCTCGGTCAGATTTAGATATGGGGGATGATAAGGCCATTTTAACACTTATGTTTCACTTAAACACAATATGTTTCTTCTCGAGCCACTACTTCACTACTTCACCACATGCTTGGCATCAGTTTCTTGTTGGTAGATTCACTGTAAATACATATTCTGTGCAGCGTAACATAATTATCTTTAAGATTTTTAAAATTTCATTTATTTTTCCTAATTTTTTTATCCAAAATATTGAACCTACTCCGTTTCATGAAAAGGATCCCCGTACTTTGATGTTACCACCACCATGGTTTACCTTACCCAAAGTGTTACGTGGATTGAATTCTTCGTTAATGCGTCTTCTCACTCACATTCAATTGCGAATTCACATTTTAATTTGCGAACAAAACCAAATAAATTAATTTTGGCTTCATCGCTAAAAAGAATGTTTTTCCAGTTACGTTGCAAATTTTCACTAAAGTTTTGTTTTGCAAATTTTAACCGCAGCTATATATTCTGTTTACTTAAAAATGGAGCTTTCTTGGGGTTTTCATATTGGATCTTCTGCCGTAAACGTCGTCTTATGGTTCTGGTGCTGATACTTGTGTTAAGATTTTTTACGATAAAATTAGCAAAAGGATCCTTCAAAGCCGCGTGTACAATACGATTATTAATTTTTTTTTCTGGTTGTTTTTGGGTCACATATGATTCTCTCAAGACTTTGGTATTTACACATACTGACCGTTTGATTGCTTTTGTAATAAATGCATAAGATTTTTTTTGGTTTTTCAACTACAAAATTAAACGCCTTTCTTCGGCAGTACAGTGTCTAGCGCGACCCATGTTTGCTTTAACATAGTGGGTCATGGAATAACTTTTTGTTATTTCAACAAAATAAATATATATTTTATCAGTATTGGTATGCGATAACGTATATACAATTAATACACCCTTAGTTTTTTCACCATCAAGTATAAACTATTAGGAGATAATAAATTATTTAAGAAGATTAGCAGCAATAAAATAGTGCGTCACATTTAAGATAAAGACACCCCCATATTTTCGTTATTTGCAGGAATATCATACAGGTTGATGGGTCACATTTTTAAGATACTCAACTGAAATCTGAACTTTAAATTCAGCCTACTACGAATTCACAAGCAGGATCAATATTTTAACCCCTTAACCCTCGAGCCTCGGCACATACCGAGTTTCATGATAACATTTGCATTTTTAATTTTTTTATTAGGGTAGAACGGGGCTAGTTGATCATAGGGGCAAGTTGTTCAATCGAAATATCTTGAAAAGTAAGTAACCTATAACAAAAGTATAAATGGCGAAAAAAGGGGGATATGGGAGGGGAATATATAGTGCGACTGTCAATTACTGTTCGGTGCTCTGATAAAATAAGAGAACGCTTTGTTTTTTTCAGCGTAAAAAAAGTACTACAGGTCATCATAATTTTTCTACTATACTCGTATAAAAACACTTAATAAGGACCACGTAAGTATTTAAAGATTACTTAATTATTGTTTTTTCGATTATAGACAGTTATTTATTTTTAACTCTTATGATTTTTTTATAACCTAATGTTTATTTTGTTGCTTCTACTGGGGCTAATTGAGCAACGCGCGTTCAATGCTTGCTCAACTAGCCCCACTAGATGTTCATTGTACAAAATAAAATTTTTCTTTAATAAATTAATAACCATCAATTAATTTGTGCATGTGACGTTTCTACACAAAGTTTACTAATTAAAATTACTTATATTGATAATTGTGTTAATGATTATTATTACATTTTAGGATGGAAATTTTTCAATCGATTCAGAAGAGAACGAGTACTCTTGTCTTGTTTGTAATGAGCAATTTTCTGAGAGCATACTGGGTTCAGTGTCATATTTGCATTGCAACAATGGTAAATATAAAAAGTGTAATAATAATCCACAGATTGGAGAGATTTAATTTTGTTTGATTTTAATTTTATTTTTCCAGATATATAACAATATGCGTATGCAATAATCATAACAAATAAATAAGTGCTTGTTGATTACAATTATTTTGTATTCAGATCATTCTTTACAGTTCATTTTAGCGATTACCCAACTACCCCCATACCCATGTTCAACTAGCCCCCAGTAGTGGGGCACGTTGAGCAACTTGGGTGTTCTCGCATTTCCGACAATAACTTTTAAGCTTGTACCCGGATCGTTTTTACAACGCTAGACGTTTTGGAGAAGAGTAAATTACGAATCTAACAAAGTAAGAATCAAATAAATCCTATACATATTATTAGAGTTATAGGAAATGAAGCAAAAAGTTGCTCAATTAGCCCCGCTCTACCCTACTTTGATCTATACACCAAATTATTACAAGTTTATTTTTTTACTTTAATAATTAGTGTGCCATGGAAGGTAATAATTTGATACTAGTGTTAAATGTCAGTCAGATTAAACTTTGAGCTTATTGCGTTAAGTTATAGTCAGTGAAAAAGTGCCACTGACTTTAAGAGAAAAAATTTAAATAATCCGGTTGTTTAGTGATTTTGTCCGTAGTAGCAGAGAAGTTACTCACAATGTAACAATTGGACATCCCCAACGTGCGCCCATTACTCACGGAAAAGCAGTCGCTGTAATTGCCCTTTTCAATAAAACCGGCACTGTTCTTAGAATACATCAAAAAGGTCAACCTCGTCGAATACACCCGCATCCTGAGGATAACGATATATTGGCGGCAAATCGAGCAAACCCATGCATGCCCATTCTAGATTTATAGTCTCAACTGAATATTAGTAAGGATAAAGTCAGAAGATATTTCGTTCGCACAAAATCAAGCTCTATAAACTGAAGTTCTTACATACGTTGAAAAAAGGCGACAATAATAAAAGATTAGACTATTGTTAATGGCTTCAATTGAAAATCTTGCTCTTAATGTGCGACAGGATAACTATTTGCAGCTAGATGGTGCATTCATCCACAATTTAAGGATTTTTCGTCAATGGGTAAACAAAAAATTTCCTATGCGCTGGATAGGAAGAAATAGTCCTTTTGCGGCCTCCGAGGTCTCCCGATATTACACCCCTCCATTTTTATTTTTTGGGAATGGTCAAAAATAAAGTTTATAAAACAAGGCCCAGAAATCGAGGTAAACTTTGTGCCAAAATAAGGCAAGCCTGTCAAGAAATCAGCATCCCGGAACACGCGTAGTTAAACAGAATTATAAAAGAATAGAAAAATGTATTAGAATAATGATAATAATTAAAACACTTGGTATTTGTTTCACAATATATTCAAGATATTCTCTAACATGTTTCGGCCTCGCGACCATTCTCAAAGAGAGTTATGTATAAACTAAACTAAAGTTTCAAAGTGCTGTCTAATGGAAGTCGTTTTTTTCATCTCGTTAAATTTATTACACTATCAATAATTGGAGTATTTCCGAAGTCTAGCTGGGTGTTTGTTAGGTTTTTGCCGTCGTATATGGCTTTTTTAATTTCGAAAATTTCCAGGTAATTTAACAGCCTGCTTTTATTGCAGCTATGTATTAATTTGGTATTATTAATGTTAAAAAAAATGGTTCTGGTCTATACAATGTTCGGCAAAGCCCGTCTTTCTCTGATTGTGTAAAATTGAATATTTATGTTCTTTTAGCCTATCATTGAGCGATCGGCCCGTTTGGCCTATATAAATAGCGTCACACATATTACATTTAATTTTGTATACTCCAGATTTGTCACAAAATTTTGCTCTTCTTTGTTATTGTTTAACATCGATGCAAGATTATTCTTATTAACAGAGATAATATTAATATTTTCGTTCTTTAACTGATTTGTGATTCTTGAACTTAATTTGTGAATATAGTTTATAGCATGCCAATTTTTAGAATCTTTTTCGGGTGTTGCGGCATAAAAATGTTTGGTGTTGTTTTTCTTAATCTTGTTTTTTATCATTTTATCTATGATGCTTGGCTGATATCCATTATTCCTTGCGATATTTTTGATAATATTAAGTTCTTTTTCATAGCTGTCTTTTTTAAGTGGAATCGTTAGAAGTCTGTGGGTCATACTATGAAAAGTGGACATTTTTACATTCCATGACTGATTTGAACTTGCGTGAATAATTGTATCGGTATACGTGGGTTTTCTAAATATTTCGAATTCTAATTTATTCGGTGTTCTTATTATTTTTAAATCTAAGAAATTTAATGAATTATCCGTCTCTGTTTCTATTGTGAACTGGATTTTTGAGTTTACACTGTTTAAATATTCAAGAAATTGACCCAATAGTCTTTCTGTACCGGTCCATATGCAAATAATATCATCGACATACCTGGCCCAAAAATGTATGTGTCTTGTATAATTAGTGTCGCTAAATAAATTGTTTTCAAAATTAGCCATATAAATTTCTGCCAGGAGGGGGCTCAGGGGGCTTCCCATTGGTAATCCATTCGTTTGTTGGTAAAATTTTGAATTGAACAGAAAGTAATTTTGTTCGGTACATACATTGATAGCTTCTATGAGAGCATTTTTGTGTACGATTTCAAGATTGCATTCATGAATTCTTTCAGTGAGGATATTTTTAAGATCTTGTACCGGAATGGAGGGAAAAAGGCTTTTTATATCGAACGAAACTAACTTTGCATTGGGAGGTATCTGTATGTTTTTTAATTTTGTTGTTAGTTCTATTGTATTTTTGATTGCTTTGGGCGAGTTGAAATCGATAAATAATGGTAGATCACTGTTGAGTTGTTTGCAAAGTTTATATGCCGGAGCATTTACATAAGAAACGACTGGTCTCATTGGAATGCCATCTTTATGCAGTTTAGGCATTCCGTATAAGACTGGAGATTTTGGGTTCATGGTATCTAGTTTGGATTGCGACAAATACCAAGTGTTTTAATTATTATCATTGTTTCCATGTTTCACCAAGAGCCAACCGCGCAATCAATCAAAACTATTGTTAATGCAAGCACAGCAAAATTATCGGTTATATACAAAAAAACTTTACTGAAAGTGAAAAAGTGTAATAATCACATATGGTTTATTCAAACGTGTCAAAAGGAGGATCTCCAACCAAAATTTATGAAGATTTCATGTCATAACCACTCACCTCAAGCAGAAAGCACTGTCAATGCAGCTCGGAAACATTGGCTAGCAGAAGAAGCATCCAAATGGTACAGAAACAGGGATAATCTCAACTTACATCTTAAATTAGTCCACACAGAACTGCTACACAAATCAAATTATTTCGAATTTGAATACTTTGACAGGACAGTGCGCGAGTCAGTGAAGGATGCAACACATAAACAGTACCTAATACAGCTAAGAAAATTAAATACCCTAAGAAAATGTAAGTCACAAACTTTTGCTCACCTAAATTCTCATAATATCAATTCAATTAGTTCAGTAAGATTTTATGATAGAGTTGTAAATTTAACAAATGTTCAGTTTGATAATGAAGAAATTAAGTTATTAGAAAAAGGCCTCAAATACTGTCCAAACTTCGTCAAATCCACAGATATTGAAATACTCGCAGCCAATTTAGAGAATCTTTTAAGTAGTTTAAATAAAAGCCAATTAGCAAAATATAACATTGCAAATATAATAGCAAACAATAAAATAAAAAATAAATATTCCAACGAACTCAGAATAATTAATAAATTACGTAACAAAATTTACCAAAACAATTTAATTCTTTGCAAAGCTGACAAAGGTAATACTGTTACTATTCTAACAAAAGATGAATACCTACTAAAAATGAACACACTCATCAACACAGAAAACTGTAGAGAACTCAAGACCGATCCAACAAAAAAATATCATACCGCTGTAAAGAAAATTACAAAAACGTACAATGAAACCTTCTTAAATATATCGCAATCCAAACTAGATACCATGAACCCAAAATCTCCAGTCTTAAACGGAATGCCTAAACTGCATAAAGATGGCATTCCAATGAGACCAGTCGTTTCTTATGTAAATGCTCCGGCATATAAACTTTGCAAACAACTCAACAGTGATCTACCATTATTTATCGATTTCAACTCGCCCAAAGCAATCAAAAATACAATAGAACTAACAACAAAATTAAAAAACATACAGATACCTCCCAATGCAAAGTTAGTTTCGTTCGATATAAAAAGCCTTTTTCCCTCCATTCCGGTACAAGATCTTAAAAATATCCTCACTGAAAGAATTCATGAATGCAATCTTGAAATCGTACACAAAAATGCTCTCATAGAAGCTATCAATGTATGTACCGAACAAAATTACTTTCTGTTCAATTCAAAATTTTACCAACAAACGAATGGATTACCAATGGGAAGCCCCCTGAGCCCCCTCCTGGCAGAAATTTATATGGCTAATTTTGAAAACAATTTATTTAGCGACACTAATTATACAAGACACATACATTTTTGGGCCAGGTATGTCGATGATATTATTTGCATATGGACCGGTACAGAAAGACTATTGGGTCAATTTCTTGAATATTTAAACAGTGTAAACTCAAAAATCCAGTTCACAATAGAAACAGAGACGGATAATTCATTAAATTTCTTAGATTTAAAAATAATAAGAACACCGAATAAATTAGAATTCGAAATATTTAGAAAACCCACGTATACCGATACAATTATTCACGCAAGTTCAAATCAGTCATGGAATGTAAAAATGTCCATTTTTCATAGTATGACCCACAGACTTCTAACGATTCCACTTAAAAAAGACAGCTATGAAAAAGAACTTAATATTATCAAAAATATCGCAAGGAATAATGGATATCAGCCAAGCATCATAGATAAAATGATAAAAAACAAGATTAAGAAAAACAACACCAAACATTTTTATGCCGCAACACCCGAAAAAGATTCTAAAAATTGGCATGCTATAAACTATATTCACAAATTAAGTTCAAGAATCACAAATCAGTTAAAGAACGAAAATATTAATATTATCTCTGTTAATAAGAATAATCTTGCATCGATGTTAAACAATAACAAAGAAGAGCAAAATTTTGTGACAAATCTGGAGTATACAAAATTAAATGTAATATGTGTGACGCTATTTATATAGGCCAAACGGGCCGATCGCTCAATGATAGGCTAAAAGAACATAAATATTCAATTTTACACAATCAGAGAAAGACGGGCTTTGCCGAACATTGTATAGACCAGAACCATTTTTTTAACATTAATAATACCAAATTAATACATAGCTGCAATAAAAGCAGGCTGTTAAATTACCTGGAAATTTTCGAAATTAAAAAAGCCATATACGACGGCAAAAACCTAACAAACACCCAGCTAGACTTCGGAAATACTCCAATTATTGATAGTGTAATAAATTTAACGAGATGAAAAAACCGACTTCCATTAGACAGCACTTTGAAACTTTAGTTTAGTTTATACATAACTCTCTTTGAGAATGGTCGCGAGGCCGAAACATGTTAGAGAATATCTTGAATATATTGTGAAACAAATACCAAGTGTTTTAATTATTATCATTGTTACTATGTTTCACCAAGAGCCAACCGCGCAATCAATCAAAACTATTGTATTAGAATAGACGGAGGACTAGTTGAGATATGTTACCTTCGATAGTTAATTATTTATATTATGAAAATTATTGTTGTATAATTTTTCCTAAATTTAATTAATTACCAAAACTTGTCTTCCAATTAGAATAAAATAATTATTCCTTTGTAAGTGCTATTTATTTTACTAAAATATTTGAACATATCACACTATTAGATTGATAAAGTGTCAAGTTTTTACTTTCCATAGTACACTAATTATCAAATAAAAAATAAACTTGTAATAATTTTGTGTATTATCTCAGTCATGAACACATTATAAATGCGAATTTTGTCATGAAACTCGGTATGTGGATTTATAATAATATTCTAAACAACTTTTTCTAATAACTTTTTTCGATATCTCTAACGCGAAGCAAGATATCGAGAATTGACCTTGTTTGTGAATTCCTAGTAAGCTCAGTTTAAAGTTCAGATGTCAGTTGAGTATTTTAAAAAATGCGACCCATCAACCTGTATGATTGTGCAAAAATTCAAATCTGTATTCCTCCAAATAATACAATAATATTCAATCCTTACTTCATAAAATTATGAATTAATTTCATATACAGAAAAGTTCATAAACAGAAAGTGCTTGGAATTGTATAAGGAAACCATGGTTATAATATAATATTAATTAAATTTCGCAATGACATTAAATGTTGTATGTCAAAAGAGACATTTAGTAAGTCATATATATATAAAAGTTTTTAAATGTTTGTATTTGTCAAAATAATCTGCTATATTTTAAAACTTTATCTAAAAAATAGAAGACAGATATGTAGCGCGCTTGGATCGATATCGTATTAGCAAAATAATTTTGTCACGATGCTATTTTGCTCTGGAAGTAATCCGGCGTTTTCGCGTAATTTTAACGCCTGTTTGCCTTCTGTCTTTATTGACTCGTCGGAAGTGACACCGCATCGCCGCTTTTGATGATAAATAGCAACAGCGTCAGTCGGAGAACGACTCTACGGACGTTCAATGAATTTTTATTTCGAGAATAGGCGACCTATAATTCAAACTTAACTATATACCAGAGATGCTGTAAGAGGCTACACGGTAGAAAGGGGGCGAACATATACTTTGTGTCGTATTAAACGACGCCTATAATAGTTTTTAGTTAATAGCTTTCCAGTGTCAAGACTTGACATTTCAAAATGTTCTGGTCGATTTGATACGTTACGATACAAGGTAATATGTCATAAGTCATAACAACGGGTTATTATTTGAACTTATAGTCAAAATATACGGTATTTTACTAGGTTGTAACAAAACTATTTGCGATTTCGATATTCTTAATTATTCATTGTTCAAAAAGGTATACCTGAAGGCTATTCCTCGAAATATAGGTTATTGTTTTCGATGTACACAATGTACGGCATCGAGAGACTGTGGACCACTTGATCTTCCCCTATCTTCAAGACTCATGGCTCCCCTTTAAACTTTTTGAACCAGAGTTGAACGGTCCGGACTGATACGGTACCTACCCTCTATAAGTGTCACAAGTGTTGTCAGTTGCTTGGCAACCGTTTTTAAAACAATATTTTAAAAATGCCCTTATTTCAGTAATTTTAATATTTTTGTTAAAAACCGTCAACGGAATATTTAGCAGTATAATCACTGAAATCACCAAAATCGCTCAAACACTAGAATCAATGAAGAATGATTGTTTATTAGCCGGAGTAAAAAGTTGAAATTGGATCAAACCTCTGAGGATTGAAGTTCATGAATTACAATCCTTTATTTATAAATAAGGAAAAAAAGTAAATAATTTTAATATTCTTTAGTATAAAACGTATTTTTTTGGAAACTTTTTTTTTAATAATTTCTTAAAAATGACGAAATTTTATTCATTTTACTGTTTTTGTTAAAAACCGTCGACTGAATATTTCGTAGTGGAATCAATGAAATCACTAGAATCATTCACACACTAGAATCAATGGAGAAAGATTGTATATTAGTGGGAGCTAAAAGTTGAAATCGGATTAAACATCTGAGGATGGAACTACATGAAATACAATCCCTTATTTATAAATAAACGAAAAAACGTAAATACTTTTATTACTCCCTAATATAAAACATAATTTACTATATATTGTTAAAACATTTTGTTATATACTACAACAACTTGAAAAATATCTTCGAAGTGGTCTTGTTTAACTTCAGTACAACATAAAACTTGTCTATTCATATTGTCAAAGATATTTTGTAGTATTAGAGGGCTTAGATATTCCATATGATAATTCAGTCTCTCGGGAACTCCTTCGAATAGACCTCTTAGGATTTTCAGTCATTTTTGCCGGGGCATCACTCAAAACGTTAGTCGATAAGTCGATTTGTTGTACTATACTTGCATAAGATGCGTCAAAATCGATAACTCTTCTACACAACGCGGAATTGCATATTTCTACTCAGCAGTTTTTTTTCCTCAGCATATCAACATACTTACGTACAGTTACGACTCTACAGATGAACAATTAATATTGAGTATTTTAAAAATAATTCTGAGCGACAATACAAAACATTTTGATATTTTCTTAGTATCTGTATTTTCTATTTAGAGAAAATTCACCATAAGACAGATTCTTGAGCCACGAATATTGCATAAAAAAACCATCACCCATTCATATATTTCAAGGCAGCATATGATGGTATAGGCTAGCGGTCGCAACCTTTTTAATGTGTTGAGCTACTTTAATAATATTCAAATAGAAAGAGTTATCTAAACTTGTTTAATGCAATAAACACATTTTCGACGTACAAGATACCTAAATTGGTATACCAAGCTACCGAAATTGTCCACGCGAGCTACCGGTAGCTTGCGATCGAAGGGTTGGCCATCCCTGGTATAGACTGAAACAAACTTTTCCAAATTTTATGAATATCTGAAATTCCAATAAACTCATTAACTTAATTAAAATAGTAATATACAATGTCAGTCAATGCCCCGCCATTTAACATCAAAAAAGGATTAGTACAGGTTGATGCGTTGGTACGCCTATTGTTTAATCTGGTCCTTGAGAGAGTGGTTCGTGATACTGTCATCAACGTAAGACGGACTATCTTTAACAAGTCAATATAGGTGATGGCCTATACGCATGATCTGGACATGTAACAAGGAACACGGCAAGGATAAGGAGCGCATTCATAAATATCCAAGAACATGCGAATATAATCAGCTTAACCGTTAATGAAAATAAAACGAAATATATGAGAATCTCAGAAAACTAGAAAATTACCTGATAATATATCAATTGACACATCAACCTTCCAAAGAGTTGAGCAATTCGAATACTTAAGTTTATCCGTAAATATGGAAAACATGTCTATCGAAATTAGAAGGCATACATTGGTAGTAAACATTGCTTTACAAAAAACGATGAGATCAAAGATTTTAATACACCTCTCTAAGAAGAAAATTTATAAAACACTAATCCGACCTGTACAATCATATGGGAGCTATACATGGATGCTATACAAGAATGACCAAATGTTCTAGATGTCTTTGAAAGAAAAACCTTGCGAAATATTTATTGGCAAATTTGTTAAAATAATACATGGATAAATATGATCCTGGCCTTTACGGGCTATACAGGAGAGGACATTGTCTAATACATGAAATGCACACGTCTGAGATAGGTAGGAGGTCACCTGATAATGGATTATATTAACCAAACCAAGAACACTTTTAATGCAATGTTAGTAAGCATGCGTAAACGACACCTAAGCTACTGTGGGGGATGTTATCAGGGATGATGTTCGTAACATCTGAGTGAATAACTGGAAAGAAGCTGCCCCAGACAGCTATAGCTGGAGAAACAGGCGTGTGGAGGCCAAGATCCATACGGGGTTGTATTATCATAGAAGAATTAAAAGAGAAATAATTTAGAGGAGAAAATATATATTATATATCAACTAAGAATAAACATGAATAATAAGTTAAATGCAACTCTAATGGTTTTAGAATCGTATGCCCTGCACGCTATTTTAGCTGATATTTCAAAAGGTCAAAAAGTAAAAAATAATTCGTCTAAGAAATAAAAGCGAATTCAAGGTCCTGCGATTGATCGGAATTTAGGTTAGGTTAGGTTAGGTTAGCTCCACTTCCCTTATCACTCTTGTGGGAAGCGTGGCTCCGATATCCACGTTTTTTTTCTTTTTTCTGCATTATATTTATATTATCTTATCTTTACAACTATCTTAGAGAATGAAAAGACCGAACTTTCTGCTGTGAAATATTTTTTGGGTAAGCCTTTTTATTTTACTTTTACTTTTATTGTTTTTTTAACTTAATATTTTGGGGGTCGCACCTACGATGTAGCTAAACACCATTATTATTATTGATATGTTATTTATATAGATATCATTAATATCTTACGTAGTACTACAGTTAGTACACTTATAGTAAATTTCGTCGCTATAGCAGCGAGCGGGGTGAACTCCTAGAACATCGTGGGGATTTTCTGGCCTATTTTGTAGCAAGGTCAGTGGCCTAAGCGGCCATTTGTTCATACGGTATAATACGGCATATGGTTATTAATAAAAAGAAGACATTTATTTTGAAAGATATACATACTATTTTGAAAGGCAATGCTAATTTGAGGGCGTTGCTAATATTCTTAGTATTACTGATGGTCAGATGATGATTTGCCATGTCCTGTTTATTACGTTTTACTCGTGTTCGCTTTGGTGTAACTTTCGACACATTCCAGTAAGTAGTTTGCTTGAGAATCGATTGGAAGTCATTCTGCAAATGTGACCAAATCATCAGAGTCTGCATGTTCGGATCTGCTCTTAGACTATCAGTTCGTGGTCCCACGAAGCCTTAATTTTCCCATTTATATGTTTAATTTAACATATGTCTATGATTTGATGCAAATGGCTGCAGCGGCTACAAAGTAACCCTAAGTTTGAAAAGCAGTCAGGTAACATTTTATCACTTTAAACGTCTAGCACCACCCTCGTATAGCGTCAAACGCCTTCCTTTTCCGTTTCCGTTCGCCGTTCCTTTTGCTTCGTTAAAGTGTTACTGAAGAAAATCTGGCTGTGTCCTGGAGTACGTTAGAATGAGACAGGTATCGATTTTGTCCCAGCTAATTGAATACATGTCATTAATTCCATTTTTCCTCCAATCTCTCCTGGATCTACTGCTCTGCCATCTTTTGTCGCAGTATTATCGACCAGGATATTTTGGTGGGGGATTATCACCGAATTTTCGTTGTACTTGTGGTAGAAGTGAAAGGTCACGTTTTTCTTTGATCTCTATGGCGAAGGGTCTCCATGGTGTAATAATTTCGGTTATCGTTTTTTTACGGATTTGCACCTTGAGGTCCCAACCATAAGACCGAGTAGCTTTAGTTTGGTGTTGATTTGATTAGCGGTCTTATGGGTACTCGTTTTGGAGGATTTGGACGGAAGAGTCAATAAGAGTAATTTTCTTGTTTGCTTTTTTGTTTCTTTGTTAGATAACTAGCAGCCAGAAATATGTACGTTCTTCTTTTTCTTACTAGTTACTTGGGATTTAAAGCTAGCACACCCTGGTCCCCAACCAATTTGCACCATATTCTCTTGGCTACGGGGGCAAGCCACAAAATTGTTTTCTGTTCTCTTTTTTCTTATTTTGGATATATTGTTTTTTTAATTTAGGGTTCTTGGACGAAGCCAAATTTAGGTCCCTTTGACGGAGCCGAATTGAAGGTCCTCGAATGGATTGAAATTTAGGTGAACCTTACCGCTCCACTTTCCTTATCACTCTTGTGGGAAGCTTGACTACGACATCCACATATTTTTCTTCTGCCGTATTATTAAATTGCTTTATCTTTACCTTTACCCTAGAGAATGAAACGGCCGATTTTTCTGTAGTGAAATAGCTTTTGTGTAAGCCTTTTTATTTTACTTTTACTTTAATTTTTATTTAATTTATATTTTGAGGGCTGCAGTACACCATTATTATTATAGATATTTTATTTATATAGATATTATTAATATCTTACGTAGTAGTACAGTTAGTACACTTATGGTAAATTTCGTCGCTATAGCAGCGAGCGTGGTGAACTAGAGCGAATCCCTAGAACACCGTGGAGATTTCTTGGCCGATTCCGTAGCAAGGTCAGTGAGGCTACATAACCTACTCCTACTCTCCGGTTGATCTGGGCTAAGGGGGGCATAATTTGCACGTACGCTTAACAGTCCGCTCTGGCCAACACCCGCTTATCAGTTGTATATAGTTGTAAACGTCATTGTAAATTACAACACCATTTTAAATAATAATACGTTTATTTTCTTTTCCTTTATTTTGTTTTTCTTTCTACGCACTAATGAAGTGTGTCACATGGCGCGTCTGGAATACCTACAGCTTGTACATATTCATTTAAAGTAGAATCCAACTTTTGACTCTATAAATAAGAACTAGTAAAATCAACAATAGAAAGATATGGTTTTTGGTTCCTATGGAGACATTTTTCTTCTTCCAAGGGCAGCATTTAAGGATGCAAATACTCTAATATCTGCACTGAATGCTATTTTCTTTTCCTACATGACTACCTGGTCGATTTTGTATTTGGCTAGGTGCGCTGTGGTTTTTGGGCCATCGGTGGTCATAACTTTGATCTGTTCGTAATTAGATTATTTTTTACTCTTCCTAGATGTTAATATATGAAATTACTATGTTTCATCAACAAAAATGAGGTCATTTTTTCCTTTGATCTCTATGGTGAAGGGTCTCCATGGTGTAATAATTTCGGTTATCGTTTTTTTACGGATTTGCACCTTGAGGTCCCAGCCATAAGACCGAGTAGCTTTAGTTTGGTGTTGATTTGATTAGCGGTCTTATGGGTACTCGTTTTGGAGGATTTGGACGGAAGAGTCAATAAGAGTAATTTTCTTGTTTGCTTTTTTGTTCTTTTTTGTTTTGTTGTTAGGTAACTAGCAGCCAGAAAAATATGCGTTCTTCTTTTTCTTACTAGTTACTTAGGGTTTAAAGCTAGCACACCCTGGTCCCCGACCAATTTGCACCATATCCTCTTGGCTACGGGGGCAGGCCATGAAATTGTTTTCTGTTCTCTTTTTTCCTATTTTGGATATATTGTTTTTTTAATTTAGGGTTCTTGGACGAAGCCAAATTTAGGTCCCTTTAACGGAGCCGAATTCAAGGTCCTCGAATGGATTGAAATTTAGGTGAACCTTACCTTACCTTACCTTTTTATTTTACTTTTACTTTTATTTTTGTTTAATTTATATTTTAAGGGCTGCAGTGGCAAAGTAGCTGAACACCATTATTATTATAGATATTTTATTTATATAGATATTATTAATATCTTACGTAGTAGTACAGTTAGTACACTTATGGTAAATTTCGCCGCTATAGCAGCGAATGTGGTGAATTAGAGCGAATCCCTAGAACATCGTGGAGATTTCTTGGCCTATTCCGTAGCAAGGTCAGTGAGGCTACATAACCTACTCCTACTCCTACTCTCCGGTTGATCTGGGCTAAGGGGGGCATAATTTGCACGTACGCTTAACAGTCCGCTCTGGCCAGCACGTTTACTTTCTTTTCCTTTATTTTGTTTTTCTTTCTACGCACTAATGAAATGTGTCACATGGCGCATCTGGAATACCTCCAGCTTGTACATATTCATTTAAACTAGAATCCAACTTTTGACTCTATAAATAAGGACTAATAAAATCAACAATAGAAAGAGATGGTTTTTGGTTCTTATGGAGACGTTTTTCTTCTTCCAGGAGCAGCATTTAAGGATGCAAATAGTCTAATATCTGCACTGAATGCTATTTTCTTTTCCTACATGACTACCTGGTCGATTTCGTGTTTGGCTAGGTGCACTGTGGTTTTTGGGCCATCGGTGGTCATAACTTTGATCTGTTCCTAATTAAATTATTTTTTACTCTTCCTAGATGTTAGTATATGAAATTATTATGTTTCATCAGCAAAAATGAGGTCAGTTATTGACTTGTTCACACTATTCTATCTCCCAGATAATTGTCTATGCACGATTATCAAATGATCTTATTAATTTCTCCCAGCATGAAATTAAATTTGTTGCAATAATAACATTTTAATATTATACTGATCAACATTATACTGATGCATCAGTTCAAAAGACTCTGTTTGTTAAAAAAGGTCCCCATAGATCAATGCATTTAACTTGAAATACAACACATTAATACTATTTTTTATGTATTTATATGATACATAGCATTGATCCATATTCAAACTTCATATTTGTACAAAATCATATATAATGACAGCATGTCTGTGATAAGTTTCAAAAGCAGATTATATTCCATTCATTCGTGTTATATAATTTTCATTTATGATCCGTAATGTAATGAACTGGATTTAACAAAAAAATGAAACGTTGATATTAAAGTTTAGGACGCATGTATGAGGTTGAACAATAATAGATAATACACGAGACAAAAACATCCAGTTTTCTTTATTTTCTTAGTTTTTTTGTAGGGAATAAACGACCGACAATCGTACATGACCAGACATATTACGTTTTTCTTTAAATCGAATCAGCAGTAACTGGCCCATCTCGCGCACCATCACAATTCTGGCGCGGCTTTCAAATGTCCTGTTTACCGCAGAAAAACCAGAATAAAAAAGAGAAAAGCATAAACGTTACCTGCAAAACAGAGAAGAAAAAACGTCTGAACGGGCCGTTTGATTTTATTAAATTTAATAAATGAGATTAATAAAAAATCCAATTTTTTGGTCCTTCGAGCGCCATTAGGCCGCATAAAAACTACGGTCCTCCTTTATAAATGCGACGTTATGATGCATTAGGGCCGAGATAAAATAACCAATTTCTATTCTATTATCTGTCAAAATAGCCGGCGGAAACGCGTATCACGACTCGGGGCGTCGGTTCGTGAAAATTACTTCGGAAACAAGACGGATGATTGTGCGCGGCTGTCATCGGCCCATGCCGCCGGCCGGGCGGCTATTCTCCATCCCCACCTCCCACTCAAACGATGCTGTTTCCGTTTATTCAATTAAAAACTCCGGTAATCCGGAAAACAATTTTTTTTTTCAACAGATGGACGTACGTGATTTAAATTGTAAGATCTTTATTTTAATCCGAGAAATAATTTTGTTCCTCAACATCAGTCAACATTAGAAAACAATAGTAATAACGTGTTAAAGACAGTGTTCTGGATAATGATGTTATTTGTAGTAGATTAAGTTTTGTACTTCAATTGCTAAAAATAAATTAAAATATGCACTGACAATACGAATATTGCAGTTTCTTAAGAGAAACGAAATAACACGTTAACATGTTGGTTGGTGTTTCGTGTACAAATAAATAAAAACAAACGAAACACATTTTTTTTTAATGTACTACAATATTTAGAAAGTGTAGGGTCTCGGAAACAGTCTAGACCTCCGACTCCGAAGCTGTTAAAAAATTCTGAGCAAAGTCCATAGTCTAATAAAAATGCACCTATAAATCCTACCACCGTCGACTAATGTATGGTAACCCCTACTGAAGAGTGTCGGATCCTTCTAGTTAGGGGGTTGGACGTCGGTCTAGCAGTCCAACCCGCGTATTGCAAGGATTCAATATAACCAGACCCGGCAACGAAATACGGACATGAGATTTAATACATGGAATATATAATATTATATCAACCAAGAGCTCTAAGTAATACCCTTCCACAGGTAAGAAAATATGATTTGGATATAGTAGCACTCCAAGAGATGAGATGGTTAGGTACAGGTTAGGAGATGAGATGATTATAGAAAGAAAATTTGAACCAGGTGAATTGGGTTTTAAACCAGTGAGTGAGGGGATCTGCTCTATTAGAATGGGGCGGAAATTTCGAAATCTGTCAATATTCTCTATTAATGAACCCTCAGAAGACAGAGGAACAAAAGAAGAGAAGGAAGAGAGGAAGAGAAGGAAGAGAGGAAGAGAAGGAAGAGAGGAAGAGAAGGAAGAGAGGAAGAGAAGGAAGAACTATATACTCTACTGGAAAGCTAGATAGGCCCCTCGAATTGACATTAAGTTAGTTTTTGGGGACTTTATACCCCTATAGTAGGCATAGAATATGTTAGAGTTCAGCGACTAAGATGGTTTTGGCAGATCTAGTTTTAGAAGGGTTCTAGTGATGGAAATTTGTTTTGCGTTTATATGGCTTTTCCTAGGATGATTTTGTAGTTTATTCTGAACTGCTGATATATCATATGACTCGACAAATCTAGACGTTATAAAAGTAAAAATATAAATTTCACATTAGTAAACTTCAGAACCTCAATCAAGTAGAAAATCAACAAATCCCATGGGCTTCCTTGTGAAAAGAATTTCATCGGGTACCGAGGAAGACCAAATTCTGACGGTGTTTGAGCTGAAAATCCATTGTACTTGGATCTTTGAAAATATCATAATAAATATCATAAAATGCCTGTGAATCAGTTATACCTTCTAACTTCTTTTCTTAATTCTTTGATTAATATAGCTGCTATTTATAACCAGTATCCAACAAAGAAATCCCTCTATAATTATTACAATCTCTTTGGTCTCCGGTTTTTAGGATAGTTATAATGGTGGTATTCTCCCAACTTGCTGGCATCCTTTCTTCTCTCCATCTTGTAATGATTAGCTCGCGCAGTTTTTGCTTTAGCTCATGTACTGCAATTCTATGTTTTCTGCCTCCATTTCCTGCTGCATATATAGTTATAACTTAAGATAATTTTTCCTCTGTTATAGTTTTAAAGATCTGAAGGACCGTTAGAGTCTTTGTATACCATCACGTAACACTAATTGGTTAGCTAACACATTAGGGTGCCCCGTTAGTCTTTTATTGTATCTTTCATTATATTGTCTCGCTGGCTGGTGAAATTGCGCATATATTTTGGAACATCTGCGATTCTATCGATAACTTTGTTCTAAAATCTCTGGGGTTAGACTCTGCTGCTGATCCCCACCGTTGAATGCTAAATGTCCAGACTGGCTTAAGTAGAACTTTGTAAGGAATAATATTATTATCCAGAGTAAATTTTGATTTTCATCCAATAAGTCCAATCCAAGCTCTTAACGTTTCGTAAAACGTAACGTAAAAATATGCTTTCGCCAAGTTAATGTTCGGTCCAATTATATAATAAGATATTTTTGTCTTCAGCTTGTGTTAAATGGTAATTGTTAAGTGTAAATGGTGGACAAATTTATGATAATTATATTTTTACTTATGTGTGAAGGTACTTCTTAAATACAAAGAGACTTACAACTAGACACCAAATCTCTTTTTTTTAGTCTTAAGTAGGTTAAATCATCTACTAGATTAATGAATAATTTACCAGATATCTTGATGATGCTAACATGGTTAGTGAAATACGTATCGAGAAGTTTAAAAAAAGTGATTTGGTCTATAGTGGTAAATCTTTTGGATTTTAGTGTTTTACACCGAATGTCCAATAAGACAATTGAAGGTACTTTTTGGCTACAAAATACGCAAAATATATTTAAAATTCAATTAAGTTCTGAGAATAAACAACCTTATAATTTTCTTCCACATCCAAAGTGCTGTTTTTCCTTTTAAAACAACTGTTGGATGTGAGCGATAAGTAATTAAATTTAGCCGAAAGGCCAGCAACATTTTCCTTTTGAGGAAGCCGAAAATCCCGCTGCAACGCTGTGGAAACTCATGCAAAAGGACTGTGGATAATACGACAGCCGAGATTCAAAGAAGATACAAAGTGGTAGTAGACGAATACACACCGACAAAAAATTGCTCATTTTTCTACTAAAAACAATTAACGTGCACTAAAGAAGTTGCAAGTGAAGCATATTGATTTGCCTGAGATAGTTTAATGATATAATTTGAAGAATATTCCTTTCAATCTTTTAGCTTTATGGACATGAGATTGTGTAAATCATATAGTTAATAATTTTTTTAACATTGGTTTTATAAGTGCGTACTTAATGAAAAATAAAACATTTTTAATAAGAGTGATACTTTATATTTTCCAGTTGAAATAACTTCAGCACACAAAAAATACAATATATTTTTAAATAAGGATTTTCAGTAGGGAGTTTAAGTAGGGGGTTCCTTAATTTTGTTATATATTATTCAATTAATTGAAAAGTTGAATAGATGCTTTTTATATTTTGAAAATAACTATTGTCTATAGTCTAACTACTATTGTCTTGTTATTTACAGGTGATAATGACATGATCAAGACATGTTAAAACTGTCTGTACATAATTGTTCCTCTATCTTTTGAGTTACGGATGTTGTAATTTATGTCCTGGAATATTTGGGTAAATAATTAATCTAATAATTTTCTATCAAAACAGTGTTCTATGCGCCAAACTTATGATGCGAAATTTATGATGCACATAATCGCCCAACCGAGCGATGTATTCGCCGAATTATCGACAAATTCCGAACGCATTTCACGTTGCACAATATTAAAACAACACAAACAACAGTGCGCTCCGAAGAAAATTCCGCAGCTGTTGATACGCGTTGATGAGTTGATGAGCGTTAATAAAGATCCAAATTTATCAAGTCGTCGCTGTTCGCAGAAAGTTGGGCTTTGTTATTTGACTATGTGGATTATTTAATTCCGAATTTGAATGGTGTTGATCTGGAGGAGATGAGATTCCAGCAGGACGGCTCCACATGTTATATTATACAGTCTACGCAACAATCGACTTATTGAGAAAACAAAGAAAACAATGGCGCAACTATTCCATCTGAGGCCCGTGGCAAATTCATTCTATGGGGCCGTCCCAGCAGAAATCCTCACGTTGTAATTTAATTTTAATAAACCACTTATGTAGTTACCCTACAGTATTACTAATATTGTGTGCATTTTAGTTAAATATCTAATAAATTTTATTTTCAAAAGCATAGGTATCACATAATTTTAATGAAATAACAATTTAATATTAACAAGATATTTATTAATAAAATCTTTTTCTCCGAGCTTTCTATTCCGCAAAAATATCAATAACATCATCAATGTTTAAAGAACGGGCCATATAATTTTCAATAGAGAGAATAGCCAGTTACGTGGCCTGTCATGTCCCATAGTGTTCCTTAAATAGGTTTTTATTAATTTTAGTTTCGAAAATGATCTTTCAGCACTAGCTGTAATCACAGGAATTGTAATAAACAACATTAATGCAGTACATACTTCAGGAAAGCTGCACGACATAAAATAGTTCTTTATTATTAATAAATCAGCAAGTTCTTCAATACACGAAGACTTTTCTATTTCGTCTCTGAAGGTGGACCGAAAATTGAGAATTTCCCTGGCAAATGATTCAGATACGTCTTTTTTTTATATATATCAACAAATTCTAGAGCTTTTTTACTAGTTCAGTGTCAATAAATATATGTCAATAAATGTCAATTCAATAAATTTTGCAAAGTGGCAGGTTGCAAAACACTGAAATTGGAAACAATTTCATTAATTGGAAGGAAACGCGATTTCAGTTGATTAATAATGATGTCCAATACTCGATAAAATATGTTCACTTTGAACAAACTTTCCGGATCTTGGAGACGCTCATCTTCGCAAAGTTTGTCAAAATGGCGTTTCACCTTCCTCTGACGAGTTTTAGAAAATTCAGGGTTGATGGACTATTTTTCTGCTATACTATTTGCTTTCTTTTTAAAATTTTCAAATTCACGTCTATACCTTTCTAATTCTTCCAGACAAATTTTAAATCGTTTTAAGGCATTTGAAAGATCGGTCGCTTTAGACTGAAGTGCTTTAGAGGCTGATCGATAGTTTGTAGAATTTTGCAATGGAAAACCGATAACATAATAAAATTGTAGTGGTAGTGAAATAGCTTAATTTCTTTCATCTGATTTGCAATATAACATAATTGTTTTCGTTAGCGCTTTTTAGACGTCAACAAACCGAACTTTTAAAGCAAAAATAGCATCTTAACTCCCTGCCCATCTAGTAGGGTTCAATGTTTTTAATGTGATCGAAGTTGAAGATTCCCTTTCTTTATCAGATATAAAATTTGATAAGATATTCCATCTTTTGATATTATGGCCAAAAAAACTATAAATTTGTTGAACTGTTTCAAAAAAATGTTGCATATCAATAACCTTTCTTACTGCATCATTAAGTACCAGATTTAAGTTATGAGCAGCACAGTGAACATATACCGCATTTGGCTCGATATCTTTTATGAGTTTTTGAACTCCACCATAAGTGCCTTTCAATGTGTTAGTACCATCATATCCTTGCCCTCCACACTTATTTAGAGGTATATTTTTGTCATTTATAGATTTAATAATTTGACTGGACATTGGTAAGGCAGTTTGGTCCTTAAGTTCATGAAATCCTAAAAATAACTCTTTAATGACGAGCGCCTTTGGGATTCCATTTTTGTTTTTCCCGATCATACAATAACGGTAAAGTTCACACATTTGATCTGTTTTTGACAGATTTATTTCATTTATGAGTGCATTTTCTATTTTTAGAACTAGAACAGAAATGAGCTCATTTTGTATTTTTGCACTTAAGTATTTTATCTGGTCCTTTAGTTTACTTAACAATTTTTGTAAAATCGGATCGTATTTTGCTAATAACTCAACAATACTCGAAACGTTTCCTCGGGAACTTGGATCATTGCTATCTGCCTTTTCTCTGTGGCCAAGAAAGGCTAAATTACACGTTGGAAGTGTTAGAGTAACATCAAGGAGTCTAGAGCGTACTTGGCGCTAAAAAGATTTTTCTTTCTTGATCATGAACTGTTGCTTTTTATCTAGTGTTCCATGTAGCCGCCATTGTTGGCACGTAAGACAAAAATCCAGGTGAATTGTCGATGTCTCGTGTCTTTCTATGACGTCTCCAATATGTTTCCAGTAGTCATAGCCTTCCATCCAAACATTTGGTATTTTTTTAGATCCTCGATTTGCGAATAACCAACATGGTTCACAATACGCCTTCTGAACTATTAAAGAATAGGATAGCCATGTACATTCAAGTTTCACGCCAGACTTGGAGACAATATAGTAATGTTTTAGTAAAACCTGTAGAAACAATATAGTAATGTATTTAAGTAATAGTAAGCTACGAAAAATCAAAGATACAAATGACCAATTGTCATAATCAAACGAAGACTGCGTAGTAGAACCCTCCATACTTAAAAAATAGAAATCCGGGATTCCCCTAACATCATTCTTGGTTAAATGCGGGAATTCCCGAGCATCACTAACTAGCCCGCGCCAGCAAAGTACGACGACAAAAAATGAAACAACCAATGGATGCGTTCTAAAATTGATCGACATCCTTATCTTATGAATGCGTTTAAATCACAACAATTTATTTCAATTTGTATATGGTCTTTAGTTGTGTCTAACTTTAATTGATTTTAGTACTTCTATAAAATTTATAATTTTTACTAAATTTTGTAAAAAAATGTTAGATTACTTCTGCTCTCGCGGCCTCTTAGCCGGGGGTCCGTGGCATTTTGCCAGCCCTGCCACCCTATAGTTACGCCACTGAACAGGCCTGCAAATTGGTCATCAAGGTCACGTGATTTCACGACTTTAGATTATTTTATTTACAGTTATGATTGGTCTATACCGATGTTCTCTTGGTTATGCATCTTTCAGGTTGTGCAACTCCTTTTTTATATAAAAAATCACTACATTTTTCCGGTCGGGTAGTTTTTACTCTTTAAGATATTTTGAGTATAATTTTGCAAGTGTTTTATGTAAAGTTCGGCTACCAGCTTTTAGCTATGACGAGGCTACAGCGACAATTCACTTTCATAATTTTGAAGCTGGAATTAATATAAAGCGAGGTGTATGGCAAGGTGGTTTTTTCAGTCTGCTTTAAAGATGTGTTACGTAATCTGGATTGAGAACAAGATGTAATAAAGATTAATGTTGCATACTTAAGCTATGTTAGATTCGCAAATGATATCGTTCTCCCTTTACATGTTGTACGAGTTGTAAAAACACATGCAAGAGCTGAAAAGGGATTTGGCTAGAAAATAAACCTGAAGAAGAGTCAGGTCATGTCAAGGGATTTGGAAGTTGTGGATCACTACATATCTCTTGGATATACAATTTCAATGGAAGGGGGCTACCGCACGCAAGGCTAATTGGTAGGCTAAATATAATGTTTAAGATCAAACTCCCACTTTACATGGAAAGAAAAGTTTAAAATCATGTGCTTTCAGGCCCTTATGACATGCGGAAGTGAAACCTGAATACTCACATCGCAGTCAGTTCAAAAACTTCGGGTGTCACATAGGGAAATGGAAAAATGTGTGCTTAGTATTACAAAACGGGACAGAGAGATGTGCACATGGATCGGAGAATAAAGGAAAGTATGTAACATCATTGGATGATGATATCATTAAGTATATTCAACCCGAATTGCAGTAGAACCCTCAGGATCGCGATCGTACGTTGAAAGGCATTTATTCTCAGAAATAAAGTATTACGTCATCATAATGATTGTCAATTCTATTTCATCCAAAGAAGGCTCTGTATTTTATGCCGTTTACTATCGAGCATATATTTACCTTTTAAGTTTTATTTTGAAACAAAATTTTGGATGCTACTCTGACGAAAGTTCTAAAATCTTCAACCGTACGAGAAACTTTCACACAGTAGATAGAACACAGTGTAGTGTGCAAGATAATCATTTGGCATTATTGGTAGTTCCTTTTTTGAGAATGCAATGAAAATATTAAAATTGCTTTAAGAATTTCAGAATTTAACAAGAAATAATCAGAATCTCGGCTGAAATGTTGCGGCGTGTAATAAATAGTGTGTGAAAATATTCATAAAAAAGACAATTTAGAGCACGGACAGCGCACAAATTTGTGCATTTCTTCAGTTGGCATCAAATGTTAGACCGGTTTCTGGCTTTAAGTCGTCATCAGTCGGGCTGAACTTTCGGAAGCAACTCAAAGACTGACCAAGGGTGCTGACCATTACACATCAGCCATCTTGGATGAAGGTTGTAATCAAATGCATCTCACGCCATCTTGTGGTCAACAACAGAACTACTGTGCAAAACAAATTTTGTGACCTGCCCAGGTCCAGGTAGTTATCAGGAATGCACGCAAATGGGCTTGTGGGAATTCTTAAACATATTTATAAACAAGTTTCATACAGCAGTACTCTTGCGAACCAAAGGATGGCGTGAGCTGCATTTGATTGACAGCCTACATCCGACGTGACTGTTGTATAGGGACGTACCCTTCGTCATACCTTCATGCCAGAAACCTGACCCAGGAGACGCTTGCTGACTTTGATGGCGACTGACAGAATTTTTCATTGGAGCAGGAAAGAAATTTCGTTGTTTTTAAATATTTTTAATATTCTCCACGGGTCCAGAAATAAAGTGTGATTACAACTGGAAGAGTGTTACATAGAAACGGAAACAAATTTCTGTTTTCCTTCTGGTTTATTTTTTAACTTATTTAACAAATTATTTCGAATAGTTACCTAAATTGTTATGTTATAATTGTTATAACCGGCTGTTTTTCTGTCGCACCCTGTACTAAACAATTGCGAGAAATTATTTGATGAAAGAGAAAACCTGAATAAAACATTGACGCTCTTATATTTAAATTTATCTTGAAAGAGAAACAACTCTATAATTTACCGAAAAATCAAGCATGTACTCGCAACGAAAAAAAACTGTTTTTTATAAATCGCTGAAAACAGCCGACATATAATTATATTTACCCGAAAGGCTTCCATTACGTCTCTCTACAGAAGACCGGATATTTCATTGCAATGTTACCGAACCCGTTCCAAAAGGGATGGCCACAAAACGGCGGCCGAGATTAAAGGAAGATTAAAAGTGGAATTAGAAAAATACACGCCCACACAAATTGCTTCTTTTCTTATTAAAAGGAATTAAATCACATTAAATGCGTTTTCCATGGACGATATTGATTTTCGCACGGTAGTTTTATGTCGGAATTGGAGCAGTTTTCCTTACGGTATTTGAACTTTATAGGCAGAGTTTAATTCTAGGAATGCGATTAAATGGGTCGAACGATTCCAATTGAGCTATCAATTTGGATGATATTGACTATTTTTTTCTTTTTTTTGATTATAGGTTCGGATTATGGAAAGTTCAATTTAAATCCAAGAAAAATATTATCCGTTGTTAGATGTACTGATAATTAATGTCGTTTTCTTTCATGTTTTAAAAACTTTGCAGTCTACTTACAATAATTTAATTTAATATAACATAACCTATATTCTAAAATTTCGTGGTCCACAATGCAACTTTTGTTTAAAACAACTTAACAAAGTGCAGAAGGAATGTGTGTGGGAATGTGTGTGGTGAGAATGTGGAATAAACAAATTGTTAATGCTTATGAAAAATAGATCCTATAACGGCTAACGCCAGAACAACCAGCTTTGTTCTAGCCCGGCACCAACTCTAAAAAAAGCTACAATAATATACAATATATATATATATATATATATATATATATATATATATATATATATACCCGCCCGCTTCGCTGGGCATTTAAAATTAACATTATTATTTATTGTCATTATTACAGTTTCTTTATTAAAAAATTTTTAACTTCCCCTTCCCGTCTTAAATCAAGCTACATATAGTGTCCTCAAATGTAGTATTTAATCTTCCTAACATTTATTCTTTGTCGTCTATCTCATCTTCTTCGATGATAGTTTCGATTGGCCGCAAATCGTTCATGAGCCCCATGTACTTATTAGTTAAAACGACATCTACTTCATTGCACCGAATGATGTCATTTGGAAAGCATTGTTGTAAGGTCTAATAGAGTTTAAAAATGCATTTGATTTTACATGTGTTCCATGGAGTAGCGATTTTAATAGCTCTGGAAGTTGTCGTAAAGGTTCTTTTTAGTTTGATTTTGCCAGCTGAACAGCATAAACCTTCACATTCACCAATCCACTTTAATGCTTTACAATAACTAAAAATTTTTTGTCATTCAACTTAATTTTGATTCTTGTTTATAATCAACTGTAGGATCATACGAAACACCACAATTTACTTTCTAACGAATTTTTAATTTCATACGTAAATCTTCTTTCCTTTTTTGTTCTTTTTGTAATCTATTTTCCGTTTCATCTTGACTTTCACATGCATGCTTAGCTTTCATATACTTTGATTTAGACGTTACCAAATTTAATTTGGACTTTCCTTTTTTAGGCATTTATGACTACAATAAATTATTGGAAATAATTAAAAACTATCTTGAGATTGACAACCGAAAATTCAATATAAATAATTGAAATAAATATCTTACTAATTTAATGCTGGGAAACTAATTTTTCGTTTTAATCTAATTATTCCACGCTTCCGTCTTTTCTTCTTTTTCTTCTTTAATTAATAAATATAAACATATACATATATAAATATAAACATATACATATATAAATATAAACATATACATATATAAATATAAACATATACATATAGATATATATATGTTTTTAATATCTTTTTAAATCAGTCAATTGACATTTGGTAAAAATTTGTTTAGGTTAGAAAAAAACAAATAAAGTTTTAATGCTACAGAAAATATTAATTTAATAGTTTAATTAATAATTCATTTATTAAAATTAATAATAATAGTAGTTAATGTACATGATAATAATAATAATCAATAAGTTCATAAAAGCTGAAATTTTAAATTTAGCGTTTTTGATTATTAGCGCGTTTTAGGAGTTTGAACTCCATTGCAGACGTTCTTGATTAGTCTTAATATAGCCCAAGAAAGAAAAAATTCATTTCAATAATAAGTTTATAAAAGCTATAAAATCAGATAATTAGCGATTCTCATCATTAACGCCCCCGCAACTGATGTAGGGAGTCCAACACTCATATAAATATTAGCCTATCCATTAAGTACATGCATTTTCTACATGGATACCAAGTTTCAAGTCAATTGAATACATGGTTCAGTAATTATAACGGAACATCCGTAAAAACCACTATATATACCACTATATCCATTAACCATTATATATATATATATATATATATATATATATATATATATATATATATATATATATATATATATATATATATATATATATATATATGTATATATATATATATATATATATATATATATATATATATATATATATATATATATATATACATATATATATATATATATATATATATATATATATATATATATATATATATATATATATATATATATATATCATCATCATCATCATCATCAGCCCGTATCGATCCACTGCAGGATGAAGGCCTCTTCAGCATGCTTCCAACCTTCACGGTCCTGGGCTTTCCTCTGCCACTCGGGTCCAATATACTTAACGATCTCATCAGTCCATCGTGCTTTCGGTCTTCTTCGCGGACGTTTGCGATCAAGCGGTATCCACTCCAGGATTGCCTTGGTCCATCTGTCGTCCCATCGCCTCGCTATATGGCCTGCCCATCTCCATTTCAACTGTTTTACTCTTCCAATGATGTCACAGACTTTTGTTTGTTCCCTGATCCATGCGCAGGACTTTCTGTCTCGTCTTGTAATGCCAAGCATACATCTTTCCATTCCCCTCTGTGCCACCCGAAGTTTTTGAATTGATTGCGATGTGAGTGTCCAGGTTTCACTTCCGTATGTCATAACGGGTAGAACGCACTGATCGAATACTTTTCTTTTCAGGCAAAGTGGGAGTCTGCTCTTAAACACTATGTTGAGCCTACCAAATGCCTGCCAGCCACATTTAACACGCCGTTCCACCTCCCGGGCGGTATTCCCCTCCATGGAAATCCTCTGCCCAAGATATACAAAGCTGTCCACAATCTCTAAATCCCTTCCTAAAACTGAAATTCTTCTATCCTGAGCGAAGTTATTGAACATAACCTGACTCTTTTTCAGGTTTATTTTCAAGCCAAATGGTTCGCCAGCCCTTTGCAGCTCTTGTATGCGTCTTTGCAGCTCCTCTGGGTCTTGTGAAATGAGAATAATATCATCTGCAAATCTAAGATGGTTTAAGTTTGCACCATTGATCTTTACCCCATCCTGTTCCCAATCCAGTTTACGGAATACTTCTTCAAGGCCAGCCGAGAAAAGAATTGGCGATATTGCGTCACCCTGCCGTACACCTCGTTCTATATTAATTCCCACTTCAAGATCATCAAGGTGAATTGTGGCTGTAGCTCCATCATATATCGATTCTAATAGGTTTACATAGGCTCTCTCTACACCTTGGCTAAGCAGTGCATCCATTATCGCATGCTTTGAGATGGAATCAAATGCTTTTTCGTAGTCGATAAAAGCCAAGCACAGTGGCATGGTGTATTCGTTGTGCCTTTCTATGACCTGCTGTACAACCTGGATGTGATCCATTGTACTGAATCCACTTCTGAATCCTGCTTGTTCTCTTGGTTGTGCGTCATTCAGTTTTTTTAATATTCTTTTAGAAATTTATTTAATTTATTCTTTTAGAAAATATATATATATATATATATATATATATATATATATATATATATATATATATATATATATTATATATTGGTTGGTATATACATTTTAGGGAGAATTACTTAAAATAAAGATTTGAAATTTAAGACACTTATGTAAATAAATATGAGCTCTCCATTTAAAATATTTTCTGTGCTGCAATGTCGCCAAATCTACTCGTAGCTGATAACAACTTTGTTTTCTTAAATATAATACCCTATATAATATTACATTTTTATACTCTGTGAAGTATTTTGAAACTTTTTTGTATAATATATGCTATACCTATCTTGAACCATTTCGGAAATAAAAAATAATTTTTAAAAAATTTGGCAAGAACCATCCCTGAAATATTTCTTTCATTACTTAGTACTTTTAGATACAAAATTCATTGCTTTTTTGAGCTCTACTATATAATACAGGGTGTTCCATTTAAAATTCCTACATAACATGAATTTTTAAGCCCTATTAAAGATCCCTATTTTGTAAACATCCTGTATGCGATAACAAAAAATTAGGCATAAATATTAGGCGATTTCAAAAATTTAGGTATCTAGCTAAGCTGATTGAAAAAAAAATTATTCAGGAATATTTGTTGCCAAATTTCTTAATAAATATTTTTTATTTCCGAAAAGGCTCAAAATAGGTATAGTATATGTTACGTAAAAAAGATTCAAAATAGTTTACAGAATCTAGAAATGCAATAACATACATGATATTCCATTAAAAAAAAACGAAGTTGGAATCAGCTCCGAGTAGATCTGGCACTGTAGCGCAGAAAATATATTAAATAGAGAGTTCATATTCATTTACATAAGTATCCAAAATTTTAAATGATTACCCTAAGTAGTTCTCCGTAAACGTCTAAAGTACCATCCACCGTGAATCACCATGTATGAGTTGAGTTTCATAAATATTAGGGTTCCACCAAAAAGTACTAGAAATTCCATTTTATTCTCTACGAATCGGCACCGTTGCAACTATGGGAAATTTTCATCAATCTCGAGAATTGTCTCTAATGGCAATAAGTATAGTTTGGATATTTTTGGTTGCTGGAATAGCAGGTTTTATGAGGCAACTAAAAATTAATAAATTGTATTAATTTTAAGACATTTATGCTTATTTTAGAAAAGTATTTTTAGTTATAATAGATTCTGTAGGTAAGTATAGTAGTAAGTAGGCCTTACATTATATTGTGATTTGTATGCAGCGGGGCTTCGTGGGGGAAAAAACAGGGCACATATACCAAATTTTGGAATGGGATAGAGAAATGCGTTGCAACCACAAATTTTACATTTCTTAGTATCATACACACACTTTGTTGTGTAGAAATACGAGTGTAACTGTCAGACAACAAATTTTTATTTTATTTTAAAATTTTTAGGTGGGGCCCGTGCCCCCCTGCCCTTATGGACCAACCGCCAGTGTTTGTATGGCTTTTGAAAATGGGTATTGCCCGTAAATAAATAAATGAATAAATAAACAAACAAACAAATAAATATATATATATATATATATATATATATATATATATATATATATATATATATATATATATATATATATAAATAAATAAATAAATAAACGAATAAATAAATATAAATTATGGAACGTTTAACATCAGATCAATGCTTGCAAATTGTCGAGATTTATTATCAAAATCTGTGTTCTGCGCCAAACTTATAGTTTATTAAGGGGCACTTAATCGTCCAACCGAGCACCGAATAATTGACAAATTCCGAACGCATTTCACGATGCTCTATATAACAAGAAAACTGTGCGTTTCAAAGAAAATATCGCCGCTCTTGCTAGCAGTGTTGATAACGATCTAAATTTATGAATTCGTTAATCGGGATAATTACAAAGCGATGATCAATAATTATTTGATTCCGAATTTGAATTGGTACTGATCTGGAGTAGATTTGGTTCCAATTGATTTTATGCCCGAAATATTTACATTGTCGGTCGGTGTTATTATATAATTTTGAAATATCATTAAAAGAGCGTAATCTGATAACAAATAAAAGATACTTTTTTATAATGGAGCTTTATAATGCATTCCAACATTTTTTTTCTAGGGGATTTAAAAAGGTATTTTAAAAGATGCTTTAAATATGGCCACTGAAAGGTGATTATATTTAACATTTTAACTCTGAAAGCATGTACAGTCTCTGGTTCATGCAAACGATTTATTAATTTCTTGAAATTAAATTATCCGTTTTTCATTGTACTGGTACGTCCTAAATGTAATATTTAACTACATTTTAATCACATGCTTGTCAACATGAGTGTTTTTCAAAATAAATTCATAATATGGGGGTTATTATTTTTATTATTTTATTAGTTATTTTACTCTGATAAAAAAATATTTTAGACTAATATCTTTAATGGTTTATTTTTAACATAGACAGGGAGGTTAGCATTTTCCGCACCCTCCGAGGAGATATGTAATAGATTTCAACAGATGAGAGTGTAGAGTCCGATTAGAAATTTCCCAACCGTGACGCCAGTTCAAAGCTGGATAAAGCCGGATGTCTTCTGAGAGTGACTAACATCGAATAGGTCACTCGCCCATCGCTGGGTTTCTCAAGAGTTAAAGTTAAGCGCTAACCAAGGGTTGTTAGACCAATGGTCTGTGGTTTGGAGCCCACGTTATGCTGTTGCTCCAATCTAAAATATTTACTTTTTTCTTTTTAACTTACTGTAGGCTAATATCAAATTATTTTACTAAATGGGTTACGTATTTAAATAAGAAAAAAAAACTTTTAATGCTCATAGAAATGTATAATTACATTCAAATAATTTTCTGCCTACGGACGAAATGACGACGCTTCGAGTGCTTGTAAATGCCCAAAATATGTAAATCTGAAACGCTCTTCTCCTTTATTATGAAAGTTTCGTTATTAACTGTGGGTGGTTTACATTTTCCTGTCTAAAATTTCACCGTTTCCATATTTAGTATATACGCGTACACGTACACATAATCCCACATATTCGTAAACAAAATATTGAATAATCGTAAAAGTGACTTATTAAGATAACATTTTATTTTGACTAAAAGCAATCTAATACGTGTTTTATCATCGAGTATTCTACCCACGTATAGCGAAATTTTTAGATGTAGTTTAGAAAAAATAATGCGGTGTGAATTAGAACTTACAACTTATACAATAGGTAGCAAAATTATTAGTACACTTGAGGATCTTTTTAAATACATTAATATGTTTTTAATGCGCTTGCTATTTTAAATTTTTGATGATTTAATCTCACAGCTGATATTATGTAATATACATAGTAGTTTGTAATTCAATGTCGCAAAATCTACAACGGTAATAAGAAGAGACCGGACCGGAGAACCGGAAAATATGTGAATAAATCAATTTAACTTCACTTTCAATTTATGAAAAGACTTCACCACCTACCTATATCGCCAAAATGTTTACAAATTCAATACATTGGCTTGTTTCGTTTTTTTATGTTGTATGTTGAAAAAGTAACCGTACGAAGTAAACACAACGATATAGGTAAATTTACTATTAAGTGGTTTTTCTATTGAACAAGTCAGTAGTGTATGACTAAATATACCAATAAGCAGCGATTTTGTCCGAGCTCGGACAAAACTCCGCTTCCTAGTAATAAGCATTAAAAATAATGAACATTTTCTTGATTAACTTTCGGTCTTCTTCCTATCGTGGCATCTTTAAACGGAGGTTGGCGACCAGCATAACTATTTTCACTTTCTTTACAACTGCCCTAACTCTGATTGACTGGTTCGATGTACAATTGAACCAATTGAACATGCTTCGTCTTCCCACACTTCTTCTTCGTTCCATCTTCTCCTACATAATCACTCTCAATAGTTCGTAGACTTGTTCTCTCATTACGCTAACGAAGTATTCCAATTTTCGTACCTTTATGGTTGTTATTAATACTCTTTTTGTAGACAGAGTTTGTGATATTCTCTATCTAAGATATTCGTAGTATTTTTCTCAACAGCCACATTTTAAAATCTCCGAGTTTTTTGATCATTTCGTTTTCATCTTTTATTAAGAGTGGAAGTTTTTATACCGCAAAAGAGAATCGAGTATATTTAGAAGCGGATCATTCGGATTTTCAATTCATTTTAGGTGTAGGTTTTAGAGTTAGAGGTGTGTCAGCAACAACTATGACTAATTATCGATTGGACACAGTTAACGTTATCTTATTACCACAGTTAATCTACAGTTTAACGTGGGTTGCGAACCACGTTCATCAACCACCGACAACCCCGGTCAGCATCCCCATCAGGCCAACAACCCTTGGTTTTGTGCTTAACCATAAATCAATTCTTCTATTGAAACCTTCGGTGTGAAACACTATACCCAAAATGATTTACCATTAAACACCAAATCACTTTTATAAACTTCTCGAAGCACGTTTCAGCTGATGATGCTAACATGGTTAGCGAAACCTGTGTCGAGAAGTTTAAAAAAGTGATTTGGTGTTTAGTAATGTAATCTAATCTAATATATACAAAATAAATCATCTGCTGATGATGCTAACATGGTTAGAAAAATGTGCGTCGAGAAGTTTAAAAAAGTGATTTGGTGCTTAGTGGTAAATCTCTTCGAGTTTACTTAACCATAAGCCTACCAAGAAGCCTACCGATTCACGAGTGACCAACGCCTCTCAGAAGGCATCCGGCCTTATCCAGCCTTGAATTGGCGTGACTAAGGAGTAATTGACAGAGTTTACACTCTTACATAGAAACATTTAAACAAAGTCTCAAACTTCAATGGCTAGTACGGGAATAGAACCCGCTACCGCGCCAACTATAGTGCCGACACAGTGGCGATAGGCCACCGCCCTAAACACCACGGCCAACGCGACCCCCAACCGACTTTTTAGGCTATAACTTTTGGCCATTAAAGTCTAATTATAGAGGTATAGTTTGCAAAGTTCTAAAATAAAAGTTGAAATTCCTTAGTAATTTTGAAACGATTTGAAATATAAACTTGAAACTTGCAGATGGAGTACACGTCATTACGAGTCATACTCTGGTGGTATTGCTGAAAAAAATACAATAAACAGCGGCGTAGATATGGGATATTGCGAATTTTATAAATAAAAAAATAGTAAATGGGTGTCTTGAAATTTTGGAAAATAACAGTCTTTTGTCCATATAAAAATTAGGGGATAGGGGGGGGGGGGGTTAAGTTTTTTGGAAATTTAAAAAGTGTTAATGAGCGTTATCATTTTACTCCAGAAAATACGTCAAATTTAGACGAAAGTGTATTGACTACTTTTTAAAAACCAATTGCTATTATTGCGTCAAAGGGGGTTAAGCAAGTAGGGTCCATTACTTCACACGAATGAGGAACATTGGTAACAATGTGTTTAGTTGTAAATGCTATTAGCAATTCAGTGCCTGCTTTTTTTTGTATTTCCTAGAAAAAAAAATCAAATTACAAATTAAAAGACCGCTTTTTGAGAGCATATTGGCTGTGTTGGTTCAGCAAACCAATCGGGATTGATGTAAGAAGAAGATTTTTTAGTGTATTTAAAGCATGTCGGCCGGCACGCCAAGCTTTCTGAAAAAATCGAGTTTTGTTGATTCTTGATAACCAATTTTCAATTGCTGTCGAGGTCGATTATCAATTGCTGTCAAGAAAACTTTATTACACTTCTATCGTTTCCTCCACATACATCTCATAAGTTACAATCACTTGATAGAAGTGTATTTGGTCCATTTAAGCACCGTGTCAATATTGAATCCGATCGTTGGAATAGAGATCATCCCGGGGTCCTACTATTTATGACATTCTAAGTATTTTTAGTTTAATTGACACCCCTCTCGTTTTAGAGATTTATATTACAATTTTCGATTTCGAATTTTCTGTAGTATACTAGTAAAATATTAAGATCCAAATGCATTAGTAGCCTTTGGATATTAGAAATAACAAATCGTGTCAAATAAATTTTAAGTAAATTTTTAAAGTTCTGGTTCACTGTTTCTTTACGGTTTTCCAGATAAATAATCTATAAAATAAATAACAAAAATTATTAAGAATATGAAGAACAATATATATGATTTATCTTTGTATTTATTTAATTTAATCACATTAAAAACTATCTAAAAGACGATTACTAAATTTATCTTTTATTTTAGCAAGCAGTAAGAGCATTTCAAACAACAATAGTTCTTCTTCTTCTGTGGTGCTACAGCCTATTAGTGAACCTCGACCTCCTTCAACCTACGTCTCTAACTGGATCGATATATTGAATCAATCCAATATGCAGCTGTGTAAGATGCGTGCAAACAAAAGAATGATACCGGTGACGTAGCGCTCGAACTGGCAACACTGTTGACTTCCTCTTTGAAATGGATGCAGGCCATCATTTGATGCATCTTCAGTGAGAGTTTGAACTCCCTAGAGTTACTTGGTGGTCCGTTGCAATTCTCTTTGTAAACTGGATTTTTCTAGTGCCTCTGGAAATAAGTGACAATTTCGTGCAGCGGTGAGCTATCAAGTTTTGACTTGGACACAAAGACGGTCAGAATAATCGGGAAAGAGTTGAATTTGACTGACACAACCATTAATCTGATTTTAACCAATGAATTGGGTATGAAGAAAATTTGCGAGGAAATAGTTCCGAAAAACCTTTCGTTAGAATCAGAAAGACAACAGGGGGGTCAGATGTCTTGACTTTTTGGGAGGGATTGAATATTACAATGGGTGGGACAATGGTACTATTAAACAACAATGGTACTATTACAACTATTAAGAGTTTAAAAAAATAACTATTGCAAAAACATCAGACTTCACAAGAGATACTCAAAATGGCCACCACGAGATTGTACACAAACTGCTGCCGTCTTCAATTCCATCTCATTTTTGAAATATTTGTCGCGTATTTTTAATTTTTTTTTTTCATTTGTTATTATAATAAATAAATGAATAAATAAATAAATAAATAAATAAATAAATATTATATATATACATATATATATATATATATATATATATATATATATATATATATATATATATATATATATATATATATATAGATAATGATAATGTTTAAAACACAATATATTCAAGATATTCCCTGACATGTTTCGGCCTCGCATACATAACTCTCTTTGAGAATCGTCACTAGGCCGAAACCTCTCTGAGAATATCTTGAATAAATTGTGAAATAAATACCAAGTGTTTTAATCATTATCATTGCTTCTGTAAATATATAGAGAGAAATTAGTCTTTTTTGACATTTCTAAAGTAGTTATTTGACAGTTATATTTTGTCAGTCTTCACATTTGAGTAAATGATTATTTGGCAATTATAAAAATGATATATACTCTTAAACACTGTGTTAGTGTATATAATTAGAGCAGTTTTATAAAAATAGATTTTCTGTAAAAAATCATTTACTATATTCATAAATGGCAACTAATTAATTATTAAATATAGTGAAAAATAAGCATTTATTTAGTTCAAATTTTTAAAATGAACTAATAGAAAAAATTTAAAAAATTATTTTTATATTTTCTTAGAAAGTATTAAGTACGTAATTTAGGCAATGGTCTTACGGTTCCATGGTGTAATGGTTAGCACTCTGGACTTTGAATCCAGCGATCCGAGTTCAAATCTCGGTGGAACCTTTCCTTTTTTTTTTCAATTGTGCTTTAATTTTAAGTTTATCGAAAATTGCATAATCTACTTCTGCTGAATGTTTTCAATATTTTAATTTAAAAATAATATATCTCCATTAGTACTACTGACATATTAACATTATTAAAATGATATTTTAATGACAACGGTGAAGAACTATGGCAAGGGTCACTAACTCGTCGATAGCGAGCTATCGGTAGCTCGAGTGGACACATTCGGTACCTTGGTATACCAATGTGTATATCTTGTACGTCGAAAATATTTTTCCATTATAGCATTAAACAAGTTTAGATAGCTCTCTCTATTTGAATATTATTGAAGTAGCTCAACACACTGAAAAACTTGGCAACCCCTAAACTATGGTCTATTGAATGGACTGATACCCATTATTTGCAATATTTCCCATTGAATCATTAAAAAATATGGCGATATATCCTAACGCACATTGGTAAATGTTTAGTTTAAATTCACTTCCGATAACAATAGATTAGGGGAGTAGGTTTGTAACAAGCCCCACCCATCCCTCCAACTGGATGGCATATGTTTCGTCTCTCGATGTTTAGATTCTTTAGGGTTGTTGGCTGTGGATAGGATCCCACTATTCTAGATGGTATGGTATATGTCGGCGTCCTGAATGGTCTAAACATCGAGAGACGAAACATATGCCATCCAGTTGAAGGGATGGGTGGGGCTCGTTCTCAGTGAAGCAACCAACAAAAATGATCATTCAATCAAATGATAGTTTCTGAACTTCTTTTTTTAATTTTTCTTTTAAATTTAATTCTGAAATTTTAATTCTGGTTTTTTTTCAACAAAGTCGTTAATCAATTTAATGCAAGAAAAGCCTGGGTATGTTATTTCGCGAAATGATAATGTCAACTGACCATGGTAATATCAAATGGAATCTCACGCCCTTAAACTATTTTTGTGGGGTTATGTTCAATATCTAGTTTACAGAATTAGTCCCCAATAATTCTTGATCTTAAACGAAACATTCAAGCCACTTTTGAAAGTATACCACGCGATATGTGTGACAGAGTAATCGATAATTAGATCCCCAGATCAAGACAAAGCCGAGGGCGACTTTTGATTTGCAAAACCTAGAATTACTTTGTTCTGATGCCTGATCATTTGCATAACCATTTTCCATGAATTCTCTTAACGACTTTTTTCTTCGGATAAGAATAAAAAGTATATTTAGCAGAAGGTATTCTCCCAATAATGTTCATTGACTTTGCCTTGTAGATACTCAACATCTTCAATGATTTTTTATACAATTTTATATAAAATTAATAACTTAATAAATTATTCAAAAAAGGGAAATGCAAACGAAGTATTGCAGTACGGAAGTACTTATCAAACCTTTCTATTTCTTTCAGTGCACCGTCAAATTTCCAGGAAGTTAATTATATCAAAGTGACGTTCAAACGATCTCGAAAAATGCGCTAGTCAAAGGAAAAGCCGGACAAGCAAAAGTAAAGTGATATTTTTCGAGAATTCTGCACGATAATTAGTTTAAGGGTTCAGAAAACTTAAACGATTCAAAGGCGTAGGGTTCGCAGGAAACCGGTAGCTTGTACTTTCTAATAAATTTTGAAAATTAGTGAATTTGGAATGTAGAAATAAATTTTATTCTTAGTAGGAAAATCAACAAAATTCCATTAGTTTTTTTTAAATACAACCTAGAATCCAAAATGCAATAATTTCCGTGGAAAACTGGTCAGGATTTTATGTTTTTCTAATAATTGGCATCGTTGCCTATTTATTTTTTGATTCATCGTCCTCTTAAAGTATTATTTGAAAATAACGTAGTGTTTATAGTTATTTATTTTTTTCAAAAAAAAAGGAAAATTCACACAGAAAGTGCAGAGTCGTTTAATGTCAGAGTTGAAATTACTGGCACTAATTTGTCACACCATAGCATGTTCTAAACCATACAGATCACATTAAAAAACACACGATTTATTAAATAAAATATTCAAAATGTCCTCCATTTGATTCTATGCAAACCTGGCACAGTTTTAACGTGCAGAACAGGTTTAGTGCACACTTTTAGTGTTTTAGTTTTTTGAAGAAGCTTCTTCGTAAATAAGTTCGAATACAGAATACAATTTTGTATTCTGTATGCGAACACACTGATCACACACTGAAATAATTTTTGCCGGAGCATCTTAGGCGATGCCATTTGCATTTCGGTAAATGAATGGTGTGGTTCTTAATAAAAAAAATTGTAACAATTCATTCATTTATTTGTTAAATGAGAACCAATTATTATTTGCCAAATACATTTTTACACAAATTTATTTAAAATTAATAATTCTTATCACAGCCCTTCGATTGATGATCTAATAAAGTTGCATTTTTTTTGGGCGGAAAGCCTTAGGTTGGTTCTTGAGTCTTGTTGTTAGGAACATTTTTCTTTCAAATGATGTTAAGAATCGTTGGTTAAATTTAGAAAAGTTATTTCCCTTATATCGCGTATATATATATATATATATATATATATATATATATATATATATATATATATATATATATATATATATATATATATATATATATATATATATATAGTTACATCAAATATTTTCAAAGATGGTAGATAATGTTTGGTAGATGATGTCTTGTGAGAGGAGAACGATATCATCTGCGAAGCTAAGATGGCTTAGGTATACACCACTGATTTGTATTCCCTTCTGTTTCTAATCCATATTACGGAATACCTCTTCAAAACAGGCGATACTGAGTCACCCTGCCATGCACCTCGTTCTACGTTGATTTTGATTATAATTTCAAGGTCATTCATGTGAATTGTAGCTATAGCTGCCTTACACATGGATCCCAACAGGTTTATATAGACTCTGCCTATGTCCTGGTTAAACAATGCGTCCATTATGTCAATCAAATGCCTTTTCATAGTCAATAAAAGCCAAGCAGAGTGGCATGGTGTATTTATTGTGCCTTTCCATGGCTTATTGGATAACCTGGATATAATCAATTATACTGAATCCACTTCTGAATCCTACTCTCTTGGTTGTGCGTCATTCAGTGTTCTTGATATTCTTTGAGATATTATCTTGCTGAAAACTTTATACATTACTGATAGGAGGCTTAGTGGACGGTAGTTTTTTTAATCTTCCTGTGCCCCTTTCTTATGAAGAATAATCACTTCAGCATTTTTCCATAGACTGGGTATTTTTTGAGCTTTGAGGTATTTTGTGTAGAATTTTGCCAGCATTTTATGTAAAGTTCGACCACCAGCTTTTAACATTTCAACTTTTTGTCATTTTGCTTTTTGGCTTTTGTCATTTCATCCAATAGGATATCTGGCTCTTCCGTGGGCATTGCTCACCGTGGGCATTGCTGTCTTTGACTGGTTCTTTTCATATAACTTCTGATAATATAATATAAATTTTAAAAAAAATCTGTTGATAATACAAAAGTATAATATAAAGATACTATAAATATCATTAAAATATCATGTTTCCATAGTCTACATACTTTTATCAATTTAAATATAAAATTTCCATTATTGTTCAAACATTGGGCATACCGCACAACATTTTTTTGAATTCCGACGCCAAATAAATTTGCCGCCTGCGAAAAAGCCCAAACCATGACTACTGTTTTAACTTCTTCGTCGTCGTAGAACTGTTGACCAGCAAGGAACTCCTTTAGTACAGAAATAACTGGAAATTATTGGGTGCAAGGTCTGGATTCTAAGGTGAATGATCCAGTTCTTCCCAGCCAAAAGACCTGATTAGATCTTGTGTTTGTGCACAAACATGTGATCTTGCAGTGTCATGGAGCAACATCACACCAGAAGACAGTAGGCCACTTGATTAATTTGTATTGCAGGCTTTTCTCAAGGTAACACAATAAGTACCAAAGTTGACTGTTCTGCTTCTCAGAATAAAATCCGCTTAGAAAATTCCTTGTCTGTACCAAAAAACAGTTGCCATGTTCTTTCGCACAGAACTTGTCTATTTAGCTTTCACTCTGGTTGGCGACGATGTGTGTCACCATTCCATTGACTACTGCTTGGACTAAGGAATCATGTGAGATCCCCAAGTCTCATATCCTCTAACGATGTGGTCCAACAATTCATCTCCTTCCTGATCGTATAGAGTCAAAAACGATAAAGCACAGCTCGATCTTTTTATTTTGAAATCATCAGAAAGCAGTCTTGGAATCCACCGAGAACACAATTTTCGATAATTCAGTTTCTCCGAAACAATGGTGTACAAAACTGACCTTGAAACTTCTGAAAATTCACTTGATAACTTTGAAATAGTGAATCGTTGTTTCTATGGAAAAGTTTCTTGTCTTGTTCACATCGTGAACCAAATATTTAGAAATCAGAGAAGGTCGGCCAGGACGTGGCTCATCATGCACATTAACCCACCCGTCCTTCAACATTTTCAACCCTTTTGGAACTTTACTGTCACTCATAGCATTATCACTGTAAACCTCACCTCCGTTGATTCTGTGAAGAGTCACAACGTTTCGCCAAAATCGCATTTTAAAATGTTGTCCACTTCGACTGAAGAGTCGAACTGACTGATGACAGTCACACAACTTCAGACGAAGCGGACAACACATGAAAATGCCAAATGCGATTTTGGCGAAACGTGACTCTTCACAGAATCAACGGATCGACACCTGGAATGATTTAGAAACATTATCTACCATCTTTGAAAATATTTGATGTAACTATATATATATATATATATATATATATATATATATATATATATATATATATATATATATATATATATATATATATATATATAGTTACATCAAATATTTTCAAAGATGGTAGATAATGTTTCTAAATCATTCCAGGTGTCGATCCGTTGATTCTGTGAAGAGTCACGTTTCGCCAAAATCGCATTTGGCATTTTCATGTGTTGTCCGCTTCGTCTGAAGTTGTGTGACTGTCATCAGTCAGTTCGACTCTTCAGTCGAAGTGGACAACATTTTAAAATGCGATTTTGGCGAAACGTTGTGACTCTTCACAGAATCAACGGATCGACACCCGGAATGATTTAGAAACATATAAAGTTCGGTAAGAAACAGAAGATTGGTTTGTGAATGAGAGTGAGAATACTCCCACTATGGGTAGCGCGCGTTTAGGCGCCATTTCAGTCGTATCGTCGGTCTATGTTCTGAGCTGTCGAAGTTTATAATATTGACGACTGTAAGATATGATCTGTATGAGATATGACTGTAAGATATGACGATGTAAGATATGATCTGTAATTCAATTCACAAGTGCAAGAAATTGAGCAACAGCTAAAATTCACCGTCAGATTTGTGAGGTTTACAGTGATAATGCTATGAGTGACAGTAAAGTTCCAAAAGGGTTGAAAATGTTGAAGGACGGGTGGGTTAATGTGCATGATGAGCCACGTCCTGGCCGACCTTCTCTGATTTCTAAATATTTGGTTCATGATGTGAACAAGACAAGAAACTTTTCCATAGAAACAACGATTCACTATTTCAAAGTTATCAAGTGAATTTTCAGAAGTTTCAAGGTCAGTTTTGTACACCATTGTTTCGGAGAAACTGAATTATCGAAAATTGTGTTCTCGGTGGATTCCAAGACTGCTTTCTGATGATTTCAAAATAAAAAGATCGAGCTGTGCTTTATCGTTTTTGACTCTATACGATCAGGAAGGAGATGAATTGTTGGACCACATCGTTAGAGGATATGAGACTTGGGGATCTCACATGATTGCTTAGTCCAAGCAGTAGTCAATGGAATGGTGACACACATCGTCGCCAACCAGAGTGAAAGCTAAATAGACAAGTTCTGTGCGAAAGAACATGGCAACTGTTTTTTGGTACAGACAAGGGATTTTCTAAGCGGATTTTATTCTGAGAAGCAGAACAGTCAACTTTGGTACTTATTGTGTTACCTTGAGAAAAGCCTGCAATACAAATTAATCAAGTGGCCTACTGTCTTCTGGTGTGATGTTGCTCCATGACACTGCAAGATCACATGTTTGTGCACAAACACAAGATCTAATCAGGTCTTTTGGCTGGGAAGAACTGGATCATTCACCTTAGAATCCAGACCTTGCACCCAATAATTTCCAGTTATTTCTGTACTAAAGGAGTTCCTTGCTGGTCAACAGTTCTACGACGACGAAGAAGTTAAAACAGTAGTCATGGTTTGGGCTTTTTCGCAGGCGGCAAATTTATTTGGCGTCGGAATTCAAAAAAATGTTGTGCGGTATGCCAAATGTTTGAACAATAATGGAAATTTTATATTTAAATTGATAAAAGTATGTAGACTATGGAAACATGATATTTTAATGATATTTATAGTATCTTTATATTATACTTTTGTATTATCAACAGATTTTTTTTAAAATTTATATTATATTATCAGAAGTTATATGAAAAGAACCAGTCAAAGACAGCAATGCCCACGGTGAGCAATGCCCACGGAAGAGCCAGATATCCTATTGGATGAAATGACAAAAGCCAAAAAGCAAAATGACAAAAAGTTGAAATGTTAAAAGCTGGTGGTCGAACTTTACATAAAATGCTGGCAAAATTCTACACAAAATACCTCAAAGCTCAAAAAATACCCAGTCTATGGAAAAATGCTGAAGTGATTATTCTTCATAAGAAAGGGGCACAGGAAGATTAAAAAAACTACCGTCCACTAAGCCTCCTATCAGTAATGTATAAAGTTTTCAGCAAGATAATATCTCAAAGAATATCAAGAACACTGAATGACGCACAACCAAGAGAGTAGGATTCAGAAGTGGATTCAGTATAATTGATTATATCCAGGTTATCCAATAAGCCATGGAAAGGCACAATAAATACACCATGCCACTCTGCTTGGCTTTTATTGACTATGAAAAGGCATTTGATTGACATAATGGACGCATTGTTTAACCAGGACATAGGCAGAGTCTATATAAACCTGTTGGGATCCATGTGTAAGGCAGCTATAGCTACAATTCACATGAATGACCTTGAAATTAAAATCAAAATCAACGTAGAACGAGGTGCATGGCAGGGTGACTCAGTATCGCCTGTTTTGAAGAGGTATTCCGTAATATGGATTAGAAACAGAAGGGAATACAAATCAGTGGTGTATACCTAAGCCATCTTAGCTTCGCAGATGATATCGTTCTCCTCTCACAAGACCCAGATGAGCTACAAGAACAGAAGAAGATAAGCTACAAGAATAAAAGCTGCAAAAGGGAGAACCATTTGGTTTGAAAATAAAAAGTGTCAGGTTATGTTCAATAAATTTGCTATCAACAGAACAATTTCTATTTTAGGAAGCGATTAAGAGGTTGTGGACCACTACATAGGCAGGATCAATAGGCAGGATCAATATAGTGTTTATATAAGATAAGAACAAACTCCCACTTTGTCTGAAGAAAAAGGTTTTTAATTAATGCGGGCTGCCTGTTTTGACCTACGGAAGTGAAACATGGACACTCACAAAAGCTTCGGGTAGTACCAAGGGAAATTGACATAACAAAGCGGGACAAAAAGACCTGCATATAGATCAGAGAACAAACGAAGGTATGCGACATCATTGGAAGGGTGAAATAATTGAAATGGAAGTGGACAGGCCATATAGCGAGGTGATGTGACGACTGACAGACCAAAGCAATGCTAGAATGGATACCGCTTGATCATAAACGCCTACGAAGAAGACCGAATACACGATGGATGGATGACATCATCAAGTATATTGGACCCGAAAAGCAGAGGAAAGCTCAGGACCGCGCGAGTTGCTGACGTTTTAATGGCGGATGAAGAAATAGTAAAGCACTCACATGGAGACTTGAATTATCTTTGCTTTTAATATATATATATATATATATATATATATATATATATATATATATATATATATATATATATATATACTGCGTCCAATGAGATAACAGTGCTGGGTGTCATCAGACACCCAACTGCTGGGTTCCACAATCTCATGTGGAACACACAACAACCTCCGTCTCCGCCTAAATGAACATTTCCGTCCACAGTCAAGTCATCAACAAACAAAATTCCAGTAATTTCCGTTCAACGAAGCTCTAAATAGAATAGTTTGGTTTGATGTACAAAAGCTTATCTTGAATCATCTGTGGAGAGTTTTTACACCACAATCAGGATCACTTTCCAGTTACACTAGAAGACCAGTAGGGAACACAGGACAGTTACGATCATTAAATAACTTTGGTTCTTGGCCCAAAACAATCTTATAAGAGTGCAAAACCATAGACTTTTCGCAAAATATGCCAAGTTGTAATAAAAGTTGTATTTTTTTTTTAAATTCCTGGTGGAACTTAATTATTCCTTACAGAAGAATTAAACTCCATTCTAACGCAAATGCAACGTAGTGTTTTCATATCTTCCAAAGTAATCAAGTTTGCACTAAAAGCGGGAATTAAAAATACCTTTCAAAATTGGTGCAATTTTCCATGCCAGGCTGGATATTTTTATCATATTACCAGTATTTTTCTCTACGCCAATGGTATTGAATATCCCCTCTCATACACACACATATATAGTAGAAAACCTTCACCCATATATCTAAAGAGTCTTATTGAACTCGGTTTTAAGTTGACGATTCGATTTTGCGGTATCCCGAAGTGGTCCTCTTTCTTGAAAACGTCTTTTCAGGTTCCATGTTGACACAGATCCGGATTAATTCCATTTAAAATTAAGTTTTTAATGTATCTGGCTAATTTATTCGGTAGTTTCACTATCTCACCAATAAATCTATCTGTATCAGTTGATCTATTTTTGAATCTAAATATAAATTGAACAAATGTTTCCAATCAATCAGCTATATTTTAAACATCGTACGTCTATTTGAAGCTAAATTTCACCCACTTTTTAATGGCTCCTGAGTAAAGTTAAAGCTTCAAAGATGGATTGCTATACAAGTGTCAATAAGAACGTTAATGCTTGTTTGTTTATGTTCGGGCTCCATGAAAATGTTCCGTATAATTGATTATTATTATACATGACAAATGAGCGATGGCTTGTATGATGAAAGATGAAAATAAAGAAGACAAAAATTAATTTTGTAGCTTATCTTATGCGTCAAACGAGAAAAAACGTCGATAACAGTATACCTGCAGATATTCTAATCCAGTTTGTGATATTTTTTTTTGATGAGCAAAAATGTAATAAGAAGAATTAAGTTACATAAAACTTTATATATATATATATATATATATATATATATATATATATATATATATATATATATATATATATATATATATATTATATATGTTTAAAATATTTTCGAGATTTAATTAAATTATTATTTAATCCATGAATATGGGGGATTTTCTAAAAAGTTTTCAAATTAAATCAAAAATAATGGAAAGTTAAATTAGGTATTTTCCATGTTAATTAATGTTTAAAATAATGGCGGCTCGTGATGGAGAGCGTTGGGGCGCCGCCCTTCCCGCATTTATGACAGTAAACAATTTTTTCGAGCAAAACCGTTTATTTCCGTCCAGTTTCTTTCATTTAACTCATTTTAAGATATTATTAAAAATTAAAATCTCCGCATCTAGAAGAATGTCTGCCGACCCACCACACCAAATAATGCGGATAAAAATTCCACAATTCCACAATTCCACAATTTTTACATCGCTGATCGGACGTTTATCTGCAGCGATCGTACCTCACATCACCTTATCTCGTCGTTAGCGTCACATGTTTTGTTGGTTGCCAGAATTTGGAGGTTTAACTGCTTTCGAAAACATGCGATTTGGACGTAGATTCCCTGCGACCGAGCGTATCGGTAATTGGTTTTAAACGCGGATTTGACGGGTACGGAGCGTTTGAGATGTCTCGCGTCGCGTATTTCGTTCGCCTCGCGAATACTTGTTTTAACTTGGAATTTGCTACGTAAGTACATACTGAGTAGTACTTTTTAAATAAAAATAATCAGTTTTTAATTGTAAATATGAAGGTGTGATTAAATTTTGAATTTGAATCAAGTTCAAAAAGAATAAACTTGAAGAGATTTACCACTCACTAAACACCAAATCACTTTTTTTGAACTTCTCGACGCACGTTTCACAAACTATATCAGTATTATCAGGAGATTAATTAATCTAATTCTAAAACTAAACTATGTTCAATTTATATGAAAACCCTACCTATTAAACCTACCCTTAAATCCTGCCTGTAAAAATTATGAACCGTGAAGTTTACTAAGCCTTACATTAATAACTGAAAAAGTTGACTGAACGGAATAGGACCTTTATCTCGGTTCATGATTTTCTTACATTTTTCTATTTGAATGCTTTCATATGCATCTAAGCTCCAATTATTATTAACAATTTTAATTAGTCTTAAATTACTAATATCCATCCTGTGGTCATGTTGGATTGCATGTTGGGCAACACAAGATTTTTCATTTTTCCCATATCTAATGTGGGCAATATATTCTTTATATCTTATCAATATTGATTTTTTTGTTTACCCAATATACCTCCGATCATAGTCTTGATAACTAATTTCGAAAATCCCTGACTTTTCATGTTGATCTACTTTACCCTTCGGATTACCCAGAACTTCTCTGAATTTATTATATAGTTTGTATAAAACTTCCACTTTTTTCAAAATTTTGTCTAGCCCCCTTGTTAATTGGGCATCAAATAATACTATTTGATGAACACAACATGGTAATACTACCATGAATTTATTTGTGTTCTGATCCTTTTGAAACGTCGAAGATTCTTTCAATAATTTTCAGAACTTTAATAATGTTTTCTAATTCAATGTTCTGATTATAACCCTTCACTTCAGATACCTCCCTAATTAATTTTAATTCTTTGTTATAATTATCTTTATTTAAAGAAAAATTAATTAATCTATTTACCATAAAATTTAAACTAACCATCTTATTTTGGAAGCTATGATTTGAATCGTTAGTAATGTATCTCGAAGTGCTAACATGGTTAGCGAAATTTGCGTCGAGAAGGTTAAAAAAAGGTATTTTGGTGTTTAGTGGTAAATCTGTTTAAGTTTAGTGTTTCACACCAAAGGTTCCACTAGAAGAATTGTTCAAAAATAATGTAAAAATAGGGCGTAAATAAGTTTTATGCGAAAATTTGACAGTAAACTATACAATAGTATTTTGTGGCTATGTGGTTGTGAATTTTAATGTTTTCCTGATTCACCTCCTGTATAAGATTTCAATAGCACAAAAAGTAAAAAGCAGGAAGGGAAAAGCAAAAAAAAAAAAATCAGCAGCACTATTTTCATCTACCCCCTCCCACTTTAAAAACCCACGAGCTGCAACTCTTTTAAAAGCAATACAATTTACTCTTGAATGTTACTTACTACTAATTTAGATGTAATTTCAAGATTATATTAATTGTTGGACGTATTTGTAGAAAATATCACTGTTATTCAGGAGTGCGGACAATTTGTGTGTTGAATTTCCAATTTCCAATGTCCAATTGCAGTGACAAAAAAGAAAAAATCTGGAGTGTACAATATAATTGCGAAGTATACTTTATTATTATATCATCAATGGCACCATTTTATATACCGTATGTAGTACCATCAAACTAACAAATTTACTTACAAAAGAAGCGTGCGATTGCTAAAATTATGGCAACTTTATTTTTCCATAATTTTAGCAAGTTGGTTTTAATAATTAGTTAAAAAAATTGTTTTGTGATGTTGAGTGATATTTTTTATATGCTCCTAAGCTAGAAAGTATTTTTGAAGTTCTGTTAAAACCACTGTACCTTTTGAGACCATTATATAGTTCGACATGATTTTTGTAACATTGATGAGAATGCTCTTTTTGCGTTTCACATAGGTAGCATTATTAAAACTATTTTTTGCATAAAAGGCCTAGTTCATTCCATTTTCAAGTGCCTGCTTTTCGTTAATATCATGGCATCATTGAAATTATTTGTACCTGATATGAATATTGCTAAGACTTCAAGGGAGTTTTACAAAGTATTGCTGTTTTTTTGTCAATGGGATAATAGTGCAACATTGAACATTGAACATTGAACAACAAAGAACATTGTAGTAAGAAAAATTGGCCTCATAAAACTTCTTTAGAACCTGGTAATTATTTCAAGTACCCAAAAGAAATATTTTCTCAATTAAGTGATGCAAAACTAAAAGACGGTATATTTATTGGACCTCAAATAAGGAAGCTTCTAGGTGATCTCCGCTATCAAGAAAAATGAAATGAAAATAATTTGGCAGTTTGGAAGTATTTTGTAAGTGTAGTGAAATAATTTTTGTACAACAAGAAATAAAAACCTTATAGATGAACTCTTCAAAGCCTATGAAATACTAGAGTGTCGCATGTCTTTAAAAATGCATTTTTTACACCCCCATTTGGATTTTTTTTCGGAAAATTTAGGTGCAAGAAGCTAGGAACAAGAAGAGATGTTGCTCCAGGACATCAAGACGATAGAAGCAAGTTATATAACACGTTCTTTAACACCTATTACAAGTTTATATTTAATATATATTAGATTATAAAAATATGTCGTCTCCTTTTCTTCTTCCCATCACCAACCTCCTGTACCAAAAAAACTCTACGTGTTACAGCAATTAGCTTATCATTTTCGGATTTAGGACTATAAAATACTTCATGTACACCTATTTTCATGAATGTTACCTCAAAAAAGTTTAAATTTGTTGACCTGTATTATGTGAATTTAAAAAATCATGAGCTATTGGTATAAAACAAGCAAATTTACCTTTTGGTAAAACAGGAAAATTACCAGATGTTTTGATGACCAGACTTATGCATGAGGATGAAATTTTGAACCTTCTAGAATCATTGAAGGACAAGATGAACGGCATCTCAGACTTCATGCTGGATGAAATCGACAGACATGAAAATATACAGAAAATGTGTCATAGCTTTATTGCAGCTACCGGTAAAATTGTTTGAAGAAGTCTCGTAATTAACATTTACTTGGAATGGGTATTCATGTATATTTATTATCGTATTCAAGCAACATATTCAAAGCATCTATAACAACGCTACTTTTTCAGTACAACTACATGATTTTAGCAAGTTATTTAAGGCCGAAAGAGGAATACTATAAAAATATTGTGTACATAGATTGCCAAAATTAACAGCAAACCTTGTTAGAGTTTATGCATGAAAAAGTTCATTGGAGAGAAATGTGTATAAAAATTGAATGCAAAATAAGGAATGAAGAACACAAATAAAATTTAGTGATAATACAACTGGCCATATAGTTAGAAATGACAGATAAGACCGTTCAATATATTTTGAATCTGCTTAGTGACAGAAATTTCTTTTTATATTTTGTAAAACTACATTACATTAGTTTTAAAACGAGTAAAAAATAAGTTGTGATGATCTTTACTATGGGCGTAAGATAATTATTGCTTTAACCAGCGAGATTGGAGCTACTAGAAAATAGCTAAGCACTTCAGTTCACTCCCAACAGTTCCAGAAAAAAATATTGTTCCGTGTAAGAAAACACTTCAAAAACCATGGGCACACGAAAATATAACACGAAAAAAAAAATATCACGAAAAACGAATGAAATAACGGACAAAGGTATTGATCGAATGGCTAAACAGAATCCGTTTATGACTTCCCTACAATTCAAAAAACAGTTTTCTCCAAAAATAAAAATATTTTTGAGGACCACCAGAAGACGTTTCAACGAAGCCAAGTTGCTTGGTCGAGTATCTCAAAAGAAACCACTTTTGAAATAGAAATAACATTCAAGCTAGGTTAAAATTTGTTAGGGAGCATATCAGTTGGAGAATAAACGACTGAAAGAAGGTGTTGTGGTCCGACGAAACAAATATAAACCGTATGAGAAATGATGGTAGAGTTGTAAGGTAGCCAAGATGTATAGAAAATGACCCTAGTTACACAACAAGAACTTTGAAACATGGCGGAGGAAATATAAAACTTTGGGAATGTTGTTCGTAACGCGGTTTTAGTCCTTTAGTGAGAATTGGCGGTATCCTTGACTATGAAAAATTCAAAAACATTCTGTAAAGTCGTATCGTACCCTTTGTTGACGAAACTTTAACGGTAAAGGATATTCTACAAAATATTAATTTCATATTAACATTTAAAACATTTAGAATTGATTTATATTTATTTATTATATTGGAGATATCTATATGTTTTGTTTCTAATTACTTGCCCATTTGAAAAAAGTATAAATAAGATATATATTTTTTTTTAATATATTATCATAAGATCAATTATTTTGATTTTATTAGAAATCTATCTAGAAAAATTCATCTATATATATATATATATATATATATATATATATATATATATATATATATATATATATATATATATATTATATATATATATATATATATAATATCTTCTGATTTGTTTGTGAGGGTCGACGTGTCCTTGCCATAAGTGACGACTGGGCGAACGAGTGTTTTCTAGATCCTAACTTTCGTGTTTCTTTGAATAAGTTTAGATTTTAGAACAGAACGTACATAATAAGTAACTTTGTTACTCTACGTAATACGATTCCTGATATCTCCTGTTATGCTATTTTTTTCATCAAATTTGCTTCCCAGAGACAACTTCAGTATTGTCACATCGATTATCTATTTATGTCCCCTTCTTGTATTGGTCCTTTTTTCTTCACATTTGTTTTCGGCTATATTTAGTTCTAAACCAGCTCTTTTGGTTTTTCTCCTTATTTTATCATATGTCTCGTGTATACATGTTTTCGATCGTGTTATTACATTTAGGTCATCTGCATATCCCACGATTTGTTTTTCTTTATTTATCATTGTTCCATTTATGTCAATTTCGCTGATAACTTTGTTCAATATTATGTTAAACAAACTGATGTCACTCCACCCCCTGTCGAAACCTTCTCCGATCTCTAATTTTACAGTGATGTGTTGCTGGATTTTTACTGCTACCTTGGAATTAAGCAGCTTGATCAGAGTTAATCTAATAAACTTAGTATTTCTATTTCCTCTATGACCTCGTGTAACATGCTAACATTGAAATATCTTATAATAAGCTCTTACTCATTCTAATGCAACGCTGTTAATTACGTGAATATATTTAGTCAGCCACATTTTCATTGGGCAGATATTTTATATGGTAAACCCCAAAAACTTCGCCTAGTAATTGGTGTATCTGAAGATTCAAATTTAAAATAAACTAAATTTCTAGTGAATTTGGTTTTGTTAGAAAAACGCAACTAACACCAACTAACAGCTAAGAGCAAAAAGTTATTTGTTACTTATTTTCACAAAAAGTGTAACTTTCAGAAAAACTAAGTCTAAATAACGAATAAATATCCAGGCTTGCAAAATTGGTAGAAATATAAATAATTCCAATACATCAAACATATTATTCGACAAACATGTTCTTCAAATAAGCCATAAATTATATATTATATTTTTATATGTTAAAAACAGAAAAACATCCTGAAAAAAACTCTCAAATAGTTCTAGAATTTCGATTTTTCGTCCTAATTTTGTCGGATCTCCGTCTTGAGAAGTTTTCGATTTCAAAGAATCCAATTTCTCTAAATTACCGGACAGCCCCCTAAACAAAAACTTCTTCAAGGCTGCCAACCCCATTAAGGCAGTTAAAACTTTGCGTTTTTTTCAGCTTCTTCGCCTTTTGTAAGTAGATACTACTTCGTTATGTAAAAATTATTAAATTGAATGAAAGATAAAGAGATTTCGAGTTATACGTTTTCGAGAAAGCCCTTTGACACGTTGAAGGAGGCTTTATTCGATTTTTTGTCGTTTTTTTTGGTTGTCGATATGCTTGTTTCAATGATTTTTATTTATTTTTTTGTTCTTTTAGCGACATTCGTGTAACGGTAAAGCCACCTGGCATGACGATTGTTTCGTCGACCAACTGTTGTTTCTATTACATATACTTTAGGTTGTATTAGTTCTTGGGGCATTCTTTCGTTACCTTTTTCACTCTTCCCTCTAGACACTTGTCGACAACGCAGATATTATTTTTATAAAATGTCCTGATGTTAACGAATAATTCAAAAAGGCAAACGAAAAATGATTTTACTTCTATGAAATATGGGTTTTCTTATTAATATAGCAGCCGGATAAATTGAATATTTCGCAATCCGTACCTCATTTAGAATATAACCCTTATGATATTACTGACATTTTCAAGTGTTGTTTGCTCTAGGTGAATAATTCAGACAGTTCTTCAGCAAAAAACACAAGGTTGGCAATAACGTACCTGGGTTGGTCCCCGTTCCGTAGTGCAGCGTTATTCTTCCCCCGTGACGGTACTGCCCTTTTTGCCAGGTAGTAACGCGATATAAAAACGTAGACAACGTAGGTGGTTTCTTCAAAAGAGGGAACGGGGAAAAGACATATGGGACTATATCTGTTGAATATGGTGCATATCAATGATATTTGCTTGCTTTTTAGCAATTTATGCGTTATCGTGATGCAAAAACCATGAACTGTTTTGCGAGAAATTTAGACATTCGTATCTATAATGTATCTGATACTTAATCGACAATTACTCAGTACAAGATCCTTTATTTTGATAAAGTTTTCTTCATTGGTTGAAGAAAGATCTTTTTGAACAAGCTAAACTCATGAATCATTTTTCTTTTACATAGTTTCATAGTCGTAAAACTGGTTTAACATATTTAATGCGAAATACAAGAAATTATGTTTTTTATACAAGATCAATGTAAATTCTTTGGTCGCTGAGTTTATAAGTGACATAGCAAATGATATGAAATTTCTGTCACATGTCAACGATAATCGTCCAAACTTAAAAATAAACGTTTTATCGATACTGCGAGCGAATTTTTACAACAACTCACCTTACTTTTGGATAATAAGTTTCTTTTATAAAAAATAAAGAAACCTGTACATTTAAAAATTGTTTACTTATTTAGTTAGTGTTAGTTATTTCGTTTAATTATTAACCATGGGAGAATTGCAGTAAAGCTGTACGGAAAAATTAAGTGAACCAATTTATTTAGCAACCTAACAGTTTTGTTAGAACAGCATAATTAAGAAGAGAACAATTTTTATCGATAGTAAATCTAGGGTGTATCTGGATGTTTTTTGTTTTTAATACTTAAAAAATAAAACATCAGAATTAATTCAAACTTGTTTAACTGCCGTTAAATTACAGAGTAGTCTTTGAATTTTTATTTATGAAAAACAACCATCCATAAATGCGCACCATCCGCTTCTTAACACTTATTTAGCCTGGAACTGAAATTTTCAGCCACTCACTGGAGCTTCGCTCTTGAAATCGCGTGGATTTCGTCTGTTATTCTTTGCGTTAAAACATTTAAGTTGGGTAGTAATGGGTTGAAAACCGTACTTTTTAAGTAGCCCCATAGGAAAAAAATCAGCTGGTGTTAAATCTGGGCTCCGTGGTTGCCAGTTGATGTCCCCTCGATGACAAATTCCTGTTTCAGGAAATAAATCGTGAAGAGCTCTTAAAGAATAATTCGTGACGTGGGAAGTTGTACCATCTTGTTGGAAAAATGTGTTGCCATTGTAGGCAGTCAAGTTTTGCATTTCTGGAGCCAAAAAAGTTCGGATCATATCGCAATAACGATCGAAATTAACAGCACGAGCGCGACCACGGTTATCCTCAAAAAAGTAGGGGCCGATAATTCCTTCGCTTGATATGGCAGCCCAAAATGACAACCTTAGGTGAGTGTAGTGGTTTCTGGCAGTGGCTTGGAAGTTGCAGCGGATTGTCGGGAGCCCAATACCTGTAATTTTGTATATTCACGTGACCTTTGATGTGGAAATTCGATTAATCAGAGAATCATATGTTATTAAAGGTCCTAAAATGATTGTTCATTGTCTTGCAGAATTCGACTCGTTTAGCTAGATCTTTGCAAATAATACGATGGATCATGGATTTGTACAAATGTAGAAAAGCTAGGCGGAGTCGTAGAGGACTGTCTTGGATCGTCTCTAACAGACTGGCGAACGCGGTCAACATTCGTGTTCGTTCTTGATGTTTTTTGCGCCGAGTTGATTTATCCGATATTGTGTTTCCAGTCTCACTAAACGTACGCACCTAAAGCTTGATTAAATTTGCACTCGCTACATTTCTCATGGTCGCTAAATTAAAATGTGTCCCGTACAGACGTCGAACAATAGTCTAGGAATCGTTGTTTTTATAAAACACTCGCACGCAAAATACGCGCTGTGGTCTCGTAAAACGATCCATCTTTACTAAACTTAAAAAGTCCGTCAAGCCTTTGACACCACTCCCCTCCACCGTTATCAGTGTTTGGCGCCTAACAGTCATAACAAAAACAAAAAACATTGTTAGACACCCGTTATCTTGCAGTACAGAATTAAAACAGGCAACAGCATTTTATTAATATGTTAAATTTTGAAGGGCCTGTATTATAGTGTAGAGCTGCCTGTATCGTAAATAATGACAAATGTTAGGATAGATCATATTCTAAGGGAACGATGTAGAGTTTTGCTAAATTTGAGTAATAGATTCTGAAAGGCAACACCATATCTTATTTCCGTTCAGTTTCTTTCGTTCAACTCATTTTGCTGGTTCACCTTCTGTATAGGGTTTTAGCAGCACGAAAAGAAGCAAGGGAAAAGCAAAAAAATCTTCAGCAGTACTATTTTCTCCCACTTTAAAAACCTACGAGCCGCCACTACTGAATGGTCTGGTGTAAAAGCAGTATAGTATTATCTATAACACCGCTAGTTTCGAGAGCAAGACACTTAAAATCGATGGGAATAAAGAACAAATTGGAAGTTTAGAGAACTATTAACAAACCTAATTACTATAAGAATAATTCTAATACCAAGTCAAAATGGACCTAAATAAATAATAGAGAGTATGGAGTCAAATATTGAAAAACAAATGCAAATACCGAACTCGGGCATTCCGAACGGGAACCGAATATATATATATATATATATATATATATATATATATATATATATATATATATATATATATATATATATATATATATATATATATATATATATATATATTATATACATATATATATATATATATATATATATATATATATATATATATATATATATATATATATATATATATATATATATATATATATATATATATATATAAATATATATATATATATATATATATATATATATATATATATATATATATATATATATATTTATATATATATATATATATATATATATATATATATATATATATATATATATATATATATATATATATATATATATATATATAATATAATTTCATATATATATATATAAATAATTTCAACGATTCCTTTAATTTAAAGTACAGTTCTTTGTTTATCTGTGCAAAAATGCACAAGCGATGGTGTTCATTTGACCATAACGCATGTTTTCTTTCCAATGGACAGACATTTTTTTTTCTTTGTTTAAAACGGAACCAATAGGATTTGAACGCTATATTTAGTGCTTTAACCATGCAATGGTCAAACGTATATATCATTGAGATTTTCTATCATAATTGCTGCCCTGAAGGCAAATATCAGCCTACATATACGTTTAGAAAATTTACTGGCATTTTATTTATTGTAGGTTCTTATATACATAATCCGTAGTATTCTTATATATTATTTACTATTTTTCATTTACCTATATTACGTCTCCCATCAATCGTATCTGTAACAGTGGTTGTAGTATAATATTTAGATTTTTTAGGACTCTTTTGTTTTTAATTTTTACTATTCTCATTTTTCATTTAATTTTTTTTCGGCATTTCATCTCAATACTTAGTTAGTCTATTATTCTACATTTTGCTTGGTGTCCATTATTCTCTTCCATTTATTTTTGTTAATTAATTTTTTTTTACTATTTTGGTGTTATTTATATGGGGATTTGAACTGTTTATAAATTTTATTAGGATTTGATTGAAGCAACCTTCATATTATATTGAAGTTAGTTATTTAAGTTTTTAGTTAATTGAATCATCATTAATAAAGAAAATTCTTTACTAATGATTATTGATGTTAGATATTTTTAGATGGGGAAAAATTATAAAATGTATTGTATTTATGTTAGGAGTTAAGGTTATCCAAGGTTTTGGTTTTCTGTGTGTTTATCTTTATATTTCTTTTTCTAAGTTTCTTTGTATATATTGTTCTGCAGCTGCTTTCATGTTTCTCTTATAGTTATGAAACCATGAGACCCTCTGCGTAGCATAACTCTGTAAGAGCTAAAAAATCATATATATATATATATATATATATATATATATATATATATATATATATATATATATATATATATATATATATGATTCAACTGTGAGAATACCGTGTATATATATATATATATATATATATATATATATATATATATATATATATATATATATATATATATATATATATATACACGGTATTCTCACAGTTGAATCATTTATTTTAACAGGTTATGGAGCTCGTAAAAAGTAATTTTACCAAAAAACATTGAAAACAGACCTGACTTTTTGATATTCTCGATCACTGCGTTGTAGAACTCGCCAAGAGAAGTCAATTTAGCAAAAGTCATTAATATAAAAGTAGCAGAAGAACAAAAACAAAAATGTTACATGTAAATAAAATTGTTCAAACTTTGGTGTAACCACCGAACGCACAAACTCTTGCTCGTCGTACCCATACATCACTGCACGCATCAACAATAAAATCCCGGTATCCACGAACAACATCACAAGCGTTTTCGATGCGCTCTTGTAGTTCTTCCACAGTATTTACTTCTCCATCGTGATAAACTAACTTTTATAAATAACCCAACAGAAAAAAATTGCAGGGTGTTAAATCCGGTGGGCGTGCAGGCCAAGAAATGGGTCCATTGCGCCCTATCCATCTGTTAGAAAATTCATTATTTAAATGTTCGTGAACTTCTTGTCTATAATGTGGTGGAACTCCATCATGTCGAATCCATAATACTTCATCAATAATTGTGGCAGATTGCTTTGGAGAAACCGTGAATAATTTTCACCTGTCAGTTGACCTGGAAGAAAGAAAGGCCCAATAAGCATGCCATTTACAACGCCAGCACAAACATTTACTGAAAATCTGTACTGAAACTTTTTCTACTACCCAAACATGGTTGTTGTGGAAATTATTTACTCCGTTTCTTGTAAATGTGATTTCGTCGGTAGCCAAAACAGGTTTTGTAAAATTTTCATATTTGCAGTAGTGCATATTTGCTGTGTAAAAAAAATATAGTACAAGAATTCAAAAAACTAGTCATACCTAGTATCAGTAGTAAACAAATACTTTGTGTTTACAATGCAGTGGTCGAAAATATCAAAAAGTCAGGTCTTTTTTCAAATTTTGTAACAGTTAGGACTTCTTTATTTTGCAACTTTTACGAGTTTTTCAACCCGTTATAAATAAATGACTCAACTTTGGGAACACCCCGTATAATAACTAATATTCTACATATTTTACAATGTAATTAATTTTTTGTGATGGCATTTGAGAAACCGATGACATTAAAAAACTACCCTTATATCCCCCAGACTTATCGCTCGAAACTATAAAGCCTATCTTGTGGCTCTTTAGACATTTTTGTGTATAGAGATTGCTTTTTGCATTTCTAGAATTGCATTTTGTTATAAACATCTTTTTAGAATATATATATATATATATATATATATATATATATATATATATATATATATATATATATATATATATATATATATATATATATATTAACTATAAGACAAATTTCTATTGCAGCGGATAGGGAAAAACCTTTTCTTTTTCATGAAAAATCTGTCCCCTTGAAAAAAAGTCATGATAAACAAAATCGACCAAATAAATGGATATTTTAAAATGTTATCTCGTCCATGCAAAGAAGATTACAAGCAAAAGTTGATGGTGCTGGAATGATGACAAAATTTTAAAGTGTTAATTATTTTATCAAAACTTTTTTGTTTTTATGTTTGCTTAATTACATAAAGTTCTTCTATTGTTCATATTATTGAAATTTGTATTGATTTATTTTGCAATAAAATTGTTTTTAGAAAAGTATCTGGGGTTTATTACCTCTCTTTTTCTTCAACTGGAAATGTCTTAATTGGAGGGTAGAAAATAAGGTCTTATGTAATTTACCGAAGGACTTAAGTGTCGTTATCAGCCATTTTGTTTCCCGTAGTTTATTATGGAATTAAGAAATTATGAATTTAAATATAAGACACACACAAAAAGTTGAGTAAAGCTGGGAACATTACAACATTAATCTTGATATACATGTATAATATAAATTAAAAATAATTATATATATTTCCTGGTGGTGTCATTCCATCTTCCATTCTAAGTCTTATTCACTATAATTGATCGTATATGCTAATTTAGATAAAGCGATTTCATCATAGCTTATGCACAAACAAACCAAAAACAAATATTCAAAAAAAGAGTAATATTTGTTTTTGGTAAAGTTTCCTGAACTGCGTGATTCATTGATGATACAATTCTGACCATGGAGCTAAAAAACAGCACTCAGGAAATTGACAAATCTTTAATTGTCTTTAGATAATGAACATTAATTATAAGTGCTAATAATGGGCATCTGTTTTGATAAGATCTTTCTAAACAAGAAAAGGAACGTGTGAGAAAAATTTTAAGCCCTCAATTTAATTCTGTGCGTTTTTTTTAACTATCTTTGATATTTAATTAAGAAAAACTTAAACTTCGAAATGGATTTTCCCGTACTTTCTATATACTTTCGCCACCTTTTAGGTAACAATCGAATCCTTGAATTCGAAAAATACTGATCGAAAAACAGTGGTTGTAGTCTTATTCTGGGATTAAGGCTTTTTTCGACTTCTTCAACGTGTGTAAAATGGCTATCAATTCGGTGATGTAGCAGGGATTGGAAGAGATGAAAATTTGAAGGCCATATGTCTCGAGAATACGCTGGATGTGAAAAAATCTCCAGTCCTACTCGGTGATCGTTTCCAAAGTCATTTTTGCTGTATCTGGCCATGCATTGTCCTGAATCAAAACAACGTCCCTTCCTGTTGATCCTGCCATATTCACAGCAACACCTTTTTGGAGTAAATATTTGGTTTTTTGGTCATGGTTAATGGGTTACCAGGATTAACCCCAGATTTCGTCATCTTTGAATTATAGTAGATGATTCAGTTTTTATCGCAAGTTACAATCTTATGCATAATGTTGTTTTGTTTGAATCTAGAGAGCGATAACACAACAACATGAAAGCGCCTACTCTTATTATCAGCTGTGTATTAATAGATGACCCAACTACTTTCTTTTTGAATTTACCATGAAAGATTTTCTCCCAGTACTGCTTTTAATTCTTCATCCTCCACTTTTGTTGGCAGTCCCAGGCGTTCTGCATCGTTTTATGAAAATTGCTAGATCAGAATTACTGAAACCACTTCTTATAAATACTGTAGGAGACAACATTATCTCCCCAAGTCGTTCTAGTTGTGTCTTGAGCTTCCGCAGCATTTTGTTTAATTGAAACAGGCAGTATATCAATTATTATTTTTCAAACGACATTTCATATTCAGGGGATAAAGTGATATTCAGTTTATATTCACAATAAAATCCATATGATAAGCATCTATTTAGGGCTAGTACATGTCGCTTTCAAATAACTATTCACTGGAAAAAAATTCTGATTCGAATAGGTTCTGCAGTTCTGCAGTTGGCTGATAATTAAGTTGAAGGCCTAATAAGTAAAGATAATTTTCATTTCAAAGATCACTGTGGATCTTGAAAGAAATATAATTAATTTTGGTGTACACTAGCAATAGTGCTTTTTTAGTAAGATTATACAGGGTGTAGAAGAAAGTACTTTTGTGAATTTAAACAACGATTCTTCACATCATTTTAAATAAAAAAGATCCTTACAACAGGGGTCAAAAACCTAAGGGTTCTCGAAAAAAAATTGTAAACTTATTAAATCATCAATCAAAAAACTATCATAAGAATTAGGTTTTTAAGCAAATATGTGAAAAAGCATATTTTACAAATATTAATCGGTTATTATTTGACAAAAAAGTACAAATAAACTAATGAACATTGTTAAAACATATTTTTTTTAATTACGAATTATGCCCTATATCAATCCTTAAGGATGTTCAAGGTCGCAACATCGCAGCGACATAGATTGTCAGTTCAAAATTGCGACAAAAATTATTTCACTATGTTAGTGCGTGCATTCAAATTCGAGATTTATAACCAAAATTATATTCTGTACGCAATATCAGGATATACTTTATATTTACCAGTAACAATGTTTTAAACAAATTAGACATAGTCCAGAATATTGTATGTATTAGCCGGTCGCGTTGGTGCGGACGGTAAGAGCAGAGGGCTACGGCTGCTGTGCCGAAACCGCATTGGAGTGATAGTTGGTTCGATTCCAGCGCTCGGATGGTTGTTTTTCTTTACTTCTTCTGTCTGTTTACTTCCTAAATGTTTGTAATTGTTTCTAGGAAAGAGTGTAAAATCCGACAACGAATTACCCCTCAGTCACGCCAGTTAAAGGCTGGGCAAGGCCGGATGCCTTCTGAGAAGTGTTCTACGTTGGTCCCTCGCCAGTCGGTAGGCTTTCTGATAGACTTATGGATAAGCACATAACCAAAGGTTGATAGCCTGGGGGAGGGGGCTGCTGGCCTGGGTTGTCGGTGGCTGATGACCGTGGTTCGGAACCCACGTTAACCTGTAGTTGCTAAATAGTCTTGTAGTTGCTGATGCGTCTCTAACCGTAAAGTCCTTTTCTTTCCTTTCTTGTATATATTATTATATATGAAATCATCAGATTCCATATTGCTGATTTATAAAACGAATTTAATGTCCTTACACTAAAACAACTATTTGTGTATTCTTCATGTATACATCTGTATAAAATAACTGTACTACTTATTGTTTTCATAAACATAATACAAGCATTTCTAATTGTACTAATATAATCCTCCTTAAAATTGAATTTAGTTTGTATTTCCTTGAAATTTGCTATTTAGTTTAGATTTAATATTACTAATTTTGCTAACATTATTCATTTTAAAAAATTCGTCAGGAATGATATTACTGGAATCCCATATAGTTAGTAGCCCAACATATATTTAGATATGTATATGTTTACAGTTGTAATGCTAATATGTTTTGCATCAGGAAAATTTGTATATTTTAATACGATTACATTGTAATATAGTGTAATCACTCTGAATTGTAAATGGTTTTGTTGATGACTGACTGTATTATTTTACTCCAACTCTCAACACAAGCTTACTTTATGAGAGTTGGCTTCATAACTATAAAATTGTGCTCTAAGGAGAAGTTGTTTTTAGTTGGAAATTGAAGTATATCTATTATAAAGTATATTTATTGTAAATTGTCGCTTAGAATATCATCAAGTTGTTATGGGCGAAATAAATATATTATAAAAATAAATGTATTTACGGGGAACCTCTCTAATATTCCAAAGGAGGTACGCAAAATTACGCTAATTTTGCTTCCAGATCGACAGCCAGAAATCGGTCCTAAAGTAAGGAATATATTTTTGAACTCGATTTTACCAAACGTACTCAAAGTGTTGCGCGACAAGTAGGAGTTTTCCATTACATTGTACATAGAACGCTAAATGAGCAAATTACTCTACCCGAATCATGTATAAAGAGTACAAGCACTCTTATCTACTGATTTTTTACACAGGCATAAATATTATGAATGATGAATTAAAAAAAAAAATAAAGGAAAAGAAATTAAAATCAAAGGAATCCAAAATTTTTGCTCAAAATTTTATCAACCGACAAAGCTTTATTCACCAGGAATGCGATGGTGGACATTATGAATAGTTAATTTAATAAAACAATTAATCATGTCGTTCTTAGTGTGACGTGTGTTTAAAACGTATTAGAGTGTGAAAAATTAGTGTTTCTAAATTTCTTAAGTTTCTATTTTTATACATATTATTATTATTTACATACATTTATTACATATTATATATTATTTTTAAATAATAACTTAAGACGTCAATGCAACAAAAACTGGATTCCGATAGATCGATGTAAACAAGAGGAAAATAGACGTTGCAATTATTAAGAAAACTAAACCTGTTTTTATACCTATTTTCAATGGAAATTGATGCATTTTGGATATATGTTTAACGGAAACGTTTGGTTCAGAAATCAGTAAAGAATCGTTGGTTAAATTCACGAAAGTACTTTCCCTAACACCCTTCCTAATCAATAGATAATTTAAATTACCAAGGTTTGAAGCTTAATCAAACTTAAATAATCCAATTATCTCAATATTATCAAGAATTCAAAAATGAAGTACTAGGTGATATTTTTCAACCTCTAAAAGTTTTTTCTTTTTTTTATCTTAACTCGATGGTTATAATTACCAACCTTCCTTGTACAATGACGCTAACCATCGGACCGAGACAGACAACCAACAAGTGTGCCATCGGCGCCCCTACCAACAAAACGAAGAAGTCAGACTGTCCGTTTATTGAAATTGCTGGTGAGTCATCAACTAACTGTCGTCGATTCCGTAAATGATGCCCGAAGTCGATGAATTTTTAACTGTCCTGGCTGTATAAGTTTTATGATTACGAACAGTTCTATTTTATACAGCATATATTTATGTTACCTATAACTAACTGTACCTTGTTCAAAAATTATGAATATTTTATTTGTCCCGATAATATAAAAGGTTTACCAAAAGCTACCATATGAAGTTTAAATATAATAAATGAAAAAGTCCTGAGTAGATTTTTTTTATTTGAAATATTATCGATTTTATTATGTTCTGAATATATCATTTAAACGACCAGATTAGCTACGTTTATAAGAGAGCGCTTGATCATTCAATTTTCTATGAATCTGTGCAATAAATCTGGTCTGACTTCATGAACGCTAATATCGACAATGTGATGACATGTGAGATGGTTTTTTTGGAACTATATTTCTTTCATATTAGTGCCATTTAATTCTGACTGCATAAAATATTTACATATCGATCGATATCGCTCACTCTGGACCACACTCACTACATATAACCATTTAAAAAAAGGTCTATTATATCAGTTTATGTAATATACAGGGTGTAAGGGAAATAACTTTCATAAATTTAACCAACGATTCTTTCCATTATTTTGAACAAAAAGTTTTCATAGAACATGTATCTAAAATGCAACCATTTTCCCCGAAAACACTATTTATTTTCTTTACAATTAGTAACATCGTCAATTATAAAAAATATTCAGTTTTTTGTAATACATTTGGTATATTTTTTACAATAAAAAAGGAAAACTTACCCATTAATGTCGTTTAATGCCAAAGTTGAAACTACTAACATTAATTTTTTACAACATAACACGATACGTTTTGAAGGATTCACGTCAAATTAAAAATCACATGATTAATTGTTTTTATGGAACTTATTTTTGCGAACCCGTTTGAAAAAACTGATACATTTTTAATCCAGTTGCTGCTATTTGTTATAAGAAACTTTTTTTTCGAATGAAATTTACGAAAGTTATTTGCCTTACAGCCCTGTGAATTCGAGGGTACCTGTGAATTCAAGGGTAGAGTGAAAACTTATATATTTTATAAATCAAATATTGTTAATTTTATTGATAATCGATTTATTTTTCACCGCGTTTTTCAACTGATTCATTGATGACTTTTTCATTTTTGAACGACAGTTGTGAGATTTGGGTCAGATAAGTTTCAGATATTGAGTCGCAAAAATCTATGAAAATCATATTACAACCGAAAAACGTAAACATTCAATCTTATATAACGCATTGCCATCTGCACTCTTTCCAAAGTATATATAGTAAACAGAAATCACATTCAATTTGGGGTCCTTTTTTTATTTGACCAATATTTGAATACGAATGACACGTATGAAAATGATAATAATAAAGTTTATTTATCAAAATAGTAATTCCGGTTGAATTCAGAGAATTATTATTTTCTTGGCTTTGGGTTTATTACATAGTATAATTGAAAATCGAGTTTCGTACGAAACTGTATCCATTATTATTCGGATCTTGTAGTCGTCTCTAATTTATTTAATTGTAACAATTTCTGTTACTAAGCCACCAGAAGCATTTTATGTGGTCTACGTGCTTTAAGAATAATTCTAGGTATTACTCTTTCCCCATGAATTTATTTTTTCTTATTTTTCTTATATATTTATGAGCTGACTATGTAACATGTTTTCTTAAATGTACAGTTAGAATTAAAGTCTATATCAATTAACGAGTATCTTAATACTCTATCGTAACTTGACAGGGTTAGTACATAGTTAGTCCAATGGAAAATAAACGATTGAATCTTGGAGTAACCAGACACACCACCTTGGAATATGTGCTATATAATGACTAGATACCAGACTGGTTAAAAAAGATATTGTTCAAAATCGTTCCATGTAATGGCATGCGTCATCACTTCAATTTATGAAAATATTTTTATCGTCAAAAAGTTTATAAATTCATTTCAATTATTTTTTTTTTAGTACATTGGATTTGTTCGTTTTTTATGTTGTATGCTTAAAAAGTAACAGCACAAAATTAATATAACGATAAAGCTAAAGTTAGTATTTTTTTTTTCAAACGAGTCAATAGTGTAGAACTATGACTAAACATACTGTTACATTAAAGCTTTAATCTTCAGGTATTTGATTTGAATTGAAGGTGTTTGAAGGACGTTTTGAAGTTTTTAAAACATTCTATGATAGCAGAGAGAGAGAGCATTAATGATGATCCATGGCTTGGTCCATAATTACCAATTCAACATAAAGAACACGTTCAAAAACGTGTTTCGAACGTTCAAAAACGTGTTTGAAATCTTCAAAGTCCGTCGATCACGTTTATAGAATATGTCAACTTTTATCCGAACACTAACAACAAAGGGCGTAATCTTTATGATCATAAAGGTGGTTTGCTTTTGGACATTTATGATTATTTTATTGTCCCGCCTGACACAAACTTTTACAACTTGATTTGGATGTTTTGGTCCATCCAACTTTCTCTTTTTTTAATTTTACCCTATATAGACTTTGTTATAACTTTATATCGTTTAATGATCCTTGACTTTGATAATTTGAATTAGTTTATAAAATAATTAATAAGATATATTTATCTATAACGATTCATAGGATATTAGTAAACAGCTTGATTTAAGCGTGTATTTACTAGGACTATGTGAAATAATACAACAAATCGATCAATAAGGATGATGTCATTTGCGAAAAATCCTTACCAGTGGTCGATTGTGCCAACCTTCAAACGTCATGTGTCAAAATTTCATGACAATCTGTCTACTAGTTTTTGAGTTGTTATGACGCTACTTTTGTTATTTTCAAAACAAAGGAAAAAAGAAAAATATCGTTGAAGCAAAATTATGGGTTGATAAACATTACCTGTACTATGTTCCAGGAAAATCAACCATACATGATTGATATGCTGAATTCAAACGTGGCCGTACAAGCACAGTTGATTCTGAATGCTCCTGACGCCAAATAAAGTGGTTACACCAGAAAACATTACAAAAATTCACAAAATTATTTCGCAAAACCGTAAAGTAAAGCTGCAGGAGCTAGCTGATATCATGAAGATATCGAAAGCGAGTATTTACACCATTTTGCATGAACAATTGAGAATGGACCAAAGACCAGAGTGGACCAAAATCAATAACGTATTGATGATTCTGAGCAATGTTTCGAAGTTGTTTAGGCAAAATAAAAAGGATTTTTCATGCGGTATATGACAATGGAGTGAAACATGGATTCATCACTATACTCCGGAGTCAAATCAACAGTCAACTGAGTGGACAACAGTCGGTGAAAGCCGTTCAAAGCGACCAAAAACACCACCAGCAGATAAGTTGTTGACTTCTGTATTTTGGGATCCGCATGGGATATTATTCATCGATTATATCGAGAAGGGCAAAACCATCCGAATGGTAAAACCATAGCGAATGGTAAAACCATAGTTTATATATAACTTTATTGGTGCGTTTGAAGGACGTAATCGCCAAAAAGGCTCCAAATGAACAAAAAAAGTGCTGCTTCACCTAGACAATACACTGTGTCATAAATCTTTGGCATCGATGGCTAAATTACATGAATTGCACTTCAAATTACTTCCTCATCCATGTACTTTCCAGATCTGGACCCCAGCGGCTATTTCCTGTTCTCAGACCTAAAAAAATGCCCGCTAATAAGAAATTTCGCTCCAATGAAAATAAAAAAGTTAAGAAAATAGAGATGGTATTATTTCCAATTACTCACCTTCTGTACTAAAAATAAACGAAATTGCTTCAAAAACAAAAATAGTTTAAAAAAATTATGACAAAAATCATTTTTATTTACTGGAAACCTTCTCTATTAGTAGAAATATAATGATTTTCAGGCTCAAGAAGTACATAAAATGACTTTTTATGTCGCTGATTGGAATGGTGTTGAGAGTGATCATCCTCGACAATTGAATTGCTTCAATTGTTACAGAATGGTTTCCTTTTATTGTCACACAGAATTTAGAAAAGAGAAAATAGTTATAGGAAACCAAATCTGTTATAATAGAGGATGTTGAACAACAGATCAAATGGTGTATCAATGATCATATGATTATGCCCGACCTTATCGGGAAACAATTCTCAACTGCCGAAATACGATGAATTATTGTTATGAATGTTCACCAAATCACACATGTTTTTGACTTTCCTTTTGACCATGTTTTCAATTGATTGGCCTGAAGGTTAATTATTATCCACATTTCCTCTACCTTCTCTCTATTACCGATGCTTATCAAAAAAATGATTGTGATAAACAATTATATCTCTAAGCTATTTTAAGCATTTATGGCGTTTGTAAACACTTTTGCCCTTTTAACACAGGTATAAATATTGTCTATTTGTTCTTTATTAATTTTTAACGGATGTACAAGATCTACCATTAACAATGATGGAACTTTCACAACTCATGGAGACCATATTTGCTTACCGATTTTTGGCATGTCTTGTAAGTTGTATTCCGAAAGGTTTGCAATTAAATCATAGTCCGTTTCACGTTAGAAGAGTTTGGAAATTGTCCAGTTTTATTACGCATATTCACGGTCCTCTCGTGCTACTCAACGAGCAATTCAGACCCATCGTGGTAGTCGTCGTGGTGGTTCTTCTGAACAGGTCATTAATCGTGTTATTGGAAAATTTTAAAGTGAATTTACTCTCCACGATAGTGTGGTGCCTGTACGACAAAAAACAGAAGTATTAAGAATATTGCCGCCGTTCAAGCAAATGTAGCCGAAAATTACAACGTCTCAGCTGTTCGCCGCTCGCAAGAGTTAGGCTTCTCACCAATGAAAACTTGGCGAATTTTGAGATTGAACTTTGAGGCTTGCATCCGTATAAAATGGTACTGGTATAAGAATTAAAACCAAACAACCGTCGTATATGTCGTGGGCACTCGAAATGATGGAAGCCGACAACGAATTTTATCAAAATCATCTTCTCCGATGAGGCTCATTTCTGGCTCAATGGCTTCGTCAGCAGACAAAATTGTCGCTATTGGTGCTAACCTAATCCATACGTGATACATGAGAGTCGTTTGCATCCGCAAAGATCACAGTTTGGTGTGGATTTTGGCATGAAGGAGTCATTGGTCCAAATTTCTTTAAAAATGAGGAAGCAGCCACTGTTACCATCAATACCGGGCACTACAAGGTAATGCTGGAAATTTTTGTTCCCGGAATTTGATGGAATCGATGCGGATGACCTTTATTTTCAACAGGATGGCGCACCGCCTTATATTTCCCGAATAAACATGAGTTTATTGCGAGTCAAGTTCGAAAACTCGTTAATCTCACGAAATGGCCTCACCAGTTGGCCGTCGAGATCATGCAATTTAACTCCTTTAGATTATTTTCTCTGGAGACATGTGAAAACACAGGTTTATAGCAATAAACTCGTCACTATTGGTGACTTGAAAACCAATAAACTAACGAAATGTGCGCTAGGGCAATCGAAAATTGGCGCAAGTGGACCAGTGTCTCTATAAAAAGAAGCGTGGTGGCCATTTGGATAAAATGTTGTTCAAATCATAAATTGCATATCTCTTAAATAAAGCAATCGGAACCGATTTTGAGCAAAAAAATGTGGTTTATCTTATTCTGAAGTTCCATCATTCTTACTGGTAGATTCTGTTATGAACTACTATCACTTAAATACGTCACATCTTGGTTCTAGTGAATGAAATGTGAAATTTGTACGGGTTATTAAGTAAGATGGAAATATAATAAATCAATATACTACTAATAGATGGCGCTACAATATTCGATGAAAAGGAGCCATTCCTGCCATTTTTGAGATAGAGGTTGTATGTATTGAAGCAACACATTTTTATAAAATGTAAAACATATTTTAATTATTTCAGTTAACGAAAAGAAACAAATAATTATTTGGAGATCTCTCAGTATGGTGTATCTATGTGAGAGAGCAAACACAAACAACGATTTAATTTCGAATTTTAATTAAATTATTAATTAACTGCCATTTTTCCTTGCGCCGCGCAATATTTGCATGTTTGCCGATTTTCGAAAAGCTGCGCTCGAACGACGTTTGTTTAATCCAGAGAGAGAACATTGGAATATAGGATTAATGGAGATTAGCTGAATGAATATGTTTTTATGCATCTGTAGGGAACTAGATGTATTTTATAATTTTCTTGTCATTTTTGACTTATGGAAAACAGTTTGAAAAAATGGATTCAATAAGTCAAATGTATAAAAACAGAAAAATGGTTTGTCTTTAGTAGGAAAGATTTATTTAAGAAATATTTTAAAGTTATTTGATAATAAATTTTACTTACTTTAATTAGATAAGAAGAAGCCTGAGTGAAAAATAATGAACATCTCTGATGTTATCACACGAGAACAATGTAATGTTCCAATATGTAAATAACAAACATCAATGTTCTTTAGTTTGTACGCCTACGAGATCTCTTAGAATTTATTTTCAATGTGCCACAAAAATTCAAAACATGTTTCACTATTATTGATCCTTTTGATCCTGCGAAACGCTTTTCGGAAGCATTTTTGCGCAGATTATGATAAACATTTGTATGAATCAAATTTAACTCTTTGCGATCATTCTCGCCGTTGTCTGATGATTAGAAAGCACAAGATCCCGGATTCTGTGGACATTTCCATCACATCTTGCAGCGGCCAAGGCTTTCTGCTACGAGGTTTCTCTTCAATCAAGTTTCGGCCCTCTGAGGATGCACTAAACTGCCCAAAAATCAGGACCCCTAACACAACTCTACTTTTATAAGTTTTGCAAAACTAGTTCATACAAGCACTGAAGACGCATCATATATTGACTTACCACCCCTCCAAAACTATCCAAAGCTATGGTATCAGTCTCAATACTTTATTTCTTAGTACACCTTATAGACGGCGTCAGGTTAGATTGATTGAATATATCGATCCAATGGGAGGTAAAGGTTGAAGAAGGCCAAGGCTCACTAACGGGCTTTAGCATCACAGAAGGAAGATGAAGAAGGAGAAATGTATTTTTGAAGCTAAAATACGGTGGTTTTAAAGAACTATAACAATAACGAAACTATAACGCAAACATTTGACTTATATTGTTTTCCTGATTGTGAGTGATATGTTTTTCTTCACCCTCATGTGAAGTATATATTCGTACGTATGTATTCGTACGGTGTGTATTCTTTCTTACGAATACAAGAAGAAACCATTATTTACGTATGATATAAAGATATAATTTTTCTTTCACTTCTATATAAACTAGACCAATAAACAAATATTCAATATTAAATTGGATTTATCTTTAATTTACGAGGGTAGTCTGAAAAGTTTCTAGCCTCACCATGAAGATGGTGTTTCTCCCATTACTCACTCCCAGAACAACTCTACAATATATATATATATATATATATATATATATATATATATATATATATATATATATATATATATATATATATATATAATTTTTATAAAAAATACAAATTTATATCTAAAAACCTACCACTATATCTAATTGAACAATTAGTTTCCCAAACTTTTTAAAATGAAATATGACATTTTTTCCCAATTTTTAATTGACATATTATTGATTTTAATATATTTAACAAATTTTTTGTTTTTATTATAATCTAACAATTTTGGATTTTTCACATATAATTGTATTGTGTAATGGTATGCGTTTGTAAATAAACTGGAACGTAAACAAAACAATAAAAAATTAATAATTTAATAATTGACCTGAAAATCACAAAAAATAAAAAAATAATTATAATATTAAACGGTCAAAAAAATATATGTAATAACATATGCACGACATAAATAAGGCACCAAGTGTTAATTTAATAAAGAAATGGATAAAAAAGGTTGAAACTACAGGATTAACTTTAAATTTACTGTCTACGGGTCATCCAAGGTTAAGCAGAGGTGTAAACAACATTGAACGTGTGCGTGAGCCGGTTAGAGAAAATCCATCCCAATCCGTACTGAAGCGAAGTAGCCAGGTACACATTAAAAAATCTTCACTGCATATCATTTTAAAAAAAGATCTTCATTCCTATAAAATTCAAATTGTGCAAGAAATGAAATAAATTACAGGAACTATTTCCAGAAAAAGTGACATCCCTTATAGGGGACATAAATTGGCCCCCAAAATGTTCAGATTTTACTCCACTTGATTTTTTCTTGTCGGGTTATCTGAAGAGCAAAGTTGATAATAAATTTTCAAACACTGTGCTGTAATGTTATAATAATAAAATTATTATACCTTAAATAGACTTATATTAATTACACTAGTTTACACGGTTTTTATACCCCAGCTGAAAGTTGTTAATTATTGTTTACTTAGGTAAGAGTTATCCAAGAAAAAAATAATAAAAAAATTCTGTCACGTCTGCTTTTAGAAATACTTATTTACTTAAAAATGGAAAAAAACTTTATATAAATAATAACAAAAAATGGCAAATTTTCGCCTTCTTTTTATAGTTTTTTGGATCGGTTTCTCTTATAATGGACCAACAGTTATCTCCTAACATGTTTTCATCCCAAAACTCTTGATGTCGTTCTTCGAAAATCTTTAAATCTTGGTGAAAATGTTCCCCCTGTTCGTCATTCATATTTTCTAAGTTTTCAGGGAAAAAACTTAAATTATAGTTTTGATTCATTGGTTCAAAAAGTCCCGGGTTATCAGTACAATAACAATATTCCCAATGTCTTTTGAAAAATTCTGAGTAAACTTTGCTCCTATTTCTGGTCAACGTTTCTTTCGTGTCTGGCGTTAATAAACTCCATTGTTGTAGGCAAGAACCAAGAAGCTCTGCTTTAGATCTTTATAGTTGTAGATCTCTTATAAGTTCATTTAATTCGGTTTGGTTAATTAAATGCAGAGTGTTTCCTTGAAAGGAGAGATCGTCAGAATAACTAGAAATCAATTTAACTTCAACATCACTTTCATTGTCATTTTCTATTATATTTTGACTCGAATTACTGGGACAAATTGGATATGGAAGATCCTTGTAAAATTGGCTTAATAACAGACGGATTTTTTCATGATTACAAGGTTCTCTCCATAATATTCTCTCCAACATATATGTTATCTCTTGATGATCAATGGAGTAAAATGATTCTACAGCTTTCACAAAATACATGAGGCACCTACTTTTTATCTTGATTCGCAACATTAAATCCAAAATAATGAAGCTATGCACTTTTTAACGAATCTACAATGGGTCTTCATTTTTTTTTAAATATAAACTGCCCACAAACGTAACAAAAACGATCAGAACTTTGTTTACACTTTCTATTTGACATTTTAATTCGGTTTGAAACAAGATATTTGTTACTTGAATCGAATAAATAAATATTGAACTGAAGTCAGCACGTAGGGTAGTTAAAAAAATGATACATAACATATATATACATTTCTTTCGGGGTATATAAAAAAAGTAAAAATTTGTAAACTAATTTTATACCTAAAAAAATTAACAACAATATTGGACACCTTGTATTTATATATATATATATATATATATATATATATATATATATATATATATATATATATATATATATATATATATATATATATATATATATATATATTTCTCGATAGCAAATGATGGTGCAGAGTCTCCGTAAACAGGCATCCATCTCGGCTTTTTTTCTCTTTCGATTTTCTCTCTCGATTTTTTTCCATCTTTACAAAAATACTAACATCGTCTGTTGTCTTTCAACGCTTGCGCAATTAGATTACCAGAATATTTTTGACTAGTATCTTCATATTTAGGCTTGAAACTTTTCAGACTACTGTCATATATGTATCTCCTAAGCTAACTTTCGCATTAAATGAGTCAACATGAAGCAATGCTGACAATTATGAGACAACAAAATAATAAAATTATTTGGACGAAAATATACCGAAGCAATTACGAAAACGAGAGTCGGTTTGTTAAATTTTATCTGGCTGTTTGACGAGAACAAAGGGATTCACGTTGTTTGAAATAAGTCCTTTTTTATTCCACCGAATATCTGAATACGAATGGCGCATTGGAAAATGATAAAAACAAAGTTTACTTATCAAAATGGTAATTTTCGATGAATGTATGATTCGGTAAAACATTCTTTTCTGAGTATTCGATCTATTGCATGCAGTGATGGATCAAACATTACTTCGTACTGATATGTGACTTTAGGATCTGGCGAATAGAAAATGGTTGAGCGTCAGACGAAAAATGAATTATGAAACAACAGGCTAAGATTAAGTATTTTTTGTGTTAAATAAATGCAAGACCTGTGCGTGAGGCAATGAACGATAATAATGTTTCAAGTGTATTGTAGAATTTCCTAAACGGAAAATAATCATTGAAGACGGCCCAGGTCTAGTCACAACAGTTAACACATTGAAGTAAAGGTCCTACATATGCCTCAAATTTTTCTATTGTGTTGATGCAAAAGTTCGACCCATTTGTAAAGTGTTTATATTCAGTGACTACTTGGAAAAAAAATATTTGGTTTTGTTTTATGTTATGGCTATGTATTTTGTAAAATATTAAAAATGGTAAAAAATAAGCAGCATTTTCGACATATGCTTTTTTATTTCAGAAATGACAACAATATTTCGCATATGCAAAAAAAGCTATGCGCCGCATATCGTGAGCCATAGGTGGTTTACAAAGATTCGTGGGAACCATTTCAATCTCAGTGATGCACTATGTATTGTGTGACCAGCCGAAGCGGATGGCGAGGAAAGATTGGCGCTAATTGAAAGTAATCCAGAAAGACAATGTTAAAGTGATTGTGGTAACTTGGAATGATTATCAAAGCCGATGTATGGACGCCGCATAAGCTAATGACGATAAATTTGATAGACAGAATGTTTGCTTGCGATTTTCCATTGAAGCATAAAAATCAATATATTTTTGAAGCGGCTGTCTGCAGATAATGAAAAATGGATTACGTATAATAATGTTAGGGGTAAGAAATAATTATGTAAGGGCATAAATGCCCCTTCAACTAGCGCAAAACATACTTTACATTGGTAGAACATTATGTTTTACATTTGGCTGGACTATAAGGAAATTGTTATGAGCTACTACTTGAAAAACCAGGCCATTAATTCGGAAATATATTAATCATAACTGGGCGAATTAAAGCGAGCAATCGACCAGAAGTAGTTCGAATTATGTTTTTTTTATCACGTTACTCGGTCTATTGATATTCCAGAATACACTTTAGAAGCAGCGCAATGCCAGAAATGGATGAAATTTTGGCGCCTGCAACGCAAACCTAAGAACACCCATGCGATATTCTTCATCAAAAAACGCAATGTAAACGATAAACCTTAACTACTACTGGTAGATGAGGCTGTCATATAATAGCTGCTAATAATAATCTATGTATGCAGTTTGAGTGAGACACTTAAGTGGCCCTTTATTTTTAATTACTTTCGATTACACAAGTCGACATGATTTTTTTAACATTGACAATGCATTTCATTTAGATAGTTATTGAAACACCTTTTCACAGAAATGTCCTAGTACGTCCCATTTTTAAGTATCTGCTTTTTTTATATCATGGGGTAATGAAAATTATTTGTATCTGATTTGGGCTGGACAATGTAGAAATTACCACAAGACCGCAGAGGGTGAATTTCCATAGTATTCTACGAACCTTTAAGCTGTTTTATAGTTTTTTATAGTTTAGTTTGTTTCTGTCTCGTTTACAGTACAGCCAAGAGTTTAAGTCGATTTTATATAAAATGACAAGCTCTAGTCGTGGATTTTGCAAAAATCCAGCTGATATATGCGGGCGATTCATTTTAAAGTAACAAGCTAGATCTATATCCGAGGAAGTCAAAAAAGCCTATCTTTTATATTATATGCGCCAAATTGGTGATCAAGATAAAAGTTGGGCTCCTCATGTTTGTTGTGTGAGTTGTCTGGTAAATTTGGTGCAGTGGATACATCGCAAGAAAAATTCTATGCCGTTTGCTGTTCCTATGGTGTGGAGAGAACCTACCTAAAAGAAATATTTCCTCAATTAAGTGGAATCAAATAAGGACCTCAAATAACGAAGCTTCTAGGTGATTTCCGTTTTCAAAAAGAGTAGTGAGTATTGAGTAATTTCAAGTAAGAGTAGTGAAAGGATTTCTTGGCAACAAGAAGGATAAAAACTTGAAGAGAGAAGACTTGAACAAGAAGGATATCGCTTGTTCATAAAAATGCATTTTTTACACTCCCATTTGGATTTTTTGGTGCAGTAAGCGACGAATAAGGTCTCTCCTTATTCACCAGGACATCAGAACAAAGCAAGATATCCAGGACGCTGGAACCAATGTATGTTGGGCGACTTCTGTTGGTTTTTGAAAATGGGTGATGGTATAGAACGCAAGAGGAAAAAGTGAACGTTTTTGCCACTGTATGATATTAAACTTTAAGAGATTTACCACTAAACACCAAAACGCTGTTTTGAACTGCTCGACGCATGTTTCGCTAACCATGTTAGCATCATCAGGAGATGATTTAATCTAATTCTAAAACTAAGCTATGTTCTATTTATATGAAAACCATACCTAACGAAGCGTGTAAAAATCATGAACCGTGAAGTGTACTAAGCCTTACATTAATAATTGAATAAGTTGACTGATAGGAATCAGATTAAATCCTGTAACAAAAAAACTGTACGTGTTACAGTAATTAGTTTATCATTTTCGAATTTAAGACTACAAAATACTTCATATACACTACACCCATTTTCATTAATGTGATCTCAAAAAAGTTTAAATTTGTTGACCTATGCAATTATTAATTTATTAATTGTTTTATTTATTAATTACTTTCTTACTTATTAATTTACTTTATATTTAATTACTGTTTGTGGAGGTACTTAAATACAAGAGGAGAGAGGATAGAAAAAAGGACGCAGGATACTAGGATGTCGAAACAGATACTCTGTGGCGAATTAAAAAACAAAAAACGAAATTTGGAAGATCCAAAACGAAGATATAAAACGTAATAATACGACAAATGATAGACCTGAATAGCGTGGGGAGACATACAAATCCATGCAGCTCCATGAGGAAAATAATCGCCAAAAAGCCGAAGCCAAACAGAAGACGCAAAAAGCCAAACAGGCTGGACCATCTGTATCAATTCTGTATCTTTCTGACATTAAATGCCCAGCATGCGAAAGACCATAACATTACCATGTATGGTTTAGAAATGATAACATTGACGAAGAAGATTATGAGAAGATGAAGACAAAACATAAAAGTGACGGACATAAATGGAAAGGTGTTACGGAACAAGTCCATGATTGGTGTTAGTCTCCACGAAAAAAATAGACAAAACATATAAGTAATGGACATAAACGAAAAGGTGCTAAGGACGAAGTGGCAATCGGTTGGACATCTACCTCGTGAACCGCCGGATCGTTGGGATACGAAAATTATAACATGTATACCAAAACAAACCACATGAAACAGAGGGAGACCGCAGAAAAAATGGACATATGACATAGAGCATTTAGCGGGAAAAGTATGGATTCGGATTGCCCAAGATAGGGACAGATGGAGGAAACTTGAAGAGGTCTTTGCCCCGCAGTGATAAGCGTGGCTATGAGTAGCGGCAGCAGCATGCGTAAGACCATTCGGATCTAAGCTAGATCGTTTGTAATTATCCATAATTACAATTATTAATTTTACAATTATTAGTATTACTACAATTATTCATATTAAGTAGCCTTAATAACAATTGCTTAGCAAAATTATTAGCAATTACTGTATCCAGTGGTTTGTAGACATAATGTTTTTTATGTAAAATGTTTTGTTTTTGTTTTGTAAAATGTTAAATTTTTATTTAAAAATATATTGTGATATGCAAAAATCATGACCTGTCAAGCTTTAGTCAGATCTAATGAAAATGAATCTCCTCAAATGTTTCAGACATTTCAAAATAAAACGACTCTCCATGCACCCATTTTCATTAGCAACAATCAAACTTATCAGGAGACTAGATAACTGTTTCCCAATTCTACGAAATAACTTTCGCCAGATTCCTTCGCTGCACCCACTAATGAAGAATATACAGGTTTGTCTACTCCACCGACGGAGTATATAACCGGCAACATCCCGAGTCAGCCTGAAGACCCTCAACCCGTCCAATTATATAAGTATGAGCCTAATGGTCATCTTTAAAATCGGGATTAAAAAAAAAAAGAATAGACATAAACTTGGTATGTAAAAGTTGTCACAATGGGTATGGTACTTCGGGATTTCCTTTTTAAATAAAACCAACAATTTTAGAAAAATATCATTCTCCATATGTATTCCTCGGCTGTTTCTACAGATGGCCATTCTTTGAGTAAAATTGTCAAAAACAATCTGCCACAATTGCGGTTTAATTTCACCAATAACTTCATGCATGCCTTGCTTCAGGTCACTAATCGTCTGCGAATTGTTAGACTAGACTTTGTCCTTGAAGAAGAACAACAGAAAAAAGTTGAGGGGGGTTATATCGCAGGATCTTGAAGGCCACTGAATATCATTATTTCTTCAGAGAAACATGTTCGTAACAAATCCAAACTTTCTTTCGTGGCGCCATCTTGTTGAAAGAACATACTGTTAACGTGCCTATTATCCAATTGGAGTCATAAAAGGTTTCTTAAAATATTGCGGTAACGTTCACTATTAACATTTACTGTTTAACCATTGTCATTTTTATGAAAAAATGTCCATATAACCTCTCCAGTCCACAATACACACCATACTGTTACTCATAGGGGATGTAAAGCTTCTTGTGCAATCACGCGAGGATTTTCACTTCCCCAAATGCTACAAATTTGCTTGTTCAGATAACCTCGAGGTGAAAAAGGAGCTTCGTCGGAAAACAAAATTGATGAGGAAAACATAATTGAGGACATTTGCAATATCCTGCATCAATCCTAACTTCATCAAAGATGAAATTAGCTAACCTATCTTCCGTTGTAAAACGATGCATATATAAACTGCCGAATTTATAAATAACACATGCGAGATATAAAATTTCTATACGAACAATAAAATGAAAAATGAAAATAATTTCTATACGAACAATTGTATGCATTTTTTACTTATGAATACTAATCTGCAGCTTGAATAAAGAGAAAATACCTTAAAGGAATCCTACGTATATTTCTGCTTTTTTTTTCTTCCATTTCGACAAAGAGACGGAAAATAAGATGATGTTCTATAGTGTACCTGTAGTTTAATATGAAGTTTATTAAATTCCTGCTGAATATCTTTCGGTACCTTACAATAATGTTTCCGCACCGTACAGAAAATAATATAGTATTTCCGCTTTTACGCTCGGATGAAGATATTTAGGGGATAATATATTTTGTTTTTAGAATGTGTAATATTCCATTTATAACATATTTTATTATTATTTAAGTCGCTTGCCAGGGTTTAATATTATTCAAGCAAAATTGAGATTGGAAAATTATTTTATAATATTTTCTAGTTTTTGTTTAATGAAATGCTTAGAAGTTGATTATATTGCTATCTATGCATAAGTGAAGGTTGGGATATTTGCAGAAGCGTCGTTAAAAAGAACAAAACGATACGTTCCTTAAAGGGCTGAAAGTATGATTCCAGAAATGTACTAATCGCGACAGTGCATAACAGAGACCGAGAAATTAAACAGATTAGATCAGTTTTTCTATTAGAATTATAACACGAAACACTAAACTAAACAATACTAACAACAATAATAATTAAAGGTGGGGTTTATGGAAATTTGGTGTTTAGGGATTTATCACTATATATATATATATATATATATATATATATATATATATATATATATATATATATATATATATATATATATATATATTACGAAATATATTCTTCAAAATTGCTTTGAAAATTGCTCTTCCTGATGTTGCTTAAATGATTGTGATGTTGTTAGCGAAACGCGCGTCAGAAATTTTAGAAAATCTGATTTGATGTAAATCTCTTCGAGTTTGGTATTAAAAGAGATTTAAAGCTTACAGCAGATTTACATAAACAACTGTTAAAGGGGTCTGAAGAACAAACCCTTCCTCTCCACACGGCATTTATAAGGTGTAGTCAAAGTTTGACCACTAGTCCTACTTGATTAATGGTAAATGTTAAAAAATAAATCCTAAATTATTGATTCTACCCGTTATTATCAGTACACACCTATAATACTGATAAACACAGTATATATCACATAGCAGTTTTTCATCAGTTTTATGACCCGTCGAATATAGTGATGATATTTCTCTTTTAAAACCATCAAAACCTTGAACTTTGAATGAAGAAGAACCTGAATCGGCTATTTCTTCAAGTGCTCACGAAAACGATCCATTTTATGTTTTAAAATGTTCAATAAAGCCGCACCATTTCACAGCCTGAATTTCACTTGCTGATGATTGCTGGAGATTAATAAGAAGATCTTCAGAAAATAAATTCCATCGTAAACCGTCACCAACAACATTCTAAGAAAAGATTATGATTAATAATAATATATAATTAATAATAATGTAATATTTTATAGCAAAAAAATTGTGTCATATTTTGTCATTTTTCTGTTTTTTAGGTCAAACTTTATAGTTTTTTTTTAGTAGTGTTACCAGTTGATATTATCTACCTAGATCGGTTTCAAGCTTGGTTGTTTCATCACATATCGCCATCCACCGACGAAAATCCTTAACATAAAAGTATAAGAAATATTTATATAAGATTCATTTTGTAATAACAAATATTTAATTGTAAAAGGCCTTTTCCAATTTGGGCATCTTGTTTAGTACTGCGGTAGATCTGTTTTGGGAATTTAGATGACCAGGAGGTTGATACCTCCTGTAATGTTGTAGTTACTTGGATGAGTGTTCGTTCTCTGAGAGATCAGGCTTGCGTGGTGCATTTCAACATAGTCAATAGTGTAAAATTCGACAATGAGTTGTCACTCAACCAGGCCAGTTGTAGGCTGGGTAAGGCCGGTAGTTTTCTGCGAGGTATTCTACGTTGGTCAGTCGCCAGTGGTAGGCTTATCGAGAAATAGTTAAGCACAAAACTAAGGGTTGATATTGAATATCAACCCTAGTCTGAAGGGGGTGTTGACCGGGTTTATTGCTACCCAAGTCTAGTCACTAAATAGCCAGAACGCTTGTAATCCAAAATTTTTACTTTTTTTTTTAGTAACTTAGTCGTTTGACTACAGGCTTTGTTCAGTCACAAATGCACTTTAAAAACAACGCAGAATGTTTAAAACATTAAACAAAAACTGTTGTAGAGAACTGATAATACCAAAAATCACTATATAGAATTCGAATTGTTAATTAATTGTTAACTTATTTAATAGCTTTTTTTTATTTTAGTAGTTTTTAACTGTTCTAGGTATAATGTGATTTGCCTATATAAAATTGAATGTATTTATAAAATCATTTTATAAATTTGATTCTTATTCAGACAAATTCATGGTGAACGGTGCTGCAAAATAATATATAAAAGTGTTAACAGTTTCAATGCTGCATTAAATTGTGTTTTAATAAATTAAAAAAAAAAAATCAAAAATATAATCATCATGCTTAGCATCTACATTTTCAAATTATACCTTTAATATATCGAATATAGCTCAGAAAACAGTTTAATGTGAATGAAAACATTGCCAATATCTGATGTATTATAAATAATTCAATTTTATACATATACCATATGACACGCAATTATGCCTGCACCAGAGAGTCATTACGATAAATTGCTTTAAAAATTGTTAACTATTGAATGCATAATGAAGGCAATTCACTATTTTTCTATCTCTATATTCCAGATGTTTTAATAAAGAAAAAAATCGGTTTAGATTTTATTCAGTTATTCTTCCTGCGCTAATGCATGTACTTCAAAGTGATGATAAATGACATGATAGATGGAGAATAAAATTTTGTTAATAATATATAGTATTTTCGTGCAGTAGTTTTTCGTATCCGATCCAGTCTGCGGTAGTTTACTTAAAATGTAGAAGAACAAATGAAAATTAGATGGACTATTTTATGACTAGAACGAGTTATTTGCTAGGTAACGATTGTTCTAGGATGATGTTCTATTCAATGCGGTTTACATAAAGGATTACTTTATGGCAAAATGTTAATCAACTTTTGATTGGTTGTATTGTAGTATGATATACAAGGTGATTTTTAGTGCGTCCGAACTTGAAATTCAAATAAAACTACAACTAGATTAGAAGCTTTGAAACTATTTATTTTATGTAAAATAACATTCAATGGCATTAATGTTTAAAAACAATTTCGGACAAATGTCCTCTGTGGCTACTTCTAACAAAGCTCATACTGTCAATCCAACTGTTGAGCACTTTTTCAAGTAACTGGGGTCTATAATTGCTGATTTATCAGCCCAAAGATTTAATATAACCCCAAAAGAAGATAATTTAAAGGCGCTAAATTACATAACCTAGGTGGCCAATTAACAGGTCCGTTCTTCGCAGTAATTTTCTCACCGAATTGTTCCCTCAATAAATCAATTTGTTGGCTGTATGACATACCAAGCCGTCCTGTTGGAACAACATCTCCTCCAGATCAATACCATCTAAATTTGGAATTAAATAATAATTGATCATCGGTCTGTAATGATCCCCATTAACGAATTGATTAATTTGGATCTTCATCAACACTGCCACCAACAGCGACGATATTTTCTGTGGAACGCTAAGTTTTTTTACCTTGTTTTTATTTTAATATCAAGTAGCATAAAGTGCGTTCGGAATTTGACCATAATTCGGGAAATACATCACTCAGTTGGGTGATTTATGCACCATAAAAGTAAAGTTTTGGGGTTAGAGGCGCATCTGCAACTGATAAGGCGATTTAGTGACTGGACCTACAGTTTAACGTGGATTTCGAACCACGGTCATCAGCTACCGAAAACCCCGGTCAGCACCCCTCGGGCTATCAACCCTTGGTTTTGTGCTTAACCGAAAGTATCTCGAGAAGCCTACCGACGGACGAGTGACCAACGTAGAAAACCTCTCAGAAGGCATCCGGCCTTACCCAGCCTCGAACTGGCGTGACTGAGGGGTAATTTCTTGTCAGATTTTACACTCTTACACCAAACCTAGAAACATTCACAAGAATTTTTAGAAAAACTTTTTTTACCTAGTATGGGATTCGAACCCGCTCCACATTAACTGCCGTAACGTAAGACTGACGCTTTAGACACCACAGCTCCCCGCACCATAACAGACTCTATACTAAAGGGTTATTCATCGTTAGATTCAGAAAAATATTAAATTACATAAAATTGAATGTGATGGTGAAAATTGTATTATGAATGGAAAAAACAAGCCATACCATTTATTTTTGGAAGATTATTTTAGTGAAATGTTGGCCGCGGCTAAGTCTTAGGTGATCCATTCTCAAGCTCCAATTGTTGATCACTTAACACGCGTATAGTTTGCTTCCATGGCCTCAATCGAATCTGACTTGAAACTTCACGTAACTTCAAAAGAAATAATCCATAGGAGTAGATATCACATGACAAATTGACCGGTCCAGAACGTGAAATCAGCTACTCACCGAAATTTCTCAATAAGTCCAGCGCTTCACGCGTTGTATGGCAAGTAGCGCCATCTTGTTAGAACCACATATCTCCGACAATACGGGGCTTACATTTCGGGTAACAAATAGTCCGTTATCATGGCGTGAATGCGAATGCCATTGACGGTAATGTTCCGGCCATCCTCATCTTTGACAAAATATGGTCCGATGTTTCCATCAGCACATTGTTGAATAGCTTTCGGCTGCTCATCACTCTAAATCTGGCAGTTTTGTTTATTAACGTATCCATCGAGCCAGAAATAGGCCTCATCGCCAAACAAAATTCTGCGATAAACTAGCGGATCTTCACAGAGCTGTTCCAGAGCCCATTCACTGAAAGTGCCGGTTTCAGTCTTTCGATGACGCAATGGTATTCAATACTGAGTGAAACTGCAGTGACGAGTTGACGCGACTGACGTGCGATTTCTAAACAAAAATATATAGAAAAAAGTACTTCACGATGAACCACCCTTTATAAGTTTGGTGCTCAGAACACTAATTTTGATAACAAATTTCGACAATTTGCAAGCGTTGCTGAGATGTTAAAAGTTCTATAATGATTTGCCAAACATTTGATGTACTATGGTGAATACCATGATGACATTTGGCATGATAATTTAACAGCGACCCCAATCGGAAGTTCGGACACACTAGAAAATTCACACTGAAAAATGGCGATATATTACGGATATGCAAAAGAAATGAACCTAAATCTATTATAAAAAATAACCGGTGGTTTAGTTTACGGTTGAGAACAATCGCAGGTTGATTGTTTTATAACATAGGGTTGATAACAAGATTACCGAGAAATGTATTGATCAGAATTGGAGTATATGAACTAGATGAAGACATAGTGTTTGCTTTGAACAGGATGAAACTACATCAGACATAAGTACTGAAACATTGGGTATAGTACTTATCAAATTTCATGAAAGTGTTCTCCCAGTTCTTTCATTACCATATAAATTTATCACTCATACAGAAAATTTGATAGGTATGAATACTCTTTTGCATTTTCGTCATGACATATATCGAAATGTTGTCTGAATCTGTTTAATGAAAATAAGCATCATGGGGAAAGATAATGCTGTTTAAAAATTCGTTGGCTTCTTCCCCAATCCAGTTTATAAAATTACGATAGTGATAATTGATAGTGATTTTTTGTTCTTCTATTAATTGAACTTCCCATGGTTTAAATACTAATTAGTAATTTGTAATGTGTAAATAAATTAATGAGGCTGAAGACTTAGCGTTTAACTTGATAATATCATCTTCCCCTTTGGAAGGAGGCAGCAAATTTTTTGTGAATCGGATTTTTTAGCGTGTTCTGAAAATGAGTGATAAGTTGTGTTGAAGCGTGTTCTGAAATGAGTTGTTCAGAGCAGGTTTTCGGGCGGTTTAAGGCATTCTCAAAAGTCAGAGATTCGATTGAAAAAAAAATGTGATGATCGGTTGTGTGAGTCAAATTCAATTCCAAACCAAAACAAATGATATTCTTCCCTGAATACTCTGACCTACAATCGATTATTAGAACGCACAAAATCGCGGATTCTGTGGACGTCTTTATCACTTTTTCAGTTAAGAGCCTTCCGCTTTTAGTTTCATCTTCAATCGGCCTTGAATTTTTCCGTAGTACTGTACTCAAGTTTGAAATAAAACTTGATAGTGCACCGTAGCTCGAAATTATTCTCACTCCGTTTCAAACCCGACTAGAAAAAAATCCGGTTCACTAAAATAATTGCTACGGACCACCAAGTGACTTTAGGGAGTTCGCACCAGATGATGGACTTCCTTCACTTCAAAGCAGATGCCAAAAATGTTGCCAAATACAACGCTAAGAAACCAGTCTCATTTTTATATTTAAATAGCTCATATATGTGTCAAATTCCATCTGAATGCTGAATAGATGTGAATGACATCAAATTAACATGTTTGGATTGCGTTCAAGATGTAATGATATGAGGACAGGGAAGAAAACAATGGAACAACCATGTGAGAAGGGTAGCAAACAACAAATTCCTTCGATTTATATAGAAGCGAAACTAGAATTAGTAATTACATTTTTGTAAAGGCGGTGTACAATACATTCAAAATACTAAATATATGAAGAAAAAATAATTTTATTTAAACAATAAGCCAGTAATATTCTGGTTGAGCTCTTCGATTTCGATGAGTCTTCGTCAAGTTTAATGTGAAATAATGGCTACTTGTTTCTAAAAACTTTAATTCACATAAACTCGTGTGAGGCATGGTGAAAGATTTATTAGACATTAAAAACATCATATCCCGATAATCAGGACGGGCCCTAAAAAGAGGGAAGGATAGCTGGTAATCGACTTAACAAGGAGATCCACAAGGTTAACTTCCGAATTAACAGATCATCATATCTCAAAAAAAGAAAAAGGATCTGTTTCAACATTCTCAAAGACCGCATATAAATATTTTTGCAAATATATTCTGGCGAGTGTTAGCTTTAAAAGTTTGTATTACATTTCCTCTTCTTTCTGCTTTGTCAAGTCGAGATGAAAAATAAATATGATAACGGCTAAAAAATATGAACTAGATTAATTGTGAAACTGATGTGCCACGTTGAATGATGCCTTTCCTTGAGAAACGCGGGTCGGTTTATTTTCAGTGGTATTTTTAAAATACAAGCTAAAAATCCTTTAATACTAGAATTATAAATTATCATGTAGAAATACTGACAATATCGTCGGAAACTATGAAACAAATTATTGTGTAGATTATGGCGAATGTCATATCATGTCATTGTTCCAGAACAAAAAATTCACTATTAGAAACTGAAAAATGTAATGAAACTGTAAACTAATGGTAATGAAAGTATGGTAAACATTTTTATATCTTGCATTTTATATCAAGCATTTTATATCTAAAATATAAAATCCAATGAAAGAAATTTTAGAAAATCTATAAATATCTCAAACTTTTCGACAGAATAAACAAAAACCGATTAAACTAAAAATTGCCCACAAAACAATTCAAACTGACATCATCGTTATAAAAGACGGGTTTCTATTTCAAAGCAATTTGAACTAAGATGCTTCATCAAGTTTCGCAAAGTTTTAAAAGTTTGCGATTTTAACGTACACATGCTGCACCACTATTTTTCATGTTCTAGTTTCCGGAATGAAGAAGTGTCAATTAGAATATTTTAATTTTATCTTGAAAATATTCTCTCTTATTGACTCTTTATTTGTAAAAATTTAATGATTAAATATTTATAAATATAATAAAGAATAATATATGAGGTAGGTAAAGCAACGAGACCCTGTGACGTAATGTTCAATCTGGTAACAGTAGTGAGACTGATTGCCAATAGAAATTCTTTTCGTGAAATGGATTTTTCTATTGCATTCTGAAAAAGAGAAAGAGAACAATTTCGATGCGCCATCCGGTTTTGTTTCAGACTTGGATACAGAGTTGTCTTGCTTCAGACTTGGATAGATCTAATCCGAATTTTAGTACTTACTACAATTGTCTTCAAAAATATTATTCAAGTAGGCACTTTAAAATGATTGCAAACTGTTAATAGAAAACAAATTATTTACAGTACAATATTAAGCAAATGAGAATTTAGCAAGTGCGATGAGTAAGAAATGAAGCAAAGTATACAGTTTAAAAATATTTGTAAATTTTGTGTTGTATGCTACTAAACTAAGCAGTTTAGTAGCATACAACGTTGAGGTTTGGCTGAAAGTGCTAAAATACTGTAGCGTTCACAAATTCTTGATCGCTACTGGTAAGTTTATTTCAGGCGAATTGTAACTGAAAAAGCTCCTGTACCGTTAGGACAATGTTAAGACAGTCTAACTCCAAATCTCCACGTGAGCGAACGGTTTCGCGCCTTACCCTTCCGACAGAGGTACGTAGGTTTGCTTGCCAAGCCATGCTTAGGCTTATTTTTTTTTATATTCTTGTAAAGGGTTTTACGACCCGGCATCAGCGAATCCGTCAACCAGAGACCAGACCACTTATTAGAAAGACCACTTATTTCAGAGCCCGACCATTGCCGAAACTATATTCTTTTTGGAGACACTTGGCACAATAACCGGTCAGTCAGGTTCCAGACTATTTCGGAACCCCCGCATAGGGCTACCGAATTGCCTGTAGTCGTACTAAGGGTTTTTGGACACCCAGTACGGGATCGGAAGAAAAGGAACAATCAGGAAATAAGGCCAGACAAATACACATTTATTATATTTTCAGTTCAGATCTCAGTTACCATTTTTCTACAAATATACTTTTATTATATTTTCATATACAGATAAAGATCTCAGTTACAATTTTTTTTACAAATATATTTTCATTATATTTTCTTATACAGATAAAGATCTTAGTTAACATTTTTTAAATTATCTATTTGCCATTTGATCCTATTTGATTACGCTTAAGTTATATTTTCTTTTTACTATTGTCTGAATAGAGTTAATAACCTCTAATTTATAAGTACAGGGACACTGAGACGAGCTGGTGTAGTTTAGAGCAATTTGTTTAGTTTTTGATTTTCTACGGTAAGGTTTAGTGAACCATCTTTCCTAAACATTCCTGTGTCTCTTATTTTATAGTTTAATTTTTTCTATATTTTAATGTGCATTGGATTATTTTTTTTAGTGTGTTTATGAGAATTAAAAGTATAAAATCAAGTAAACAGTTTTTTTAAGATAGATCCTTTCCCGGTTCCAGAGGCTTTTCTAATATCAGATACATTAACGAACTGGCTGGCGACCTTTTGTCGCGCAGCTTCATCCTGTCCAGGACCTTCTTCTCGGTGCTCCCGGCGAACAGCTGCCGTCACTGTGATCAATATTTTTATTTGTTCAAGGAAAAAATAAATGGTCACAATACCCTAAGTTCATGTACCATGTCATTAATATGAAAATGACTAGCTATTGATATGAAAAGAAGGAGATTTAAGTTTTCGTACGACTGGACACTCTACTGCTTCTACAGTTATGAGGACATGAGGATGCTTTGAATATCAGAATGGTGCAAGCGTACGAGATTTTAGTCATCTTGGAAGTATACAAGGGCATGATGAACAGTATCTTAGACCTCTTTCTGTACAAAATTGACATAATATATCCGGAAAATGCGCAAAAATGCTTTTGTTGCAGTTAAAGATGGAACTATTTGGAGCATCGACATTGATTTACTTACGAAAAAGATAACTATTTATTATCCCTAATACAATCTTCTTGTTAAAGTGCACCACAAGACGTTTCGTTTAAAAGGGTGCCAAGCCAGAATTAAATGGGACTTGGAATGAAAAAGTATTTGCTTTACTGATGAGGATACATTTTCTTTAGATGGTTATAATGGATATAGAACAGTCAGTTTTCGGGATGAAAGACGAACTATAATTTTCGCACTAGAATGGTATACAGCTATTACTTCAGGAATTATGTTATAGAGACTGTTAATTTTGATTCATTCCAACAACAATATATTCCTAACAATTACCCAAACTTAATAATAGTTTGCTACAAAAATGCTTAGGTTTTGTATGAAGTTAATGCTACATGGATCCATCGTATTTTAGATCTTCTTAGTGGACGCTTATAATCAAGATATATCCAATCCAGCATTGTTTTGGTCCATCTGTCGTTACATCGCCTCGCTATATGGCTTGCCCATCTTCATTTCAATTCCTTCACCTTTGCAATGATGTCACATACTTTTGTCTGTTTAGTGCAGGTCTTTTTGTCCCGCTTTGTAATGCCAAGCATACACCTTTCCATTCCCCTCTGTGCTACCCGAAGTCTTTGAATTGATTGTGATGTGAGTGTCACGCACTGATCAAAAACTTTTCTCTTAAGACAAAGTGGGAGTTTGTTCTTAAACCATGTTGAGCCTGCCAAATACCCGCTAGCCACACTTAACGCGTCGTTCCACCTCCCGAGCGGTATCATCCTCCATTGAAATCCTCTGCTTAAGATATATGTAGTGGTCCACCACCTCCAAGTCGCTTCCTAAAATTGATATTCTTCTGTTCTCAGTACATTTGTTGAACATAACCTGACTCTTTTTCAGGTTTATTTTCAAGCCAAATGATTCTCCCTCCTTTTGCAGTTCTTGTATGTGTTTTTGTAGTTCATCTGAGTTTTGCGACAAGAGAACGATATCATCTGCAAATCTAAGATGGTTTAAGTATGTACCATTTATCTTTATTCCATCCTGTTTCCAATCCAGATTCTGAAATACCTCTTCAAGGCAGGCTGTGAAAAGAACAGGTGATATTGAGTTACCCTGCCATACATCCCGTTCTATATTGATTTTAACTTCAAGATCATCCATGTGAACTGTCGCGGTAGCTTCATCATACAGGATCTCAGTAGGTTTACATACGCTCTGTCTATCCCTTGGTTAAGCAATGCATCCATTATGGCTTGCTTTGATATTGAGTCAAATGCCTTTTCATAGCCAATAAAAGCCAAGCACAGTAGCATGTTGCCGCATTTATTGTGCCTTTCTATGGCCTGTTGGATAACCTGAATATAATCCATTGTACTGAATCCACTTCTGAATCGTGCCTGTTCTCTTGGTTGTGTATCATTCAGTGTTCTTAGTATTATTTTACATATTATCTTGGTGAAAACCTTGTACAATACTGACAGGAGGCTTATTAAGCAGTAGTTTTTCAAATCCTCCTCTGTTCCTTTTTTATGAAGAATTACTTCAGTACTTTTCCATAGGTTGGGTATTTTTAATCCCTGAGGCATTTTGAGTACAATTTTGCCAGTATTTTATGTAAAGTTCGACCGCCAGCTTTCAACATCTCAACTGTTACACTGTCCTTTCCTGGAACCTTTCTATTCTTCATCGCTTAGAATTGGTACTTCATCCAACATAATATCTGACATTTGCTCTTTCGTGGGTTTGGCTCTTTTTAACTCGTTCTGATCTTCATATAACTTGGAATAAAATCTTCTGATAATCTCTAACATTTCCGTATGTTCTCTGCAAACTGTATTATCTTCACGCATTAATGCATACGTTTGTTTTTATTCCTTCTTTTATTTCTCAGCTTGTATTTTGCTTTGTTTGTTCCCTTGTTTTCTCTTAGTGCTTATATATAGGTATATATATATATATATATATATATATATATATATATATATATATATATATATATATATATATATATATATATATATATATATATATATATATATATATATATATATATGTATATATATGTATATATATATATATATATATATATATATATATATATATATATATATATATATATATATATATATGTATATATATGTATATATATATATATATATATATATATATATATATATATATATATATATATATTCAGTCCATTTTGCTGACTAAAGTTTTAATTAGAGTTCTAACCAGACCTTAATTACCCCTTACCGTACAATATAATTTTTGTTAGACAAGAGTTGGAATTATCTAAGAAACTTATAATCTATTACAATTACATTAATGGTATTATATCCACGCAATACATGATCACGTTTTAGGAGTGTAGCTTGACTTATTTATAAACTCTATGTAAAATTAATTCGCATGAATCCTACTTGACTTCGTTAAAAAGAAAAACCTTTAATACTCATAAATATAGTCGAATGAGGTCAAATTGATGATATCAGTCAATGTTTAATGTTATTTTACTTTTATGTAAACAACTATTTATTAAAATATACACAAGAAGTTTGTTTGAGTAAAAAATAATTTTTAATAAAATTAATAACATTTATAATAAAAACCAATAAAAAAACTTATAATGTAATGGTAACTAAATAATCTCAATGGAATTTTTTCATGCCATATAAAGGGTTTCCCAATAAGGCCGATATGAATTGAAATTAAAATAAAACACAGAATTTTCGACCTAAAGTGTTGCTTATTGTTTTTATTACATGGTATATTTTATGCCATTTATGATTTAAACAAAATATCATTAAAGTGACCACCTGGACTCTTTTTGCCCTGGTTGATCCAACTGGCTCAATTTTCGATGACTCGCTGGAGCATATCGGGCGATATGGCGGCTGTGGTTGCTCGAATGCTCGATTTGTTGGTGTAAACCTGTGGTTAACATAACCCTAAAGAAAATAATCTAAAGGTGTTAAATCACAAGATCTTGGTGGTCAGTTGCAAGGGCCATTCCGTGCAATTACCGATTCTCCGAATTGATTGTTCAATAAGTCCATCGTAATGTGTGATGTGTGGCAAGTTGCGCCGTCTTGCTGAAAATATAGTTCGTTCGCATCAATTTTCGGATAACATGGCACAGTCGGATAACATGGCACAGTCGGATAACATGGTTCCTGAAAAATTAAGACCCGGTAATGCCACCGTACCATAATCCACACCAAATAGTGATTCTTTCGGGATATAATGCGGCTTGATGAACCATTTGTGGGTTTGACTCACACCTATAACGACAATTTTGCTTATTGACATAGCCGTTTAACCAAAAATAAGCTTCATGGGAGAAAATTATTTTGCGCTGAAAATCCAGATCGTTTTCCATTGCTTCCAATGCCTGATCAGCGAACTCCCGACGTAATCGGGTTGGCTTAAATTATTGTGCCAATACGATCTTGTATGGATTTAAGCCGAGATCCAAAAAATACCCCAAGTGGTCATTCTGGATAAACCCAACTTTTGAGAACTTCACGGAACAGACACATCGTTCCCGGCAACACTTTCACGAACATCTACGCTATTTTCTTCACTACGACCACTACGAAGTCGTCTCGGTGACTTTTAGTCATGAAGACTAAACTCACGTTCAAACTTATCAATTATCCGTCGGCTTAATTATGGCTTGATAAGAAGGAGCATAATACCAACCATGTTTTGAACGAAATGCTCTTTGAGTAGCAACAAAACTTCTCGAATTTTGATAAAATGTTTGGACAATTTCCAAACGTTGTGGCAGCGAAAACTTATTCATGGTGAAATGGCAAGCCTTACTGAAAACAATTGACAGCAAATATCAAGTATTAGATATCAAATATGGCCGCCAATATTAATAATTCCCTGTATTTTTTTCTGTCGTTTGATTGTAATTATCCATAATTCTAGGTTTATTATTCATTGCGATGAATATATTTTGAGAATGCATGAGACCTTGCATGAGACAAAATATTGTTTATTACATTAAATTTAAATCATTTTAATTTTGTTTTTTTTTTAAAGTTCCCGCCCATTTTATAATTCGTTTATTTTTTCTTGGTTTATGTATTCAAAATCCCTTTTCTTACTCTACAAAACTACTGGCATTAGCTTTCTGAATAATTTAATTTTAGTTAACTGTCATTAAAATGGAAATTTCGTACCATTACGAAAAGGGAAAGTCGTTTTAAGATGGAAAGTCGTGGTCAAAAAGCTTTAGAATCTATACGAGACATTTAGGTCATCTATGGAGCCATTTACGTTTGCCAAGTTCAAAAATGGCAACTCCGACCAGTACGACACATCCCGTTCTGGTCGACCTTTCGACTTGGACAAGAATAATCTTAAAGCGCTTTTGAAGAAGGACGGCCGTACAACATGATGAGAATTAGCTGAAAAGGACTGTGGCCTTGCGAAAATCCCTCGACATCTTCACACTATGGGATTTACTCAGAAGCCCGGAGCTTAGGTGTCATACCAACTAATCAACGAGGCAAGGAAAATCGCCGCGACAAAGCTGCTCAAAATCTCGCCCGACTCCAAGCAATATGCGGCCACAAACAACTTGTACAACTTGTCAATATATCAGACACGTTAAAGCCATGAATTATGAAACATCTCCATTCCAAGAAGAACATGATCTTCGTTTGGTAGGGTCTGGAGGGTCTCGTGTACTCGAAAATACTGGAGAAAAACAAGACGGTCGAGAAGGACCGCTACTTTGCCCAGCTATACCGTGTAAATGAGGAAATTCAACTGAATAGACCCGATTAACAAAGCCAAGTCATCTTGCTCCACGACAATGCACGACATCACATAACAAATTTTAGCATCCGCCGTACTATCCAGATCTTGCACCAACCGATCACCTCTTCCGCTCGCTGTCCTACCAGATGAGGGGCGTAATCTTAGCCAAGGATTGATAACCTCAAAAAGTAGTTAACAACTTCTTCGAGTTTAGGCCGTTTCCGAAACGGCATTAATGATTTAATCGAGAAGTGGGAGCAGGTCGTAAAGAATGACGAAAAATACATTATTCATGAATTTGTTGTTAAAATTGTTACCTTTTTTGGTTAAAATTTTTTAATAGAAAAACGGCGGGATCTTGTGTAACAACTAAATGTTTGTTTACCTTTGTTTACCAATATTTACACTTTGTATACATTTTACTTGTTTTCTATTCATGTTTCTGCACCATATAAAAGAGTGTTTATTACGTTCTCTGTTTTACATATCACATACGCTCTCGATTTCTATTGTACTTCATAGTAGTCAGAACTTGTATACCTTCCATCATGGTATTCCCAAGGTTATGTATGGTTGTTCTATAAACTACTTCTAAAAAATTACCTGCTTTTTGTTGATTTTTAAATTGTCTTTAATATGGCAAATCTGATTTATTCAATTAAACTCTTGAATCTAACCTTTATGTCATTAAATACATATCAGTATCAAGAACAATAAGGTAATAATTGCTAGTCGATAAAAAATAACAACTACTGTTCTAATTACCGTGCTATTGTCAGTTTCAGAAAATGTCCGGCTGCAATATTTTATGTCAAAAATAGCAAAATATTGTTCGCGTGACAATTAAATCGTATTCCAGCCGTTATCGAGCTGTAATTTAACGTATCCTTCAATAAATTATTACTCTCTTTTTTAATTTTTTTTTGTAATAGTAAAATGGTAAATTGGCTGATATAGTTTTATTTATGGGAGTTTTTATTGTTTTCAAATATGCATTCCCAATTTATCTGTTAAATGATCTTTTTAATAGTAATTGCAATTAGCGTACTGGATTTTATTGGTTATGAGTTTTGCAATAAAATTTTTATTAAAAAACTTTATATAATGCGTAATTGTTACATGGATAATTATACGGAAACGTATTGTATATCGGAAAATATATATTTTGCTGCAATTTGCCAGGAACAGGTTTGTTTATAACAGAGATTTATTGTTGAAATAGCTGCAAAATTATTTACGGCAAGTAATAATGGAAATTACATAAATATACTGATATTACGATTTATAATTAGTATTCAGTTTATAATTTTAATTCTATAAAACAATTCCCTGATGTAGGAACTGAATATCTTTTAAGTATGATCTCTAAATTATGAGTTCTGCTTTAATACTAATACAAAACATCATTTTTGATATCAAAATGTTTTTTAAACATTTCGAATTTAGTAGCCCCCACTCCTATCACAAATACACCACTACCTGGCTAGAATAAGAATATTTGAACGCCTAGATTTTTAATATTAATTCTTGATATGTTTAATGAAAGAATGTTTTGTCTATATTTCTACATTATTATTATTATTTGACGTTTCGCTAACACTGTATCTTCCGTGTAACACTGTATCTTCTTTAGAACTGACTATTTTCGATATTAAAATAGATATAAATATAAAAAGTTTCTACAATAAAAATATACACTTTTTAAGAAATCCACACAGATGCTATTTATTGTCTGTTCAAATTCAGTACAGTGGATTTGTTCAGGTCTACTTCATTTAGAGGTCATTTCAAAGGGTTTTCGCATCTTTGAGACGGTTTATTTCTAAACTCTCCAGATGGTCTAGTTTTGCCTTAGTTATGTACATGTAGTATTTTAAAATCACTATTAAAAAGATGGTTTTCATTTAATAGAGTCATAGTTCGAATATATTTAATGACGAATTATATTTATGACTGAGAAAACTTATTTCATGTTATTTTATTATTTTCTTGAAAGATCTGCCTGTTTGTCCTATATAAGTTTTTGGACACTACCCACAATACAGTATATATATATATATATATATATATATATATATATATATATATATATATATATATATATATATATATATATATATATCTGATCTATCTTTTTTGTTTGCAAACAAATTCTTTTACTGATCCAAAACATCCCCTATACTGAATTGGTACAGACAATAAATAGCATCTGTGTGAACATTAAAAATATGTATATTTTTATTTTAGAAACTTTTTGTATTTATAACTATTTTAACATCAAAAATAGGCATTTCTGAAGAAGCTACAGTGTTAGCGAAACGCGTCAAATAATAATAATAGTAATGTGAAAATATAGTTATAGTAAATTAAATATAGTAATTATATAATATATAATATATAAAACAGTTTTTTATTAAACATTTATAATGAGTTTCCATGAAGCAGAAGCCAACATAATTCAAAAAATAAATAAAAAATTAAATATAAATTCTTAATATGTCCAATTACTCTAGAGAGGCCGCCATATAGGGGTTCCTTTTTAGTTCTTTGAATATTATTATACAGAATAATATCGATAGCAAGTTCATCTTATTATGTCCACTGCTTTTGAATTCATACTCCACATGGTTGGCTGGGTCAAAGAACTTCCCATTCAACTATAAACAGTGGTCTCTTTCCAATTCTTTCACTACTATTAGTAGATTCATTTTTCGTATATCATATTGGTCTTTATCAAGATAAGAAATTATTTATAAAAGATCCATAAAAACGTATTGTTATACAGTAAAGACTCTTTCAAATTGAGTGGTTTTTTGAATAAAATACAAAATTTGCATTGATGTCAATAAACTTTTTATTTATAATTGAAGCATAGTGTATGACATTTAAACACGAAAGCCAAATGAAAACCTCTTGCATCTCCAAAGACGTCCACACTTTTGTCAAAATTCTGGATAATATTTTGGCATAACCGTGGCTGTATCTCATAAATGGCTCGAATAGTTTCATTCTTTAGTTCAGGAATCGACTGTGGGTTGTTCTTGTAAATCTGGCTTTTCACATGACCCCAAAGAATATAGTCCAAAGGTGTCAAAACCCATGAACTTGGGAATCAATTAACATCACTATTTCTTGCAGTAAATCGTCCACGACATTTTTAAGGCGCCATCCTGTTGGAACAACATATCTTCCAAATGAATATTATTCAATTCAGACAACAAAACTCCAGTTATCATATAACAACATCGAACACCATTCACAGTTACAGCTTCACCAGCAACATTCCGAAAGAAATACGGCCAGTGGCGGCTCGTGAGTTTTTCAAGTGGGAGGGCGCAGAAGAAAATAATGCTGCTAAAGATTTTTTTTGCTTTCCTCTTCATCCTTTTTACTTTTCGTGCTAGTGAAACCCTATACAGGAGGTAAAGCAGGAAAATGAGTTAAAGGAAAGAAACTGAACGGAAATAAATTATGGTGTTTTGCTCTGAAAAATTGATAACTGTGATAAATGCTGTAGGGGCGGCGCCCCAACGTCATCCCTCATGAGCCGCCACTGAATACGGCCCTAATAACACCTCCTGACCTTAATGGACATCAAATAGTGACTCGTTTGGGATGTAAAGGTTTCTCATAAATCAATCGAGGATTTTCCTCTCTCAAAATTCGGCAATTTTGTTTATTAATATAGCCAATTATCATAACCTATTTCAAAATATGCTGAATATATACGAAAAAATGATTTGAATGGCCCAGTGACTTTAGTTCCTGTATTATTTGAACCTTATATGCCTTTAGAGCTAAATCTTTTAGTAAAATACGCTATGTTGGATTCACTGAGTCCAAATTGTTGTGAACGTCGATTAATAGAAATTTCTGGGTCTTCAGCAATACTTTCACGTATTAAATCAATATACCACCACTACGACTATATATTGATCTTCTTTTATCTTCAACCAAACCAGTTTCTTGAAATTTTTGAACAATTCGATTAGTGGAGTGGAATTGGTTTGATTTTTTAATGAAAAATAGAAGCAGATGTTATGAAGCACATTATTGTGATGAGTGATGTTTCGTTATCATGATGCAAAAAATCATGAATTTTTTACCACAAATCCGGAGATTTTTATTTCGAATGGGCTCTAATACTTATTCGGCAATTACTTAGTACAAGATCCTTGATTTGGCAATAGTTTCTTCACTGGTTGTCGTGAAAGGTCTTCCTAAATGAGGTTGATCTTCAATTGTTTCCCAATCATCACTGAAGTCTTGGTACAATAGTAAACATTTATTTTTGGAATTGCTTTATCACTTTTTTAATATTTTTAATGCATCAGCACAAGAAATTTTGTTTTTAAACAAAATTTGCTGCAACACTATTTAAAAAAAAACAATTATAGAAGAGAGTTATAAAGTCTAGTTAGCCGAGATATCTAAAGCGACGGACAGATGATTCAGATGACAGGTAGCGGGTTTGAATTCTGCTATTTCGGTTTGGATGTTTGTGTTTGTTTAAACATTTATCAGCTAAGGTTAGGCTCGCCGTTCGGGGAGTCATCTTTTCACGTAAACACGTCAAATTAAGAGATTAAGAGAAAATGAAAATCCCAGTCAGCAAGAAAGTCACCTTACTTTTTGATCGTATGTCTAAAATACTTAAATACTTAATTAATTACTTTTTATTTATTTGACATAAAAAATAGTGATATTAATTGACTGATAGATATGTCAAACAGTAACGATCAATTACAACTAGTGCTACAAATTTTTATACGCCCAGGAAAATCAAATAATAGTAAATGGCCACTTTAGAAGAAGTAAAATATTAGGCAGCGGAAAAGCTTACTATACCATTTCGAGAACAAAAATAATTTTAAAACTAAACAAAACGGGAATAAACAATAACATAACAATATTGATAAATAGCTCTTTGGAGAACGAAGGTTCTAAACAAAAATATAAAACGAGCGGTATCGGGTAACCGACCTAGAAGGTCGCAAGCAAATAACATATCATCAACATTACCCACATATCCATAATACTTGGATATATTGGAGATATGCATATTTGAAGGGCGTAAACTAAGTATGGCATTTATAATATATATATTTTAGATGAAGACACCCCATTTTTCACTATTTGAAGGACTACAGATTTGAATTTTTGCTCAATCATACAAGTTGATAAGCCTGATTTTTTAAGATACTCAACTGAAATCTGCACTTTAAACTCAGTCTGCTACGAATTTACAAACAGGGTCAATTCTCGATATTTTGCTTCGCGTTAGAGATATCGAAAAAAAGTGATTAGAAAAAGTTGTTCAGATTAATATTTTAATCCAACATAACGAGTTTCATGACAAAATTCGCATTTTTAATTTTTTCATTATTTTGGTCTAGACATAAAATAATTAAAAGTTTAATTTTTAATTTGATAATTAGTGTGTCATGGAAAGTAATAAATTGACACTAGTGTTAAATATCAGTTAGATTAAACTTTGAGTTTGTTGCGTTAACTTCTAGTCAGTGATCACAGAAATAAAATGCCATTGATTTTCAAAGAAAAAATCTATATAATCCGGTTGTTTGGTGATTTTACTCGTAGTAGTAGAGAACTTGCTGCAGAGTTTAACATGAGATATCCCCAACGTGCTCCCATTATTCATGGAAATGCAGCCGCTGTAAAGGTTATTTTCAATGAAACTGACAGTTTTATTAAAATCCATCAAAAAGGTCTCGAGTCAAAGGTCTACCTCATCGAGTACATCCGCATTCTGAGGATAACGATATATTGGCGGCAAATCGAACAAATCCATGCATGAGCCTTCAAGATTTATCATCTCAACTGAATATTAGCAAGGATAAAATCAGAAGATGTTTCGTTCGTCACAAAATGAAGCCCTATAAACTGAAGTTCTTACTTGCATTGAAAGAAGGTGATGATAATAAACGATTTGACTATTATTATTCGGTCCGAGGCAATTTTTTAAAAGGCAAACATTTCCTGAATAACATTATGTTTACTGATAAGCCTACATTCACCATTAATGGGGTTGTGTCGTCTCAAAACTGTAGATTCTGAGCCAGAGGCAATCCTCACCATGTTATAAATTGTAAAGGCCAATATGCCCAGAAAATTAATGTCTGGTCTGGTTAATGGATCATTGAATGCTAGTCGTTTAGTTAACTTCTTCGATAGAGAATTTTGGGATGCAATTAAAAATCTTCTTCTTAATGTGCGACAGAATAAGTATTTGCAGCTAGATGGTGCATCGATCCAAAATTCGAGGTCTTTCGATTTTTATTATTGGGAAATGGTCAAAAATATAGTTTATAAAACAAGGCCCAGAAATCGGGATGAACTTTGTACCAGAAAAGGCAAGCCTGTCAAGAAATCAGCATCCAAGAACTTAGATGAGTAGCTAAACAAAATCGTAAAAGAATCGAAAAATGTATTCGAATAGACGGAGAACTAGTTGAGAGAGATCACATTTGATAGTTAATTATTTGTAGTATGAAAACTATTGTTGTATACTTTTTCCTAAATTTAATTAATTACCAAAGTTGTAAGTGCTATTTATTTTACTGAAATAGTTGAATACATGATAATATTAAATTGGCAATGTGTAAAGTTTTTTTTCTTTCCATGGAACACTACTTATCAAATTAAAAAAATAAACTTGTAATAATTTTGTGCATAGACCAAAATAATGAAAAAATTACAAATACGAATGTTGTCATGAAACTCCCTATGTGGGGTTAAAATAATATACTGTGTATATATATATATATATATATATATATATATATATATATATATATATATATATATATATATATCCAAGGCGTTAATAGTTTTAATGTTTTTAAAGAATTTTTAAGAAGATTTAAGATTTAACATAACCCCAAAGATAATAATCCAAAGGTGTTAAATCACATGACCTGTGAATTGTTGTTGGTTATGGTGGTGTTGAGTCACATCACATCAATTGATACATTTGCATCATCATCAACCCTGCCAGCAACAGTGGCGATATTTTCTTCGGAACGCCCAGATTTTTGTATTAGTTTTGTTTAATATCGAGCAGCGTGAAATGAGTTTCGAATTTGTCGATAATTCGGTGAATACATCGCTCGGTTGGGTAGGCACGATGTGCTATATAAGTTTAGCGCACAGAACACTGAATTTGGTAATAAATATCAACAATTTGCAAACGTAGCTCACAGTTCGAGTACTCAACTCAAGGTTTATATATATATATATATATATATATATATATATATATATATATATATATATATATATATATATATATATATATATATATATTATTCAGTTGGTTTTGAACGTTCAACTCGAGGTCTACTGATAGCGGCTTAAGGCCAGGAACCAGTCTCGGGATATTGCACAATTTATTACACATGAAGTTCAGGAAAAAAAATTGAATATTTTTAATAAGTCCGCTGTGCAACTTTTTATAAAACGTATATCTTTTCTTTATATCACACATTGTTTGTCTTGCATTATTTTATTAACATATATGAAAACACACTGAATTTCTTCACATTATGAAAACAAACATGTTCAGATAACCAGATAAAAATCATAATGTACTACGGCTGTTATTATAAAACAAAAGAAAAAATAGAATAGAGAATACGATTACAGTACCCTCGTAAATATAATATTGAAATTGACAAAATATATTACAAAAGGAAAAGGACTGGAAAATTGGTTATGGAAATACGTTATTCCAGAAGTTATGCCATCATAAACCGAAAGGATAAGCCGAGGACGAAAATAAGGAAATACCGATACCCAAACAAAATGCATACGACACATATAGGATTAAATTTGTATAAAGTGACAGATGCGAATGCAAAATGAAAAAGAAAGAAAGGAAAAAAACTTTTTCCCTTTCGGAAAAATGGCTTTACACATTTGACATAAACACGAATTGTATTTTCATAAAATATTTTCCTTGTTTTTATCCGTTCTACTTAGCATTTAAATAAAATTGAACGCCAAGCGGATATTATTGCATTTTTTATTCGATTTGGTTTGGTGATTTTCTTTTTAGGTGTGAACTGTTTGCGCGAGAATCAAAGAACAAATCATTCCAAATGTGTCGGCAATAATACGAAACAACAATGGAATAAAGTGGTATTGTCTAACTCCAAGTCGGTGGAAATATTCAATACCAAGCAAAGACTGGTTATTATGAGGAATGGTTCTACTTGTGAGATAGTGCACTCAAAAAATCCTTTTATTGATGTCACTACTAAGACTGTCATGGAATTACTTACCTATGTAACATTTAATATATTGTTTCAGTGTACTTATATAGTAACAATAGAAATAACTGAATTCAGCAAAATTGATACTCCGGTACTTTATATGGTAAAAGTAACTCTTTCATTTTTCTTTTCATTTTGAACTACTTGGGGTTCTGAAATAAATAATTTTTTATTTATTACTTTTTCCTTCTTCAGTATTAAAGTGATTCCTCTGCGAATTATTCAGAGGATGGTTTTAACAAAAACGATAATATGAGTGAAATAAGTCGTGAAATTAGATCAATTTTAAGACATTACTTTAGAAAAAAGTTTCAAAGCATCTGATACCGCTTATGGGATTTGCGAATTAGAGCTGGAAGAATCAGTTTCAATCCGCACGGCTCAGGTCTGGTTCAAAAACTTCTAGAGAGACATGTCGATCCACGTTCTCTCGATGCCGACATTTTAGGTGCTGTAACTGCAGTTTTTAGATCAATCACTATGAAATTTTCCGGATTATTAGGAGTATACCACTCTAACGTTAACTCATGTTTGGGGATTGGTATAGGAATGGCGCCAACGAGACGTAGACGGATCTATCATGAACTTCTGCCGCAACAAACTACACATCGGTTTGAAGTATGTAAAACTCTCCTCAAAAAACTTGCTGATTTTCGATTTATCAAAAGGATTGTTACTTGTGTTAAAAAACTCATTTATTTCTATAATGCTAATAATGTAAAGTAGTGGGTAACCAGCTCTTCAGGTACCAAGGCAGGAAAGTTTTTAAGAAGGCCGTGCTGTGTATTTGGTGGAATTTTAAACGAATAATTCACATTGAGTTGGTTCCTAATTCTACTCAGCTCAATTCGAGAGGATACACGCTCTTCTGGCTGAAAAATATCCAGTATAGTTAACCGTAAAAAGCCCCCTTGCAGGAAGACAACGCCGACCACACACTTCATATCTGACCACCTCAACAACAATTAACAAATTGGACTTTGAGCTTCTCCATTACTCCTCATACAACCCCATGTCGCTCTACAGGATTACCATCGAACTACGTGTTACCGAAGAGGAATATAATTACTGCCTCAAAGATGCCATGAGGTCATCGAAAACCACGCAAATTTCGAGGAATAACCCCTAGGTATACATTTTTTAGACAGTGAATGATAGTTGAACCTGTAAAAAATAGAATAGAGGTTCGGACTAAACTTGTTCTGACGAATGTTTTCACCGGTGTGAAATGTAACGATAGATTCGCAGGAATCCCGTGTTATCTGAATATCCACTGGTGAATGGTTGACGCCGATGGAATCTCATCCATCTTTATCAAAGCGCTTACTCGATGGCGTTTTGATGACTAATGCTAATGCTTAATAAATGCTTTGAAAAAGTTGGATGAGATTCCATCGAAACCTCAGCGAAACCGTTAATCGATCCTGTATTTCCCACCATGCTTATATTTCCAATTTCCTGATGTCTTCCCGCACCTGATCCTTCCACCTACTTTTCGGTCTCCCTCTTCTTTTTATAAAATGTCTGTCCCTACGTGTTGTTTGTTGAGTGTTTTCTGTTTTGTTTATTTTCTTTATATTTTCAACATTTTGACTTTATTTTAGACATTGTAAGTTTTTTGGTTATATATGTATTGATAATAATTAAAACACTTGGTATTTGTTTTACAATATATTCAAGATATTCTCTAACATGTTTCGGCCTCGCGACCATTCTCAAAGAGAGTTATGTATAAACTAAACTAAATTTTCAAAGTGCTGTCTAATGGAAGTCGGTTTTTTCATCTCGTTAAATTTATTACACTATCAATAATTGGAGTATTTCCGAAGTCTAGCTGGGTGTTTGTTAGGTTTTTGCCGTCGTATATGGCTTTTTTAATTTCGAAAATTTCCAGGTAATTTAACAGCCTGCTTTTATTGCAGCTATGTATTAATTTGGTATTATTAATGTTAAAAAAATGGTTCTGGTCTATACAATGTTCGGCAAAGCCCGTCTTTCTCTGATTGTGTAAAATTGAATATTTATGTTCTTTTAGCCTATCATTGAGCGATCGGCCCGTTTGGCCTATATAAATAGCATCACACATATTACATTTAATTTCGTATACTCCAGATTTGTCACAAAATTTTGCTCTTTCTTTGTTATTGTTTAACATCGATGCAAGATTATTCTTATTAACAGAGATAATATTAATATTTTCGTTCTTTAACTGATTTGTGATTCTTGAACTTAATTTGTGAATATAGTTTATAGCATGCCAATTTTTAGAATCTTTTTCGGGTGTTGCCGCATAAAAATGTTTGGTGTTGTTTTTCTTAATCCTGTGTTTTATCATTTTATCTATGATGCTTGGCTGATATCCATTATTCCTTGCGATATTTTTGATAATATTAAGTTCTTTTTCATAGCTGTCTTTTTTAAGTGGAATCGTTAGAAGTCTGTGGGTCATACTATGAAAAGTGGACATTTTTACATTCCATGACTGATTTGAACTTGCGTGAATAATTGTATCGGTATACGTGGGTTTTCTAAATATTTCGAATTCTAATTTATTCGGTGTTCTTATTATTTTTAAATCTAAGAAATTTAATGAATTATCCGTCTCTGTTTCTATTGTGAACTGGATTTTTGAGTTTACACTGTTTAAATATTCAAGAAATTGACCCAATAGTCTTTCTGTACCGGTGTCTTCAATCAATCAAAACTATATATGTATTGTTTGATTTTGTCTAATATTTTGCTTTTGTAGCTTGTATTCTCCAGAAGTCAGAAAATTTCTGACGAAATATATTGAGGTTTAGTAAGAAATGGAAATGTTTTAGTGCATTTAATTTTAAAACTGATTTTAAAATGGTTTTGTATTTGGTAAGTTTCACAACTATTTATTAGGGCTGTAAAGGATCCTAAATGCAAGATTATCAGATTACATCTTCGATATATTTTGTGTATTTTGAATAGAACAGGTGGATCAACTGATAATATAAAACATTTGGTGCAATTATGTTTCTTTGATGAAAAAGTAAGGTGGCTTTTTAAATAAAACTCAAATTCTACTTTCATTCTTGCTCCAACATTTTTTTCAGCCATCGAAACAAACTTTATACTCGATATGTTTTTCAAACCGGGCAGTGATCTTTCTTGCATGGCTTCTATAAACAAAACAATGTTCACGAAGTAGTTTCTTCAATCCAAAGAAAAGGAAATAGTTACAAGGTGCAATATGTGATGAATATGGTGTTTATAGGATGGTATTTGTTTGATTTTTAGCGATTATTGCAATGTTCCATGGGGCATTGTCGACATTAATCATTAATTCAAAAACCATTAATTCTTTCTAGAAATCGCTTAAATAAAATACTTTATTGCTTGTTTGAGCAATTGGAATGAACTTTTTGTGGACAATAATCCACGGTACTTTGATTTCTGATCGGCTTTGACGTGGATTTTTCGGCTTTGTTTCATTTTTAGTACGACACTCGCTTGATTGTCGAGATATTTCTAGGCTATAAGCAGATATCTATGTCTTATCACCAGTGATAATTTGTTTTAGGGTATCATCAACATAAAAAGAATTTTTTTATCATGCCTAATGTTTTTCAAAAAATTCACTGTTTTCGGAAAAAGACGAGAAAACGCACTAGATTAATTGAAATTATTCTTCCATACTGATTGAATTGATCTGTATGATACTTTAGAAATATCTATAATGTTTCTAATATTTAATTGATGATTACTCAGTACCAAATATTGTGTCGGTGTTGTGACGGTGGCTTTTGGTCATGGGGACTAAACTGACAACAAACAACGTCAAACTTATCAATTATACGGCGGATATTTTGATAAGAAGAAGCGGAATGACGACTGTGTTTTGAACGAAATGCTCTTTGAGTAGTAATAAAACGTCTTGAATTTTGATAAAATGTTTGGACAATTTCCAAACGTTGTGGCAATGAAAACTTGTTCGTGGTGAAATGGACAACCTTACTGAAAATAATTGGCTGTAAATTTCACGAATTGAATATCAAATATGGCTGCCATTAGCAGTCAAAATCCTATCATCCTTATTGGAAAGCACTTTATATTAAAAACATACTTGCAAAATATTTTACAGGTAAAAAATGACAGGACAAAAAATTCGTAAGACGAGTTTGATAACCCTTTAAGAAGTAGTCTGACTTTGATTTCAGTATATTCATAAATTTGAAACCGCAAGTATTATCTCATTGTTGTATCGTGTTATTATCGATTAAGTTTTGAATTATTTGTTTCCTGATTTTGTCGGGAATTCTCTACTATTATGCTCTATATATAAAAATATTCAAATTGAAGGAAAATTTTTTATATTTTTCTTTAAATGGAGGAGACAATAAAAAAAATCCGAAAATATGAGGTGAGTAAATAAAATAGTGAGATGGTCTAGCGTTCAGGAAAGTTCACTGACCGCTTTGAAGGAAATACCCAGTCCAGTATGAAAATCGTTTCGAAGACTAAAAAAAAAACCTTGGAATAAATATGTTACAGACAAAAGACTATTACAGATAAATAAATTTGAATGAATACACAAATAATTTGTGTTTTAATTAAAACGTCACTAGACTTTTTGATTATAGTAGTTATTTTTCTATTTTGCCTGTTAATTTCCCCTCTTCATTTAACAACTAATTTTTAACAAATGAATGCGGCAATTGTACGGAAAAGAATTATTGGTTATATACATTGAACAAGCATATATATTTAATTATAACGGATTTGAGAGACCTTTTTGACCGTGTCAAGCCTTTAATGGAAATTATGGTCAATAAACCTTATTTTCGTCTTCGGTTTATGATGGCATAACTGCCAGAGTAACGTATTTACATAACCCATTTTTCAGACCTTTTCTTTTTATAATATATATTGTCAATTTCGATTTCAGCTACATACATATATGCAGCTAGTGTAATTAGATTCTCCTTTCAATTTTTTATTTCTTTTTATAACAATGGCCATACCATACCGTATTGTCACGTTTTTTTTCTGATAATTAATAGTTTGTCATAGACAGTATGTGATTATAGCTTGCTCTAATTGTATAATAATTCTTTCATTACTCTTGGTATGTTATCAACTAAAAAAGAAAACAATATCAAAATCAAGGATATTGAATGAATTAATGATGCTTTATTGCCTAACAGACTACTGCCCAATTGACAGACAAACATATAACAAATATAATTTGAAGTTAACCTAACAATGTCACAAAAATATTTATATAAAATAAAAAATTAATTCTAAGATCATTACAAAAATGATTTCCTTTCAGCACCCTCTCAAAAGCTGATTTATACTGAATAAGCGGGAACTGAAAAATGTCCATCATGGACACCGAACTGTTCTCGCCAATGACATATCTGTTATGGTATCGGCCTGCACGAAAGAGCGGTGCATTAGAGGCCAAGTTGGTGCTAGGTGTAGGTATGTATCCCGAACTCGGCTGTTAATTCGGGTGATATAACACCGAATCTCAGTGAGGAGTTGATCACAATCAATTAAGCCACGGCAGAGCTCCAGCAGGAAAAGCTGAGCAGCATACACTCTACTATCCTCCACGGACTGACAGGAGAATCTGTCCAATAGCAGAGTGTGTTTATAACCTCTGCAAGGGTAGGCATCATCCAGCTTAAAAGACATATACTTTAGAAAACGCCGCTGAACTTGCTCAAGACGAGAAATCTGTGTAGTATATATTGGCGACCAAACGGGGGAACCATACATAAGTCTAGATCGTACTAAGGTATTATACAGTTATAGATAGGCGATAGTTAGTGACATATGCTGGGTTTCCTGATTTGAGAACAGAATAGACACATCGTTCTAATTCGATCTTTGTATAATATAATTATTTCCAGTCTCTGAAGAAAATTGTAAAGAATAAAATAATGCAATTATTCATAATTTGCAATTCGCATCTTTTTTAAACTGGTCCTTATTTTTACTAGAAAAAAATGTTTTTTATTTTGCCAATAAAATAATTTTCTTCTAAATTTGGGCTTAATCCATTAATATTAACAAGTTATATTGAATTTTTTAGATTACTATATATAATATCATCATCATCATCATAATCATCATCACTGCGTGCTGATCCACTGCAAAATGAAGGCCTCGTCAACATGCTTCCGTGGATGTTTATGATCGAGCGGTGTCCATCCCAGGATTGCTTTGGTCGATCTGTCGTCCCATCGTCTCGTTATCTAGCCTGCCCGTCACCTTTTCAATTCCTCTACTTCGCCAATGATGTCATGTACTTTCGTTTGTTCTCTGATATATGTACAAGTCTTTCTGCCCCGTTTTGTAGTGCCAAGTATACACCTTTCCATTCCCCTGTGTGCTTCGCGAAGTTTTTGAACTGATTGTGAAGTGAGTGTCCCTTTGTTATTTTCGTCATAATCTCATAATGAGTAGTATCAAAACACTTCAAATGCCAAACACCGATCAAAGACTTTTATATATATATATATATATATATATATATATATATATATATATATATATATATATATATATATATATATATATATATATATATATATTGGTCCACAATATCCAAATCCCTCCCTAAAACAGTTATTCCTCTATCCTCAATTTATTGTACACTTAATGACTCTTTTTCAGGTTTATTCTCAATCTAAATAGTTCTTCCGCACTTTGCAGCTCTTGTACATGTGTTTGTACTTCATCTGGGTCTTGTGAACGAATCTAATATGGACTAAGTATGCACCATTGATGTTTATTCAATCCTGTTCCCATTCTAGATTCCGGAATATATCTGCATGGGAGGCTGAGAAAATAATAGACGATATTGACACACCAGCAGTACACTCCGTTCTACATTGATTTTAACTTCAAGATCATCCATGTGAACTATCGCTGTAGCTTCATCATACATGGATCCCAGTAAGTTCACATAGGCTCTGCCCATGGTTGAGTAATGCATCCATTATGACTTGCTTTGAGTCAAATGCTTTTTGATAGTCAATAAAAGCTAAGCCTGTATCTTTCTATGGCCAAGTACCTTTCTATAGCCTGTTGGATAATCTAGTGTGATCCATTATACTAAATTCCCTTCTGAATCCTGCCTACTGTTTTGTTTATATTCTTTTAGTTATTATTCTTTTTTTTTTTAGTTAATATTCTTTTAATTAATAATATATTAATAATTTTTAATAATAATATTCTTTTAGTTATTATATTGGTGAAAACTTTGTACATTACTGATAGGAGGTTCATTAGGCTATATTTTCTTAGATCTTCCTATGTTCCTTTCTTATGAAGAAGAATCAGTTTGTTCTTTGAGGCATTTTGAATACAATTTTGCCAGTATTTTAAGCTAAGTTTGACCACCAGCTTTCAGCATTTCAACCGTTACACTTCCTTTTCCTTGGGTCTTACTAGTTTTCATCGATTTTATAACACTTATCATTTGATCCACCAGGATCTCTGGCATTTGCTCTTCAGTAGGCATTGCTGTTTTTGATTGGTTCTGATCTTCATATGACTTTGAATGATAACCTGTAATATTTCCATACTCACCCTGCCCTCTGTGCCATTCTCACACATTAAGGCAAACATCTGTGTCCTTTTATTTTTCAGCTTGGGTTTCGCCTTGTTTTGTTCCTCTGTTCTTTTCCAGGATTTTTTGCACTACCTGCACATTGGACTGACGCGTTTTCTCTCGAATATGTTTTCTTAGAGTTTTGCAACGCTCAACGTACTCGATCTTGCCAAAAAGACTCCCTGCATTTATCATTGTTCGTTTTTTTATTAAATCAATGATGTCATTGCAGATTTTTGGCTGCATTTTTGGTTGGTTCAATGGAGGTTTTTGGCATTTTTCTGCTGAAGCTATTGATGTAGCCGTTTCAAGCAGATTGTTGATGGTTTCTAAGTATTGATCTGTTATTTCCATCTCCTCCGGGTCTTGCCACGCAGCAAAGTGGCCCGACATAAGAGGAAGCAGGCCAATATATGATGCGTTTTCCGTTCGAGTTTGGACTGAAGACGCATCATAAACTAGCCTGGCTTCCTTCCAAAGGCAGAGCCCACAGTGTTGCCACTAGTCTCATCACATTTATTTTTACATCTCGTATTTAGAATGATTTATATTCCTTTTTGGCCAGCATAATTAATTGTCTGTTTACACAATGAAAAGAAAAATGAACTTGAAAAAAAATGTAATAATATCACTTTTCATCCAATTTTATTTAAATGCAAACCAGAGAAAAGAAAAACAAAAGCATATATTTTATGAAAATACACACATTTCTTGATTATGTCAAATATGTAAAGACATTTTGCCGGAAGGGGACTTTTTTCTTCCTATTTTTCTTTTTCATTTTGCGTTCGCATCTGTCACTTTATACAAATTTAATCTTATATGTGTCGTATGCATTTTGTTTGGGTTTCAGTATTTCCTTATTGTCAGTTTCGGCTTATCCTTTCAATATATGACGGTATAACTTCTGAAGTGACGTATTTCCATAATCAATAATCCGTTTCTTTTCCATTTGCAATATATTTTGCCAATTTCAACATGAAATACACGAGGGAATTCTAATCAGATTCACTTTTCTATTTATTTGTCGCCCAACTGGAATCTAATATTATATATATCCGACAATTGTATGTATATTATCTGATTAAATTTTGTCAAAGAATGAGGTTTGCATAGTATATTGGAATGTCCGAAAAGTTTATAGGGATTTTCCATTAGATTAGCTCTTTTAACGGTTGTAAACAAAAAACTCTGTTGGTTTAGTAATGCTTATTTACATATTATTAATTCCTGTGGTATTTACAATGTTTACTTTCAGATTTGTTTTGATTTGGCTTCAGTTAGTCAAGTTAATTCAAATTGAAAACGTCTGTCGATTACTTGTACTTACGCAACGTTATATTATTTTCTTATTTCAAAAGGACAAGAACGTGGTCCAAACAAAAAAACAAGATTTTTGCCCTTTACAAAGAGTGATTATGACCTAAGTGGTTTCTGTTCAGAGGCAAATATTTTAAACTGGAAGACCGGAATCGTTCTGCCCGTCCACCGGGCCGAAATCTACCTAGCCGAAAATTTACGCACCACTGTCCGTGAGACAGATAAGTTAAATATTTACAAATCAACCGTTTTTAACTATCTAAAAAAAATAGTGAACGAAATTTGCTGAACCAAATTTCGTTTGCTAATAAAAAATTGTAAGACTCTTCTTTTGAAGCGGATGGTAACTAATGATGAAAAGTGGTTTATGTAGATCAATGGGTAATGAGAAGGAATATGATAGGGGTTCCCAGGGTCATCGGTTTTAAGTACGGTGAAAAAGGGCCTTCATCAACCTTACATATATATTAGAACAACTGGTGATAGTAGAGATCAAAATAAGATGATTTAGTCAATAAATATGTTGGCAAATGTTAGTCATTAAAAAAATACAGGGTGTTGAAAGTGAAACTAAATTTTCGAAAGATTGGGATTAATTAGAAACGGTTGAAGATATCAGATTCAAAATCGGGGTAATTGGGTTTTCAAAGGCGGTAAATCCAAATTTAGCACTAGCTACTAGCCTAGAGTCATAAATCCCACGTAAAAAAGTTACATTAGGTGGTAAAGGTGCACTCAAACGGTAGATTTGCTAATTCCTGTAGATGCCTCCAAATGCCTAGTGCTTAGTTCAGGATTTTCCGCTATACTAACCAAATGTCTTCTTCTTGTTCTACCGTTATACGTTTCGATCTTTCACTAGACTTTTTGTAATAAAACGAACCTGTTTCGCCTGATTGAAAATTGTCGATCTGGAATGATTCTAGTTGGGTAGAGCTCTTCATATCCTCTAACTGTAGCTTGACTATTGTAATTTACTTGTGCATACACGTAGAGCATATCCCTTAAATCACGGCTGATTCTGATTAAGTCTGAGCATTTTTTGCAAATTGTTTAATACCAACTCCAGATTGGGGAAACTTGTTTCCACTTACGTTTAATAGGAGAGATAGAAAACAATGGCTGCCATCATCGGGATGTAATAATTTTTTCACAACATTCAACACACACTTTGTGAATTCTATATTTTGCAGCCATCTACATGATGTGCAATGGAATATTCAAACACAAATATCTCGCAAACGATGATGCGATATCGATATTGACTAAGGATACCTTTTTTACGTGGGAATTATGATTCTTTATTTTGAAGTCAAAATATTCCCAGCTTTATAAGGTAAAAATATGAGCGAGTTAATTTCTCTTAAAGTAGATAGTAACTAGGAATTAGGCTCAAAAAAATACCAAATTTGGATTTGTCACTTTTGAAAACCCCACTTTGAATCTGATATCTTCAACTATTTTTAAATTATCTCAATTTTTCGAAAATTTTGTTTCACTCTATATCTTTTGAATAACTAACGTAGTTATGGCCAAAAAATATGAGTACTATTTAGAGTAAATCAAGTCAACTAAAAATATCAGATACGTAATTATGAAACTGGAATTTTTCTATAGAAAATAAACGTTTATTGTATGAAAATGATAAAAAATATTTTATTCGAAGTATTACCCATCGCTAGCTATACATTTTCCCACCTGTCTGACAATTTGTGGATGCCACGTCAAAAAAACTGTTGAGGCAAACCAGTCATCGAGCCATTTTCGCAAATTTTCGTAAGAAGTGAAACGCTGCTCAGCAAGTGCGTGTCCCATCGATGCAAAAAGTAGTAATCGGATAGAGTCAAGTCTGGTGAGTAAGCTGCATGTGAAATAATCTCCCAACTAAATGCCTCCATCATTTCCTTGCCTAGTTTTGCTCTGTGTGATGGTACATTATTATGAGGCAAAATCACTTTTTGTTAGTTTTTTGGTTTTCTGGTCGTTTTTCATGCAAAGCTTGATTCATATTTATCATTTCTCATCGGTAAGGTAACATTCAATATTAATGGCTTTGCCAGGTTTTAGCAGCTCATAATAGATCACACCCTTCTGATCCTACCAAACACAGAGTATTGTCTTCCATCCATAGCGATTTGGCCTTGCAGTCGATATTGATCCGATAGATAAATGAAATTCTTTTGGCGAATAGTATTTCGCAAGTGTTTTTTCGGTGTTCCTGCTGTCTTTCATTCAGTTTATGTGGAACTTATTTTCGCATTTTCTGGATCTTTTCCATGGCTTTCAAACGTATAGAGACGGCTTCTCGTATTACATTTAATTGATCCGCAAGTTGTTGTTGCATTTGAGCGTCATCCCCATTCAACTATGCTTGCAGTTCGCTGTCTTCAAACTTTTTCGGTGGTCTTTCACGTTCTTCGTTTCTCACATCAAGATCCCCACTTTTCCACTTTTAAATTTTTCAAGCCACTTAAAGCACTGCAATTTACCAACAGCATGCTCACCGTAAGCTTCGAAAAGTATTCACTGCGATTCTACAGCAGTTTTTTTCAAACGATGACAGAAAATCAATGCTGTCCGCAAATTGTAGTTTACAGGCACAAAATTCGACGCATGTTCAACGCTATTACAAACTAGGCTGTTGTATGAAACATATATTGTTGTGAGTTGAAAATCTTTGCTAGATGTCAACAAGGAAATGGCGCCAATGACGTGGTTTGACGGTAACTACGTTGACAGCTAGGCCCATCTATGGGCAAATTTCGGTTTCATATTTACAGACCTGGTAAAATGCAATTGCTACAAAAACACTTTTCTTATTATTCACCGTCTTGATAAATATTTGAAACAAAACATAATCGCAAGATAAAATAAATTAGAGAATGTCATTTAAAAAATAATGTGGTCAAAAAAATGAGTGTTGAATTATGTATATTGATAGTTTTGGTTTACATTTTATCAGAAATTGTTTTCATTTTTTAATTGGCGTTGTCAGTGTAAGTTGTTTCTGTATACAAACATTTTAAAAACCATGGGTCGTACTAACGAAGAAGGCCGGCTAATTTTGGAGTTTCGAAAGCGGAAAAAATCTTATAAATTTATTTATCAAACTTTGAAAAAAATTCCTGGCGTTGTTTCAAAAGTATTAAAAGAAAAAACATGGAGCAAAAACCAGAATTCCGGAGCCGGAAAAGAAAAACTTCTAGTCGAGAAGATGCTCGTTTAATTCGCGAAGTGTGTAAAAATCCTTTTTTAACTCCGACGGTTGCCAAATGGGAATTACAGTTTCTAATCAGTACGAGAAGTATTAGGAAACCTTTGCAAGAATTTGACTATAATGGCAGAATTGTTAGAAAAGTTCCCTATTTGAATAAAAAACAATTAAGACAATAAAGAAGTTTGTAGGAAATAATTTAAATAGAGAACATTTTTCAACGAAATTATAATAAATTTATTTGGTAATGATGGAAGTGTACGTGTTCGGCGTCGAGTGATGTGTACATTTGAATCCAAAAAATACCACTGGTTGCGTCAAACATGGTTGTGGCAATATGAAAATTTGGGGTTCATTTTCATATGCCGGAGTTGGTGTAATTCATTTTATAAAAAAAAAACATGACGAAAGAAAATTACTTAAAATTATAAGAAATTATAAGAATATTCTTACAGAATATTATATTGCCGAATAACTTATGCCATTACGGTGGAACTTCCATCACGACAATGATCTCAATCACATCCCCAAAAGTATGAAAACTTGGCTAGATACCAACCATATTGTATGTTTACCTTGGCCATCTCAGTCATCGGACATGAATCCTATAGGAAATGTGTGGAATATTTTAAAGATACGTGTAACTTGAAGGAAAACATCAAATACCAACAAATTATGGATTTAAGAAATCTGGTATTCCATTCACGTTAATGTTTGCCGCAGACTCCACGTCTAGACGATGTGCTGTAGTTTTGGAAAATAAAGGTTGTTCAACAAATTACTAACTGTTAAGTTGATTTTGACTAGTTTGTCCTTGTTATACTATTTTTTTCTTTTTTTGTGTGCGCTATTTCCAAACACTCTTATTTTTGTGACCAAGCCCTTATTTATTGAAAGTTGTCTTTTTTGGAAATTTAGTTTATGTTTATTTTTATGTTTATATTTATTTAATGTGTCAGTCGATTATCGCCAAAATCTCATTTGGTATAAAATCACACGGCAAACCGATCTCTCTCAGAAAGTCACGAACCTCGCGACAGTAAGCACCAAAGATGCCAAATGAGATCTATTCTGATCTAGTTTATTCGTTGATACAAAATTAACTTATGATTTCTAAATAGTACTTCTATTTTTTAGCCTAAACTAAGCCATATTCTTATATCATTTCTGGCAATTAGTCGATTTTCAAAAGGGATGAGCCACTATTGGACTTGCTGCATATATATATATATATATATATATATATATATATATATATATATATATATATATATATATATATATATATATATATATATATATATATATATGCGGCATATAAAGTACTCCTAAATTACACACTTAATTTAAAAACGTAATAAATATATTTCGTGATATTGAATTTTAAAAACAAGTTTTTAGTGAATTCTTTTTATTTGCATAACTAAAAAAAAAATAGAAAAACACAAAATTGAGTATTTAGAAAAAAAATTGTTTTTTAAATTACTTAGTTAAAAAAAAAATTTAATATGGCCCTAAAACAAAAATTCACTTTCTAAAAACTAATCATCAGAATGTTTCCCTTTAAGCTTAACTTAAACTAAGAAAATCAACAAAACTAGACATGTTTCAATAAATATCCAATAAAATTACACCGGGCCTTTTTTACCATCTGAGGATAATAAGGCAACCACACAAGTTTAGTTATACATTTCTTAATTAGAACAGATCATTCTAAAAGAGTCTTTATTCTTTCTAACAAAAATAAAAGGAGAATCGTAATACTATCTAGGAAATTAGTCTCGTTGAGATTATTTGTATTCTAATGACTAAGTCTAAGTACTCTAATCACAATTAGGGCAAAAAAATAGTTATTTGTCTTCTTTTGTTAGTGCCATACACTTGAAACCACTTACCACATTTGTCACACTGTCGCATGTCTAATAAACGTTCTTCCTTGCATGCATAACAGTTCCAAGCAGCTTTTGCCGAGATTGTAGCTCTCTTCTTTTTTCTTTTACTTTTATAAGATCCCTGTCTTTTCTTTAAAATTTTAATATACTTGTTTGCTTCTTTGTGATCAGTTTTTCCTATTATCTATGGTTTTTATTTTCCTTCGTTTTTCCTTAGTAATGTCCTTAGTAATTCTCTGGCATTTGTAATTAAAGGCCTTTCTTCTTGGTTTATTCTTTATTACAGCATAGTTAGGTGTCGATAAAAGCTTTTGAAAAGAAGGCTTATATTCCTTAGTATTAAGATTAGCCAGTGGTATGTCATCATCTGGATCAGACACGATATTTTTTTCCTCTTTTAGAATAATATATGATCCTTTGGATGTCTGTGTTGGAGATCTGCTCAACAATAGCTGAGTTATCTGTTGATCAGTATTTGGTTTTATATCTGTCTCAGATTCTGAGCTATAAATTATTGGACAATTACTGGCAACTGTGTAAGAAGTGGATGGTTTTGGAGATACGTAATTTGTATGTACTACTTGTAACTTCTTTAGTGATAGGGTATTTTTAGTATTAATATTATGTGTATATAATACAACAACTGTCCATGTTCTACTGCAGCCTTAGCTGCATTTAAGCTTTCTTCGGATCACCTAGCACGCTTTGGAGACATTTTAATCGAACCTGCGAGTAGAACAGACGAGAAAACTTCGTGTCGTTATTAGTTAAGGAGGATACTCTAGCCCGATATCTAGCCCGATGCCCCGATCTTAAAAAAATGCTCATTAATTAAAATAAACATAATTTTTGATGAAGATATACACTGAAATAATCAACTACATTATCTGAAGTTTAAACTAAACAAGTTACTATATATGAAAACGATAATTTAACAACAAAACTTACTATTTTGTGGCTCACGACGATGTTCGCTATTGACGATACGGCTGCGCGAGCAGTCCCGTGCTCCCGAGTAGACATTCATGTCGGCTAACACATGTGTGAGTAAAGTACGAAGATGCTGTGGATCATTTTTGGGCGAATTTTCAAATGTGGGCCACTGCGGGCTTTATTCGCCACAGGTACCTTATAAATATTTATATAAATAAATAAATAAATATGTATATATATATATATATATATATATATATATATATATATATATATATATATATATATATATATCCAAGCAACTTTATCCGCGGTGATTTTACGAACTTCACTATATTTTTCTTATTTTACTATAAGTTGCCTATTGTTCTCTTATTGAAACCAAATATTTTTCTTTATCTAATTTTCTTAAATGATTTCAAGTTTTCATATTTTTTAAGAATGGTTCAAGTTTCTCAGCTGTAGGTTACCAACGACCATATTATGCTTTTATAGAGTTTAAGTCTTCATGTTCAGCTTAGGATATTAGTTTTGGGAAAATTTCGCTTTATTACTAAACTTTCACATCTGGGTACGAACAAAGTGCTTTTTTACTATGAAAATGTACCTATTCACACGTCTCGGGCTGTTGCTGTAAAGTTCTAGAACTGAGACTTCCAAGTGCTCTCAGCGATTACTACCACTTGGTAAACTTGAAGAAATGGTTCGTTCGATAAAGATTAACTTCAAATGATAAAAGTAAAGCTATGATAAGGGCTCATTTTGTAAAGTTGGATAAATTGCATTATACTGAGGATATTAAAAAGCTGGAATGTATTGAATTTTGAGGTAACTAACTTTATAAAATATTAATTTCAAAAAAAAATCAGAAATTTTGCGAGGTTTGTCAAGCCAGGAGATGTTCTCGAACGACTCTCCTACGTTTTAAAAATTCAATTTTCTCTTATTTTTTTGCACTAGAATACCAATGAAGTGAATACCAATGTAATAACATCCTTATTCATCACATTGTCCTAATAAGTTTCCCCATGTGTTTCGTTTACATTCTACTTTCGTATGTAAAACTTTAAACAAATCTAATAGTATATGAGTCGTATGCATTTTGGTTCAATATCGACATTTCCATATTTTCGTTTTCCATTTATCCTTTCAATGTATAATTACATAACTTCTCAAATCACGTATTGCAATAACCAACTTTTATATCCCTATTATTTTATTATATATTCTATTAATTTCAATATATATGAAGCCCTATATAGGAATAATGATATTTATGAAGCCGTTGTTCTGAAAAACATACTATAATTTAAACATGTTTGTTTTTCTCCTTTATCAACCGAATGTTGCCAATTAACTTCTCACATTTCTGACGAAGCGCTACGAGTTAAGTATAAACAAATTTTTCATAAAAATAAACTACAGACCAAACCCGCTTATTGCGGGGGTTTTGCTCCTAAAAAGTGCCAGGAATATTGAGCCAACATTTGCTGGACTGAGATTATAATAAAATATGTTAAAAGGATTAATGAAGAAATATTTTTTCGAAAAACAAAACAAAGTTTTAATTGAAAGTAGATACAATAATAACTAAGAAATATCTGTCTGCAAAACAATGTCTTTATAATTAAAATATTTTTATTTTTAACATCATCTAAAAACTAGCTACGAGGGTCGTTTAATAAGTCCTTAGAAAATTCAAGGGATGGCGATCATAGTATCGGAAATGGTTTGTTTTTAGTAATTAAATTCATTATTAATTAAATTCATTATTCAATTATTCATTATTCACCAGGTAGCTGTCAAAGTCTCAGTTATATCTATCACATGGTTTTATTTTTACTGTCAATTGAAACAAGTATCTTTTGTTTATTTAGAAAAATGGAAAAGAGTGAGTTTCGAGTGATGATAAACACTTATATTTAAAAGGATTAACACCGAAAGAGATCAAAGCTGAGTTGGATGAAGTTCATGGCAAGTCTGCTCCTGTATTTGCAACTGTTTATAATTGTACATCCACAAAAGATGAACATCGTTCATTGGGGACGTCCAGTGGAAGTGAGTTCTTCCGAAATGATTGACAAAATCCACGGCGTGGTTTTAAGTGATCGACCAATCAAAGTGCGCGAAATAGTTGAGGCCACACGCTTATCGCAAGGTACAGTATTTTCAATTTTGCACGAAAAATTAGGTGTGAAAAAAAATTCGCGAAATGGGTGCCGCGTTTGCTCTCAGTTGAGAATAAACGCAGTCGTGTGGTTGACTCTGAGGCTGTTATGGCGCTTATTCGTCGCAATCCTGATGAGGAATGGAATTAAAGTTCGAATTATTACAACATCCACCGTATTCACCGGATTTGGCCGCCAGTGACTTTTTTATTTCCGAGCTTAAAAAAATATCTCAGCGGATAACGGCTCGCATCGAACGAGGAGGTCATGGCCCAAACAGATCCCTATTTTGAGGATCTTCCGAAATCTTACTTTTTAGACTTCTTAAAAAACTTGGAGAAAAGCTTGGGAAACTGTATTGAGCTAAAAGGAGATTATATTGAAAAATAAAAAACATCTACTTGTTTTTATATCATTTTCTAAGGATTTGTTGAACGTCCTTCGTATTTTGGTCTGCTTAGCTTTTTTTCGCAGCGTTTTGAAACTAAAAAAGATTTACCACTAAACACAAAATCAGTTTTTTCTAATTTCTCAGCGCAAGTTTCGCTAACAATGAGATGATTCAATCTAATCAATGATTAGTTCGTATTAGGTTATTAAAAAATAAACTTGTAGCTTTTTAATGTTCCAGATGTTTATTATAGATTTTACACTGCATACTCTTGAGAAAGTCTTAATAAGGCGAAACAAATGTGGTTATATCATAGTAAAATCTATAATAAAAATCTGAAACATTAAAAACCTACAAGTCTGTTTTTTAAAAACCTAATATTTACAAAATGCTTCACGAGGAACCAACTGCAGAATACATAAATATTAATAATTAGTTCAGTATTTCACACCAAAGGTTCTAAGAAAAATTGATCTCATCTATATAGTTTGAAGCCCATATTAAGTTGACTACCTTATCAGCAATAACGTGTGATATTGACCGGGCTTTAGGTAAAATTATTTAATATTTTTATTTTTCCACACTATATATTGGGTATATACTATCTATTTTGTGGTTCCTTTGGTTATTTTTCCTTCTATACGTGTCTTATATTGTATGTCCAATATTTTATTTTTTTATATTTTCTCTCATTTTTAATTTCCTAATTACCTTATTCAGCTAGTTCTCGAGTCTTTAACTAGTATGTTGTTTCGTTAAGTTTCCTACAAAGTATTTAATAAGTGTTTAATAAGAGATGGCGTTAGTAAAACATTTGTTAGTATGGACTAATAACGTCTATGGTGTTTTGAATGGCAACCATATACCATCAAAAGCCAGTTTGTTATTAATTGCCACTGGGTGAAGATATACGTTTTACATATCTTTGAATATATCGAATTTTGTACCAGAAAAAAACGTTTTGAGGGGAAGTTTAATAACCTTCTTTCATTTGAAGAAAACGGCTGCTGAAAGTTATCGATTGTTGATTGAAGCTTATGGTGAACATGCTCTAACTCAAAAACTGTGAACAACGGTTTAAATGCTCTAAAAGTGCTGATTTTGATACAAAAGACAAGGATCGTCGAGGACCACCGAAAAAGTTTGAAGCTGCAGATTTGCAAGTATTATTCGATGAAGAATCAACCCATACGTTGAAACATTTGTCAGAAGCATTGAATATTGCCGAATCCACTATTTCCGAACTTCTACGCGGAAGGAAGGAACATTGGTTTCATCTGAATTGAAGGAAAGAAACGTTGAAAGGCGAAAAACCGTTTGGAAAATTTTGCTTGCCAGACAAAGTAGAAAATGTTTTTTGCATCGAGTTGTGACAGGTGATGAAAAGTCGATTTATTTTGACAACCCAAACTGCAAGAAATCATAAGTAGACCCAGGCCAACCTTCAACATCACAACCAGAGCGCAATATACACGGAAAGAAGGCTTTGTTGTGTATTTGGTGTGATTGTAGGGGAGCTGTGTATTACAAACTGCTGAAACCTGGTGAAACGATTATTGGAGATAGATACCAACGACATTTGATAAAATTGAACCGAGCATTGAAGGAAAATCAATCACAATACGCTCAAAGACACAATAAAGTAATTTTTCAACATAACAATGCTCCGCACCATGTTGTAAAATATGTAAAGAACTATTTGGAAAACCTTAAATGGGACATCTTAATCCACCCTCCGTATTCACTCGACTTAGCCCCTTTGGACTACCACTTATTTCGATCGATACAGCTCGGACTTTTAGAACATCTGCATTCTTACGAAAAAGTGAAAATTTGACTTGATGAATGGTTGACTACAAAAACCAAGAGTTCTTTTGGCGCGTAAGATATACTTTGACAAAAAGAGGAGAAAAAGTAATAGCTATCTATGGCCAATAGTTTGATTATAAAAGTAATTTATTTTATTAAAGTATTTATTTTATTTATCGCTCAAATTTTGCAAAAAAATCGGCATTATTAACCGAAATATCTATTATATATGCTTGTTCTTCAACATACAGATCTCGCCTCCACATAATTATACCTCTCTGTTGTTCCCACGCAGAGAAGTATTTTTATATCCAATTATTTCTACCTTGCTTATTAAAAAACGACACTTGGTAGTCATATGTGGCAGTTCGTGTTATGGATCAATATTTTTTGTAGCATGTTTACCTTATTATTTAACGTAATGACGTCGTAATGCGTAATAGCGTCTTCTACTCGTTGAGTTAAAAATATAGTTAGATGGTGTACATAAATTTTTAGCATGATTTTGATGTTCATTTATCATTTCATTTCAGTTCATTTATCTTGAAAATAAAAATTATAATATTAGAATTGTTGAAAAAAATACTAATTACATTGGTCGACAAAATTCAATCTTTTTTGTCACACCAAAATGTCTGTCTAATTTAGATAGTGCTAAGGCCACCTAAGAAGAATATATTAATAAAAAAATTAAACACGTCAGGTTTCTTTGTGACATTCAGATATATATGTTTCTAAAATTCTACGAAAATATTCTTACATTTATACAATTATCCACTTATACACAACAATTATGATTTTCCTGAGTACTTATCTTCCGGTAAATCCCTTTTCAACTCTCAGCTCTTAGTAATCGGCTAACATACCACGACTCCATTTCCCTTGATATCACATCTCTATAAGGGAAATATCCTGGAGGAATTTCTCGCCATGTTCATCATTCACAGAACCCAGGTTTCCAGAGAAAAAATCCAAATGTGAGTCTAGGATATTCACTATCCATTAATATTCATTAATTAAATCTTTCTAATTATTAATTAAAATTAATTTAACGTTGTATTGGGAGAAAGTAGATTCCAGCCGTTTAATCTAGATCCCAAACGCTCAGTCTGTTTTTTACAATAAAGTTTTTTAAATGTAAATCACGTATCTAATCATTTAGGTCTTCTTGTGTCAATAAGTGTGGTTTTTTGAAATACTTGGTTCATGAGCTGGGTCGCACTCTGTCTTTAAGTTGTCGTCTTGATTAGCAGCAGCTTCTTGAGTTTTTAATGGACTTGGAGGTGTTGGCACAGGCAATTCGGCACTATGTGGTATTGGTCTTTTTGCAGATGATAGGTCTGGGTATTTTATGATGTGTTTCGACTTAGTTATGATATCCTTTACAGCAGTCAAACAAAAATTAAACTTAACCTAACCAAATCATTAATACAGCAAAAGGCATATGTCTAGATCCCTTGGCCCAACCCAACAGTCTCACACATGTTACACAACAGATATGTGAAACCCAGGATTTATCTTGATGACTCACAGAAAAACCAAAGTAACCCAAACAATGCTTCTTTACAAATGGTGTGAAATGTCGACGCTAAGAGCTAAAGGTTAATTTTCCACACATATAGCAAGAACTATCCGGGTGATTTAAACACTTTCGTGGCACATTGACCGCCTTAGCGAATATAAATATATTTAAAGTGGTTGACTATGATAACTATCTAACTTCAGAAATGAGTTTATTCAAACATAAACACGTATATGAGGTGAATTTGAATTTGTAGCTGTCACAAAACAACTGAGGGTGACTGGAAAAAAAAACATTTGTTTTTGTAATGAGAGTAGATAAGTACTATCAAATATCATTATAAAATACGTATGACAAAAACAGTGTTGATCAGGGTTATTAACTAAATTATTTTCTCAGGGGGTTATACGGGGTTTTCCTCAAATAATAATTAAGATTGTATATCTTTATAAAACATTGCATATCTTACGTCATCATCCTCCAGATTTGGAATGATGCGAAAGAAGCAGTTGAAGATGAACCTAGTTCAGGAAGACATTTTATATTATGCAATGAAGAAAACATTACAAAAATCAAGGATATTGTTCATTGATATATGTGTAGGAACGATGAAGATATTGCTGGAATATTATTTGGATCAATATGTTTAACAATTTGTTTGCTTGCCTCGTGCTTCTCATTTGGTTCTGAAAGCATTGACATTTTTTCAAAAACACGGTCATGTTGAAGATTTGTCTAGATTTGTTGGAATACTATTCATAGTTTTTGTATCACCACAAGACCCATTGGACACCGCAATAATCATTCCTGAATTTTTCACAAAAAATCAAATACCCTTCTAAAGAGACTTTATCCTATTCCTCGATTGAAGAAACCTCTTTGTGGATGCCATTTTAAGTCTATTGACGTCATTTAAAAGCGTTTGCTGGCCGCTTTGAAGAGAACACCAGAAGGCGAGTATAAAAACAGTTTTGAAGATTGGAAAAACATTAAAATAAATGTATTTCAGTGAGAAATCATCACTTTGTAGGAGGCAAAATAAATTTTGAAGAAAAACTATATACTTTGTATTATATTAAATAAGTCACCATAATTTTTCATCATAATCATAATAGTATCATAATAGTATACGAGCTCAAGCACAAATATATCCGTACGCCGTTAAATGTATCCAATACGCTGAAAATAGTATGTAGTATGGTCCAAAGGGTGATATTAAATAAACGTTTAAAAACATGATCTTAATCAAACTAAAATATATTTAAGATAACTTAAATCTAATAAAAACTTTTATGAATATACAACAAATAAATTCGTACTTCTATTGAGAAAGGTAATTAATATTGAGTTATATCTCGTTTCGCTTTAATTACGGCTCTCATTATTTTATTCATTGAGTTGATACATTTTTGACACTGTTCCTGTGTAATGGACTGCCAAATCTCAAGTAACGTAGATCTCAATAGTTTTTTTGTACGAGGAGACGATTCTTGAGCTGAATTTTGAAAATGCTCCAAAGATTTTCAATGGGGCTCAAATCAGGGCTACTAGAGGGCCAATCTAAAGTTAGTATAATGTTTCAAGCAAGCTATGCCTTGGTAATTCTTACTGTATGAGAACTAGCGCCATCTTGCTGGAAAATGTAACCATTAACTGTCTGCAGTTTTTGAATCTATGGTAACAAGTGATTTTCTAAAATTTGCTGGTACTTATTAGCATCGACAATAAAGATGAATCTATGAAATAAAGATTTCCAATGCCTTGGTTTGACATGCAGCCCCTTGAGTTAATCCTTGTGCGAATTTTACTGTTCTGTTTAGGCAATCATCATGAAATTCTTCGAAAACTTATTTCTTATGACGTTACATCGGTGATTACCAATACACACATCAAATTTACTCTCGCCGCTAAAGATTATTTTATTCCATTGGTCTTGGTTCCAAATCAAACGTTCTTTAGTTCACTAAATCGTAAATATCATTGAATGTTTACCTTGTAAAATCTGTATCCGAATTCTTTTATCCTTCTATGGCAAGTCATTATTGAAATATGCTACTTAGTGATATTTTCATTCATCTTTGATCGCCGTTGTGGTTTCACTTCTGTTTTTTTTTAAATTATTAAAGCGCACGATCATCGTAGGAAGAAGTTTTTCTAGGACAACCGGATTTTGGATAAATTTTAATACTGCCTGTTGTTTTACATCCTGAAATGATGTACTGTACGGTGCTCTTCGCTAAATTAAAATTTGTAGCAATTGTTTTATAAGAATTACCATCTTCGTAAGCTTTAACAATAGATGTTCATAAATCAGCACTCGGCGCACGTCCGCGAACCATTTTAATAAATAGTTGTCACCGACATGACAGTTATTATTGGCAACGACAACAACAATATCATTTGTTTTGGGTACACTTCTTGATTTTTAACAAATGTCAAAAAATTTAATCAAATTGTTACATGTGGGACTGGGTACCAATACTCATGACATTACATAAATATTAATAATCTGTTGTACTAATATTTTTCTTAAAACATAATTTGAAACTTGTAGGGTAAAAAAATAAAGATCAAAATTATTCTTACTTTGATGAATAATTTGGGAAGGATACAAGTTAATTTATCTTAAATATTTTTAATAATTTATGTAAATTAATTTTATGGCCCCTGGTACGACTACATTTGTGCTTGGGCTCGTATAATTGTATAAATTAGAACTAAAAAAACGTTTTTTAAGATTAAATACAGCAGTGAATTATATTGTAAAAACCGACCCCTTATCTCTGGAATACATATAAGGAACTATATCGTATTTACTTTATAAATTATTAATAGTTTTTGTATTACTTTATATTAATATAAATATAGGAACCAAATTAATGTTAGAGAGATAGATTTATATTTTCAAACTGTTTTTAAGCCGAAGGCTCTGCCGGTTCGCAGTTCTGAATATTCTATCATTAAGTTATAAATTGATTTGTGTAACAAATAATTAATGTTGCAATTTCGAGATATAACTAATTAAAGTTTGTTACCTGATACAATAAAGTGTTTTTTAAAAACCAAGTTTTCAAGTACAAGCAAATAATTGGCGCAGTCGGTAGGATACCTGAAGGCCCTTGTTAAAAGCTACGTTTGGAAGTTGCAAAAACCATTCCTAAAAGACGAGCAAACATTGGACCGTCAGTTTTAACTGTTCAAAAGGTACGATCTAGGAACCACAACGATCAACAATCCGGTAAGAAATATTGTTTGAATAGTATTTCCTTTCGATCCATTTATTTAGTTGTAAGAATTGATGCATATTAATTTACTTTTATAATTAATTGAGATATAAAAAATTGTATGTCATCATTAGACGCTATACTAGAAGATATTACCGAAAATTTTAGTAATTTAAGCGTAACTTCTTGTAGTAATAAGTTAATTTTAAGAAATAATTTTACGTGAAAAATTCGGTGACCGAACGAGTAGGCAAGTTCTCCAACAACAATTGACATTTCTGGTATGAAATAAAAATGAAAATGTATTTGACTTTATTGAACGCATTAAGGTACTAAAATCGCGTTTGAATCTTAAAATTTTAATGGATACATCAATTGACCATCCACTATAGTACTTATATCAAACGTCAATTCAGAATTAAGAACTTTTAATTTTACGAAATCCTCAAAAGTTGGAAGACGCAGCAGACCTAGTATTAAATCACTCATTCTTCGAACATCAGGTTAATTACAGAAATAACAATAATAATTATTCCCCAAATATGCGCCCTAAAATAAATGTGCAAACGTAAATGCAAACTCCACCTAACTTCTGGCAAAACCAAAATGCACATCCAATACAAAGACCTAACTGGCAACATCAATCTGCACAACAACAATTCAAATGGCCAAGTCAGCCTATAAACGTTCAACCAAGACCTGTACAACATCATTTCCCTACAGCAAAACAAGTATTTGGAAGACCTGTAAACGTATTTTCAAGAGAAAATTCACACAAACCAACTGGAACACCCATACCAATGTCCACAAGCAGTCGTATTCCCTCTATTCAACATAGGAATATGCCATTTAAGCAGACGCAACAAAATTTCTTTAATCAAGGTCAGAAACCCTCATTCATATCGGAAGAACTTCATCACGTGAATATCGACGATGATACCCAAGGCAGTGAACATTTTACTCGACCTGAGAATCAAGCAACCTCTTATGAATCACAAAATGAGATGAATTATTACCCGTATTCCTACGAAAATTATGGAAGTGAGAACGCAGAATACGATTACCACCAATACACTCAAACAATATCAGATTTCCAAACTCCAAATTTTCAGAAAGGCGAAGAAGAAAACCACCCGTCTTGGATTTAAATAATATTCAATTGAACTCCCTACCATACATTGACATCAAAGATCCTCCTGTAAAATTATTAATAGATACTGGATGTCATATTTCTATCATTCGACCTGCCATAGTAGGACATCATTTTCCACAATCAATTTATAAATCAAACACCCCAATAATCACATGCACGGGACGAGCAAATGCTCAATACAAAGCAAGAATACCCATCTTTAAAAATCTTTACCCTTGTTTAGACAACTTTGAATTCACTCTTTTCAATTTTCACGATTATTACGACGGAATAATAGGTACAAGAGATCTTCGAAAGCTAGGTATGAATATCGACCTGATTAATCAAGTATTATATAATGGTAAAATAGAAATTCCACTAAAATATCGGACAGACTTTGATACTCAAACTTTGGAGATACCACCTAACTCGAGTATTATCAAACGAATAAATACGGATTTACCAGAAAACACTGAAATTATTATACCCAACACAACATTCGGAAAAGCCAAGATACCTTCACTTCTGACACAGGTAAAGAACGGTACAGTTACGTTAGAGATTAGAAACGCTAGCTCTAAGTCAGCTTTAATTCAATTTGATCCCACCTCAATCAGACAATTAGCCTGTAAATTTGAAAAAGAAGCATTTGAATGTTTTTCCTGTGAAGAAATCACTTCTGGTTATACATATAATGACGACAACGACGAAAAATTCACCTTTTCTTTAATAAGAACCGACCACCTCAATTCAGAAGAGACCAAAGAAATTAAGAAATTAATATTGTCCTTCACAGATATATTTCACCAACCTGATGAAAAATTAAGTTTCATTAATCAAGTTAAGCATGAGATTAAGACTACAGACGATATCCCAGTTTATTGCAAATCATACAGATACCCTTATGTACACAAAAAAGAAATTCAAGAACAAATCATTAAAATGCTAGATGAAGGAATAATTAGACCATCTATGAGCCCTTGGTCATCACCAGTATGGATTGTTCCAAAAAAAAATTGATGCAACAGAAAAACAAAAATGGCGTGTCGTCATAGATTACCGTAAGATCAATGAGAAGACTGTTGACGATCGATACCCTCTCCCAAATATATCAGATATCCTTGACAAGTTAGGGAGATGTCAGTATTTTACCACATTGGACCTGGCATCAGGATTTCATCAGATTGAGACGCATGAAGAATCGATACCTAAGACAGCCTTCACCGTTGAGCATGGACATTACGAGTACACTAGGATGCCGTTTGGCTTGAAAAATGCTCCTGCTACATTCCAGCGCGTCATGGATAATGTTCTTAAGGATTTACAAGGAAAAGTCTGCCTCGTATACATGGATGACATAATTGTTTTTTCTGCCTCGTTACAAGAACATATAAATAATTTAAAACTAGTATTTCAAAAATTAAGAAAACATAACCTGAAGATACAATTAGATAAGTCGGAATATCTATGTAAAAGCGTTGAATTCTTAAGACATATCATCACACCCGAAGGAGTAAAACCGAATCCGAAGAAAATAGAAGCCATCAAAAGATTCCCCATACCTCGGACAGCGAGAGAAATTAAATCATTTTTAGGCCTAATTGGTTATTACCGTAAATTCATAAATAATTTTGCCAAATTAGTAAAGTCAATGACAAATTGCCTTAAAAAGAATCAAAAAGTCGAACATAATCATGAATTCGTAGACTGCTTTGAAACATGCAAAAAAGTCTTAACTAATGACCCTATTTTGCAATACCCGGATTTTAACAAAACCTTTAATTTAACTACAGACGCATCGAAGTATGCAATTGGTGCAGTTCTCTCACAAGGACCCATCGGAAAAGATCTTCCTGTGGCCTTTGCATCTAGAACCTTAAACCCTGCAGAAACAAATTATTCAACAATAGAGGAAGAACTGTTAGCTATAGTATGGGCTGTTAAACACTTTAGACCTTATTTGTTTGGAACTAAATTTAAAATCATAACTGACCATAGACCCCTTCAATGGCTCTTTTCAATTAAGGAACCAAACTCCAAACTGGTCAGATGGAGACTTAAATTAGAGGAGTATGATTACGAGATAATTTATAAAAATGGAAAACAAAATACAAACGCTGACGCATTATCTAGAGTACAGCTGAACCATTTTGAAGAAGAACCGAATGATTCTAAAGGTCAAAACGACCAACTATCAACTTTAAATAACTTAGACCCTAATGAAATTCCCACGTTAACAGAAGAAGCATTAGAAACAATATTAAACGCACTTCAGCCATCCGAACAACCGCAAGAACAAAAAATTAATATTATATCTGACATACAAATTAGACCACCTAATGAGCTACCCACTGATTTAGAAACACAGCATTCAAACATCGAAAATCCAGTACTAGGAGCCCCATACACTGAAAAACCCTTGAATATATTCAAAAATCAAATATTATTTAAAGATCAAGATGAAAGTAAATTACGAGTACAAAAAGAATACATCTTCAACAAGAACAGAACCGTTATAGGACTACCTAAACATACAAACGAAGAAGATATAATTAAAATAATTAAAGAAGACTTTGTCCCAAAACAAACATATTGTTTACACTTTAAGAATAAAACTTTCGAAGTCCATATATTGAATACATTTCAAAAATATTTTAAACATGGGTCATTTAATCTACTAATATCAAATACACTTTTGGAAGACATCATCGATGAAAATGAACAAAGACTAAAGTTAAAATATTACCATGAAACAAAAACGTCGCATCGTGGAATTAACGAAAATCTGACAGCCATTAAGAAACATTATTATTGGCCTAATATAGACTCTGACGTTAGAAATTATATTAACCTATGTGACATATGCCAAAAATCCAAGTACGAACGTTACCCCAACAAACTAATATTTAAGCCAACACCAATTGGATATGAACCTTTTAATCACATTTATATGGGTATATACAAGACCCATGGTCAATCGTTCCTTACATTAATAGATAGCTTTTCCAAACTAGGACAAGCGTATCCAATAGTGACCACCAATTCTACAAAAATAGCCGACAAATTGTTAATTTATATTAATCATTTTGGACTTCCTTGTAAGATAACTACTGATAACGAACCAGCATTTAAAAGTGGAACAGTACAAAATTTTTGTTCACTTCATGGAATTGAATTACACTTCATAACACCTTATAATCCAAATAGCAATAGTCCCATAGAACGTCTACACTCTACTTTAGCAGAAATAATATTAACGTTGAAAAATGAAAACCCCTCTGAAAAAATTATTAATTTAATGAATTACGTCTTATTGTCTTATAATAATTCTACACACAGTGCACTAAAATATACACCCTTCCAAATAGTTAGAGGTAAATTAGATTATAAAAATCCACTTGAAACCACTGAGGAACAACGAGTATCTAATTAAATGGAAAATCATTATAATAACATCCAAAATATAAACAAATACATTTTTAACAAATTAATAACCAAGCAATGTGATTCTTTAGAAAAGCAAAACGCAAATAGAAAAGAACAAATTCCATTTTCATCAGAAAAACCAACTTACAGAACCACAAAAATTTCGCGATTAGACAAGAAAACTAATAAATTTACACCAGTTGTTGAACCAATTATTGACCAAGACAACGTAGTAATATCGGGAGATAAAAGATACCATAAAAGAATTTTAAAACCCCAACGCTATACGAGATCAAATCTCGAGAAGTAATAATACTCGAAGTAATTAAATAACAATTAGCTTATTGAAACAGAAAGATGCAAAATCATGAATGAATTCTAAACCGAAACCTTATCAATATGTGTTAACTAAAAGGAATTCATTAAAAATATATCATTTTAAGTACATTTAAAAAAATCAACCATGAATAAGTTCGTATGCATCTTAACTTATTATGCATATAATGCATGCAACTTAGTATGCATCTTAACCCCATCCTTGTCCTTAACCTTATCTTCACCTTATGCCTGATTACCGTTCAACAATAAAATTACCACATGCGGAGAGTGCCGCAAATCAGTAATGTTTCCTGGACTTATGAATGGACTCGACCCAGTGAAGCAAAAGAAAATTCAAATTCAAGCTTAAGGAGGGAGGAATTATATTGTAAAAACCGACCCCTTATCTCTGGAATGCATATAAAGAACTATATCGTATTTACTTTATAGATTATTAATAGTTTTTGTATTACTTTATATTAATATAAATATAGGAACCAAATTAATGTTAGAGAGATAGATTTATATTTTCAAACTGTTTTTAAGCCGAAGGCTCTGCCGGTTCGCAGTTCTGAATATTCTATCATTAAGTTATAAATTGATTTGTATAACAAATAATTAATGTTGCAATTTCGAGATATAACTAATTAAAGTTTGTTACCTGATACAATAAAGTGTTTTTTAAAAACCAAGTTTTCAAGTACAAGCATATAATTAGTATCTTCTACTCGTTGTGTTAAAAATATATTTACATGGTGTACATTAGATTTTAAGATGATATTGATAATTAGAAGTTCATTTATCTTGAATGTCATAACTATATTAGAATTATTGAAAACAATACTAATTATTACCCAAATTATTTTCCCACGGGATGATAGGGGGTTTTCCTCAAATAATAACAAAGATACATTGCATATCTTACGTCATCACCCTCCAGATTCACACAGGATAACGTTTCTTTCCATTAACTAGTTCGTAGGGCAATCGTCTCTCTCCCCCGACATGGGATCGACCTTTTATAAGGACAATATTTATGGTTTCTATTATAAACGAAATTTGGACAGCAAATAGGCAAGCGATAAAAGTTGACAACTAAATATGTTTTCGTGAGAGGGGATGCGTCGTGTTTTGAAAAAGGCGGTCGTCATCGTTCGATACGAGGACGCGATACGGTTTTTATGATGAAATCATCGGTGCAGGGACCCCGTTTGCCTGGTCAGAATTGGTTTTTGTTGCTGGCGCTCCCCAGAGGCAATCGGACGCAACGGGAATGTCTATTTTGCAAGGGTGGAATTGTACGGATGGTATAGTGTATCGTTACGTTCGATGTATACATTTCTAGAAGAATAGTTGATGAATGGTCCTTAATATTTCTAGAAGGGGGTATCACCAATTCACATTAATAATTCTCCTTCATATTGATGAACACTGCAATAAATATGTCATATTAATTTAGGTGTTCTTCTTGTATATGTAAACTACACTTATTCATACATAAACACCTACATTGGCGAAAAAAAGTATCTGAAGAAACCGATTTTGTTCAATTTTGTTCCTTTTATCTGCATTCAATTTGTAACGTTATATCAACAGAAACTACACATTATTCTAAACAAAACTATACCATAATTAAAGTAGAATATGAATTTTTTAAAACAATAGTTACAAAATATGTGTACCAAAAAAATGTGTCAGCAAATAGAGTACCTATTTTTAATGGAAACAAAGTATTTGAGCAGTTGCTTTTGTTGATTTCATTAACTTTAAAAGTAATAAATAAACTCATTACATAAAATGAAATAAAGAATTCCATCTTGATAAGTTATAAAGCGGGTATTGAATGTTATTTAATAATAATGACTAGAAAAAGTCAAGAGGTATCTTTGGAGGCTTAGCGGAAGATATGTTTTCGAAAATACATGGCATACAATTGCGGCGCGGCATATTACCAATAACTTAAGACATAATGTATTTATCTGCAGTACATTACATAGTGAAGAAGCATGAAAGATCTGACCATATTGAAAACCAAAAGAGGAAAAGACGATCAAAAGGACTATCAGCTAAACTTTAGTTATCAAGTACAAGAAGTAGATATGTGATGTTATTCCTTCTTGTATTGGAGTAAATACCATGCTTTTATATACAGGAGTGTCCTGAAGAAATACTTCAAAATATATACTACGTGACATAGAAATACGAACACCCAGTTAAAACGATTTAATGTCAATAATAACTTACATAAATAATTACAAGGTTATGGTAAGCAAATAATTAAAATTGCAGCCCAATATGATAAACTTTAACCGCTGTTACCTTTAATAATAATTTGATGCGCCATGGTTTGTTACACACTCAATGCTTCTCGGCACTGATCTGATGGGGTGATTAATATCCTCCTAGGGTACCTCATTCCAAGAGACTTCTACCTCATGTCGATATGCCACCAATGTTAAAGGGGGTTGTTGTAAACTGACTTCTACCGATCATCTCCCATACATGTTCGATTAGCTTTAAATCGGAAGATGTTGGAGGCCTTGGCAGTACATTAATTTGAGCATGATCGAAGTAGTTCAATGTAACTCTTGCTACATGTAGCCGGGTATTATCTTGTTGAAAAATTGGGTTTGGGAGTGTCCTTAAGTATGGTATGAGATGAGGGTCCTCATACCTCATCATGTTTCCTCTGATGACCACTAGAGGTGACCTAGAGCAATGGCACCCTCTACCATAATCCCAATAGTGTGATGAGCATGTTGTTCATCAAAAAATTGTGGATCTCGTCGTTCACCACATCGTCTTCTCACTCTTGCCCGGCCATCATGCATGTCTAAACAAAATCGAAACTTGTTACTAAATACTATTGTGTTCCATTCGTGGACCCACAATAGCCATTCTCTACACCACTCAACATCGATTGCATTGATGCTATGGAGTTAGAGGAGTTAGAGGTAGCGCCCAATGCGGACGATATGAAAAAAGTTGAAAACTTCTTATCGGACGATAAACACTGCGCATTCCTATGGGTCTTTCGTGTTCTGCAAACCATTGATTTGAAATTGTCTTAATGGTACAGAAGCGGTCTCTTACAGCCGAAAACTTCGCGCGGAGATCTTGGTGTTCTATTGTTCTTCTGTGATGTCCTGTACCCCTGACTCGACATGTACGGCCTTCTCGAAGCCATGCCCTACAACATCTTAACACAGTATCTAGACTTCTATTCACTCTGTCAGTTACTTCCCGAAAAGACAGACCACCCTTTCGTAGTTCAACTATCCATTGTCAAGCTCGGTTAGTTGAAAAAAGTTTGCGTTTCTTCGCACAAGAGGCATTGTAAACAATTGAAAACAACGTTTAGGAACCCACTGCGAAAATTGGATATTTACTGCAGCTGCAAATTTAACCTAGTGTCCATGCAGCGCAAAAATCCTCATAACAAATAATTTAAAAATTAACAAGGTTGAGAATTTAATCACATTTTGTTTTTGCCATGGTAAACATATACACAAAATATTATTAAAATTTAATCATTTTTACTTTCAGACCACACTAGATAAATCGCTGTTATGAAAATAATTGTTACCGATCACCAAGTTCAGACAGGTTTTTAAAATGTTGGCTTGCCACCCCTCCAGAGAGGTAGCCAACAGTGTTGCCAAATCGTTCGCTACATCACCAGTATTATTATTTTATTTATAGACTGGGGACACTATGTGGGACTCTGTGCTTAGAGAGTAATGTGTCCCGTTGTTTAGTCATATCTGCAAGCTCGCCTAATCTCATATTTCACGAGGATAATACCAAATTGCACGTAACTCGTCAAGAAGTGTAATTTTTGAAAGAGTCTGAGATACTGACACTACTGGTTGCTGAGATCCCCAGATTTATTACCAAGAAACATTTATATAATAACATGTCTCGCAGAGTCACATATTGTTATAATTAATAACCATGGTAGATACTCTCACTATTATTTCTTTTTGTTTTAAATGTAAATTGACGTTATGTCATTTGTCATTTTTAGTACTTCATAATACCAACATGATATATGCCAAAATATCAAATTTAGTCCAACAAAATTTGATATTTTGGCTAATAAAACTGTTCTATTTTCAACAATGTAAGTAGGAACTGATCCAGGCTGTACATTAGGGTGTCCGTTATTTAACAAGTTGAACCATTAATTGATTCACTGATTCTAATTTTAATGACTTAGGAAATTGAACTTTTTAGAAAAAAGTTCTCTTATCAATTTACCATAAAATTACTTATTCAAAAGTTGTTCATGGTCGAAGTTGAGTTTATGGTCGATTTGCCTGCTTGTGCACAAATTTAATCTAGTATACTAAAAAGAAATTATTTATTATGAATCACATAATTATAGCTTACTGACATCTATAATATTTTTCTAAAAACATAAAGCTTAGTGCATTGTGTCTAAATTTGTTAACTATCAAATATTCCATGAAAACGTTGTGGATATTGTTTTTTACTTTTACGATCATCTAAAATGTAGGCGATTACAGTGATTAATATAAATTTAGAATATTTCAAATGGTTTCAAAGTAAAACTTTTAAGCCAAAATAGTTTTTAGCATTCAATGTCGATAAAACATTTTTAGATTGATGTTGATAAGTGGTCGGATAATCAAGTTTATACAAGAGGTTTGATAATTGTTGAAAATTTAAAAATAGTCAATGATCCCGCCGAAAGGGCTGAATTGATCGAAGAATATATTAATATTCTCATTAAACACGAATAGAGAATTAGAGGTCAGATCTGGTAAATATTGTGGACGCTCCAATAATTCGTAGTGTAACTACTTTAATTTGGCCACTGCAGGAATATCTCTGTGAGCCGGTGTATTGTCTTGATGAAAAATATGTTTTTCTTCGCTAATCCAGTTTCCGGTCTTTTCTCACGAATTTTTACATCCAATTGATCCAAAAGGTTTGAGTAATACTGTACTGTTATTGATTTAACCAGTTTGAAGGTAAGCAATTTACAAAATGACACTTTGGCTGCTTCGGAGCTGAACAGCCGAGTGGGCTCAGTTCACTCTGCGGTTTGTTGACGCAGTTCAGGATCATAGTGGTAAACCTAAGTCTCATTTATAGTTACAATAAGACGTTTAAAATCTATTTTATTCTTTCGAAAAAGATTCAAATGTTAGAATTTAACAAAAGCGGCATCCACCTTGCATATAGCTTTCTCAAACCCAATTCCTTTTTAAAAATATGAAACACCCATCAGTTGGGATATCCATGGGCCTAGCCATTTCACTTAAAGTCAATGGTTTGTCATCCATAACCATATCATGTATAGAATTAATTATTTGTTGATTAGTTGCACTTATTGGGCGTCCAAAACGAGGATCATCATCCAGGCTTATACGACCACGTCGAAACGCACCTGTGCACTTGTAAATCATTGTTTTTGAAGAAGCAGACTCCCCTAATATAGTTACCATTTCACTATGAATTTCCATTGCCTTTTACCATTGCCACTGCACGATTCTCAATATTTCCATTTTAAAAAACGTTGCAACGCACCTGCCCACTTACAAACCATTATTTTTGAAGAAGCAGACTCCCCTAATACATTTACCACATAATACACTATGAATTTCCATTGCCTTTTACCATTGCCACTGCGCGATTGTCAATATTTCCATTTTAAAAAATAAACACTGATACGTTTATTTTAAGCTGCTGTTAAGACTGACTTCTTGACACCTCACGTATGTTCATATGAAGGATGAAACTTCAAAATGTAGTAGTAGTATATATATATATATATATATATATATATATATATATATATATATATATATATATATATATATATATATATATATATATATATATATATATATATATATCCAAGGCATTAATAGTTTTAATGTCGAAGATTTAACATAACCCCGAAGATAATAATCCAAAGGTATATAATATATATAAATCTTAAACATTTTTTTTAGTCTGATATAAGCTGACATAAGTTGAAAATTTAGGAAGTTCGTTTGATAAAAATCATCCTGGTTAATAACGGGCTCGGTTAATATCGATGAGATTTTTTTTCTTTTAACCTATAATTTCGTAGCGAAAATAAAAGAAAATCCACTTTAACCTTGAATAACTTTTGAAAAAGTATTTTTATCGCAAATTGATAAAAAAACGTTCAATTCCCTACAAAAATATGTAAAAGATATTGCTGTATAATTACTTGTTCAAGAGAAAAAAATATATATAAAAAGTAAAAAAAAATCCTATGTTATTTAAATGAGAAATGTATAGTTTTTTTGGCAAGTTTTAATATTAATTTTAAGAATTTTCAGTCACTATTTGTTGTGATACAGCTGTATGTATCACAACAAATAGTGACATTTAGTAATTTTATGGATATTTGGAATATACTATCATGCTATGTATGGTAATTTTTTGTTCATGTAAATGTGCCTTACCGCCTAAGATATAAACTAAAAGTCAAAAATGAGAATCAACTTAAGTTAAACAAGTTATGTCCGGTACCATAAGAAGTCACTGGAGTCAATGGCAACTAAAATACAGCTATCAAATATATTCATTTCAAATTTGTTGAAAGCTTTCTAGTCAGTGGTGAGATGCTCACGATACTTTTAACACTGAAAATTGTATAACAACATTCTTAAAATACATTTTTTTTAATGTGAGTTTCCAAAGTTTATTAATAAGTTTTACTAATAATTAATGCACTTTTTACATTCCTTTTATCTAGTAAACAAGCATCTGTCGCTTTTAACTCGTTTTAGGAAAATAACATAGAAAAGAATATCTCAAGCATTATATACTAGTATTCGATTCGAGTTTAAATTTCACACATTTTAGCGTTAAAAATGCATTGGAGTAATGGTAAAAATGCGAAGGGAGTGGATAAAAATCGTTTGCGGTTCATTTAATGAATATGTATGTGTACGTGCAAAAATTTCCAAAGTAGTTTAAGGAAATTCAAATATTAGTTTTTCATATATTATGATAAGATAAGTAAAGAAGAGTATTCGTACATTTGGTTATTAAATTCCATGCGTTTGTTACATATTTTTGTCTATATCTATAGCTCAAGAATTATTCTTGGGTTGAAATTTGATTGTGTTGAAAGAAATGTCTGAGCTTGTGAAGTTTGCTAGGAACAGTCTAAGGAAAAACAGTAAAACTATTTTTTTAAACTCTGTATAGACGGAACTGCTTGACATCCTATTCGTCTGTCAATATGTTAATATAAAAATTGTTAAATTTTACGTTGGTGACGATAACGAAATATCTGAATGAAAGCATGGCTCCACTCCAGAAACCAATCTAATATTTAAAAAATTAATCATTCGGTCCAAAACTTGAGGGATTATATGGTTTAATGAAACCACAATAAAAATGAAGTTAAAAAAAGCAGATATTAGTGAAATTACTCCAAAAGTGATCAAATACAAAGTTATTATTGTTGTTACTTATAACAGTAGAGTCTCTCAGCAAAAATAATAGCAAGCAAAATAATAGTAGCATAGCTTACAAATACAAGAAATACAAGAAAATATGTTAAACACACTGGAAGAAACATAATACGGATATTATTTATTCAAAGACAAATAAAAGAAAAGAATATAAACAAGAACAAAAAACGCCATATATGTTTTGCAGATTTACAAAAAAGGGTCATGAAAAACAACTCAGCCCAGTTGTAAAAGTTTTTGTCTGGTCGGCGTTGTGTGTGCAAGAATCTTTTCAAGAAAGCAAGAAAATTTTCATCTCAATGGTCGTGTACATTAGCAAAAACAAAAATCCCTACATTCGCCTAAGGTCAATGTATGGGCTGCAATATCAGTGCGAGGAATAATCGGCGCGTACTCCTGCCCGTAAGATGGCAGAAGACGAGCAATTACCGTCAATTCAAAGCGTTATGTAACAATTTTGGACAATCTTTTGGTACCTGAACTGCAAATCTTAGTTGGTTATAATCAAAGAATATGGTTTCAGCAGGATGGAGCCACGTCACATACTTCCAACACGTCTCTGCCACTAGTTCGTGAAATTTTCCCAAACAAGTTAATCTCCAGGAAAGGTGATATAAATTGGTCTCCATGTTGTCCTGATTTGAGCCCTATGGACTTTTTCTTAAATGTGTATTTCATTAATTTATAAATGTTTTTCTGATGGACGTTTCTCTTTTATTTATATCGTTATATCAAAAAGAAACTTTCTTTTTGGGACACCAGTTACATCGAATAACTTTCTATAGAACAATCTATTTTTCATCATCACCTAACCTAACAATCCGTTTTAAAAATGGATCGATTTCGTTACGCTTCAATAAGAATCGTAAGTAGAAATTCGGTCTGTCAAATTTTTCTTCATTAACTCATCTGGCACCATTGCATGCCTTATTAACCATTCCAAGTTGAAGTAATCTTCTTGCCACTATTTGCTGGTTCATTCCAAGAATTTCTTCGACCTTTCGAGTTGTTCTATGCCGATTACTTTCAATTAAAGCCAATATTTCGATATCATCAGCTTCAGCCGGTTGTCCATAATGCGGTGCATTTATAAGATTAAAATAGTTTACAGGAAACTTTCTGAACCACTTACGGCACGTAGAACCGTCAACGAATCATATAAAGTTCATACAATTTATTTTTCGTCTGGAAAACATTATTGCGTAATATATTGATGTTCCTTGTTTTCTATAATTTTTAATGCTTAACAAAAATAAAAATCATAACCAACTAACCTAATTTATTTCCCAAGTGCTCACTGAAATTGCTTTTGCCATACATCAAAACTTTAAATCTGTACACTAGATAGTACTTCGGTTTTGTGATGTAATGCAATCTAGCACCAAAAACGAGACTTTTGTATCAACCAAATACAAGCAGAATTAATGAGGCTCATATAAGATTCTTAAAGAAAACAGAAGGCAAAGCAAGAAAGGCCAATTAAGAATAAAATATATAGAGAAACCCTAAATAATAAACTGATGTTGACTATAAGTCACGACGAACCAGAGGATACATACACAGTATGATGAAACCAGGGGGCACGTACACACTATATCTGAAAGAAGTCTCACAGGAGATAGAGGTATTCAGCGAAGGGAAGGTAATGGAACTAGTTGAAGATAAAATAGTTGGATAAAGAAAAACACTCATTCCTTACAAACTGACGCCCTTACGGTAGACAGACAGAATTAAATCAAGTAAAACAAAAACGAATCAGCTCAAATAAAAAAAGATAAATAAAAACTGCTGTGGTTGAAAGAGAATTGTTCTTAAGGTGTTATGAATTGGTCAAACAAATCTAATGTGGTGAGGATATGATGTATTTTAGTAAAAGTACATGATGCAACCTAATTTGCATCGGATGAATGATGACTGTTAATGTAATAGATTGAAATGCGTGAAGACAAACTGCCAAACGAGTGATTTCTTGGCGTTTGGAAAATCGTATGAAATTAAATTGGATAATTTGAGAGAAAGGCTTATTGATGGTTGAGATAATAACCGGAGTGAAAGGCTAGTTTTCTACATTTTATTGCTTATTAAAACTGTCATTAACAAATGAACTATTCGCCAGGAAGTCAATTTGAAAGACATATAAAACCGTGCCCTATAAATCATTCAGCGTTCCCGTAATTCCAATATTAATTTCCCTCCCGAATGAAAAATCGCAAATATAGTCGGCGCTGCAACGCGATCCCGAGCTATCGGTAAAACTTGGAGAAAAATCAATTTTGCCCTATCGCGCTCCTTCTGACAACATAATTCCGCCAGTACCGCCCGTCGGACGTCCGCGATATCAATCAGCGCCGGATACCCTGACAGCCGGTCGTTATCTCGCGGACGATGCTGGCCGATCGTTACGTCGCTGCTAAATTGCAGGATAAATGCTTAATTACGTGAGTTGGGCTGGGACTACGGTCGCTGTATTGTCGCAGGAGACTCGCCCCAACACACAATCCACCCTCATCTTTTAGGGGTATGAATGCATCTGCTGCCTTGATTAAATTTTTGGCTATCGGTGTATTATGAAGACATTTTTTCCCAATGTTATCGTTATATGTAAATATGGACATGCCTGTTTTTGATTAGATTTTATCATCATTTGTTACAGCATAATTACAAAAATTAGGCTGTCCTGAACATCGAGATATATCTTAATATATGAATATATATATACACACATACACACACACACAACAAAAGACTAAGGCTATCTCTATGCAATAATAATAAAAATTTAAATATTTAAATTATGCATTAAAGTTATGTATAGGTTCATATGCTAAAACTCGAATAGTTTTTGCTTGATAAAACTTAATATAGTATATAGATAAATAGATATAGTAAAGATATATAGATATAGTATATAGATAAAAAAGTAGCGATAAAAATGAATAAAAACAACAGCTGCAAAAAAAATAAAATTCGTTTATTCCGTTGAATTTTTATATTAACCTTTTTCTGCCATTCTTTTTCTTATAAACCAAATGGAAAATATTATATTTTACATTGAAAACATTGTATTTTCTAATGAAACGACAACCTTTAACTTTACAAGATATGAATCGAGCAGTAGGCCTCTTTGAAGCGGGCATGCGGCAAGCCGAAGTAGCTGAGCGGATAGGTGTTTCACAAAGTCATATCCGTCGGCTATGAAGACATTTTAGAGAAACAGGAAGTCCTGTTGAACAACATCCAGGACGAGGACGGTGTACAACTGCAGCTCAAGATAGATTTTCAGTTTTAACTGCAGGAAGATGATCTACAATAACAACAGCCAAGTTGGTTACGGAGTTACAACGGACACATAACTTGATCGTTAGTCGAGATACTGTATGAAATCGTCTCCATAAAGCCAATCTCCATTCTCGACAATCGCTCAGATGCCCATTTATCTCAAGAGGCAATCGAGGCGCAATATTAGACTGTTATCGATAATATCACTGTTTTGTTTACTGATGAGTCCACATTTGGATTTTATTCCGATTCGCATCGAATAAGAGCGTGGAGACGACCCGGAGATTTGGAACGATTGATGGAACTCCAGGAGCTGCATACCTTCAAAGGTGGTACTGTTATGGTATGAGGTGGAATAATTATTGGCGATAGAACCCAGCTCATTTTTCCAAATGAATTTTTGACAGCTCAGCAATATTTGAATAATATTCTCCAACCCATTGTGCATCAATTTGCTAGTGCTGTTGATGAGAACTTCCATCTTATGCATGACAATGCTCATCTACATACAGCGCCTGTTGTGGTAAATTGGTTAATTAACGAGGGAATTGACGTATGTTGCCATGGCCAGCACAATCTCCGGACCTGAATCCAATAGAGCATGCATGGGACATGTTTCAAAGAAGAATTACCCCACACATGTCCAACATTCCAAATGCTTTTGAATTCAAGGAGGTTTTAATAAGAGAATGGACACGTTTACCGCAAGAAGATATAGATCACATTATTTTTTCTACGAACAATAGGTGTAGAGCTATTATTAACCACAGTGGAAGTCATACTCAGTATTAAAAATTGTTTGATGTTTGCTTTCTCAAAACTTTTATGTATGCCTTTTTTTAAACACTTTTTAATTATATAAAAAACTGCTTTATTTTGTTACATTATTTTGTTACAAAATATACTGTTGTATACAAAATATACTGTTGTGAATAAATTCCAACATTTATAAAACAAACCTTAGGCTTTTCTTGTGTGTGTATTAAGTCCTTATTGATTCTTGATTATCGGAAAGTTTTTGACAGCTTCAAATGGGATAAATTATGGCAAAATCTGCAGGAAATGGGAGTATCACATCATCTGGATGGCTTAATTTATCATCTATACGAAAAACACAGAGCAGTGGTGAAAATATACCAGCGGTGAAGATCGAATAGGCGATTACGTCAATAAAGTAACCAAACAAGGATGCATCATATCGCCAATTCTATTCACTGTTTATGGTGAATATATCATACGTAGAGCCCTTGAGGATTGGACGTTCGGTGTCAGTAATGGAGGCATTAAAATAACTAACTTAACACATACCGATAACACTATACTTCCAATATCGACCAGGGAACTGACTCTCAGTGGCATTAAAATATCAAAAGTACGTACTGTTTTTAATCTACTCATAATGATACTATTTTATTCTGAGTGGCCATTTAGCTTGTTTATTTTTGTTGTTTGTTCAATTAAAAAAGTTAGTAAACAAAACCTGGAAGATGTCACCGCCAAAACGATCGCGTTTAAATAACCCGAACCCTTTTTGTTGCGTTTGTGGCGAGTATAAGGTGAAAAAGTTTCGAAAACCCAGATTGGATTGAGTTGATAACCATGGATTCCAAACAAAATTTGCAAAATGTGTAGTGAACATCTAAGACAATGGACGAATGGTAAAATAAGTCAATTGAAGTTTAGTGTGCCTATGATTTAGAGGAAACCAAAAAATCACTAAAGTTTAGTGTGCTTATGATTTAGAGGAAACCAAAAAATCTCTACGATGACGTTATTTTTGTTTAGTTAAGTTACATGGTATTAACTGAAAAAAAATACCTATCCCGATCTGGTGTCTGCTAAAAGACCTGTTTCTCATTTAGAAGACGTCCCTGTTCCAACTTTTCGTGGACTGCCTGATCTTTCAGATACAAAATGTAGTACATCCGAAGATAGGCAAGCTTGTATTAGCAAAGAAAGTGATAACTTTGAGGCTACGTCATCAAAACCCCTACTTTTTACTCACGACGCTTTAAGTGACCTTATCAGATACCTTAACCATTCTAAAAAAGATCAGAACTGTTGGCATCCAGACTCAAGGAGAGGAATTTACTTTCTCCAAGTAATATAATTATATGTTATCGTACTTGAGAAAAAGAACTGCTTCCGTTTTTTTGCTCAGAAAATTATGTCGTTTTTTGTAATGATGTCGGTGGTCTTTTATCAAAACTGGGTTTCTTGAACTACAGGTCAAATTAAAGGAGACTTTTTATAGATAGTTCCAAGCGGAGTTTGAAATGTGCTTTGCTACATAATGGTAATAAGCATGGTGCGGTTCCCATTGCTCATTCCACTAAATTAAAGGAGGAGTATGAAACCATACACTTTTATGTTGGCGAAACTCAAGTACCATGATCATAAGTGAGTTATATGTGTTGATTTAAAAATGATAAACTTTTTATTGGATCAAAAGTGGTTATACGAAATTTCCATGTTTTCTCTGCTTGTGGGATAGCAGAGTTAAAAGTGAGCATTGAATTAAAACAAACTGCCCCGAATGAAAAGACTAAACAGTTTGGAAATAAAATATCATAAATATAGCGTTAGTTATTGGAAAGAAAATAAGTTTGCCTTCGTTGCACTTAAAATTAGGACTAATGAAACAGAATGTTAAAGCATTGCATAAAAATTGTTTCTGCTTTAATTGTATATCGAGGAAATTTCCTGGTTTGGCAAGGAGAAATTTAAAGCTGGCATTTTCGGTGGACTGCAAATTAGGCTTTTCATGATTCAATATTTTCATGATAACAATATCGTAGATTCAATCAATGAGATGGAAATGTTAGCCTGGTTTTCTTTCGTCAATGTTATAAAAAATTTCCTAGAGAATTATAAGTTCGAAAATTATCGCTAATTATCGCAAGGAGAGCAATTTCATCAGAAGCTAAAAAATATGAAAGAAAGGTACCAGGGTGAGTGCCTGGAAGGAACTCACTCGAAGAAATCACGTAAAAGAAGCTTTCTCCATGTTCAATGATGTAACAAAAGTTAAAAAAATATGAAATAATCGTTTTTTTCCACACGTATCATATCTCGAAGACGTGTAGCATTTTAAAAAATATATATCCCGTAAAAACCAAACCTAACCAAATCCACTGTAGACCTGTGTTATCGCCCGTCAAAACAACATGCCCAACCTCCGTCAAATAGGGTAATTTAGGGGGTCAAATAGCAATTTTATAGCACCTGGAGTATTCTCTCATTGTGCTGGTTCAACCACATCGAAACGACAAAAAAAAACTTAAGGATTGGTGAACTATGAAATGTATAACACCAGAGTCGCCATGATACTTTTTCATACTTTACTTTGATTTGCGCGATGGTTTTTTCACGCAAGAAGTAATTCTAATTAATCCACGAAAATCTTTTTTTTTCTACGACAGCAAAACTATTCAATTTATCTGCTTTTGAAGAGAAACTACTTTTCAGAAATTTCAGAAGCTACTGATCGCACCGTCATCTATCGGAAATGTATCTGACTTTTTATTCTGTTCTCGTACATATATCCGTTTCCTTCTGTCGTAAAATTATTAGTATCTATGCACTATGCTTTCTGTAATTCTGGCTTGTTCTTTGTCTGATTATAATATAATATCTGATAAATATTATGAAACTGTTGCAAAAATCATTTATTTTAATGCACGCGATTAAAAATATTTGAATAGTTTTGTAAGTTTGAATTAGAAGTTTAGTTACTATATCAAAAATTAAGTTTAATCTTTATTCAGTGGGGAAGGAAGGAACTTTTTTCTGCGACTGTTATACTCGACTTTTAATTTGAACATGCCGTGTAATTGAAGGCAAGCACCCAAGATTCCGCTTTATAACGAGCTTACAGAAAAACAAATACCGAAAAGAGACCGCCAACAGAAAATAAGACCGTGAAAAAAAAAACAGCGCTCATTGTATTAATATTATGCCTTGCGTTTCGACACTTTCCTGCGACAATCTGAACTGTCGACATGACTCATTATCAGTTACTTAACCTCAGTTCCTTAACCAAACCAAATCAAATCGGATTCTCCATACCATGGGTAATGGTGTGCCCGATATTACGAGGGTTAGTTTGAAGTTAAAAAAGCAAATGAATAAATCGAGACCACAATAATGATTTATTACTTATTTCTTAAATATTAATTCATTTAAACTTTCCAGTCTCATATCTGCCTTGTTGATAATTCCTTGTAACATAATTCAGTGTTACGAATTATGGAGGTAAAACAGAATCACATTAAAATTTAATCAGCTTGTTTGAAGAAAAATATTTTCAGTAAATCCATTTGACTTTTAATGATGATATATAATGCTGAATTATAATGGTTAAATGGGCTAGGAAAGTCTTAGAAGATCATAGTTCTTTACATAACGACGAAAACACCATAATAACTAAACTCGAGGATCACCAAATCACTTTCCCTAACTTCTCGAAGCGCTTTTCGCTAACCACATTAACATCATCAGGAGATGATTTAATTCAATTCTAAAATTAAAAGAATATGGTCTAGGTTGATATTCCACGAAATATAACTGAGCTACAACTTATTGTGTTTATTCATATGTTTATAAAGAAAATCATCTTTCTGACCATATATACAACCTATATAGAGCCTTTTCTGTGATGTGGAATATTTGTAATTTTTTTACTAAATTATTTCAATTAGTTCACAGTTACGATTACAACAACCTTGTGTTCATTCACTATTGGATGTAGGCCCATTGAAACATTTTCATTCAGTTTATCCCTTTTCGTTTCCTTGTCACTGTTCCTGCCCCGTTTTGTATCTCATCTCTCCAGCAGGTGTTTGGTTAGTTTAGTTATAATAGTTCCTTCACAGCACCTTGCATTTCTGAATTGCAATACCCAAAGTTTTTCATAAAAAGATGAGTTTGAAAATAATATTTCACGTTGGTCCTTAGTTATACCAATTTTCTAAATACAGTTACATAATAGTTACATAATAAATTTATTTACACTCGAACTCGAAGAAATTTACCATTAAACACCAAATCACTTGTTTAAACTTCTCAACGCACGTTTCGCTAATTATGTTAACATCATCAGGAGATCAAACGTGCGTACAGAGGTTTAAAAAATAAATTTAGTGTTTAGTGGTAAATCACTTCGCGTTTAATGTTTCACACTGAAGGTTCCAATAGAAGATTTGAAGAAGTTTATTATCTGTCTAATTGGCATCATTGACGAAGAATGGGCCAGTTAAAACAATTCAATTTTTATCTTTACCATCGGATTATTTCTAAAGCATAACTGTGCAATCACTTCAAGGAAATAGGATACCGATTGTGGAATATGTATAAGGCTTTCTTTGTATGTTCAGGATTGGTTAAATCCTGTCCAATCCTGAGTAGGGTGACAAGCGATGTGATTTATCTACGTACGTTGGTTGTAAAAATTATATATATTTATAAAAAAAAATGGAGGTTGTGTCATATTACTGTATTAAAGGATTTCCTAGCAATTCCAGTCTAAATTATGCATGAACCATATTGATTTTTTTTCTTGTAGATTGGTAGGATTGCCTCTAATTTCATATTATTACTTTACCACTATTTGTATGGAAGAAAAAAGTTCAGCCTACAACTGTGGAATTATAAAATATAAAAACAACTCGAGGGGTTTGAATTAAATTTTGTTTCCGAAACGAATTTTTGAGTATTAGAAATTGAAAATGACTAACATATTTTCTTTTAAAGACAGGGAATTCCATGAAGATGATACTCTTTAGAAAACATATCACTCTAACTTAAAAGTATCAAGAATGGAGTGCTCAGTAATCGAGCATTAACATCGAGAGAGATGATTAAATTCATTGTAAAAATATTTTGATCTTTCTTAATTAATTTTAAAGAACAGTTCGTGAAAGAAACCTGATGTACCTCTTCTTGTTATAAAACTACGATATTTTCCAACATGAAACTGTTATAGTCGTTCAATAAATGCACTTTCTAGATTAATCATTGCTAAAATCCATCACAACGATATCAAAACAGATCAACAATGAAGTGAATCTATAGGACCAACAATTAACAAAAAAAAAAATAGTTGGTAGTTCAATAAAATAGTTCAAAATCGAGACAAAGTTTTGACGATTATCATAGTGAAATGGACCAAACCGTGAATAAACTATATTATTAGTAGTTTGTTATAAGCTGCTTACACGAAGCAATTCGTAAGAAAGGCCGGAATTATAAAATAACTTATAAATTTCGGATCAACTTATTGCCTCTTCTCGCTCCATTAATTGTTCGATTTTTTTAAAGAATCTAATTCCGTCTACAAACGTATAATATTATTTATAATTTAGTTTGAAACAGCAGTTTTATAGTTTTCTATCCGTCATTGCCACGATGGTAACCCGGTCGGATGCAGCTGGATGCCCAAGAGCTCGGTGAAGAGATAGAAAAGAGCAACAGCAGAAACCCGATGGATAGAGGTGCTATAGATAGAATAACATGTCGGCAAATACCATTCAGAGAAGGCGCACATTCAGAAATGTAAATAAGATTTAATGTAGTATTGGGGATATTACATTAAATACCTATGAGGATTGTGCTTGTAGTTTACATATCAAATGCATTTTAAAGTGGCCCTGGTATAAGACAAGAGCTCCGATTTTGAACGAACTAATTGTTCACCTGTCTCGCAGAATACAATGGGCTTCCGTTCACAGGCGGACGATGCGTTACCCCTCTCGTCGCTCCTCTTCACGACCCGTAGGGCAGAGGTTACTTTCGTTACAGTTGCCTGCTTATGGTGTGAAAAAGAAGTCTGTCTCACGATTGTGTACGTCTTTTCACTCAAAGAATTATAGATGAATATGTTTATGTATGAGTCATTAAAACGTAATACCGGAAGAACGGATACCAGACGATTCGAGTGGGTGAGGATTCGCCGGTTGATGTTTGACTATATTTTTTGGGAACGTAATTTAAGTTTTTATAGTAGATAATCCGCGTGTCAACAAGTTATCACCTTTTTTGTTTATATTTTTTTCTTTTGGAAATTTTAACAATATCATTTTTCTATATAAATATATAAATAATCTCTTATTACACACACAACAACTTTAATTATGATTTGCAGTATTGTGTTATATTTAAAACAAAAATTAGATTTTCAATTTGAATTTCCTGTCCTATTGTACTTTATCGCTGAGTCGCTTTTGTTATATAGAGAAGAGGCATGATCTTAAAATGGCTCGACTGTTAACAATCAAATGCAGATTTTAGTTTTGGTGTTTGGGTAATCCAAATGGCTACTGCGTAAAATTTGAGCTTTACGAAGGAAAAGGCCAAAAAGATTCAAATATGACCTTGGTAAGTTCAGCTACAAAGTAAGTTCAGCTACTGTGGGAAGTGATTTTTTTTGGATAACTATGTTAATTCTGTACCCTTACTTGAAGCATTGAAAACCTATAACATAACAGTTATAGGAACAATTCGAGTTGATCGCATAGAAAACGCCTCTTTAAAGGATTTAAAAAGAAAAAAGACCAGAGTATCTACTTATAGCCTTCTAGACAAAGCCACCAATGTTACTTTGATCCGCCGGCATGATAATAGTCAAGCTACTCTAGCTACCAACCGAATCGATGAACTTGTCAACAAAACTTCAACATTCAAGCGTTACAGCCAGGCGTGAAAACAAATAATAACAATTTTGCAACCTTCCTTAGTTCATAAATATAGCCACGATACGGGGGGGGGGGGGGGGTTATTCGATAAATGGCGTAGTCGCCATAGAGTAAATATAAGAAGTCGAAAATGGTATTGGCCCATCGTTCCCTTCTGCCTAAACGTGTCCATCGTTAATTCGTGGATTTTATTCCGAAATATAAAGCCTTGAATAAAACAAATTGATTTTATTAGGCACACGAATATTTTCAACTCCAAAGCTGCGGCTCCTTATGCGGTATGATCGCGTGGTTCATTGGCCGATAAAAATCTCACTCAGCGATGATGTGCACGATATCATAAGTGTTTGACTTTTATATGCAGTAAATACAATCTTGGACTTCATATCGATTGTTTTAAAGCTTATCATACACGCTGAAAGAGGTTTTAATTTTGTATTTTGCTTATAATTAGGTTCCTATTACTGTTAAGATACTAAACAATGTATTTAGATATGTCCTTTATTTACCTTATATAAATATTTTTCGTTGGAACAACTTTTTTTAAATTAATTTGGTATGTTTTATAACATTGCACATAACCAAAAATATTTTTCAAAAAATATAGTGTCAGGTTCTGAAGGGTTAATCTCTAGCAACAGTAATTGAATGTCGTTTACCGACCTCAAATATAAAGAGCAATTACTTCTACGAACCAAATACCGGATAGGTATGGACTGGCCTTTGATAGAACCCTTAAGAATTGCTTAATTAATTGTTAATACCAGCTCTACAGTTTGTTTAATAACAATATTAGTCGTGCTAAACTTTGTTTTATTACTCATTATAATTATTTGCAATTAATTATTTTGCTTTTCATTGAACTTCAAAGTTAATTCTTAAGTAAAATGAATTTTGTGAAGTCGTAAATAACAACCATTTATGGAAATAATTCTTAAAACGTTTGATCAAAGCGCAATACTTTTAACATGAGCAAACCTTTTAAATCATGGAACCGATTTGTCCAATATTATAACCAGTTAATGAACAGAATTATTACATAGCAGGCTATTTCTACGAAACTCTTGAACGAATTTTCATATTGTTATTATTATCGATTAATTAGATTAATAAAATCATCTGTTTAACACTCATTGTGCCATTAACTGGCGACTTAGCTAATAACCTCATGAACTTAACTCTTATTACTCGACAAAATCACTTTCGCATAATAGGTACATAAAAAATGGTGAACAATTCATTTCGGTCAGTTAAATATCCTCGACAGTGAGGCATGTCCACAATGTTTTTCAAACTAAACAATAGCTCTCCAATAATAAATCATGTCACACCCAAAATATTCATCAAATCGATTACTGGTGAGTTATTGCTGCATACGAGCAAAAAAAGTCTAACTGAATTTTTTGATGTATGAAACTAAAATCTAAACATAAATACATTTTTTTTATTAACAAATAGTCTAAAAATCAACATTTGTACTCGAATATCGAAAAATTAAAATTAAAATTCGAACATTTCCAAATCAGCGAATACAAAAACTGTCCGAAATCAACAAACAAAAATAATAAATTGCGTTTTCCAGAAAGTTATAACATGACAATATGTGCTAATGGAAAATTATTTGACAGGTTGCCTTAAAATAGAGTTGGTATATTTAAGAATTATTTGTGATCGTCATGATAAAATATTTGAAAACAAGTCCCTGCTCTTTTGCTATGTCTTATTTATTCTGCTATATTTCTCTTAACTACTGCCGGTCGCGTTAGTGCGGCGGTAAGAGCGGCGGCCTGCCGTTGCTTTGCCGAATCCGCGCTGGAGCGGTGGCTGGTTCGATTCCAGCGCTCGGATGGTTATTTTTCTTTCTTCTCTCCGTTTATCTTTCCTAAATGTTTGTGATTGTTTCTAGGCAAGAGTGTAAAATCCGACTACGAATTACCCCTCAGTCACGCCAGTTAAAGGTTGGGTAAGGCCGGATGCATTCTGAGAAGTGTACTACGTTGGTCACTCGCCAGTCGATAGGTTTCCTGATAGACTTATGGGTAGGCACATAACCAAGGGTTTATAGCCCGAGAGGGGTGCTGGCCTGGGTTTGTCGGAAGCTGATGACCGTGGTTCGGAACCCACGTTAAGCTGTAGATCCAGTCGCTAAATAGCCTAGTTGCTGATGCGCCTCTAACCCAAACACTTTACCTTTACCTTTATCTTAACTACTATACTCATATTTCTCTTAAATTTACGAGGGTAGTCCAAAAAGATTGCAGCCTCAACATAAAGATGTCGTTAATAATATTCAGCTTCAAAGGCCTAGTGGCCCTTGACTTCAAGTTTTTTCACTCTTCTTTTCCATCCTTTTCCCCTTTCTTTCTTCTCTTTCCCCCTTCACCTCTCATCAGCATTCCTTAAACCCATCTCTCACCGGGCATCATTGCTATGTGTCCCAGCCATCTAGCTATCTGCGCTCTCACCCTCTGCACAATATTTGGTTTTTTGTACAGTTCTTCTTTTTCTTTATTTGTTCTTCTTCTAAATTCATTCTGAACTTTAATTCCTCCAAATATCCTTCTTAATATTTTACGTTCCCAGACTTTCAGCTTACTTTCTTTCTTCTTCGTCATTGTCCATATCTCGCCCTCATAAGTAATCGTCGGCCTTGGTATTGTTTGGTACACTGTTACTTTTGCTGCTCTTGTTATATTATTTGTCTTTAAAACTTTTAAAAACATTCCTGCGGCTTTGCTTCCTTTCGCTAGTCGTTTCCCTATTTCCTTCTCTTCATCCCCTTTACATGTAATGTTATTCCTAGATATTCAGTTCGTTCCACTTTTTCAATTGTATATTTCTTATTTTCTGCACAATCGATGTCTAAATTATGGAACAATTCTGTGATACTATCTCTCATTACGATATATTTAGTCTTGTTCTCGTTAATTGTTAGGCCATATTCTATTTCCTTTCTTTCCAACATCTTGAATACCATTGCTATACAACATAAGCCTAGACTTGGTATCTGATACCATATATTAAGCCCTTAGCATTGATTCCACTCTCCCTCAGAATCACTCCCTGCATTAGATTAAACAGAACTGTGGACAGTGGATTGCCTTGTCTCAGTACTTTCTTTACAATGAACTCCTCAGGCATTGCTCCATCGACTATAACTTTATTTTCTGTTCTCCTGACAATCTCTCTGTTGGATCCGTCTCATAATCAATATCTGGTCGGCAACACGACTCTTTTCTGTGTAGCGACTCATTTTCCTTTACTTTTATTCGACATTATAAATCGTGAACAAAGCAGAATAAACAGCATTTCTATTCATTCTAAGCTGCTATCCACTCGAAATTATTGCGAGGAAAGACAAGTTGAAGCAATAAAACAAAAGATTCGGAACCGATCGTGTGTTTATCAAAAGCCATAGCGTCATGCGTAAACCGGCGGCACGTATGGCAGCGGCGATTTATTTGTCAAACAACGTTCGGCCAAATGACAATAAGACTTGTTTGTTTATATATACTTTCATACTTGTTTGATTTCAAAGGTAACTGGTAAATAAATACATATTCTAAAAATACAATTATGTATCATATGATTGTATTTTTAATACAATATTACGTAATACATATTACGTATTAAAGAGCTAACGGTCAATAGCTTTGACTATATATATATATATATATATATATATATATATATATATATATATATATATATATATATATATATATATATATATATATATATATCACGTGGAGAAAGGGTGAAAGATTTCTGTAATATTTCCCTCCACGGCTCCGTTAAGCTACCTTGTGGGCATATCTAGTACTATACCCGAGGTTCCAGGCAAAATGTTATAAGCGGTCTTGACTGCTACGAGCATTCGCCGTATGATGGCGTGAGTTGTATGCGATCACGAGCCGTCATTAGAATGGCCAGTTGACCTGGCCCCGATCGTCTCTCCCAACTGCTTTCCTTGCGTTCGTCTGGAGCTCAGCTGATGTCGGCTGAAAGGCTAGAAACCGGTCTCGAGAGATACGTGACGTCACATGGTGGACAGTTGGGCGAAGGCGATCCGTGGCAACACGTGGAGAAAGAGTGAAAGCTTCTATCTATCTATCTATATATATATATATATATATATATATATATATATATATATATATATATATATATATATATATATATATATATATATATATATATATATTTCAAGAACCAGCGTTACGCGATAAAATTTTGTGTTGCGTCCTGAAAAGATTTCAAGGCAGAGTAAAAAAAGCAGAAAGAAAAAAAGGTCAGGAAGAAGATCGCCAACACTTGGCGAATTCACCATGACAACGCGCCAACGTAGCCGAAGAAAGCTATTTTGAAGAATTTTAGTTGCTTGTAACTTTATCTGCAGTAAATATTTTTTCCTTGACTTATTCAACTTACTTTTGGGACAGACATTCTATATAATAATAATAATAATAATAATAAGGCAGGGGTGGAGAATCTTCTTAGCGCCACCACCTTCCCGAGCTAAGAGGAGTAAACCTCTGGAGTAAAAAAAATCCCCCAAGCTCAAGGTGGAAATCTATCGTGCTGATGGGCTAAATGGCACAGCGTTAAAGTGTCTCTAACGATGTTTCCGGATACCTAGCGCCCTCCGGTAGTAAATAGCTTTCCCATGGGAATTCGGGGCTCAGCCTTGAGTGGCCGTTTTTTTTCCCTTGAACCCAAACCTAAGATTTATGGAGAAAGATACAGATAAAAGTATTATACAAGGCGGTAGGGTATTAGAGCGGTCGGGAGGATTTGTCCGGAGATGGTGCGGCTGGAGCGAGTGGCGGCTCCCAACTCTATGGCACCACAAGAATGGCGACAAAAATGACAACATCCCAATCAACAGCATCGGCTCAAAGTGTTTCGCTAGTTAGTAATCCTTTTTTATCTGCAACCACCCAAGCTGGTTGGCGGATCGTGATTATTTCGGGACCCCGCGCATAAGGATACCGGACTGCCCGCAGTTGTACTCAGTCATTTTGGACACCCAGTACCTTGATAGGCAAGGATAGACAACATCAGGAAATAAGGCCAGATAAACATTTTTTTAATTATATTTATTATGTACCGTTAAGGATTGCAATTACCAGTTATTTTTCACAAATACATTATTACCATAATTTCTTATACTGATAATGGTCACGTTATCATCTTATATTTTGTAACTATTAGCCGTCTGACCAGTCTTGGTTACCCTAGCGTTATATATTTATCTTTTTACTATTGTCAGAATAGAGGAAATAAAAGATTTATGGAGAAAGATACAGATAAAAGTATTATACAAGGCGGTAGGGTTTTGGAGCGGTCGGGAGGATTTGTCCGGAGATGGTGCGGCTGGAGCGAGTGGCGGCTCCCTACTCTATGGCACCACAAGAATGGCGACAAAAATGACAACATCCCAATCAACAGCATCCGCTCAAAGTGTTTCGCTAGTTAGTAATCCTTTTTTATCTGCAACCACCCAAGCTGGAAGAAAACGAACACACATGAAATTGACACTTGATATAAACACATTTATCATGCGTACGTTTTACAAAATCACAAAATTAGAAACAGATCAGACATCATACCGAAATGAACTTCACAGGTTATTTACCTTGCAGTATCCAGATATCCCAGTTACAGCACAACGTATAAATCATCAAAGAAGGGTCATAATAAGAAATAAACTCATTCCGAAAAACGTACTCGCGCAGTTGCAATAAGAAATTGCAGATGAATTACATTCCCGCAGATGAATTACCCTCATATTAATGAAGATATTTAGAATACTAGAGCAAGCACTCCCACCGACGACGCTTCATATGATATAATCAATAATATTACATCAGACCAAACATATATTTCAAATAATGCCCAGTCCGATAGAAAACTAGCTCGCTTGATCCGCAAAACGTTCACTACTACATTACCGAAATACCTAGGAACTGACCCAACAACAAGGCTTATATACCAAAACAAAGTTCCGCCATTAGACTGGCAAAGATCGTTCATATTCTAAATAAAGAAATTCTTCCTGAAACGGGCAACATGCTCAACTCATTCGAAGACTTACACACAGCTGTCTATTGGGCGGCTCAAACTGCAGCAGTTGTAAATGGATCTAAAATAGTCAAACAACCTTATCAAAAAATATCATCACAGCAAAACACTAAACAGGGATGGCAAAAAAGATTAGAAAGCAAGATTAAAAGTATAAGGGCAGATATAGGCAGACTTTTGGAATTCATTCGAGACAATCCCAGAAAAAAATTGACGATAAAACCAACCAGAATATTAGAAAGATATAGAATTCATGCTATCATCGATACCCTATAACTATATATAGTCATCGATACCCTAAAACAAAAACTTAAAGTATATAGTTCCCGCATAGATCGATATAAAAAAGCGACGAGGCGTAAGCAACAAAATTGTCTTTTTAGAAAAGACGAGCAGAAATTTGATAGAAGCCTAATAAATAGAAGTAATAACAATAATCTTGTGGGGAGTTCTGGAATACAATCAAGCCAAGATATACAGACATTTTGGTCCTCGATTTGGTCAAATAACGGCCAATATAACAATCATAGCAGCTGGCTGCGTGAAGAAGAAGCAAATACGAACGCAATTGAACAAATGCCTTATCCTGAACTTACTATCACTATACTACCGAATATAACGAGCAACCTGCATAATTGGAAGGGTGCTTAAACTGATAACATCCATAATTACTGGTATAAAAAGCTCGCATATCTTCACCCTTTCATAGTAAGATTGTAGCGTTCACAAATTCTTGATCGCGACAGGTAGTATTCGTAAATTGTTGATCACCACTGGTAGGTTTATTTCGGACAAATTCTTAACTGAAAGAGCTTCGGTATCGTTGGGACAAGGCAAGACAGTCTAACTCCAAATCTCCAGGTGAGCGGGCGTTTTCGCGCCTTACCCTTCCGACCGAGGTACGTAGGTTTGCTGGCCAAGTCACGCTTGGGTTGATTTTTCTGATATTCTTATAGAGGGTTTTACGACCCGGCAGCAGAGAATCCGATCAACGGACATCACGCCATTGAACGACCCCCTATTACAGAGCCTGACCATCGTGGAAACCTTACACCTTTTTGGGGCCACGTGGCAGAGTAACCGGTTGGTCAGATCGTGATTATTTCGGGACCCCCCGTATAGGGATACCGGACTGCCCGCAGTTGTACTCAGTCTTTTTGGACACCCAGTACCTTGATAGGCAAGGATAGACAACATCAGGAAATAAGGCCAGATAAACATTTTTTTTATTATATTTATTATGTACCGTTAAGGATTGCAATTACCAGTTATTTTTCACAAATACATTATTACCATAATTTCTTATACTGATAATGGTCACGTTATCATCTTATATTTTGTAACTATTAGCCGTCTGACCAGTCTTGGTTACCCTAGCGTTATATATTTATCTTTTTACTATTGTCAGAATAGAGGAAATAAACTCTAATTTGTAAGTATAGGGACATAGAGAGCTGGTGTAATTCAGAGCTGTTTATTTGATTTTTGATTTCTTTCACGGTAAGGTTTGGAGAACCACCATCCCTAAACCTTCCCGTGTTTTTTGTTTGATAGTTTTAGTTATTCTTTTTTTTGTGTGCTTTGTGTCGTTCTTTTTTGAGTGTGCTTTTATAATATATATGTATAAAATTCTAATAAACCGTTTTATTTAAGATAGACCCCTTCCCGGTTCCAGGGTCTTTTCCGATATATGAAGTAACCGGGTGGCGTTCAACTTTTGTCGTGGCTTCATTCTGTCCTGGACCTTCTTCCCGGTGCTCCCGGCAAACAGCTGCCGTTGCTGTGATCTATATATTTTTTATTTTGTTTCAAAAGAGAAAATAATAGGTCACATAAATTTGACGCCCAACAACGTGGGGCTTGATTTCAAGGACAGTTTGATGCTAGCGTTTTAAGCACAATCTCAGAAAGGAAAGCACAAGTACGGAGGAATTGTAAATTGGTTAATGAATAGAAATATTAGAAGTCAATAAAATCGCTAGTTAAGGCGGAAACGCATTTCCAAATCTTAAAAAAAAAACCATCGAGTTAGCGAAGAACATTCCTTAGGTGTACCGGAGAAGGATACAGTAATTTGGAAATTTTAAATGTCAAGGTCAAATTAAAATAACTAAATATCCCAAATAAATATATTTGCGAGAAGGAAGGAATTTTCTTATCAGTTCGTCAACAATTTTCTGAGAAAACAAAATTCGCCTTCGATAGCGTTCTTTCTATTTTATTTTACAGTTTTATTTTATATTCTTATTTTTGAATAATGTACAATGACCTTGTATATTTGCAATTTATAACTTAATATAGAGTTAATCTATTTTCTATTACGGTATTGTATCTGGGATACCGGGAGAGTTAGTTTAGTTTTTCTGAATTTTCTACCGGGTGTATTCAAAAAGATTTGCGAATGTAAACTTTTTTGGTAAACCTTATTTTTATTATTACATTGTTGTTTTTGATCTGGTTTTTAAATTTTGTTATATCATAATGGCTGACGAATTATTCCAAGTTAATCATTTATTAGACTATGAACTGGATTACGAGTTGAGAATTTGCTCGGTTCTTACAGATAGAAATGTTAGTGAAAAACGAAAAATATTAACAAAACTCTTAAAGAAAGAATCCCCAAATCCAGGTTGTTTGGTTAGGTTAGAAACCTATAATGTTGATTTTTCAATCGAACAGTCGGAAATCCTGAAAAATACCGCCTCAATAGTAAATTTAATAGAAGATTTTGAAGGAACCGTCACTGATAGTGACGGCTAGGCTTGCCCATCTGTCCGCTAGGATTCAGAGAATTATAGTACCGGAGGATGACAAGGAAAACGTAGCCGTGTTTAAGAACGAATCTTACGCGAGTTGTATTAAGTTAGAGTCAGATCTAGACGACAAGTTGTTAGAGGATCCTGACGCTACAAGTACCGTAGGCAACGTAAACCAGATCCTGGCTCCTGTAATTCATGTCAGTCCAGTCGTTAACTGTTCTGCTGGCAAACCGTCGGTCTCGACTTGGGGTGTTACGTTTAATGGAGATTCGAAAAATGTTTTTAGTTTCTTGGAGCGAGTTTCCGGCTTATTACGAAGTTACCAGAGTCAAGTACATCCGGAGGAACTTGTCGCCTGAATATGTGGCGCAGTTGGCGTTACACGATACTGTTACTGTCTCTGAACTATCTGCTTTGTGTAGGAAGTTGGAGGATGTTCTACCCTCTACTTCTAGAAAACCCTCTCAGTTGCTTGCTTTCGATGGCCCTCATAAGAGTGGCTGGTCACGTCGAGATAAGAGAAAGAGTGCTGGTGGTTCTAAGGAAGATCCACTTCACTGTGAGTCAAGTTGTTCTAGTGGTAAGAATGTTCGTAGTTTTGGTAAAGATTCTGGGAGACCTCCTGCGGTTGTGTGCAAGGGAGATAGGAAAAATAGCCCTAAACCTAAGGTTGTGTGTTTCAACTGCAAGGAAGTCAATCACACCTTTCGTTCGTGTACCGAGAAGAGAACAGTTTTCTGCTTCCGTTGTGGTGAACCTAAAGTTAAGCTTGGTTTTTGTCCTAAGTGCTCAAAAAACTAGTTAGGCCATCAGGTGTCGCATGCGGTCGGTATCCTGATAGAAGGCAAACCGCAAGGTCGCACGTTAACAGGTCAGGTTGGAACAAATGGTTAGAACACGTATCTAATTTTTAAGACTTATACCCGTGATTCGGAAGTTTTACCATTGTTTCTAAAAAGGGTTAATGACAATCGTCCATATATTTCCGTCAAACTTTATGATCAGAACATCATTGTTTTATTAGATTCTGGAGCTAACACCTCTATAGTTGGTGCTAGCGGAGTTAAGATCTTAAAGAGACTCAAGATTAAAATTCGTCAAAGCAATAACTCTAGTGTGTTTACTGCCGATGGAACTCGACAGAAGGTTGCTGGTCTTGCAGACCTACCGATTTTTATTAACGATTGTTGTCGAATCATTAAAGTCCATATAGTACCCTCCGTAACACATGCTTTTATTTTTGGTATCGATTTTGCTAGGAGTTTTAATCTAGTAATGAATTTTAAGAATAATCATTGGTCGATTCACAATGATGACTTCGTGCTAGGTGCAGTACGAAAAAATTCTGATAACCCTCCAGTATCCAAACTTTTTTCCATTGACAATCTTTCCGTTATCCAAAGGGCGGAGGCTCTAGAACTGTTAGATTCTTTTAGAGAACTTGACAAGAAGGATAGGTTAGGACGGACCGATAAGATTAAACTCTGTATAGATACGGGCGATAACCAACCTTTCAAAAAGAAACCTTATTTACTATCCCCCTATATGCAAGAAATTCTGAATAAAGAGTTAGATTCTATGATCCAGTTGGACGTAGTCGAGGAATCTCATAGTCCATGGTGCTTTCCAACACTTTTGGTAAGGAAGCCCACGGGTGACTATAGATTTTGTTTTGATGGAAGATTTTTGGATGCTCTGACGAAACACGATAGTTTTCCATTACCCCACGTAGACAGAATATTGAGTAACTTATGAAATGCCAAATACATTTCCTCAATTGACTTGAGAAAGGCATTTTGGCAAATACCACTTGAAGACGCTTCTAAAGAAAAAACCGCTTTTTCGGTTATCGGTCGTGGACAATTTCAGTTTACAGTCGTTCGCTTTGGCTTGTGCAATGCGGCACAAACACAACAGAGGTTGGTTTATTCGATATTTGGACCTAAATACGAACCGCATATTTTCTCGCATCTGGATGACATATTGCTAAGCTCTCCTACCTGGGAACATCATGTGGAACTTTTAAAAACCGCTAAGAACCTACTTAAGGAAGCTGGTCTTACTGTTCATTTAGAAAAATGCCATTTTTTTAGGACATCTTTAAAGTATTTAGGGTATATAGTCGGTAACAATTCTCTAGCTACTGATCCGTCAAAGGCTGAGTCTATGTCGAACTATCCGCGTCCGCGCACTTCCACCGAGGTGAAACTTTCATTGGTATGTGTTCATGGTACCGTAGGTTCATTAAGGACTTTTCTTCTCTTGTTAGTCCCTTGAACGACCTTCTTAAAGGCAAGAAGAAAAAACAAGCCATAGAGTGGAATGAGAGAGCGGAGTCTGCATTTTTAGCTATCAAAACAGAAACTTATAAGTGCACCAATCTTAGCTCAGCCTGATTTTAGTCAGAAATTTTTCGTTCAGTCCGATGCGTCTGATGTTGGCATTGGAGGTATGTTGACCCAGTTTATAGACGGAGAGGAACGAGTAATCGCTTAGGCGAGTCGCTCCTTATCTAGAGCGGAGAAGAATTATTCAGTGACGGAGCGTGAATGTCTATCCGTTATATTCTGTATTGAAAAGTTTAGGCCTTGGATAGAAGGTTCTCGTTTTACGGTCATCACTGATCATTTTAGTCTCCTGTTTCTTTTTAATTTAAACACTCCGTCAGGTAAACTTAGTCGTTGGTTACTGAGGTTAAGACAGCATACTTTTGACCTACCGCATAGAAAAGGTTCGATGCACTTGGTTCCTGATACTTTGAGTAGAATACCGCATCCTGAGGCAGAGAGTAGCCTTTCAGCAGATTCCGAGAATACGTGTTTGCAAGTTTCTTCCATCTTGATCGAAGTAAATTCTCTTGACCCCTGGTATATTGCGCTCCGTGAAAAGATTGTAAACAACCCGGACAAATTTCCTCAATGGCGAGTTGAGAACCACTACATTCAGAAATTCATTCCTTGTAAGCAGAATCATACTTTTAATATTCGAGAGTGGAAAACCTTGGTTCCTAAACCTCAGAGAGCGAAAATTATCGAGTCGTGTCATATTCCTCCCACTAGTGGCCATTTTGGTTTTCGGAAAACCTTGTTCCGAGTACAGGAGATGTATTATTGGCCTAAGATGAGGTCAGATATTTTGAGTTTTGTAAGAAGGTGTTTGGTGTGTGGCGCTCAGAAATACTCAAACTTAACTAAGATTGGTATTATGGGTAAGGAGAAGGTAGTTGACCCACCTGGTCAAATCTTTTCGGTGGATTTTATAGGTCCTTTTCCTCGTCCCAGAAAAGGTAACAAATGGTTATTGGTAGCCGCGGATTTTTTTTCTAAGTACACGTTCATTTTTCCGTTGAGAAATGCCAAATGCCCAGCGGTCATGAACCATATAGATAATCACATATTCCTTTCGGTTGGAGTTCCCCAAATCCTGATTTGTGATAACGCTCCGAATTTCAAGAACAAGGGTATGAAGGAATTATGTGACAGGTATAAAGTTAAGCAATGGTTCACCCCGGTTTATTCTCCTCAGTGTAACTTCATGGAACGTAATAATAAAACCATTACGACAGCTATCAGGTGTTACATAGATAGACACGAGGACTGGGATTTGCATATTCCGGAAATCAGACAGGCCATCAATACCGAGATCCATGAAGTAACCGGTTTCCCCCCGTCATACCTGATGTTCGGAAGGCATGTTTCCTTATCTGGAGAATATTATAACCCCCCTTTCCCGGACCAATCTGTTGAAGTCGTACCTGGTGATAGGGGCACTTATGCCTAGAACTTGAAAGAGTTTCGTGATTTGTTTGTTGAGGTGCGTCGGAAACTTCACTCCGCATATGAGAGGAATTCAAAATCCTATAACCTCCGGAAACGGGATGTAAGTTTTAAAGTGGGTGATGGAGTTTGGCGTCCTAACAAGAAGTTGTCGAGTGCTCCCGATATGTTCGCATCGAAACTTATCCCCAAACACATTCTTTCCTTTGTTTTTAAGAAGTTGTCTCCTTTAGTTTACGAACTAAAAATATGGATGGGTCACGTGCAGGGAAATGACACGTTAAAGATTTATTACCCTGTGTAGAGTCTTCCGATGCTCCCGGAGTTGACCATAGTTAGACTCAGTGACGTTTTTGATTTATTTTTTTGTTCTGAGCTGGTAGTTATTAGGTACAGCCTCGCTCAGCCTTTTTAGTTCTTTTTTGGAAACGTCACTTTTCACTTTTCTTTTTCTTTTCCTTTTTGTACTTTTCCAGACTTGTTCAGTAAGAACAAGCCTGTGTTATGTTTTGGAGTTTGCGCTAGACGCATCTTATTTGAGAGGAGAAATCTTTGTTCCTCCGTTTTGAGTTTGTCTAGAATTACTTGGAGAGTAAATCTAGGTTTTGTTTAAATGAAGTAAGGGCCTTACTTCGTTTTGTCGACATATGGCAGTGTTGTCCACCTTTGTGCCCGTGCGGCGATTTACCTCGTAACCTTAGGATCAGATGGCATTTCCATTTGCATGTCGCTGGCTTTAGCCAAGTTACGTTCAGTATAAGTTTCGCGTTGGCATAAATTGCCACGGAAAAGTTTTTGTTTTGTCGACACTGGACGTGATGTCTGCCTTTGGTTCCGTTGTGTCAGAGTGGCGATTGAGCTCGTAATCTTAGGAACAGCTAGCGTTTCAGTTCGGTGTCGCAAGTTTTACTTAGCCAGGTTGGATTTACTTGGGAAGTAAGTCGTGAATTGGCTGTGCGAATTTTTCGCGGTCGTTCTGCATTAAGTTTCGCATTGGCGTGAATTGCCACGGAGACGTTTTCTTTGGTTGACACATGGCCGTGCTGTCTCTCGTTGGTTCCGTTGTGCCCGAGTGGCGATTGAACTCGTAACCTTAGGACCTGATAGCATTTCCATACCGTGTCGCTGGCCGTAGCCAGATTGTGTAGATTTACTTAAGAAGTAAATCGTGAGACTATATCTGCGATTTTTCGCGGTGATTTGCGTTACGTTCCGTGTTGGTGTGATTCGCCACGGTATCGTTTTCTTTGGTTGACACTTGACAAAGCTGTCCGCCTTTGGTTCTGCCGAGCTCAAGTAGCTTTTGAGACTCGTAACCTTAGGATTAGATAGCGTTTCCGTTTGGTATCACAGACTTTAGTTAACCCAGTTGTATTCGCTTGCAAAGTGAATCTAGAGTTGTTCCTGCGAGCTCCTCGCAGCGAGGTTGCGTTACGTTTTGCGTTGGCGTGATCCGCCACAGCAAAGTTTTTTCGACCTTTGGTAGTGCTTTCCGCCTTTGATTCCGCTAAGCCCGAGTGGCAATTTTCATTAGCTAGTTTGGCGCAAGCTGTGGGAAGGATTTAGGCAAATATAAATGTATTTATGCTTGGATTTTAGGCCTTTCTCATAACCAACAACTGTAGCCTTCAGCCAATAGATTTTTCCTTGTCTAAATTTTAAATAGGTACGATTGAATGTTACGAGGGAATTGCGTTATTTTGTCTCAGCGACAAGCTTGTTTGGTTCTCTGGTTTAGAAGTCCGCACCAATTATGACCTACCGAATTTGACCTACTTATTGTGACTCCCATAGGGACGTGTGATACGCGAAAGTTATCAAGACTAAACCTAGTGACAACCACGCATGTGTTTCGCAAGCGCTCGTTATTGCTTATTCCGCTGCTCGTATTCTCTCAGTCCTATTTCTAGACTCGATTATGTTCGGTTTTCTTTATTTTACCTCGCATCTTAGTTCACTATCATGCAGGCTTTAGAGTTTTTTTTTTCAGTGTAGATCACTGAGTATTTTTCCATTTTTAAGGGCCGTTTTAGGACAGGTGCCCTAGGATTTCGGGATACAGTCCTTGGAAAATTCTCAGGGAAGGACACACTACGGGGGCTGATCATCTGGTTGCGACTTCGCCTCGTAATTGGGTGTCACTACTGGGTGGCGTCTCAGCCCCCTCAGAGTGCGTTCCGGAAGGCCTATGGCAGTGTCTGTTTTACGGTTCACCTTGTAGATTATCACTTAATTTCGTTTGAGTTTTTTTGTAAATTTTAGTTTGGTGAAAACTATTTTTCACTTCCTTATTGTGGTGGATATAGGGGTTATTGTTAAGTGTTTTCCACCTTTTGGAAGTTCACTTGTTCTCAGATCGTTTTAAGGAAGGTCTGGAGACGTGGCTGCGAGTGTTGTGTTGTTCAGCTGAGGTTGGTAAAAGAGGTGTCTCCTTTCAGTTTTCAGTAAGGGCGCGCAATGCCAACTGAGTTACCGTCGCACCCACCTAGCCGTTATGATCTAACCAGCTTGATCAGCATGACGTCTGTTAAATCATAGCCTTGGGTTCCTGGACGACTTTCTGGGTAGATGAGTTATCTTCCGAAATTTATTTGGTGTTGTGTTTTGAATATCGTTTGGTATGTACTTTAGAGTGCGCACGTTGTATCTATATTCTCTTTTCGTATTTGGTATACAAGAGGATATTTCCTTTTTTTGGTATTTTCTTTTGGGATAGATTGGGTATTTCCTTACCACTGTTCCAGTGTTCCAGCGTTCCATTCCATAGGGATACGCTTCAGGGTAAACTCCGATATGGACCGATCAAAATTAAAGCCTCCTCTCGCAGTCTTTAATTTTCTTTTTGGAGGGAGGTAATGTAGCGTTCACAAATTCTTGATCGCTACAGGTAGTATTCGTAAATTGTTGATCACCACTGGTAGGTTTATTTCGGACAAATTCTTAACTGAAAGAGCTTCGGTATCGTTGGGACAAGGCAAGACAGTCTAACTCCAAATCTCCAGGTGAGCGGACGTTTTCGCGCCTTACCCTTCTGACCGAGGTACGTAGATTTGCTGGCCAAGTCACGCTTGGGTTGATTTTTCTGATATTTTTATAGAGGGTTCTACGACCCGGCAGCAGAGAATCCGATCAACGGACATCAGGCCATTGAACAACCACCTATTACAGAGCCCGACCATCGTGGAAACCTTACACCTTTTTGGGGCCACGTGGCAGAGTAACCGGTTGGTCAGATCGAGATTATTTCGGGACCCCCCGCATAGGGATACCGGACTGCCCGCAGTCGTACTCAGTCTTTTTGGACACCCAGTACCTTGATAGGCAAGGATAGACAACATCAGGAAATAAGGCCAGATAAAATTTTTTTTATTAATTTTTCATGTACCGTTAAGGATTGCAATTACCAGTTATTTTTCACAAATACATTATTACCATCATTTCTTATACTGATAATGGTCACGTTATCATCTTATATTTTGTATCGATTAGCCGTCTGACCAGTCTTGGTTACCCTAGCGTTATATATTTATCTTTTTACTATTGTCAGAATAGAGGAAATAACCTCTAATTTGTAAGTATAGGGACATAGAGACCAGCTGGTGTAATTCAGAGCTGTTTATTTGATTTTTGATTTCTTTCACGGTAAGGTTTGGAGAACCACCTTCCCTAAACCTTCTCGTGTCTTTTGTTTGATAGTTTTAGTTATTCGTTTTTTGTGTGCTTTGTGTCATTCTTTTTTGAGTGTGCTTTTATAATATATATGTATAAAATTCTAATAAACCGTTTTATTTAAGATAGACCCCTTCCCGGTTCCAGGGTCTTTTCCGATATATGAAGTAACCGGGTGGCGCTCAACTTTTGTCGTGGCTTCATTTTGTTCTGGACCTTTTTCCCGGTGCTCCCGGCGAACAGCTGCCGTCGCTGTGATCTATATATTTTTTATTTTGTTTCAAAAGACAAAATAATAGGTCACAAGATATTTCAATGAGTTTATAAGAGAACCAAAAGAAATTCCTCGATTTCATACTCAAGGCAAAACATATTTACTCCCCAAAGGAACCACCTCTAATAACCCAGCGATATACCGGACAATTACCTGCCTTCAAACGATATATAAACTACTAACATCATGTTTCACAGTACTACTCACAGGATATATAGACAAACATGATTTATTAAATGAAAAGCAAAAGGGTTGTAGAAAGGGAAAGCAGGGGTGTAAGGAACAACTTATTATAGATTCAGTTATAATGAAACACGCTAGTAAGACAAATTGAAATTTATCATGCTGTTATATTGATTAACAGAAGGCCTTCGACTCGATTCTACACTCTTGGCTAATTAAAATATTAACAATATACAAAGTTCATTCAGCTTTAATAAACACACTTCAAGAACTGATAAAAGTGTGGCGCACCACTATTCATTTATCGCAAAATGGAAGTACGACTAGGACTGAGGAAATCAGGATGACAAGCGGCATATTTCAGGGGGACTGGCTGAGCCATCTGTGGTTTTGCCTGGCATTGAATCTACTCTCCAATCTGATTAAAAGGACGCAAATCGGATGCAAATTCTAAAACCAAATTGTATCACACCTGCTGTACATGGATGATAAAAATTGTATGCATCATCGCCACCGAAATTGTAACAACTCGTTCAGGTAGTGGAGAAATTTGCAGCACATGCACTTTGCAATCCAACATGCACTTTGGATTAGATAAATGCAGAACCATTCACATAAAGAAGGGATCTAAGTTAGAGATGACAGGGTTTGTCACTGCAGAACAACAATATATAGAGCCAATGCAGGAGGATATTATAGAAGTATATAATTACCTGGGAATACAGCAGTCTAAGAGAGCATAAACTCAATAAGGAAACATTAAGTAAAGAATTCACGTCCAGACTTGAAAGCATATGCACGTCTGACCAAGACAGTAGAAATATAATAAAAGCTATAAACACTTTTGCTATACCAGCCTTGACATATTCATTTGGAATTATATCTTGGTCAAACACAGATATCGAAAGGCTACAACGAATAATTAGAACTACACTAACGAAATATAGGAAACACTACCCGCACAGCAGTAAGACTCGACTTATATTACCGAGAATTGAATGAGGGAGACGAATAATAAATATATGTATTCTATACGAAAAACAACGTTTAAAAACATATTTCCATCGAAGACTGATCGAATGCCCGCTATATGCTAGCGTGTGTTTACCTGATGATAATTATACGCCTCTGAATCTTAAACAAATGGAACGACAAAATGAGAGCATTCAAACAACTGGAACAATTATACAAGAGTGGAAAATATGTTTCTACATGGTAGACACCCCCATGATCTTGACCGTCATGAAGTCGACAAGAGTGCGTCGAGCACCTAGTTGACATGGGGAGGTCTTTTTCTGGAAACTGAAGGCTTTATGTGTGCAATTCAGGATCAGGTGGAGCACATTAGGTGGTGTAGAAAATGCCACGAAAAGCCTGAGACTATCCAACGTATTGTAGGAGCATGTGGTAGACTCTCCCATACGGACTATCTTCACCGTCATAACCAGGTGGCCAGTATAGTCCACCAGGAGCTTGCAAGTCGTAATAACCTTATAACAGAGCGAGTGCCTTATTATAAATATACCCCGGAGGTGGTACTAGATTCAACCGATTTCAGGTTATATTACGACCGAACAATAATAACCGACAAAGCCGATCACTGTAATAGGCCAGATATTGTATTGGTGGACAAAAAGAGGAGAGCACCATTCCTGATGGACATAGCTGTTCCAAACACACACAACATTCAAAAGACGACTGAAGAAAAAGTGCAAAGATATACAGATCTCAAGTTAGAAATAAAACGGATATAGAAGTTGAACCAGGTCCATATTGTGCCCATGATAATTTCAACAACTGGCATTCTAGCAAAGAATCTGAAAAATAACATAACATTTCTGGGACTACAAGAAAATCTGTTTAAAATAATGCAGAGGGCGGTAATCCTTAATACCACTCGCATCGCACGAAAATTTTTGGAAGAATGAAGCTGTTTTGGCTACTGCCCGCACTTTATTTAAAATCCAGCTTGGCTGGGAAAAAGGATGAAAAGAAAGATAATAATAATAATAATAATAATAATAATAATATATATGCAGGGGGCGGTTAATCAGTGCGTTAATCAGGGGGCGGTTAATGCAGGGGGCGGTTAGTCCGCTTGGTGAGTGGCGCCACCACCTTCCCGAGCTGAGAGGAGTAAACCTCTGAAAAAAAAAATCCCCAAGCTTAAGGTGGAAATCCATCGTGCCGAGGAGCTGAATGGCACAGGGTTAAAGTGTCTCTAACGATGTCTCCGGATACCAAGCGCCCTCCGGTAGTAAATAGCTTTCCCATGGTAAATCGGGGCTCTGCCTTGGGTGACCGTTTTTCCCTTGAACCCAAATATATTTATGGAGAATAAAATACATAATATTATACAAGGCGGTAGGGTTTTGCGGACAAGAACCCTTCGGAACCGTCGGGAGGATTTGTCCGGGGTTGGTGAATCTGGAGCGAGTGGCGGTTCCCAACTCTATGGCACCACAAGAATGGCAATGAAAGAGGCACTCGAACAACAATTAGATCACCTAAGTCTAGCAACACCAAAGACTTTACTACAAAATCAACAGAGAGCGGAAATTAATAATGGAGTAGAAGATCAAAATACCCCGGTACTTGCTGGCTCGCCCCTAATAAGGAAGGCTGTCACTAGGATCGAACGCACTCCACGTATCAGATGGACACGCGAAATGAATATTGATGTAATGCGTGCCTATTACTACGTAAACCAGTGCGGAGATAATCCGCTCCCTGGATGGAGGCATGCACTCCACCAAGAATATAAAAAGAGGTTCCCTGAAACTCAGCTGTCGGAACAAAACTTAGCCGACCGTAAAAATGTAATTCTAAGGAAAAACTATCTAACCGAATCGGAATTAATGAACATCAAGAGAGAAATCGGTAATGAACTACATCAAAACATTACATATCAACAACATAAAGAAGATACTATAGACGTTCTTAACTCGAATACAGAGGAGAAACAAGTAGAACAAACTCAAAATGTATCACCAGAAGCATCATCATCTAAAAATGAAGAATCAATCTCGCAACGTAACTTTTCTAACATACGAGAGAAGTTTTACAGCAATTTGGCCAGTTTTACTGGCTCAAACCCATTGAATAGACCAAAAATTCCAGTACTGCGTAATATTGCAAAATCACGTATTACTCTAATGCAGATTAATAGAGTTTTGGAATCACATCTATCTGGGATGACAAATTTAAGCGATATACATCTTGCATTATATTGTGCAGCAGTGACTGTCATCGAAATTTCAGGTCAAAAGACTTACACCCATAATGCGGCTGGTCGTAGTATCCAGAAAAATACACCTGTCTGGAAAACGCGCCTTGAAAACAATATCAATGAGTTCCGGAGGAAAGTTGACATTATCTCAGAGTATCTTTCTGGTAATCAGTCAAATAAAGTAGCGAGAAAAGCAAAAATAATTGCCAATAAATCTGGCATTGACTTCGATGATTCAAACCTGACAGAAAAATTGTTGGATCTAAAAGATCGGTTTAGGCAAAAAGCTAAATCGAAAGGAGCCAGGCTAGCAAGATATAATGAACTAGAAAAGCGAAAACATCAAAATTCAGTATTTGCAAACAGCCAAAAGAAATTTTATAGACAACTCGAAGCAGAAGGTAACAGCAAGTCAGAACTTAAGAATATCGATGTGTCTTCCTTTGCGGAATATTGGAGATCGGCTTGGAAAAAATCAGACGGCTACGAAAAATTGGCTCCTTGGGTTAAAACCATTCAAGAACAGACAAATACTCTCCCAGATATGGAGTCTAACGATTTCACAGAGATTGACATTTGCACTGCTGTCAACAAGACTCACAACTGGAAGGCGTCTGGACCAGATGGATTGCATAACTTCTGGATTAAAAGCTTTACAGCCGCCTATCCCGTACTTGCAAATGCATTTAAAGAGGTTTTAATAAATCCAGACACTTTCCCTGACTTTCTAATGGAGGGCAATACATACCTACTGTTCAAAAAAGGGGACGTTAAGCAACCCAATAACTACAGACCAATCACATGTCTGTCAGTGTTATATAAACTGTTCACAGCCCTACTTAATGAAAAAATCTACCAACATTGTGATAAAAACAACATTTTTGAAGAAGAACAGAAAGGATGTATAAGAGCAAGTATGGGCTGCAAGGAACAATTGACGATCGATGCTGTAGTTCTTGAGCAAGCGCGAAAAAGAAAACGTAACTTAAATATCTGCTATATAGACTACAAGAAAGCATTCGATAGTGTCCCTCACGATTGGCTGGTTGAGGTTCTGAATTTCTATAAAATTAGCCCCCAGATTATTAATTATTTAAAGTGCCTGATGGGGAAGTGGAAAACGAATCTTTTTGTCGGCCAACAATGCATTGCTGCTACAAATATCGAGAGGGGAATTTTTCAGGGAGATTCCCTTTCTCCAATTTGGTTCTGTTTAGCATTGAACCCTTTGTCCACACTACTCAACAACAGCAATATTGGATATAAACTTAACATGAGGAATCCAAGAAAGCTCTCTCATCTACTATATATGGATGACCTTAAATTATATGGAGAAACTAGAGAAAAATTAAACTCATTGATAAAAACGGTTGAAACATTCAGTAGGGATATCAGAATGTCATTCGGACTGGACAAATGCTCTACCATTAGTATACAGAAGGGAAAGGTTCAGAGTCAACATTCAACACTTTGTAACATACAACAACTAGAACCAGAAGAGTCCTACAAATATTTAGGAATACCCCAAAAGCATAAACTTGATCATAACCAGTTAAAGAAGGACTTTTCCACTCTATACCAAAAGAGACTTGCAAAACTTTTAAACACCAAACTGAACGGAGGAAACCTCATTAGAGCGATCAACGGTTGGGCGGTGCCAACTCTGACATATTCTTTTGGCATAGTTAAATGGTCAGAAACTGACCTTGATGAGCTCGATAGGTTGACGCGCCGAACATTGACAAAGTTCCGATGCCTGCATCCAAACTCATCTACGAAAAGACTATACATCCCAAGAAAGTTGGGGGGTAGAGGCCTTGTAAACGTAAAAAATCTCTGTCTCAATCAAGAAAATAGAATGAGAAAACACTTCCTTGATTCAAACAGTACGTTGATGAAATTGGTTGCAAATGAGGATCGGGGTTTCACCCCACTGAACCTAAATAAACGGAATCGTATTGATAGCAGAACAACGCTCACGGACTGTGTTCGAGAATGGAAAGGACAAACATTGCACGGAAGGTTTCCTAAGTCACTCGAAGATGACACCATTGACGAACAATTGTCTCTGAAGTGGCTGACCGATGGACTCTTGTACCCAGAAACAGAAGGTTTCGCGATATCTATTCAAGATAGGGTAACAAGAACAAAAAACTATGAAAAGCACATACTGCATTTGGACGTAGTCGATAAGTGCAGGAAATGCGGTACTTTGGGGGAAACAATTGAGCACCTTATTGGCGGTTGCCCGGCCCTTGCTCCTAATGCTTATTTAGGACGGCATAATCAGCTGGCAAAAATTATACATCAACAAATTGCAAAAAAATACTCGCTATTAGAAAATGCACCTCCTCCATATTATAAGTACTCGCCTTCTCCTGTACTTGAATCATCCGATACCATTCTTTACTGGGACAGACCAATCACTACTGATCGAACGGTTGATTATAACAGGCCGGATATTGTTCTAATCAACAAAAAGGACAAGAGCGCTTTTATAATTGACATCGCAGTGCCACTATCTCACAACATTAGAAAAACTGAGATAGAAAAATCCACAAAGTATGAAAATCTGGCATACGACTTGAAGAACCAGTGGAAACTGAGTAAGGTAGATGTAGTGCCCTTCGTTATATCCGCCGAAGGCCTGATAAGTAAGAGATTTTCAAAGAACCTCGAGAGCCTCGGGATCTCGAGATCGATTGCCATAGTGGGACAGCGTGCCGTGCTCTTGCAGACGTGTCACATTGTTCGTAAGATATTATGCTAGGGTGAGAGGAGCTGAATTGCTTTTTCATCTTGGCATTGGAATACCGGCCAGCATGAGCTGAGATTCTACAGTAAGGATGAGCAGAATAATAATAATAATAATAATAATAATAATAATAATAATAATAATAATAATAATAATAATAATAATAAGAGGAGGAAACCTCAGTAGAGCGATCAACGGTTGGGCGGTGCCAACTCTGACATATTCTTTTGGCATAGTTAAATGGTCAGAAACTGACCTTGATGAACTCGATAGGTTGACGCGCCGAACATTGACAAAGTTCCGATGCCTGCATCCAAACTCATCTACGAAAAGACTATACATCCCAAGAAAGTTGGGGGGTAGAGGTCTTGTAAACGTAAAAAATCTCTGTCTCAATCAAGAAAATAGAATGAGAAAACACTTCCTTGATTCAAACAGTACGTTAATGAAATTGGTTGCAAATGAGGATCGGGGTTTCACCCCACTGAACCTAAATAAACAAAATCGTATTGATGGCAGAACAACACTCACGGACTGTGTTCGAGAATGGAAAGGACAAACATTGCACGGAAGGTTTCCTAAGTCACTCGAAGATGACACCATTGACGACCAATTGTCTCTGAAGTGGCTGACCGATGGACTCTTGTACCCAGAAACAGAAGGTTTCGCGATATCTATTCAAGATAGGGTAACAAGAACAAAAAACTATGAAAAGCACATACTGCATTTGGACGTAGTCGATAAGTGCAGGAAATGCGGTACTTTGGGGGAAACAATTGAGCACCTTATTGGCGGTTGCCCGGCCCTTGCTCCTAATGCTTATTTAGGACGGCATAATCAGCTGGCAAAAATTATACATCAACAAATTGCAAAAAAATACTCGCTATTAGAAAATGCACCTCCTCCATATTATAAGTACTCGCCTTCTCCTGTACTTGAATCATCCGATACCATTCTTTACTGGGACAGACCAATCACTACTGATCGAACGGTTGATTATAACAGGCGGGATATTGTTCTAATCAACAAAAAGGACAAGAGGGCTTTTATAATTGACATCGCAGTGCCACTATCTCACAACATTAGAAAAACTGAGATAGAAAAATCCACAAAGTATGAAAATCTGGCATACGACTTGAAGAACCAGTGGAAACTGAGTAAGGTAGATGTAGTGCCCTTCGTTATATCCGCCGAAGGCCTGATAAGTAAGAGATTTTCAAAGAACCTCGAGAGCCTCGGGATCTCGAGATCGATTGCCATAGTGGGACAGCGTGCCGTGCTCTTGCAGACGTGTCACATTGTTCGTAAGATATTATGCTAGGGTGAGAGGAGCTGAATTGCTTTTTCATCTTGGCATTGGAATACCGGCCAGCATGAGCTGAGATTCTACAGTAAGGATGAGCAGAATAATAATAATAATAAGCTGAATTGCTTTTTCATCTTGGCATTGGAATATCGGCTAGCATGAGCTGAGATTCTACAGTAAGGATGAGCAGAATAATAATAACTTAATACATCCTTTTGTTAAGATTGTAAACGACAGTTATAATAATTTAGAATTGAAGAACAACATACAAAGTTTATATTTTAGTATGGTGTAAATAAAATATAAAATATTTCTTCTAGAAATTGTTCAAAATTAACAAACGATACAGAAATAATTTTAACGGGTCTCACAAAAATGTTGTCACATGGAGAATTTTACGCATTCGGAATTAATATCATTCGATATTCTCCTGCTTGAACGTAAGCCCACTCCACGATTTACATTTCAGTGAAAAGGGGGATGGAGGATTTAAGAAAATTGGCTTTTGAAAGCATATACCAGGATTTTGTACTACATTTGACATACAAAGACTTAACAAGCAATTTTATACTTGATTGAATAACGAGCGGCGGAGACTCGTGAAGAATGCCTGTCAAGAATGTTATTGGCTGAAATTGTTTTTTGTTTCATTGTTTATACAGTTCCGGGATACGTTTTTGACCTTTTTCTTTTTCCCTGTTTTTTGTTCGTTTTAATAAGATCTCGAAGAGAATTGAAATGAAATATTTTGAAAAGCAACTTTGTAAGGGGCAACTGTAATATTTCCACAGATTTTTCAAAAGATATTTTTAAATATATATATATATACATATATATATATATATATATATATATATATATATATATATATATATATATATATATATATATATATATATATATATATATGAACTTCATGCATACAATGTGTAAGTGATGTGGAGGCCAATAAAATAAGAAATAACCAGAATTCACATGAAGAACATAAAGAAGAGAGGTCAAAGCCAGCCCTCATGACTGCCTACCTTTTTTTTCTATAATATATATATATATATATATATATATATATATATATATATATATATATATATATATATATATATATATATATGAACTTCATGCATACAATGTGTAAGTGATATGGAGGCCAATAAAATAAGACTATTAGAAAAAAAAGGTAGGCAGTCATGAGGGCTGCCGACCGAAGTGAAAACTTGAAGCTTTGGAATAACTGTTTTTTTTTAATTTTTAAAATTAAATTATGCTATGAATAATTAAAATTTCATTATATAATTAAATTCCAATACCAATATTGAAAATATTCGAAAATAAATGCTTTGTTTTTGTTATGCATTTTCCTACATAAAATATTAGCATATTAAGTACTCACTCTTGTACTGCATAGTGATCTAAAACACAATTTAAACAATGCACAGTATACACGAATTAAGATTTTCACGTGGTCAATTTAACTTCACTTACTGCTACTACAGCATGTCAGTGACGCGTACGCATAAGATTTTACACATCCAAAAAGAGTCCAACACGCACATGATACAGTCGAATATATACAATGCATTAGTGTATATATGTGTATACATGTACACAGGCCGCTGCGCATCGCCATTATGACGCAACATGTCACTAAAATGTCGGTGACGCGAACCCATAAGTTTTGCCCTTACCAAAAATCGTTCAACGCGGCTAAAATAGTTTTTACTTCAAACAACTATTAAAATCCGCGTTTTCTAATTTATTTACCATAATAAACATTTTGTTTACAATATAACCAGCGTATTTTCATTCTTCTTATATTTGGAAAGAATTTACTTTCTCCAAATGGTTCCTACTTCAATGGTGAACAAAATAAGAGTGTACTAACTTTATACTCGTACCAATTCTGATAAAATTTGTATTTATTTTATCGATGCAACAAAAGTTAGTCCGTTTCCCGCTATATTAAACTAAATATGGGCCGCGCTGAACACTGAAGTACTAAAGAAAGGCTTTTAGAAGGTAAAAATAGTTTTAAAAATCTAATTGAGAGGCCAAAGTAAAACTTAGGCTTTTATTATGAATGCAATGAAACGGTCATCACTTGTAATGGCTAAAGTCTTGAAAGAATCATATGTGACCCAAAAACCACTAGGAGAGAGAGGCGTCTAACAAAAACGAGTAAGAAAACGGATAATTGTATTGTATGCGAGGCTTTCAAGAATCTTTGTTATCTCTGTCGTCATAAAAAAAAATCTTGCCTAAGCATCAGCACCGGAACTATAAGACGACGTTTACTACAGAAATTTCTTTTTAGCGATGAAACCAAATGATTTTATTTGGTTCTGATGACAAATTATAGTGAGAACACATATCAATTAAGAATTTAATCCGCGTAACATTTTGAGAACAGTGAAGCATGGTGGTGGTAGCATCAAAGTATAGGTGTTTTTTCTTTCTCATATAACGAACTACGTTCAATATAGTGGATAAAAGAGTATATTTTATCCAATATATTGGATAAAAAAGAATATGACTAAAGTAATTTATTTAGGAATCTTAGAGACAATTATTCTACATTACGCTGAGCCTACCAACAAGACAATAGTCCCAAACATACGGCTCACGTGATGAAGCAATGTTCGAGGCGAAACATATTAAAATGTTAGTGTAGTCTTCACAGTCCCAGGATCTAAATCCGATTGAGAACCTTCGAAAAGAGTTAAAACGATGTTGTCCTGGTAAAAAAAATAGCAAACAAGAAGACATTCTGGTAAGAAATTCAGAGAGCTTGATTTTCAACAGCTGAAGAAGCATGCCGACATCTAATCGACATCATACCAAGATATATGTCAATCCGTAATTAGAAATAAGGGTTATGAGAGATAGTACTAAGCTTCGGTAATTATAAAGACTAAACAGTTTTAGAGAATTACACACTATTTTTTTCATGATTTGTAAAAAATATTACTCTTATTTGTTAGACCACGTAATTTTTTCTATAATATCTCATCAACGAATAATTATGAATAAAGTAATTGATTCTACGATTAAACAGCCTTAGTTTCAGGCATCAAGCGAGCTCCTAGAGTAACTGCCAAAAAAACGAGTACCGGAAATGGTTCAATCTTTTTGAGGACTGCTTCCAACTTTGTATTGACTCACAAGTTGACTATTTTTGAATAAAAAATAATTTAATAATTATTTCCATTAAGTTTTTAGGTAGTATCATCATCTTAAATAAATAAATTATTTTCCAATGCATATTCGACGAGATTTTTTCACTTTTGGATGGCATGTAAGGCAAAGATAATACACCCACTCCGAAACAAAATTTTATTAAGGGTCTGTTACATAGGCCTTACGTTGTTTTGAGAAACAGGTTACAAGGGTTGCGGCAACCTCATTTCGGCGGGAAGGGAAAAATGTTTTCATAAAGGTGCAGGGGATGCGGGAAAAATTACATGCCTCGACGGCGCTTTCACCAAAATTGAAAGTATGGAAATAGATCAGAAGGTTTAAGTTGCTTCGGGGGCATTTTCCCCCTTTTATTAGGGATGTTTGCCGGTACTTAAAAATACAAAAAGAAAGAAATGTGCGGATGTATTTAAAACGTTTTCTTCTTTCGCATATTTTGAAAAAATAGTATATCTCGGCAATTTTTGTGAAAATATCGTTTTTTTTTGTTCTTTAACAGTGGTCTTTTTATACTGTTGATTCTCTTTTACAGTAAAGGTCGTTCAACAAAATCTCGATTTAACACAGTGATGATTCAAATACATTCTAATGACAATGATATTTTAAATTTGATTCGTTAGATGCTATGAACTTTCACACGCATGCGTTTAATTGCTTATTTGTGCTAATTGCTTCATTTCTGGAAACATTTCTGGAATAAAATGGAAGTTTGAGTGCTTATTGATTACTTTGTGTAAGATATATTAATCCCAATAAAAATTCAAAAAGTGTTAGAATCCACAAAAGTACTATTCCCCTATATTTTGGGTGGTGAAAAAATGAACGTTTCTATAATCTCTTAAATTTTCGCTAGTTGAAACGACACAAGTTTACTGCCATTGTAAACTTATCAGTAGATTGTGCTCATAAATTTTACAATAAAGTTTTTTTTAGGAATCGAATACCTATTCGAATGTACCCTTTTCAAGAAATTTTTCAATGTTTTATAACAGTAGATTATTACACGTCTAAGATGAATAATCACTTCAAACAGTGGGTGGATACAAGTGAAATTTTGCCAAAGAAAGCGAAAAAGGTTCCCATGTGCAAGTGTGCTACTAAATCAATTTAAAGGTGCCTATTAGGCTAAACATCCACATTCGGCCGTAAAGAAAGTTCCCTTTCACGACGATAATATCTTGAAATGTTGCTGAAAAGTTGGACTGCATGACCAACGCTTAGAAGTGTTTTACATGCACCATATTCACCGGATTTGTCGAACACAGTAGAATCGCTGGACAAATTCTCAGACAGATTTTCTTAGTCCTTTGAAAGGTATAAGGGGTTTTAAATCTAATCATTTAGGGGTTTTAAGTCGAAACTCTCTATTATCAAACCTTCAAAATAGTTTCTGTCTGAATTCCAATTCACAGCAGGATTGGAGCAGGAAGTAGAGAAAAAAATGAAGTGGGAAGGTATTAAGCAAATGACACAAGATTGGAAGGGATGTAGAAAGAAATATATGGCAGAAAAATCAGTTTAAATATCAAACCTTGCACTCGAAAGTATTAAAGGGCATAGAAATAAATAAATAAATTTGAAGAACATCTTTCAAAGCAATAATTATAACAAGTCTTTAGGCAAACTCCATGTCGATTATCCCACATCTCCTTGATTTAATAGAATTTGTATTTGAAGAAGTATCAAATACTAATTTAATTATAAATAAAAGGAAAAAAAAAAAGTTGTGTATTGGGTATTTCTGATATAGATATTCATATGGAATGTATATCATTTTCATAAATCGAAAGACATATTCCAATAAATTTGTGTTATAAATTTCTAACTTAAAAATCCGAACAGGAAAGCTGTTTTTCCATCATTTTCCTATCTTGTAGTTACGTTTTATTGAACAAAGCGTCTCGGGTTTACAGTCGTTCGACAAAGTCTCTCGAACGAGTAAAAACTTTATAACAGAATCGAAAAGTTTTCTAAATTATGTATAGGAAAATTTCTCAATATAATCGAAAATGGGTATTGAAATTTTACCAATTGAATTTCGACGAAAATTGAAAGATATGTAAACTTTTTGCAAGGCCTGGACCTGAAGTAAATCATAATTCCATAAGCTCTATTTGCGATTTGCGGAATTTTAGTTCTGGGTTTTCTTATACGGCACGATAGTACGAGATGTTTTCAGTAACAAGTTTTCCTGTTTTTTGCGCGCTTTCATGTAGATCGATCTTTTGTGAAAGTTCAGCAAAATAATGTATATATACGATATTCGTCAAATCCAGGGCATGTTCATGACAATAAGGACCAAGATTTCTATATTTCCAAACCGCCAGTAAATAGGCTATAGAAAATGACTTATTTTATGAATGCTATCTCAGATATAAATTGGACGGAGAAAAATATTAGATTTCAAATGTGCAGCGGTCAATAAATAAATATTCTGCGAATAAGAAAGCTGAAGAATAAGGTTTTTTTATAAAAAGAAAACACAAAATAGAGATATATCGAGAAAGAAGATGAACTAACGCTTTATCTCCTTTTCGAGAGTCCCCTAACTTTTCAATGTTGTTATCGGAATCAGTTATTTGAAAGACGATCTAAGTTATATTTTTACAAGTAGCAAATTTTGGTTATGCCATTAAACAGATATATCATTAATCAGAGCATGGTGAGTCAGAGCTCAAAACAGAGTTTATTTTGAAAAATTGCGTAGTTGGCTCATGGACAATATTAAAAATCTTTAAAAAACAAGGGCAATTTTTTTCGTGCTGCACGTAAAAATTGCCCAATCTTTCAATCACCTATATATGAGAATAGTTCCAGAAATACTTAACCTAACAAAGAAAACACGATACATTTGGGAAAAAATATCTTTATTTTTCTACATAGTCTCCTTTTAGCTCGATGCACTTTTTCCAGTGATGTTCAATAGCTTCGATTCTATATTTATAGAGAGAATCGTAGTGCTCCTCAAAATTGGAAATCTTTTACCACCGATCCATTTTTTCAAGTTTGGAAACAGAAAGTAATCCGAGGGGACTAAATCTCGCAAATAGGATTCGTGAGGAAGTAATTCGAACTTAAACTCATTGATTTTTAACTATCGCGATAACTGATGTGTGAAATGGTGCATTGTCTTGATGAAACAAAACTTTCTTTTTCGCTAATGCAGCCATTTTTTCTTGATTTTATCACTCAAACGCTGCAATAAGTTCACATAATACTCGTTGATTGTATTCCCTTTTTGAAGATAATCAATGAAAGTTATTCCACGCGCATCTCAAAAAACTGACGCCATGGCCTTGCCTGCAGACGGAACTGTCTTCGCCGACTTTGGAGCTGATTCTCTCCTTTTAGTTCATGGCTTTGACTGTTCCTTCATCTCAGGTGTGATGTAATGGACCCATGTTTCATCCATAAATCGACAGATAAAGTCAGCTTTATTCCTATGAAACTTCGCCAAACACTCGATTGAAATATCCTCACGACGCTGTTAGTAATTGCGCTACCCATCGTGCGCACAGCTATTTCATGTCCAAATTTTTAGTCAATATGCGATGTACAGCATTTTTTGAAATGCCTATCATGTCTGCTAGCTCGTGTGCTTCTAGTCGAAGGTCATCCAATACTATTTGGTGGATTTTCTTCACCTTATCTGGCGTGGTCACCTCATTTAGTCGATCACTGCGATTTTCGTGTTGGCAGCTCGTATGGCCTCGTTCAAACTCTGCCGCCCAATATTTTGCTGTTTTATGCATAGGAGAAAATACCTTCAGAGTAGAATTTAACTCCTCTTTGATGTCGGTTGAACTAGGATCTTTCAAATAAAAGTATTGTATCCCATAACGGTGACCTATTTTTTCCATGTTTACAAATTCACTATTAATGGTTGCCAAACAAATACTAAATAACGTAGCGTCGTCAAAATTCAAACTTAAACTTTATGAGGTTAGTACTTTCTGCCATAGTCATTCTTTTTAAAAAACAACCGCCATCTAATCGTCAGGTCAGATACTTCTGGGACTACCCTCGTATCAGGTGTTAATAACTCTTGATTTTTTAAGAGATAGAGCTGGAAACAACGGTCGGTTCACAATCTAAACTCATATCATTTTGTTGCTACATTGACAGTACCTTTCATAAGCCATTAATGTTCAAACGATTTTGAGTTAGCTTTATATTGTTTTCATGTGGTAAACATGGCGAGTTTCAATCCAAATAAAGAGCATTTGCGGCACGTACTGCTTTTCTTATTCAATCAAAAGAAAAATGCGAGTGAAAGCCGTCGTAAAATTGCGGAAACTTAGGGTGACAATGTCCCAAGCAAGACGCTTGTGGGCGTTGATTTAGACGATTCAAAAGTAGTGATTTCGACTTGAAAGACAAAGAACTCCGAGGTCAGCCAACAACAAATGGCAGAGAGGTTAAATGTTGGTCACCGAATGGTTTGTAATTCTGGTCATTTTACGTCATTAAAAAAGTTTAGAAAATGTAGGCTCAATGCTGTTATCGAAATCCATTTTTTATGGGCAATAATAGGATATTTGATAATGCGACACTCAAGTTTTAAACTCTCGAAATAACTCGAATGGTAAAGACGCTAACTTTATACGTCAAGTGGCATAATGTTAATTTTATCTTTGTTTGTATTGATTTCGACTGTACGTTTAATTACGTACAACATCAATTCCTTAAATACTACAAATGTTTCATGACCACGTGACAAACATGTTCCCTGTTAAGTTACCTATTTAAAATTAAGTAACGCCAAAGCTTCTAGGAGGTTTTATCCAAATGACATCTTACAAATAAATGTAATAGCCTCAAGGGGGGTTGGATGAATATATGACTGTTCTATTATATGCAAAAATTTAAAATTTCAAAACTTGCAGTATTACGAGAGCAGCTCGAAGATAAAATACAAGCTTTTTGATTTTTTTTTAAATTTTCAATGTTGTCTCAGCTTCGAAAACGGTGCATGTGAGTGCGCAGCCATATTATCGCTGAACTGCTCCACTATTGCAGCGCAATACGTCACGATGATTATTTTGCCTTTTGCAATATAACTTAAGTGTCCTACATGACCATAGTTTAGTTGTTCATCTACAGTGGATGTACTGTACGTTTAGTTTTATCAGCTCAATATTTCTGGCGAATTCAGTAAAGATAGTTTTTTAAAAATGTAATTTCAGTTTCACGAATACATCTGACATCGTCATGTTAGCCATTATAAGTGCTGCTGTGCTGGTGTTGATAAGAGTACGAAAAAGAAGGGAAAAATACAACAAATTTGTATGGACAAAGAAATATTTAAAATAATTACTACAATTTACTATAGGAAAATATATACAAAAATAAAATATTCCTTTCACACTGAATTTAGAATTTTTATACTTCCAAAATTATATATTTATTTTATGCCCTTAAATATATAATTTAATATATTTATTTAATTTAATAAAATTAAACTATTTTACATTAAATTAAATTTGTAAACTATTGCAAAAACTTGCAGATTATATCAAGAAGTTGAAAGCGAAAGCGCAAGATGGGTGGGAGCCGGTGCCAACACGGGTGGGAGCCGCTGCCAACATGGGTGGGAATCGGTGCGCTAGCTCTGCGTCTCTTCGTGTGTCATGACTTTTTACGTGTATCCTCGCATGCCTCTCGTTTAACAACGCATGCGTCTAATCTTTCAACAAATGCATGCTTCTTGACGTCCAAAAGTTGAACAAGTGTAGACATATCTTAACGAATCATACTTGATAAACATATCATAAGCATAATAATTGGTCATAAATCTCCATCTATCTATCCATCCACAAACATTGCCAACGAAAAATATTCTTATTATTACGTCTATTATTAATTAACTATCAACACTTTAAAATATTCTTGTTCAACAAAACAAGTATGTTAAATAATAAATGTTTATACGGTTTATAGGTTTATATGGTATGTGTTTAGAAATAATAAAAATACATAAAACCTGGAAAATAGTTCGTTCAATGGATTTTATGACGATGGAACGCTGTTTACTGGAAAAACATGATTTCGATTTTAAGCCAAAAGCATGGGACATTCTTAAAATTTTGTCATTGGAAAATCCAAAATACAAAACATCGAAAAGGCTTAATATGTACGTTGATGTTGGTTAGCTGAAAACTACAAGTTATATGGTTCTTTTTGCATTTTTTATATCAAGTTGTTTAATCTTGAAATAATTAGCTTATTTATAATTATTTTTTTTCTTTTAATACTAGGCGACTATATTTATATTTCATTATTTTTTTTAGGAAAAATTCTTCATATGTGCATGGGATTCATATTTCCTTATTTGGACTAGCAAATAAGTTCATTTGGATATTAAAGATAATATATTTTTGACTAGCTATCTTATACTAGTTAATTAAACTTAAGGAATTATTTGTTTTTTTTATGATTGAAATTACTTTTAGAATTCCATTGTTTTTACCTGCTATTTGAATTTTTTTTCTATAAATTTCACAACGAAACAATCCGAAATTTCATAATTCTCCATATCTCTATCCGTCCAAAAACATTTCCTACGAAAATATTCTTATAATTACGCCTATTATTAATTAACTATCAACACTTTAAAATATTCTTGTTGAACAAAAAAAGTATGTTAAATAATAAATGTTTATACGATTTATATGTTTATATGGTATGTGTTTAGAAATAATAAAAAATATATAAAACCTCATTCAATGGATTTTATGACGATGGAACGCTGTTTACTGGAAAAACATGATTTCGATCTTAAGCCAAAAGCATGGGACATTTTTAAAATTTTGTTATTAGAAAATCCAAAATGCAAAACATCGAAAAGGCTTAATATGTACGTTGATGTTGGTTAGCTGATGACTACAAGTTATACAGTTTTTTTTCACATTTTTTATCAAGTAAAAGTAAAGTAAAGTGTTTGGGTTAGAGGCGCATCAGCAACTAGGCTATTTAGCGACTGGACCTACAGCTTAACGTGGGTTCCGAACCACGGTCATCAGCTTTCGACAAACCCAGGCCAGCACCCCCCTCGGGCTATAAACCCTCGGTTATGTGCCTACCCATAAGTCTATCAGGAAACCTACCGACTGGCGAGTGACCAACGTAGAACACTTCTCAGAAGGCATCCGGCCTTACCCAGCCTTTAACTGGCGTGACTGAGGGGTAATTCGTAGTCGGATTTTACACTCTTGCCTAGAAACAATCACAAACATTTAGGAAAGATAAACGGACAGAAGAAAGAAAAATAACCATCCGAGCGCTGGAATCGAACCAGCTACCGCTCCAGCGCGGATTTGGCAAAGCAGACGCTCTTACCGCCGCACCAAAGATTTTCAATTGAATCCCAAAATTCACCATCGATGAATGAACTATCATATGAATCATTTAATGATTCATAAAAGAAAAAATAACCAATTGTTCGGTATCCTAAAATCTTTCCAGACATTGATTCCACAACAGATATTGACTTTCTAGGAATATTGGCATTTACAATTTATAACTCAATGAGGATTACCTCTGGCCAAGTATCTACAGTTTTGAGACAATACAATCATTAGTGGGGAATGTAGTCCCATCAGTAAACATAATCTTCTTCAGGAAGTGTCTGTCATTTAAAAAATTACCTTGGGTCCAATAATAATAGTCTAATCTTTTATTATCATCACCTTCTTTCAAAGTATGTAAGAACTTCGGTTTGTATGCCTTGATTTTGTGATGAACGAAACATCTGATTTTATCCTCGCTAATAATTAGTTGAGATGATAAACCTCGAAGGTTCATGCATGGATTTACTCGATTTGCCGCCAATATATCGTTATCCTCAGGATGCGGGTGCATTCAAAGAGGTTGGCGTTTTTGATCGATTTTAATACCACTACCAGTTTTATTGAAAACAGCATTTACAGCGGCTGCTTTTCCATGGGTAATGGGAGCACGTTAGGGATGTCTCATGATAAACTCTGCAGCAACTTTTTTGCTACTACGAGTAAAATCACTAAACAAACGGACTATTTCGATTTTGTCTTTTAAAGTCAACAGCACTTTAATTCTGTGATCACTGACTAGAATTTAACGCAATAAACTTAAAGTTTAATCTGATTTACATTTAACAGTAGTGTCAAATTATTACTTTCCGTGGCACACTAATTATCAAATTAAAAAATAAATTTGTAATAATTTTGTGTATAGACCTAAATCATGAAAAAATTAAAAATGCGAATTTGGTCATAAAACTCGGTATGGGGGGTTAAAATAATATTCTGAACAACTTTTTCAAATAATTTTTTATCGATATCTCTAACGCGATGCAAATATCGAGAATTGACCTTGTTTGCAAATTTGTAGTAGGCTGAGTTTAAAGTTCCGATTTTAGTAGAGTATCTTAAAAAATGTGACCCATTCACCAGTATGTGCAAAAATTGAAATCTGTATTCCTTCAAATAGCGAAAATATGGGGGTATATATATATATATATATATATATATATATATATATATATATATATATATATATATATAAATATCCAATCGATATTTGTGTCCCGCTTGTTGGAAACGTGCAGACGTTTCGCCAAGGACACACTTGGCATTCTCAATGCTTGTCTGAAGACTGCAAATTCTTCCATCCGCGAAGCACTACGAACTAATATATATATATATATATATATATATATATATATATATATATATATATATATATATATATATATATATGAAGTGTTAGATTTGTCTGGAATGGGTTCAATGACGAGAGAGTATATGTCAGTAGCCTGACGAATCTGAACAAGAGACGAAACATGTGCCCTCATATAAGGGATGGATGGGGCTCGTCCCCAGTCAAGCAACTATATATATATATATATATATATATATATATATATATATATATATATATATATATATATATATATATATATATATATATGTATCGATGTAAACCCGTTGCAAAAGTCTCCTATGTCCAATTTCGCGACATAATAGACTTCAATGCCAAATTTCATTAAAACCCTTCCATACGAGCGTGATAGAAGGACAAACATCCAAACAAACATACTGTCACATTTATAATATAGTAAGATTCCAAATAAATTATAATTAATTATGCATTAATTTTGTATTAATAACATGGATTTAGTATTTATTTAGCCGGATAAAGAAAAATATGTTTTTCAAGATCACATTATTTAATGAAGGACTTTTTGTCTAATTTCCACTTTATTATATTCATATTTATTACAGATTGACACGTTTCGCTAACGGGGTAGCTTATTCGTGATGATGAAAGTCAGTGATGAATTTATTAAAGTAGAAATTAGACAAGAAAAGTGTTTCATCAAACGTTTGTGATGAATTTTCATTAAACAGAAGTTAAGAAAATCCAAAAATGTTTTAATTGTATTTTGATTAATATTTTAATTGTAAGTTTAACAGTAGGAATAAAAATGAACTAGTTAACTCTGCTTAAGAGTTCACGTTAATTTTGAAGAGTTTATGTTCAAGTTTTTATAAAACTTCCCATTCCTGTAATTGATTTCATTCCCAGAAGATTTGAAAATTTTTATTTTCAACTATTTGATTTCATTGAATCACAGACAAAGTTATAGTTAAAAAAAATAAGTGAATTTTATCTGATCTTTCTTATATTAACTATAGAAATAACACTTCAGTTTTACATTTGGTCTTTGAGACACGGGAAATGTAATAGTGTTACTACTGATTATCTTTTTTACTCTATTTAGTTTAACCATGTAATTAATACTCATTTATGTGCCACAAAATTTAGGGCGACATATATTCATTATAATTTTATTCCTCTATTTCACGTAGTCTTACAGACCGTCAGAACAACACTATAACTTGTTGTTCCTCTTTTTTAGGTGCTGTTACAGCCCGCCAGTAAGCCTAGACTTCCTGCAACATTCCGATCGATTACCCACCACGATCACCAACAGCCTTTTGCTAGTTGCTTGCAACTTTTTCATGTGCACTAGTTCTTCAGCACTCTTCTTAAATGACATGTCACCGTGTATTTTCTGTTTATCACAGTTGTCTGTTATCGCGTTTTTGTTACCCACTATTCCACTCTCCATGATTGTTCTTGGTATTCGACTTTCCGACATTCGTTACGTGTCCGTCTCATCTGAGTTGCTAAATCTTCACATAATATAGTATTTATACAGATGTTTGTATTTAGATGTTTGTATTTAAAATTGTTTGAGTTCAAAGTCATATCTAATCTTCCAATTTCCATTGTCATTCACAGCACCAAAATTTTTTTGAGTACTCTTCTTCCAAATACTGCAAGCATTTCTTCAGTTTTGTTTACAGGGGTTTATGTCTAAGTGACTACTGGCCGAATGAGTGTTTTATCGATCTTGTCTTTCGTGTTCCTTTGTATGAGTTCAGAGCTTAAAACCGACTGCAGGGGCTATGTTAAACAGGACTTTCAATCTATTCGCATTCCGTGTTAGATTTTCACTCCCTAGAGTTAAGTATCATCATTTGGATTAACCTAATACGGATTTTCCAATAAGTTATATTTCCTCTATGGCCTCGCATACTACTGTCGAATAAACTCTTTGAATGCAGTCGTATGCCTCTGGAAACACCTGGAAAAAGGCAAAGCAGCACCAAATTATGTGGTTTTCACCATTATTTGGCGTACTATGAGCACCTGATATATGGTTGAATACCATTTTCTAAACCCTGCCTATCTTTTGCTCATTCCTTACTCGATAATACTATTCGCAGTCTTTCTATGTTTATTAGAAATGTATAAGATATGCCAAATAATGATAAGTTATGATAACTTTCTCCTTTCAATTTATCTCGTTTCTTTTAAATTGGATACCGGCTGCTACCACTCTTCAAACATCTACTCACTTTTCCAGATATTAACTATTAATTATTTCATTATTTAAACTACCTCTTAACTAACTACTTCATCAATTAACACCATAATTAGTTCCAGTTTCAGTATTTCGGAAGGTATGTTGTCTATCCCAGGAGTTTGAGTCCTTCTGATTTTCGTTAAACTTTCCCCCACCTCCTGCAACGACGGTACTTCTACCAGCGGTTGGACTGATTCATAAACTGAGAGAGTATATTCTCCACCTAATTTCTGTATTCATTCTCGTACCATGCACTTCTTTTTTTTTCCTTCAATTTGGACTCCAATTGTGTCTTCTGTAACATTCTTTATTACAGATTTTAATGTTACCTATCATTCGTCTTTCGACTTTGCTCTTGCGCTATTAGTCTCCGGTTTCTTTAACTCCTGCATCATTCTCCCTAGCATTTTCGTCTGTAAGCAGTATTTCAATTTGGCATTGCTTGTCTTGGATTTTATTCCTTTTTTGGTGACACAGCAATTATGTCGTTTGTTTCTTACTATTAGGTAGACCTCTAATTTTTTGTATCTTTTTTTAAAATAGACAAATTCAAAAAACAAATCAAACTCCGAATTGAAAACTCACCTAGCAGTATACCAGAAAATGTTATTTTTAAATTAAATAACGTGAACCATCAACCACCTCAACTCTACTCTCTTATCAAATTACACAAATAAGGATATCTCATCAGACCGGTGGTGTCATATATGTCGGCACCAACATACAAGAGATCAACTTTTTTTAATAAAATAGATATAATAAAAAAGCACTGCAACTTTAAACTTACATATAGTATTAAAAATTCTAATAAACTCATTAATAATATTAAAAACGTAGAGATGCCGGAAAATTAAAAACCTGTATCTTTTGATGTCCAGAATGTATTTTCAAGCATGCCGCCAGAAGGCACGGTCATCCTAGTAGATAATTTATTACTATTAACAACAAACTGAACCTGTATAGATATCATGATGGATATCAAATCATACTCAAGTATGCTTTACATGAGTACTATAGAGAAACTGAGTGTAGTTGCGGCGTTTTCTTGATGGAAATTCATATTAAATCGTATAAATAAAACAAAGTTATCTAATTTCCACTTATATTTTTCTCTAAAACATAACGCGTTTCGTTACACTGTAGCTTCTTCGGATGGTTGACAAAGAATTAAATTGTACTGTAACAAATCGTAGGTATTATAGTAATGAAATAATTTTACTTTTTTTTTTTTAGGAAATTCCCAGAACCCTTTTTCAGATTATTTTTTCGGCATATTTAATAATGGAGAATGGTTGAAGTCTATTTGGTCGTTAAGTAGCACATCTATGTATTTATGACGGGTTTAAGGGTAAGATGACGCGTTTCTAGGTGTAAGATTTTAAAATCATTAAATATATGTTTTTCGTTAAAAAAATATATATAATATGTATAAAAAATATATATGTTATGCGTATGTTGAGTTCATTGTATTATTTAGATTGTGTTCTGGGATTCTGAGATTAAATAATCTACCTGTTTGTCCTATATAATATAATATATAATATATAATAAATATATAATATTTATTGCATGAACCGCAATTCATTTGATAGACACCTGATTTATTGTCTTTCCCCGTTTGATGTATATAGTTTTTTTTTTAATTTTTAATAAAGAATTGTTGGATTAAAATTAAAGAATTTGGATTTAAAACTCTGTCTTATTATGGAGACATATCTGAAGAACTTAAAAAAATATCCCAACAGCATTAACAAAAATGTGGCTATAAGCTATATAAAATTGTAGTTAAAAGCTGCATTTTTATTAATGCTGTTGAGATATTTTTTAAGTTTTTCAGATATATGTCCATAATAAGAAAGAGTTTTAAAACCAAATTCTTTAATTTTAATCATAGGGTAGGTTTCCGAAAGAGCTTTATTTTTAGAGACTATTTTATCAACTATTAAAACTGGATAGCCATTATTAACCGTAATTTCCTTAATTTAATTTAATTCTGTATTGAATTTGTCTGGATTGAGAGGAACATTGGTTAAACGATGAATCATGCTATTGTAGGCTGCCGGTTGTGTTGTTATGTTGTTGTGGGTAGTTGGATGTATTGTGAATCGTGATAGTAGTGTGAGATGGTTTATGGAAAATCGAAAACGAGCGCTTATTCGAATTTTTAGAAATCGTTAGTTCCAAAAAGTGTACTGAGCTGTTGGTCTCCATTTCGGCTAAAAATAATATTTTTATGAGTGGAATTTAGATATAGTAACAAAGCATGCTGTCTGTCTGTCTCTTAGTACCCGTGAAGTATGTCAAAATGTCATCAACATATCGGTACCAATATAAACATTGTTTAGTAATTTTGTTTTTAAAAATTGTTTCCCCAATATGGTTCATAAAAATATCTGCAAGTAAAGGGTTTAGTGGGCTGCAATGCATAATTAAGCATTTTTTACTTTTGTAAATTTTGTCTTCGAAAACAAAGTAATTTTGATCAAGAAAGATTCTTAATAATCTCATTATATATATTCTAACTACTAAACTACTACTAACGCCGCAACCATCCTCAGTTTCTCTATAGTTCTCATGTTAAGCATACTTGAGTATGATTTGCGTGAAGTGAATTCCTTACACTTTTTACATTAGTACTCATTCACGATAGAAAACCAGTTTTTAAAAAATGCACTGCCATTTAGTTCTCTTAATTCTCATACATTTTACAAAAACCAATATTTGTCTAAACCAACTTTCAGATTTTTGGTTCTTAAAATTTCAAATTTGTGATATTATCGTTCTTAAACCTTTTTAAAAATTTTTAATTACCAGCACATATTTATTTTTGCAGAAAGAAAAACAATACGCTAAAACTTATTTAAAAAATAAATTTTTTCTCGTCCAAAAAACTGATAAACTTGGAGTACAGAAAAATAAAATTACCAAGTAAAATACTCCTTGTATTTATTTAAACCATATTAAAATTATTAAAGTGGCAGGGGGAAAAACTTTCTTTAATAAACGATCATTATTCTTCGTTACGTAACTTTTTTATTTGATTCATTAAAAATTACACAACTTCTTAAACTAAATTGGACGATATCGTAGCGAGTTTTCAAACATTTTCAAACCTTTTCCAAGACAATAAAGGCGTTTTGTGAAAAGGTTAATGAGGTGCCGCATATTTAAAACACAAAAAAACATTTTTTTTTCTGTGGCTTTAAATGAATGCGTGATGCATTAAAAAATTCCCGGTATAATTAAATAATATGCGTAATTTACTAATTATTTATTTTGTTTAGTGCGGTATTAAACAATTTATTTGAAAAGACCTAATTAGAAGAATCATATTTTCTAAAAATTTAATTTTCTCACTTTCAAGTTACGCTTTGGACATTATAATGGTGTTAAGTATCTTGTTACTTACCACGACAATGACTCATTATTCTGTTCAGTTGCAGGAATTTAATCTCGAAGCATTAGAAGACCTGAAAAAGATTGACTTTTAATAATTCTGTGTTTGATATGTCATTCAAGAAATTTTCGTTATTTACCATTTTCTACCTTTTAATATATAAATAAATACTTATAATTTCGGATGTTTTTGTGCCATTACTAAAAGCTACGAAAACAAAGAAAGGAAGGAGCCGTGACGTCGTTGAAGCATGTCAACCAATGTTTCTTTTAGAATTAGCAATGGTAGGGGATCTATACAATCTTGGAAAATTCAATAAACTAGTTTGGTGTTTTGCAAAAACCAATTTCAGCAAAACCAATAGTTACAACATTTCTGTGGCTATATAATACATCATTAATAAGCTGCTCTACATATTTAACTTTGGCAAAATAGATAATAGATTCTTTTGTAGCAGAACTATCCCCAGCTCAATAGGACCAAACCATGTAACTATATATATATATATATATATATATATATATATATATATATATATATATATATATATATATATATATATATATATATATTATATATATATATATAATATATATATATATATAATATATATATAATATATATATATATTATATATATATATATATATATATATATATATATATATATATATATATATACCAAAATGTAGCTATTTCGGCGGAAAACAGGCCCGTACTTTATTTTGCAACATTATTTTAACGATTGACTACTAAGTCACTAATTCACTATTTTGTTTTTTGTTTTCTCTTAAAGTATTATTTAAAAATATATGACATTTATTCCATACGTTTCATCATATATTTTGTTTGCTTTTTATGAGAAGGAAAACGCAGACATTAATGTTGTTTAATGTCAAAAATGAGATTCCTAGCACTAATTTTTCAGATTATAACACGTTCTAAACAATACACGTCACATTAAGAAATTTATGATTAATTTTTTTATTAAATTAGCTGTTCAAAACGTCCACCATTTGAGTCTATATAAGTCTACTACTGTTTTCCACTTTTAACAAGCACACACACCTTGAAAAAGTCTTGGCCGTTTAATTTCGTCAATTTCAGTAAAAATACGTTCTTTTTAATACGAGCTTCTCTGTAAATAATAATGATATCGTCATATTCGGGGATAGAAAACATTTTAGGTTTTAAATGAACTTAAATGTGCACTGACACACTGAAATAATTTTTGTCGACATTTAGAATAACATTCTTTGTTTGCCAAGATGTTCCCGAATTCTTAAGTGCTCATGTAGAGCATAATTTTTAATTTAAAGAAGTGTTAGTAATGTTTTTTCGTTTATTTTTAGGTTATTCGTTAGTTAATAATCCAGTTAATATTTGCCAAATATTCTGAATAAAGTGTTATTCTTATTATAGCTTTTCGACTGGTGACTTAATATATTGTACTTTTTTGCCTAAAATCCTTAGGTTTGTGATTCCTGTTGTTAGAAACTTTTTTCCTTCAAATCATCCTTGAAGAATCCTTGGTTAAAGTTACGTTATTGACCTGTTTGCTCGATTCTCAGTCGAGCATGTTATAGAAAGTCGTACTCATGTTTCATGAATTTATGTTTTGCATTTTATTGGGGTGTTTTAATTTCTCCAGATTTTGTTTTTCAGATATCTCGATATTGTTGTTGTTTAATTTGTTGTCTCACAGCTGTTATTTGGTGGTGCTAAGTGGAAATTCATATTTCTAAGTAATCGAAGCGCATAATTTGTTCTCTGATAAATTAATACGTCGTATTCGTTTCTTTGTTATTATCATACACTACGTCTTACTAATTGAAAAAGTCACGTTGATATAAGGTTCAATGCGTACAATTTTCGCTTTTTTTGGTTTGGCTCTGGCGACAGGCGGATCTTCATAACATTACCAATACTGTTTATGTTACGCCACCAAGCTGAAAATACTTTTATCTTGGTAAGGGTAGTCTTGGTTATCCATTACAAGTTATTTTAAGATTCTATATTATTTTATTCATAATAAAGTTGAATTAGAGAGAACTGAGATTCTCTTTGTCGAATTTTTGTGTCCATATTTATTACACTTGTAAGTTTGTACTATATATTTTTTTATATTGCCGTACTTTTATTCAGCTACTCAATTATTTTAATGTAGTTGTAGTTTTACTTTTCCATCACGCATTGTTCTTAAGACGTCAATCACTCATTCTCGATGGAATACTTTAGCAAGGTCAATAAAGCACATTTAAACCGAGTTGTGATATTCGAATTCGAATAGTTTTATTTGGAAGCCTTATTGCACCTTTTCGGCGTGAATAATTGCTACTATTTTGTATTAAATATAGTTTAACCTCTATAGTTAAGGGGGTATTTTTATTTCTATTTTTAAATATCTGTATAGTTAGCTTATTCATTTTGTCCAGTTTATTAGTCCATTGGCTATTTTGCCTTTATCCATGGATCCAGAGACTTGATTTTTAAAAGCTCTTCTCCGTTGATCACTCGCCAATAGGTAGAGTTTTCGAAATCCTAACATGTTAAGTACAAACTAAGACTTGATACCAAGTGGGGACTGTAGTGCTAATCAAGATGGCTGATTGCCGTGGTTCGGACCACACGTCCTGGAACTGAAATGTTTCACCTCCAACTTAAACCATAGCGAACCATATCCGTAAGAATCAACCTGTTGTTCGAGGAATAGCGACAAATATATAAAAATCCAATAAAAATGCGTTTAGAAGATAAACGCTGCATTTCGTACAACACCAATTCGAAATCATCGAAATGAACGGAAAATATTCAGCAGTAGCAGTTTTCGTAAAAGTTTTACAGCATTTCGTTTGTCTAATAAAATTTATTTTCCGAACGAGGTGTTGTGTTGAAAATTATTAAACAAGCAACTGTCACTTTATAGCATCAATAAAACGGTGCTCAAAATTTGCTATCTAGGAGTACTTAACAATCGGTATAGTGAATGGAAGGTTTTTATTCAGAGCCACATAAAAACGTTAGGTAATTATTAGATAATGAGACTGATAAAGTTTTTGAAGCGGAAATTGACATGAAAAAAAAATGGGGAAAGAAAAATTTACGGCAGAAAAATACACTTGCATTGCATTTTAAAATAAATTATTATATATAGTGTACGTATCGATACATATAGTGTATGTATCAATTCGCCATAAAAAAAAAGCAAACCATTTCATTTTATTGCTATTCCAATCTTAATCGTTTTAAGTTAATGACTGTAAATAGCATATTTTCGTTGTCTAGTAAAATTTGGAATATAAAGGTAGATGTGACGAAGAGTTATTTGATCAATTAGCAAGAAATTCTTCGTCATAAATGCCAATATCATTTTTTATTAACAATGTTTCTGTTAGATGAGTTACCAACCGTCTGTGGCTAAGGAATACATATTTAGAATAATGGAGGTTCAAGCTCACTGTTTAATATACCTAAAGTTTTATTGTTTAAAATAGGAAGCATTAAAATATTTTTATTGACTAATATCAATTTTTGCTAACAATGATAATGATTAAACCACTTGGTATTTGTTTCACAAGAGCCAACCGCGCAATCAATCGAAACAATTGATTATGTGATTAATATTTTCAAAAATATAATTCGAAAACGTATTATGATATTTAAAATGTTATATCAGCAAAATTAGAATGAAACAAATACATTTGTTAAACAAAATTTGATCCTATCATGGGTAACAGGCGTTGTGGGGCCAATAATATGGCTTAGATATGTTGACGATAGTTTTGCTATATTGCACCATAGCATTGATAATCTAAATTCTTTTTTACAAGATATAAATTCTTGAGAACCTACAATTAAATTTACTTTAGAGATGGTGAGGAAGAATAAATTGTCATTCCTCGACACTTTATTAATAAAAATAACAACACATTATAAACTACAGTTTACAGAAAACCTATAAACACAGATAGGTATCTCAATTTATTTTCCAATCCCTCCAAATCAGTCAAAATAGGAATAATTAAAAGTTTATATGACAGAGCAAAACTTGTTTGTACCAACACACAGAAACACTACAAAATGACAAAGTGATACACTACAATAAGAAACAAAGATATTTTAATAAAAACCAGTTATCCAAAAAATTTCATAGATAAATCTTTTAAAACGTTTGATAGCTGACAAAACAGACAATTTACTAATAACAATAATAATAATAACTCACAAACAATTAACCTTACAATTCCTTACATCCGCGGTATTTCTGACAAAATTAAAAGAGTACGAAATAAATACAACATAAGAACGATATTTAAAACAAAAAATACTCTTGGATGTATATTAACAAAAACCAAACCAAACAACACACAACAGAATACCAAAAATGTGCTTTATAACATTCCATGCGAATGTGGCAAATTTTATATAGGTGAAACATTTAGACCATTAGATGTTAGAATAAATATATAATTTGTCAGCACGCATGGGATTCGCGACATAAAATCAATTGATATATATATATATATATATATATATATATATATATATATATATATATATATATATATATATATATATATATATATATATATATATATATATATATATATATATATATATATAGAATTAACTCGTCGTTCCACCTCCCGGGCGGTATTCTCTTCCATTGAAAATCTCTGCCCAAGATATATATATATATATATATATATATATATATATATATATATATATCCAGTATACCTCGCCTAAGGTATTGGACGGGTCACGGGTGGTGGATAGTGAAAGTTCCATTAGATATTAATGGACAGCTGCGAATATCTCAAAATAAGCAGCCCCGAACCAAGGCAAAAAAAACAAAATCCACTTAGCGTCTGACTTGTATCAAGCGGTTGAGTGGTCAGCGTCTGTTCACCAGTGGTGCGGCGGATATTTAAATTCTGGAACTAACCCCTCCAGTCTTAACCTCTGAACCGTCATGGTTCAAACCTTTAATTCAAAGTACAAGATGAAGCGTTCTAGTAATTACAAAATTACCCCAGGAGATAGACAATCCTCTGCCAGCTTTGCTGGTACAACCGGACTTTCGGATTCTGGGGCGTCCGGGCTTAAACGCAAAATCTTTCAGAGGGAGTCGGAGACCTCTGGCCAACGTCTGAAACCGAAAACAAAAACTTTCCTTGTAACGGTAAATATCAATTCTCTCCTGCGTCTAGGAAAACTACACGAATTGGGGCGAACATTAAATCAGCAAAAAATCCAAATTTTAGCTTTGCAAGAAACCAGATTGACAGATGATAACACCTTGGAATTCGGCAACTACAGACTTTTTAAAAGTAAAACGGACAAAAGAATACTCAAAAATACACCACATCTCGGTGTTGCTTTCGCTGTCTCAAGAAACATTCTTGGTTCTATAACAAATGTCCAGCCAGTAAATAATCGACTTATGACACTATTCCTCAAGTGTGCTAACAAAAACTATACATTAATCAATGCACACCTCCCAGTTAATGAAGAAAATAAATCTAATCCTGAAAAAGTAAATAAGTCTTGGGAAATTCTAGAAAAGACTATCTCTAAAATTCCCTCTAACCATGTAAAAATCCTATTGGGTGATTTCAACGCCCAGCTAGGGAAAGAAAAAAAGTACAGGAAAACAGTCGGCAGTTTTCCCGCTCATAAATGGACTAACCATAATGGTAGAAGATTGGTTGAACTATGTTCGCAGTTTAATCTAAAAATAATGTCAACCCATTTTAAGAAGAAAATATCAAAACAAAAGACCTGGAGGTGCCCAAACACGTACATGGGTGAATTTCAAATTGACCATGTTGCCATTTCGTACCCCAATTATAAATAGATTTTGAATGTTCAAGTCAGGAAAGGAGCTAATATAGACACGGATCACTACTTGTCTAGAATCAAACTTAGCTTAAAACCTCGAAAACTTATTCAAAAGAGGCTGCTAATACCAAAGTTTGACCCAACGAAAATAAAACCAGCCCTAACAGAAGAGCTTGATAAACAACCAGCACAGAACTGGCAAGAATTGAAACAAAAAATTATTAAAACGGCCTTAAAGTTGGCCCCTTTACAAAAACGTAGAAAACATCCGTGGTGGGATGAAGTTTGCGAGTAAGCAGTATTAAGCCGAAGTACAGCATTCAAAGATTGGAACAGTCAAAAAACAGCAACAAACTATAACATCTTTTTGGAAGTAGGAAAAGAAACATCGAAGCTAATTAGACAAACTAAAAGAAAATATGAAAACAATCAACTTAATGAAATAGAAAAAGATTTCCAAAAAAATAACACCCGAAACTTTTACAAAACATTTAAAACTAAGTTAACAGGTTATCAACCGCAAAGTCTTTGCTTCCAAAAGGAAAACGGACAATTAGCTCTAAATAACCAAGACAATTGCAAATAACTTGCGAAATATTTTGAACAAATGCTATATTGTTCTGAGCCCTTAAACAAATTAACAACACTAAAACCTAAACAAACAAACCCAGATTCATTACCACCGAATGAAGATGAAATAATTAGGCAAATCAAGCGGCTTAAAAATGACAAGGCTTCTGGTGAAGATGGAATCACTGCTGAACTTTTGAAATCCGCTGGTCCAGGTACAATCAAGGAAATAACCAAAATTCTACAAGAAGTTTGGCGAACCGAACGGATTCTGGAAGATTGGAAAGATGCTCTAATCCATCCACTACATAAGAAAGGAGATAGAACGGATATAAACAACTATAGAGGGATATCTCTTCTCCCAGTTTGTTACAAGATTCTATCTCAATGTCTACTAGACACAGCACAGGGACAGTTAGAACCTAACATTGGTGAATATCAAGCAGGTTTTCGACCGGGCAGATCCTGCCCTGAACAGATCCTGAATCTGAAGTTGATTCTAAGACATCAAAAACTGTACAATAAAAATCTCGTCTGTGCATTTGTGGATTTCAAAAAAGCATATGATTCTATTGATCGCGAATCTTTATTCCGAATCTTGAAAGAACAAGGACTAGATCTGAAAACGCTGGCAATTATTAAAGCAACGTTAACAAGGTCAAAAGTTAAATTCATGGGTGAGATCTCAGAGCCCTTCGAAATTAAAACTGGAGTGAGACAAGGGGATGGACTCTCGGCGCTCTTATTTAACTGTGTTCTAGAAAAAGTAATACAGGAGTGGCGTGAAAAAAAGTCGGCCCTGAATATTGACCAGCCCATTAAACTGGGGAGAACCAACATCAAAATTGATTGTCTGGCATTTGCTGATGATCTAGCAATTTTAGCTCAAGATGTATTTACGGCACAGAAACAGATTGAAATCCTAAAAGAAACAGCACAAAATGTAGGACTCCAAATTTCCTTTGAAAAGACACAATACATGACCTACAACAGACTAAGAACGCCATTTATAAAAACAAAATATGGTAACATCAGACGAGTCTCTCAATTCAAATATTTGGGTGAAATAATCATGGAAAATGGATTGGAAAAAGCGGCCAATAAGGGTAGATGTCAAAAAATGGAAACGGCATTGAGACTTACACAAAATATTTACAACAAAAATTGCCTATATAAAAACACAAAACTGAAACATTACAACACAGTTATTAAGCCAGAATGTCTATATGCTGCAGAAACGCTCATTTTGAATAGAAAGAGGGACATCGAGGACATTGAAAAGAAGGAAAGAAAAATCGTAAGAAAAATCCTAGGCCCCAAACAAATAAACAGCACAACATACCGACTTCGAGAAAACCAAGAAATCAAACAATACACAGATATACATAGCGATATGAGAAAAAAAAGACTTAAGTTTTACGGACACATAAAACGGATGAATCCGAGTAGGTTAACTAGACAAATAGTCGAATTTTATGAAAATAGGAGTAAAGCGAAAGTAGAAATAATTAAATGGATTGCTGCAATTAAAGAGGACCTAAGATCAGCAAATATTACACAAAGTGAAATTCAGGATAGAGGCTGTTTCAGACACAAGGTTAATGTTTGGAAGGTTGGCCAGAGAGAAAAATGTAGGAAGACTGGAACAACTTGGTCTGACGAAAGGAAAAAAGCTCATAGCGAAAGAATGAAATTAGTATGGGCACAAAGGAAGGCTAACAACAACAAACGCCTCTAATTGTACTTCGCGTGGTCCACTAGGGCCCATACATGAATAATAATAAATAATATATATATATATATATATATATATATATATATATATATATATATATATATATATATATATATATATATATATATATATATATATAGCCTTCCTTTGTCATATGCTTTTTTGAAATCCACAAATGCACAGACGAGATTTTTATTGTACAGTTTTTGATGTCTTAGAATCAAGTTCAGATTCAGGATCTGTTCAGGGCAGGATCTGCCCGGTCGAAAACCTGCTTGATATTCACCAATGTTAGATTCTAACTGTCCCTGTGCTCTGTCTAGTAGACATTGAGATAGAATCTTGTAACAAACTGGGAGAAGAAATATCCCTCTGTAGTTGTTTACATCCGTTCTATCTCCTTTCTTGTGTAGTGGATGGATTAGAGCATCTTTCCAATCTTCCGGAATCCGTTCGGTTTGCCAAACTTCTTGTAGAATTTTGGTTATTTCCTTGATTGTACCTGGACCAGCGGATTTCAAAAGTTCAGCAGTGATTCCATCTTCACCAGGAGCCTTGTCATTTTTAAGCCGCTTGATTTGCCTAATTATTTCATCTTCATTCGGTGGTAATGAATCTGGGTTTGTTTGTTTAGGTTTTAGTGTTGTTAATTTGTTTAAGGGCTCAGAACAATATAGCATTTGTTCAAAATATTTCGCAAGTTATTTGCAATTGTCTTGGTTATTCAGAGCTAATTGTCCGTTTACCTTTTGGAAGCAAAGACTTTGCGGTTGATAACCTGTTAATTTAGTTTTAAATGTTTTGTAAAAGTTTCGGGTGTTATTTTTTTGGAAATCTTTTTCTATTTCATTAAGTTGATTGTTTTCATATTTTCTTTTACTTGGTCTAATTAGCTTCGATGTTTCTTTTCCTACTTCCAAAAAGATGTTATAGTTTGTTGCTGTTTTTTGACTGTTCCAATCTTTGAATGCTGTACTTCGGCTTAATACTGCTTGCTCGCAAACTTCATCCCACCACGGATGTTTTCTACGTTTTTGTAAAGGGACCAACTTTAAGGCCGTTTTAATAATTTTTTGTTTCAATTCTTGCCAGTTCTGTGCTGGTTGTTTATCAAGCTCTTCTGTTAGGGCTGGTTTTATTTTCGTTGGGTCAAACTTTGGTATTACGAGCCTCTTTTGAATAAGTTTTCGAGGTTTTAAGCTAAGTTTGATTCTAGACAAGTAGTGATCCGTGTCTATATTAGCTCCTTTCCTGACTTGAACATTCAAAATCTCTTTATAATTGGGGTACGAAATGGCAACATGGTCAATTTGAAATTCACCCATGTACGTGTTTGGGCACCTCCAGGTCTTTTGTTTTGATATTTTCTTCTTAAAATGGGTTGACATTATTTTTAGATTAAACTGCGAACATAGTTCAACCAATCTTCTACCATTATGGTTAGTCCATTTATGAGCGGGAAAACTGCCGACTGTTTTCCTGTACTTTTTTTCTTTCCCTAGCTGGGCGTTGAAATCACCCAATAGGATTTTTACATGGTTAGAGGGAATTTTAGAGATAGTCTTTTCTAGAATTTCCCAAGACTTATTTACTTTTTCAGGATTAGATTTATTTTCTTCATTAACTGGGAGATGTGCATTGATTAATGTATAGTTTTTGTTAGCACACTTGAGGAATAGTGTCATAAGTCGATTATTTACTGGCTGGACATTTGTTATAGAACCAAGAATGTTTCTTGAGACAGCGAAAGCAACACCGAGATGTGGTGTATTTTTGAGTATTCTTTTGTCCGTATTACTTTTAAAAAGTCTGTAGTTGCCGAATTCCAAGGTGTTATCATCTGTCAATCTGGTTTCTTGCAAAGCTAAAATTTGGATTTTTTGCTGATTTAATGTTCGCCCCAATTCGTGTAGTTTTCCTAGATGCAGGAGAGAATTGATATTTACCGTTCCAAGGAAAGTTTTTGTTTTCGGTTTCAGACGTTGGCCAGAAGTCTCCGACTCCCTCTGAAAGATTTTGCGTTTAAGCCCGGACGCCCCAGAATCCGAAAGCCCGTTTGTACCAGCAAAGCTGGCAGAGGATTGTCTATCTCCTGGGGTAATTTTGTAATTACTAGAACGCTTCATCTTGTACTTTGAATTAAAGGTTTGAACCATGACGGTTCAGAGGTTAAGACTGGAGGGGTTAGTTCCAGAATTTAAATATCCGCCGCACCACTGGTGAACAGACGCTGACCACTCAACCGCTTGATACAAGTCAGACGCTAAGTGGATTTTGTTTTTTTTTGCCTTGGTTCGGGGCTGCTTATTTTGAGATATTCGCAGCTGTCCATTAATATCTAATGGAACTTTCACTATCCACCACCTGTGACCCGTCCAATACCTTAGGCGAGGTATACTGGATATATATATATATATATATATATATATATATATATATATCTTGGGCAGAGGTTTTCAATGGAAGGGAATACCGCCCGGGAGGTGGAACGACGAGTTAATTCTATATATATATATATATATATATATATATATATATATATATATATATATATATATATATATATATATATATATATATATATATATATATATATATATTGTATTGAATCAATTGATTTTATGTCGCGAATCCCATGCGTGCTGACAAATTATATCAAATTATATATTTATTCTAACATCTAATGGTCTAAATGTTTCACCTATATAAAATTTGCCACATTCGCATGGAATTTTATAAACCACATTTTTGGTATTCTGTTGTTTGTTGTTTGGTTTGGTTTTTGTTAATATACATCCAAGAGTATTTTTGTTTTAAATATCGTTCTTATGTTGTATTTATTTCGCACTCTTTTAATTTTGTCAGAAATACCGCGGATTTAAGGAATTGTAAGGTTAATTGTTTGTGAGTTATTATTATTATTGTTATTAGTAAATTGTCTGTTTTGTCAGCTATCAAACGTTTTAAAAGATTTATCTATGAAATTTTTTGGATAACTGGTTTTTGTTAAAATATCTTTGTTTCTTTTTGTAGTGTATCACTTTGTCATTTTGTAGTGTTTCTGTGTGTTGGTACAAACAAGTTTTGCTCTGTCATATAAACTTTTAATTATTCCTATTTTAACTGATTTGGAGGGATTGGAAAATAAATTGAGATACCTATCTGTGTTTATACATGGTTTATACCTATCTGGGCCGATACATGAATAATAATAAATAATATATCCACAACTTTATTATCCACAACTTCCAAATCCATTCCTAAAATAGAAATCCTATTGTCCTCAGCAAATTTACTGATCATGATCTGACTCTTCATCTGGTTTATTTTCAAGCCAAATGCATCCATCGTGTTCCCAATCCAAATTACGGAACACTTCTTCCAGGCAGGCTGAGAAAAAGAGCCGATATTGCGTCTATCTGCCGTACGCCCCGCTCTACATTTATTCCAACCTCGAGATCGTCAAGGTGGACTGTCGCTGTAACTTCATCATATATAAATCCTAGTAGATTTGCTCAGGCTTTCTCTACACCTTGATTAAGCAATGCATCCAATATGGCCCGCTTTGAGATTGAATTAAATGCTTTTTCATAATCGATAAAACTCAAGCACAGTGGCATAGTGTATTCGTTGTGTCTACCTATGACCTGTTGCAGGACCTGGATGTGATTCATTGTACTGAATCCACTTTTGAATCCTGCTTGCTCCCTTGGTTGTGCGTCATTAAGTTTTCTTAGTATTGTTTTGAATATTATCTTGGTGAAATCTTTGTACACCACCGATAGGAGGCTTATTGGACGGTAGTTCTTTAAGTCATTCCTTGTTCCTTTCTTATGTAAAAGAATCACTTCTGCATTTTTCCATAAGCTGGGTACTTCTTGTTGTTTGATACATTTTGAGTATAGTTTTGCTAGTGTGTTATGTAAAGTCCGATCAACAGCTTTTAAGCTTGCCATTTTTCATCGAGTCTATAGCCTTTGTCACTTCCTCCAGCAGGATATCCGGAACTTGTTCTTCTGTGGGCATTGCTGTTCTTACTTGATTCTGGTTCTCATATAACTCTGAATAAAATCTTCGGACAACTTCTAACACTTTCGTCCGTTCCCTACATAGTCTACCATCCTCACGCATTAAGGAAAACATTTGTTTTCCTCTCTTTCTTAGCCTCCGCTTAACTTTGTTAATTCCCCTGTTTTCTTCCAGAGTCTTTTGCATAAGCTGCATGTTGAATCGGCGCGTTTCCTCTCGAATGCGTTTTCTTATAGTTTTGCAAAGCTCAACGTACTCGACCCTGCCAAAAGGATTGTCTGCATTCTTCATTGTCCGGCGTTTTTTCATGAAATTAATGATCTCATTGGAAGTTTTTGACTCTTTCAAACATTTATCTTCTGATGCTATTGAAGCCGCCTTTTTAAGCACATTGTTGGCGATTTCTTCATATTGGTCTGTAATTTCCATCTTCTCCGGGTTTCGTAACTTAGCAAAGCGATTCGACAAAGCAATTTCAAAATATCTGCCCCTCTGCAGCAACTTCCCAGAATCCACCTTGCCCCTTTTTGATCTTATCATTCTTTCGCGCTCTTTTCGACAGTTTATCCTAATCTTTGCTCATACCATTCGGTGGTCACTTCCCACATTAAAATGGTTAAGGACAGTGTAATTGCAAAATATTGCTTTATCGTTTGACATGATGTAATCAATTTCACAAGTAAGTCCAGATGGACTTTTCCATGTCCATTTTCTGTTGATATTTTTCTTGTAAAACGAATTCATAATATAGAGTTCTTGTCCTTCAGCAAAGTCAACCAGCCTGTCACCTCTATTGTCCCGCTCACTATTTCCATATGGGCTAGTTGCATTTTCACCAGTTCTTGCTTCTCCGATTCTGGCATTAAAGTCGTCCATCAGGATTTTATACCTACACTTCTCTTTGTCTAAAAGTTGGGCCACATTATCATAAAATTCCTCAATTTCCTCATCTCTGTGGCTTATAGTTGGCGCATAAGCTTGAACGATTTGAAGCTTAAACTTTTTATTCAGCTGAATGACGCATTGAGCTAATCTGTCGGATATACTTTAAAATTTGACTACACTATCTTTTCGCTTTCGTTTGATGAGGAATCCAATTCCACCACATCGTCCATTCTCCGTACCTCGAGTGTAGAGCTGGGGTACCAGTTGGTTCTAATTTGATTATCTCTTCGCCCCTTCTTCGTGTTTCACAGAGCCCAATAATATCCCAATGTATGTTGTTAAATTCGATTAACAGTTCTTGCAGTCGGGTCTCCGTTTTCATTGTCCGTATATTAAGCCTAGCAATGTTAAAATTCCAATGGCAGCCTGATCTAACCCGGTGATTCTTAGCACTCTCTGCCTTGGGGCAGATCTTCCCGCTGCTGTAGGTAGTTGCCCCTTGGCCTCCGGGGCATGAGGGCCGTGTTTAAAGTTGTACTGTCATGTTGAAGGCAGGCATTTGGCAGGCTCAACATAGTGTTTAAGAGCAAACTATCACTTTGCCTGAAAAGAAAAATCTTTGATCAGTGTTTCCTGCCCGTTATGACATACGGAAGTGAGACCTGGACACTCACATCACAATCAGTTCAAAAACTTCGACTAGCACAGAGGGGAATGGAAAGATGTATGCTTAGCATTACTAGACGGGATAGAAAGACCTGCACATGGATCAGAGAATAAACGAATTTTAAACCAAATTTATTATTATCATTTATTAATATTTATTATTATTAAATATATATTATATATATATATATATATATATATATATATATATATATATATATATATATATATATATATATATATATAAATATATATTATTTATTATTTAGATTAGTTTTAAAAACGGGAGGATAAGACTTCTCGAAACGTTCACGTTTAAAAGTTTATATTTATTTTAGAATTTTTTTTATATTTTTTTTTTAAATTTTGTTCGTTAGGCAAATTTATTGCAGAAAAAAAATCACTAAAAAATTTGTCTCAGTTTTGTTTTTGTTTTTTACCCAATGATTCTTTATTTACATAAGAACATATATTTCTGATATTTTTGAGTTTAGATCGTGGCGAACAACCTAAAAAAAAGAAAAAAAACCATATGTTATTCACACAATGAGAATTAAATGACTTCACAAGAGACTTTATTCCTTCAAAAGAAGCTACTCAACTTCTTGGATCTAAGCTACATACGAAACATCTATTAGCCCCTGGACCACAATTTGCTTGAAACAGAAAAATCACTCCCATGCGTAATTTTATTGAAAAACGCAAAAGATACTACTCAGAATAATCGCATAATAACATTTGTAATTGAGATTTTCTTTTCAAAATAAATATATTTTTTACTTAATAATTGATCTTATCTTAAAAAAAATTATAATAAACGTTTAATTTTGTAGAAAATCCAGATGTGATTGACGACACGTGAAATAATAAGAAAGCTATTAAAATGAAAACAATGCTAAAATAATTTTTCCTATGTCGGCCTGTATTATCAATTCTATGAAAATAATATTCTATCTGTTTAATTAGTTTGATTTATCTGTATAGATAAAAAATTGTATAGGTAAAAATATTATCTTCTGTTTCCATTTTAATAAATAAACATGAAGGATTTCAAGAGTTATTGTTTCTTACCCATTTAACTTTGACGTTAATATATCAAGTTGCGTTAACGAAATAATCCTGTGAACCAAACCCTGTCGTCGTTGATCTAAAAATACCAGCTTGTCAGAGAAATAAGGATGCAAATGCAAGGTCTCAACGTGCCCCGGCGACACGTTTACAAGCAGTTTGCTGTAACGTATTAGTCTTGAAATGTCCCTCTCAGGTGGAAACAACTATAGTTACATAAAAGCTGCATCTCATAGAGCACCAATTTGACGACGACTAAAAGAAAGATAACGTAAATGGCCACTAATATTTTACCCTACGATACTATTATATTATGATATTAACAAAAGCTTTACCCAGAACGATTTTATATACATTTATCCCTTAATTAAACGATAAGAAATGTATTCCCACAAAAATACAGATTTATCAAAAATGTTGAATTTATGCCTGTATATGAGATTTCTGTTTCCACATTATAAATGTCTGCTATAAAAACAATATTCATAATGTCTTAATGTCATAATGTCTTAATGTCATTTAAAATAAAAAATGTCTAGAAATATCATTTTTCTGATCAATTTGTCAAATTTTCTTATGTTTGTGTCTGATAAAATTTTTACATTGAAAGTTACGGTGTGAAACCTTAATTGAAAAAAATCTGTCAATATCACCTTCTGAGTCAGCAAATAAATTAAATAATTCAGATTGCAAAATTTGTGTGATTTTTTGTGCTCCGTTAAAGTGAGCAAAGGATATTGAAATTCTTTAATAAAAAAATGATTTTATGAAAATGATTACATACAACTTTCATGTTCTTGTTTCATTGCTCTCCAGATTCGAGAAAAACGATTTCCTATATAAAGTTGTGACCTGGACAAAAAGTGAATTTTCTACGACATTGTTTTTCAACCATTTCAGTGTTGCGACCCACTAAACAGCCAAAAATTTAAGTAAAAAACATTGCGCCTCCCTAACTACGATTGGCTAATTAACTTTTTTCAAAGTTTTACCTCGGTCGGTTAACACGGCGACGGTTCGTCCCTTTTTCAGTACCGTGATTTATGAAGAATCGTTTTTATTTTTGAAATGCTTATAAATGAATACGAGCGTGTTCACCCACTTACAAAAAGTGAATTTTCTACGACATTGTTTTTCGACCATTTCAGTGTCGCGACCCACTAAACAGCCAAAAAGTTAAGTAAAAAACATTGCACCTCCCTCACTACGATAGGCTAATTAGACTTTTTTCAAACTTTTACCTCGGTCGGTTAACACGGCGACGGTTCGTCCCTTTTTCAGTACCGTGATTTATGAAGAATCGTTTTTATTTTTGAATGGCTTATAAATGAATACGAGCGTGTTCACCCACTTACAAAAGGTGAATTTTCTACGACATTGTTTTTCGACCATTTCAGTGTCGCGACCCACTAAACAGCCAAAAAGTTAAGTAAAAAACATTGCACCTCCCTCACTACGATAGGCTAATTAGACTTTTTTCAAAGTTTTACCTCGGTCGGTTAACACGGCGACGGTTCGTCCTTTTTTCAGTACCGTGATTTATGAAGAATCGTTTATATTTTTGAATGGCTTATAAATGAATACGAGCGTGTTCACCCACTTACAAAAAGTGAATTTTCTACGACATTGTTTTTCGACCATTTCAGTGTCGCGACCCACTAAACAGCCAAAAAGTTAAGTAAAAAACATTGCACCTCTCTCACTACGATAAGCTAATTAGACTTTTTTCAAAGTTTTACCTCGGTCGCTTAACACGGCGACGGTTCGTCCCTTTTTCAGTACCGTGATTTATGAAGAATAGTTTTTATTTTTGAATGGCTTATAAATTAATACGAGCGTGTTCACCCACTTACAAATCGTGAAAAAAAAAACGACAAATCGTCAATCACGGATGAATGTGTGAATGGGCCGTTAAACTTAAACCGAAATACCGAAAAATATTTTACCAGCTGCCATTGATATGAATAATATGATGATAAGTCCGGAAGAAGCAAAAAAGTTGAAAACTATACCACTTTCAAATGAAACGATATCGAAATGCCAATGATGTTCTCGATCAAATAATTGAAAAGGTTAAAATAAGTGATTTTTTTGCTATTCAGTTCGACTCGTCTGTTGACTAGCAATTTTTCTGTTTTGTCCAATACGAATGGGAGAGGTCAATTAAAGAAAATGCTATTTTGTAAATCAATCCCTGGTCATGCAACTCGCAAAGGACTCTTTAAAGTTTTTACTGATGCAACACAGAACGCAAACTGGGACTTTAATAAATGCACTGCGATATGTAATAACGGGAAAGAACAGTGGTTTGATAAAAAAATAAAAAAATAGTGTTTTCCACATTGTACGTAGAAATGGATGCTAAATACGGCTCAATGCGTTTCCATACTGAAGTCAGTTGATTATCGCGAGCAAAAGTTCTAACGAGAATTTTTGAATTACGAGATGAATTGAAATTCTTTTTTACATATAAAAATAGCCCATTTTCAGAGTTCTTACATGATGGAGAAACTTTATTACTATTGGCTTATTTGAGTGATATATTTCTACATCTGAATGACTTGAAAATAAGTTTACAAGGCTGTAACAAAACCATTTTACTAATGGCAGACCAAGTCAATGGCTTCAAGAAGCTTGATATTTGGATTATATGCCTTAAAAAACGCCATTTTGATGCATTCATTTCAACTGCGAATTATATTACCAAAAATATGAATTTAGAAAATTCTGTTATTGATCGCCTATTGGAGAGTGTGAAAAGGTATTCGCGCGAATTGAAATTTTAATTACTAGAATATTTTCCTGATAGCAACGATGATTTGTCGAAAAGATGGGTTTTCAATCCATTAGCTTCAATCCATTTCATGAAAATTTGTTTCAGCTGCTGAATTGAGATTCACAACCAACTTATTGAGATATCGACCGACAAAACTCTGCAACTAGAATTTCTAACGCAAGATTTAGATAAGTTCTGGCTTGCACAACGATGTGAATGCGGAAGTCTATAAACGGAAGCTTTGAAAACGTTGATCCCCTTCGCTAGTTGTTACTTGTGCGAAAAAAGCTTCTCTCTATGGTCTATGGTGATTTTAAAAACTAAATATTCTATATTTAGTTTTATTATTTGGAATCAATCACCGTCTATCATCACTGAACAATAATTGGCGTTTGTGAAATTGCAATAATGATCAACGTATAGAAAAATTTGATTGTGTTGTTATTACCTGGTAATATTTAATTTTCTAACATTTATTTTTAAATTAAAAACATTTTAATAAAAGGATGTTTCGTATACACATTGCGACTCCCCATATTAATAAATGAGACCTCCCCTAGAAGTCGCGACTTCCAGGTTGGGAAACGATGCCTATGATAATCCAGAAGTAAAAATCGTAAGGTAATATTAGTGAACAACCCCAATACCAAATATTAACGCCAAAAAAGTGTTGCTGTGTATATTGAGGGATCAGCGTAGTGCATTATGAGTTGACTGATCGTTTTCGGTTACTGCTGATCGTTTTCAGCTACGTAACGTATAAAACGTAAACATATAAAATAGTTTTTATCTAATTACAGAGTTCTTGGATCTTTTTATCGATTTATTTCTAAACTTTTAAGGCTCAGTTTTCTCTCATTATTTTGATCGTTCACTATTTTAAAATAACTATTAGAACAATGATTTTCATTTTATCAAATGTAAAGCACAATTAGAATGGTGTTTCATATTACGAAAGCTTACTTCATGTACTTTTGGTCTTTTCTTTAATTATCTATCTGTTTATCTTATGTATGCTTTTGAACACAACTCACAATTAATCTTGTTTGTTTATTTTTGCTTGACATTTTTTAATTAACTGACCTAAATTATTGTTTATTTTAAAAGGTACTTTAACATTGTTATTAAATAAGAAACATTCAATTTTCTCAGACTTTTATTGCCATAATGTTAAAATGTTGACTGGCTTAAAATATTCAAATTTGCTTTTGTCGGGATTAATTTGCTTCCCAAAATTTACTGATTTGTCATTATATTTTTGTACAAACTCTAGTATTTTTGGTCTATTAGTTTGATTGAGGAAGGACTTCTTTACAAGTCGTCTACCTCAAACACCTTTGTCATGGAGAACATTTCTAACTGTCCGAGATGTGACCTTCTTCCCTGTTCCTTTCTCTGAATCGGTTATTAAAGGCTGCTTTAACGCTTTTTAAAAGCTTTTTCCATCATTTCCTTACAGTAATGGCCCTAGTATGATCTGATTAGGGTTTGTTTTCAATTGTTCCTTTTTTTCAGTATACCGCATTGCAAAAAATAATAATGAAGCTGTTTTCCAATTTCTCTACACCTCTTTCCAGTATGGTATAATGCCATTAACCCCCACCCCCTCACTTCCACAGGAATCTATTTTCTCTGAAGCACTGAAATTTGACTAAGTTCAAAGAATTGACAGAATTAGTAGGGATTTTTAGGTCACATTTATCCACATAGTGCCAGTGTTTATATTGAAGCAGTCTCTAAGCCAAGTGAGCAAATATTTTCTTTGCAGTTTTTTGATAAACTTATAATAATAAATTCCTAAAAATTAGAATTGTGCAATTTTTTTGTGCCTACTGTATGTAGATAAAAATATAAGAAATTTAAAGAATTGTTAAATTTAAACTCTGTGAATTTTTCTTATTAAATTGAAATATTATTGAAATGATTAATGCAATTTTAATTCTTATTAGTTCAAAATTTAACCCGGTACATCAGTTCCACAAACCAGAAACGCTGAACACAATAGCAAACTCATCTATCTCCCCTTTACGGAAACTTAAACTTTAGTTTTTCCCTTTACCTAGCCAAATAGTTTCGGAATTAATTTCCGAGTAAGAGCCGAAGCCAAAACTCGTACGTTTTAACTCCGACGCGCCCTACGTGTCTTTCATCCTTGATGAAGAATATAATTAAGAGTCTTTTTAGAGCATCTTTACAACATTTTCAAAGACTTGAGAGTTGGAATAAGTTTGTTTTGAAAGAGAATTTCTCTCGACTAAGTGGCGCTTGTGAATTTTTAATTCGAAGACGACTGGTTTTAAAAACCAAAAGAGAAAAATTTTCGCTCTGAAATGGAAATATTATTATCGGCTTCATTTCGTGAACTGCATATTAGAAGACACTCAAAAACATAGAGCAATGTTATATAGCAAACAGATAAACACACATTAATTTTCGCATAACATACAAACAGTAATGGATTGTACTCCGTTATTAGTACTAGACATGAAGGCATTAAAGATAACATAATTTTGAATGGGAAATCACAAGATTCACCCAAAATGGCAAAAGGGGAAGGAACAAAAACTTTAGCATCGAGGGCGATGGTATAATGTAAATGAGCTAATGCTAGTATTAGGTACAGTGAATATGACGGCTGTTAACTCGATTCAAGTATGACCTTAGTAATAGTTATTAACTTTGCTGAGTCATTGTTGAATAATTATGGGTTTTATAGTGGTTCAAATAACCCAGCTTAGAAGAAGGATACAGACCAGAAGGACACATAATTGGTACCCACGGTCCAGCATATTTTGGTTGAGGCCTTTTGGTAGAGGGATTTTGCAGATTATTTTCAGAATATCTTCTGAATATCTCAACTCTGAATGTCTCCTCTCGCCATTTGGATCTGTTGTTTGTTGTTGTCTTTTTCCATTCAGATACTCTTAACATGTAGCTCTTTAGAGACGATTTTATTACGTTTTTGTATCTTCTCTTTCAGCCTCCTGGATTTCGTTCGTTGTTCTTTAATTCACCGTAGAGGATCTGCTTCGGCCTCCTAGTGTCCTGCATTCTTTTTGGCAACAACCTAACCTTAGCTGAGCTTTTGTGATCTGTGATTTTATGCTCAAACTGTTAGCTCTTTCAAGTACCTCTACAGTGGAAGTAGTTTCAATGAAATTTCTCGAGCTGGTTTATTTGCTTCCCATACAGGACCCATGGTTAGCCTCGTTAGACCCATGGTTAGATTTCGTATGCTGAATGCAGCAATCTATGACATGATACGTCGGAGGGTCGAAGGAATAACACAGCCCTGTTTAACCAAACCGAACTGAGATATTCTACATTATATTTATGTTAATAGCGTCAAACGCCTTTGTCAGATCCACAAAGGCAACGAATAGAGTTTCATTTTGTTCTCGGCATTTTTCTTATATCTGGCTTAGCGCTTATCATATCTGTTTTACCAAGGCCTACTATGAATCCACACCGACTCTGCGACAAGATTCGTTCAACTATTGCAGTAGAATAGTTACCCTAGGAGGTATAAATATACTTATGAATAAATGTCTTCAAAGTGGTAGCATTTCAGAGTCTTGTCAATATATCCAAGTAATTCTGCTGTTCGAACAAGAAATGAATCTGGATAATTATCACCCGATAAACCTGTTGTACCCTTACAAACTATTGAATAAAATAACCAATAATAAATTAACAAATTAAAACAATCTGTATATCTAGGATTTTCTAAAGCGCTACAATTGTAAAGCATTTAAATTTATAGAGAATTGGACTGTATTGCATAGTATGAATATAAATATGAAAAATGCAAAGGTTGCCTATGCAAAGGATATTTTACATATTTACATATTTATGTTAAAATAAAAACAACCCTTGACTAGATTTAAGTTTCCTTTTAAAAATAATTATCAAGATGGAACCATAACGCCATCTTTGACAATTGTTCAACTAAAACATTTTTTTACGCTTTAATTTATGTACGTGGCAGTTACGTGCCTCACCTACAAATTAAAAAATGAAATGAAAATTGGATGTCGGACAGTTACACTCGTATATCTACACAGCAAAGTGTGTGTATGATACCAAGAAATGAAAAATTTTTGGTTACGACGCATTTCCCTATCCCCATTCCAAAATTTGGTTATACTTGCCCTACCTGTTTTTTTCCCCACGAACCGCCACTGTAATGGTAAACACTTTTGTTGGTTGCTTGACCGGAAAGGAGCCCCACCCATCCCTTCAACTGGATGACGTATGTTTCGTCATATGTCAACAGCACATATATACGTCATCCGACGGGAGGTCGGCGAAAACATGGGTTCTTGACTGTGGTTGGAGTCTCCCTGTTCTTGATGGTATGGTATATGTCGGCGCCCTGAAGAGTCTGAACCTCGAGAGACGAAACATATGTCATCTAGTTGAAGGGATGGGTGGGGCTCCTTTGCGGTCAAGCAACCAACAAAAGTGTTCATTTAGGCGGAGACGCAGGTTATTGTGTGTTCCACATGAGATTGTGGAACCCAACGGTTGGGTGTGTGATGACACTCAGCTACTGCTGTCTCATTGGACGCAGTCCAAGAAAATCTAACAGTACATATATACGCCATCCGACGGGGAGGTCGGCGAAAACATGGGTTCTTGGCTGTGGATGGAGTCTCCCTGTTCTTGATGGTATGGTATATGTCGGCGCCCTGAAGAGTCTGAACCACGAGAGACGAAACATATGTCATCCAGTTGAAGGGATGGGGGGGCTCCTTTCCGGTCAAGAAACCAATAAAAGTGTTCATTTAGGCGGAGACGCAGGTTGTTCCACAAGAGATTGTGGAACCCAACGGTTGGGTGTGTGATGACACTCAGCTACTGCTGTCTCATTGGACGCAGTCCAAGAAAAGCTAACGGTATATATATATATATATATATATATATATATATATATATATATATATATATATATATATATATATATATATATATATATATATATCTAGTTGATTACTCTGAGGCCTTAGTCTCTCCAGAGTTCACAATTGGAAAAACGGGCGTAGGCAGATTGAGGCCTGTGAAGGAAGCCGAAACGTCGAGGTTTTACAAATCTAAAACGCTTTTCTACTCGAGAACCTAGTAATTCTGACATTACCGACCACGGAAATCGTTCCGAACATATACAGGGTGTCCGGAAATAACGTCGAAATATTTTGGGAGGTAACTATAGGGATTAAAACATACAAAAAGTTCCCATAAACATACTCTAAAAATTGATTTTAAAAGGGGCTAGAGCCTCTTAAATGGGGAACTTTGAAGATGGTTTTTTTCGCAATATTTTGGAAACGGTTTATGCTATAGTCGTGGAATTCGGTATACTTCAATAAGTTGGAATGGAAAAACGTTTTTTTTTGTGGTAATAATTAAATATTTTAGTCGGAGGAGTCGCATACAGGAGCGTCTCCTTGGTAAACACTGCCATAACTTTTTATTTGTAATATGTTTTCATTTTTTCAATCAAATTATTGAATCGCAAATATTTTTAGGTAAAAAAGATCGTCTTATTTCATCTCGTTAGGATAGACCGTTTTCCAGAAAACTGACTTTTTCTAAATCGATGCACGATTACATGGATATCGAAATGCATCTTAATAAATAAGTAGGCGGCTGCCACTGTTAAAATTTGCCTTTGACGTTTCGTAAAACTAAATCATTTACGCAATAAAGTCTAGATTTTTTATTTTTGAACTGCAAAATGGCCCAATATTCTTTCGAAAAAATAGCGAATATGCGTCTTATCTACGGGAAGGCGAATGGGAACTCGTGTGAAGCTAGAAGATTGTATGCAGAGGCTTTCCCGGAAGAGTACTTCCTTGTACAGAAACATTTACTAAGCTGCATAGAAGATTACGCCAAAAGGGATCTTTCATGCCTTCCAAACAAAACTGTGGAAAAAGCCGGAGGACCAGAACTGTAGAAAATGAAGGACGAGTTTTAGAATATGTAGCAGAAAACTTAGGAATTAGTGGCAGACGAATTGCTGTTTATGAAGGTATTCCTTAAAGTACCGTATGGGAAATTGTTAGAGAGCAGGCGATCTATCCATATCATTTGCAGAAAGTTCAAGCCTTAAAGCCTGATGACCTGCCACAAAGAATCCACTTTTGCCAATGGTTAAGGGAGCAATTGCGTTTAAATGAAAAATGTAGTTTCATGCGTTGTTCACACGCAATGGAATTTTTAATTCCTACAATACTCATGTGTGGGTGAAAAAAAATCCCCATGAATTTTTCAAATAGGCGCTTTCGCAGGAAATTTTTCAACCGTTTAAATGGACAACACTATTTGAACTATTGGAAAACCTTGCAAACCATTTGCTGGACCTAATGTCATATCAGTTCAGATATGGCCTGTTTTTTATACACTATGGGACTCCCCCTTATTTCTCTGTAAATGTAAGAGCGCATTTAGATCGGTTATATCCGGGACGATGGATATGACGTGGTGGACCAGTGCATTGGCCACCACGTTTTAGATTTAAATTCTCTCGGTTACTTTTAGTGGGGATACTTGGGCATTAGTCTATGCTATCCCGATTGATACTGCAGGGGAATTACAGCGGCGTGTATTTACTGCTTGTGATTATATCAAAAATAAGCCTGGTATTTTCGGCAGGGTAAGATCTTCTATGAAGAAAATAATTAGAGGGTCCATTGAGGTGAATAGAGGTCATTTTCAACATCTGTTGAGAATAACTACTTAATTATTAAGATCAGTGGCGGCTCGTGGGTTTTTTAAAGTGGAAAGGGACAAAAAAAAATTAGTGCTGCTAAAGATTTTTTTCACTTTTCGTGCTATTAAAATCCTATACAGGAGGTGAACCATTGAAATGAGTTAAAGGAAAGAAACTGAACGGAAATAAAATATGGTATTTTGCTCTGAATTTTTTTTTTACTGTGATACATGCTGGAGGGGCGGCAACCCAACGCCGCCACTGATTAAGATGCATTTCGTAATCCACGAAATCGTGCATCGATTTAGAAAAGGTCAGTTTTCTGAAAAACGGTTTGTTCTAACGAGATGGAATAAGAGAACCTTTTTTTACATAAAAATCTTTGCAGTTCGATAATATGATTTAAGAAATTAAAAAAATATTACAAATATAAAAGTTATGGCAGCATCTACCAAGGTGACGCCCCTGACTAAAATATTCAATTATTAACACAAAAAAAACGTTTTTCCATTCCAACTTATGTAGTATACCAAATTTCTGTAGACTGTAGCATAAACCGTTTCGAAAATATTGCGAAAAAAACATCTCCAGAGTTCCCCCTTTCAATCAATTTTTGGGGTATCTTTAAGAACTTTTTTTATGTTTTAATCCCTAGAGTCAGCTCCCAAAATATTTCGACGTTATTTCCAGACACCCTGTATAAATATAAATAAATAAATAAATAAATATATAAATAAATATATATATATATATATATATATATATATATATATATATATATATATATATATATATATATATATATATATATTGTTTTTATATTGTTTTTTTTAACCAAATCATATGTTTAATTAAGAGGCTCAGAAATGTAATAAGATTGCTAGTCTGAAGTATTAAAGAATAAATAAAATAGTAGTCTATTTTCAACATAATACGCATTACAAGAAAAGCAATACAAACTGAAATAATTCGGTATTAGACATAATAAAAAAAATATGTTCGAAAACTGAGGATATAACTTGAAGCAAAGCAATTTCCTCGAGAAACTTATTTATAATTTTCGCCAGGGATATTTTGCTGATAATCTCTCCATCCCATAAATCTCAAATTGGTAACCGTCAACGAAAAATACGATCTCTTGGTCGCGAAATCTTCTAAACCCCCTTTATGTCACCATTAGAATCAACTTCGACGGCTATGGAAAAAAGCTACCAAGTCAGTGAAACCCTATTTAAATAAGACGTTATAACCTTTTTTAATAGATTTTTCATATTATAATACTAGTTTTAAAAATATAGTTTAGCGTTTCTGTTGACATAAAGTATATTAATTCTTTGAATAATTTCAAACGTTTGCATTTCAACACATTGCAATTTGTAATTGGGCTTGCAAATGGCATTTTCAAAGGTGATCTTCAATAAGTTTTTCTTCTCTGACATGGGTTTCTGAAATATCTGTAGAATATCCATCTTCGCTGTTATATTATATGTGTACAACCGATGACTTATTCAAAATTTTGGGAACAAATGAAAATTAGTACGAATTATCTTGAATAGTGTTGGTGTGATCAGAAGATATAATGAACTTCTGAAACCAGCTGAAACATTTAATATGATTCACTACCGTGAACAAACAATGAATTTAAATCATGCGTTGATCGAAAAGCGACCAGAATGGGCTACAAGACACGAAAAAGTGATTTTGCAGCACGATATATACGCCCGATCATGCACAGCGAAAGTGGTCAGAGACACTATTTCTGTACTCGTCTGGGAACTCTTGCCTCACTGGCCGTACTGACCAGACTTGGTCTCTTCTGACTACCACTTGTTTTCATCGATGTCTCACGCATTTTCCATGAAACACTTCAACAATAATGCAGATGTCAAAAAATTGATTGATAAATGCCACTAGCGATTGCACATACTTTGAATAAATAATTTTTTACCTTTCTCCCAAATTAAACGTGTTTTTTACGTGTTAAAAATTAAGAATTATTAACCACCACACTTGGTAGCATTGTAGTGAAAAAATTCGCGATTAAACTGATGATTCCTCTTAATTAATCCAGTACTTACAATCAAGTCAAAGCTGGGAGGAAAGCGGCTCCTTGTTAAAATCCCATTTTTCTTAATCGTTTTCTTAGTGGTTCAGTTTGCAACGAGTTCTCGGTAGGAAAAGATTAACAAAACAGAACTGCGGTAGGATAGGTTTTTTGTTTAGTGCTGTTTAGCATATATACCTTTAATTACAACTAGTTTAAAAAAAGTTAAAGACGGATGAGATGCATTTAATTAGTTTAAAACATATACCGATACTCAGCTCAGAAATCAACAAAATGAAGCTTTATTTTTAAAAACAGCGAATTACGCCTATATTCCTTTACCATCAAATGGGGTGAGTTTGTGCCATATTTTGTGTACTTTTCTATGTATTTTGATGAGTATACAAAATATTGTTTTGGCAACTATGCCCAAGAACAATCAATTTTTAGATTTCATTTTATTAAAAAAAAAAGAAGTTACATTAAGTCAGTAAGTCACAAATTTGGAAAATTCCTGGCATAATCTAACCCCGCTAGTCGGGGCTAGTTTGTGCCAGCATATTTTAATAAATATCGTATGATATTTTATATTAAAATCAATGTGAGACACTCTTACCTGAACAAGGGGTTGGTTTGTGCTTAATGAAGACTATGTAAATATAAAAATATTTTGTAAATTGCAAAAAATAAAAGATTTACATAAAATTAGCATATATTATATTGAATTGATTTTTAGCCTTATAAAACTACGTAGTAAGCCTACTTACTATATCTAAAACCTTTACAAGTCAAAAATAGGTACAAAAATGAAACTAAATACCTAACTATAAAATACAAATATATATATATATATATATATATATATATATATATATATATATATATATATATATATATATATATATATATACAAATTAAGAAATAAAAGAGGAAAGACGCTTAAAAATGATCAAAATAATAGTTTATTGAAGGTATAATATTTTATTAAAAATAAAATCATTTGTTTATGGCTTCAAGTCAACAATAAATAATTCTCTTCTAGACAGTTCTACAGGATTAGCAATCTTTCTTAAAACTGCTTTTTTAGAATACCATATTTCAACTTTCCTTGTATTTGAAGAATACTGAAGTCACTTTCATCAATAGCACTGATCTTTTCAGCGTACATTTTACCTTGCTGCTTGTTCATTATTAGTATTGTCCATAAAATCTGATTCAGCACGTACTGAATCAATCAACCCTCCCAAGCAATCATCACTCACCAAAAATTACCTCTTCACTGCACCTCTGTTTAACTGCTGTCTGTTATTTTTTTTCTTTTTTTAATGCTGCATTTTCCCTACTCACTATTATTCGCATTAACCAGAAGATCCTCTGCAGACACACTTTTACCTGGTACTACATTAATTTTCGTCCTCCTCTTCTTGCCTCGAGATACAATTTCATCATTTCTCTTCTTCTTTAGTTTCGGCAAGAAACTGTTACTAATGTTTATTGAAACCACACTCTCAGTTAAGCAACTACTACCTTCATTGGTTGTACTGTTATTATTGTCACCAGTGAAAATGTTCTTTACCACACTGTGACGAAGTCTCGCCAAGACTTTCTCTTTCTGTAACCGTTTCATACCAAACTTCGCAAGACCAGATTTTAAATTGTCTGGTCCTCTTTTACTAAGGTTATCTATTAGCTTTTTTAATAATTGAGAGGACTAGTCTTTTGGAATGGAAGTACATCGGCTTCCGTATGATGTCTCCTTCCAATCATTTAATATTTTTCGCCATTCTCCTTTCATCGAACGAAAAACCTCAAGTGGTTGCAACAGGTTATTATCGTTTTGATGGCCGAGCTACAAATGCTAAGATAATTTCATTACAAAGTCGCACAACTTAAATTATCACCGAGTAAAATTTTCTTACCAGTCTGTATTTTTTTAAATTGGAAGCATAACCTCTATCCATTTTGCCACAGGTTGTCGGATTTGTAATTAACATAGATAGGAGCAGCTTCAGCATTTCCGCACACCATAATTGGCGTGCATGCTTTTGTGGCATTACGAATTTTTTTCAGGGTACTTTACGCCTCTGTTAACCAGAATTTTTTTTGATCCTGGATGATCCAAAAGGTTTGTTTCGTCAAAGTTCCAAATATTACAATCAGTAACTCCATCTACTTCCTTTTCAAGATGATTAAAAGAATTATTTATCACATTTCCATCAACACTAGTAATATTACGCGTAATATGCGCAAATCTTTTTTCTTAAATAATTTTTATGGCGATTTATAAATGAGTCTACCCAATCTGGACCTGGAGTATTTTTTCTAAATCTTAAAAATGCCCTCCCACACTTATCAAGATAATATTTTACTAATATTCTCAGGTCAAATGAGGTCATAGTAAACCGAAGGTAGACAAGGCAATAATATGATAGACAAATAAATTTTCCTCTTCAAACGTAAATATCGTTTGGTTTGACCTCCTGCTAGTTTTGAATGCAGATTCTGCATCTTCGGGGACAGTGTGTTTCTGTGGGTGTCATATCTATAACAAAAGGTTGTCTTTGTTGAATAGGTGCCTTCGTTTTTCATCAGCTCCACGAACTGAAATCGTTTTTTCTCGGATCTCATTTAAAGCCTTCTCCAAGGTTTCATTAGTGTAATTCATATAGGGTCGGTATCCAAGCTTTCGAACATAGTCCATTATTATTGAAATAGGTAATATTCCTCTTTTAATCTAAAACTAACATAACCCAAAAATTTAAATTGGTATCATCTTAGCAAACAGTTGGTAGGTTTTAAGAATGTTAAGTTTGTAGCCGTATACTATATGCATCACATATTTCTTAGTTAAGGGCCAGTTGCAAAAAATTACTGAATTTCAGATGATAAAAAGTACAGTACAATACAAATTACGGTATGAGATTGAGCCAGAAGATTGTGCCATAATGTCACCTCGTTAATGTACGGACAAAAGATTAAAGAGTAATAACCCATCGTAAACTTATTCAAGGGTATTAAGTTTTATATGAAAATGATCACAACTGACCTGATTTATATTATATTGAATCGCTTCCTGCGTAAGTTACGCGAAATATGAGGTAGCGTGCAGCACATTTGCAGCATATATATATATATATATATATATATATATATATATATATATATATATATATATATATATATATATATATAAATATATATATATATATATATATATTTATATATATATATATATATATATATATATATATATATATATATATATATATATATATATATATATGTATTATCTGTAAGTGGAGGTATCACGGAGTAAGTGAGACAGTAAACGCCTGCTGCTATGTCTTTTTTTACTACTCGACCCGTTGTGCGCAAATGTCAATGCATACTCAATTTTCGGACATGCGCATAAGACTCAAAGTAGTAGTGAGAGAAACAAACGCATATATGCCTGCACCTTAATGATTTCGCCGATCTCCAGACCTTTCTAGCAATATAGTAGTATTATATATATGATCTTCCCTGTTCTAAAAACAGCATCCTACCTGTTATAGTTAAGGCGCGACATTTTTAAAATACGATTTGGTACAATCTAACCCCTGCTGTCACAAAGTCACCACATTTGATGGTAAATTAGAAAATTATCTCAATGTGTTAATTGTGACGTGGTAGATATTACGAAAAAAATGTTTTATATTACATTTAGTGCTGTTATTACGATTATTAACAATTTAGTAAAAAAACTTTAAAAATGTTTAATTTCGCAGACTTGTGTGATTGCTATTCGGTTTATTAAACTAGCTAAAGGAAAAAAAATACTATTATTAATTATAGGATAGATTGTCTTTCAAAAAGACTTTGTGTTGAAAGAGCTTAAACATACACACATAGTAAGATGTACTAAATTAGTGAGAAATAACTACCTATACACAAGATCGAATTACAACCGTGTCCATTATCCTAATAATATCATAAAACATGATAGTGGGAAAATCCATTTTTTGTCAACGTCTAGGAGGGCAATGTAAGTTTAATAACGGTAAACCATTCAAGTCTAGGTGGTCATTTAGCAAAATATCCAAATTTTTTCCTTTATTAATTTCTAGGCTCTCTAAAGGATTTATTTATTCTCATTATGTAGCATTTTAAAATTATCATTGAAAGTATGCTTTTCTAACATTAGCATAATTTAGTTAGCATAATGAGAATTATTTTGTTATTTAGTGTAACTTCTGTTCGTTGAGCCTAGTCGAAAGATCTTCATGTTTGTCCAACATAGACTTTCGTACACGACCCGCACTCAATTAAATAAACTCCTGATTTATACAGTTTATTTGTTTAACTTTTATTATTTTTAATGAAGCGTCCTACACTATTGTTTGTTTTAAAAGCAATATTTATATTGTTTGTTTTGTTTTTATATTGTTACTTTTCCCGTATATGTAATTGTTTTGAACGCTGCATTTTTGATATTATTGACCGGATATATTAAATTAATGGTTTTATTATAACTGTTTTTTATTAATTATTTTACTTATGATGTTTGGGTCGTATCCCTTATTTACTACGATCTGTTTGATGGCATTCAATTATTTATTATAATTATCTATTGACATGGGGATATTTAATAATCTATGTATAATAGAGTTAAATGCTGCCATCTTTTGTGAATAAGGATGTGATAAAGATTTATTGTGTATAACTAAATCTGTATGTGATGGTTTATGAAAAATTGCAAAATCATGTTTATTGTCTTTTCTAGTAATAGTTAACTCTAAAAAGTTAATATTATTATGTTGCTCTTCTTGAACTATGAAGATAATGTCCTTATGTAAAGAATATATGTGAGTTAAGAATTCTATCAGAACCTATAAAACAAATTAGAATGTCATCAACATACCGGTACCAGTAAAGTGATGATTTAAATAACTAATGTTGATTTATCTTATTTTCTAAGTTGTCCATAAAAATTTCCGCCAGTAAAGGACTTAAAGGGTTCCCCATTAGCAAACCATCATTAGAAACATAAAATGAATTATCAAATTCAAAATAATTGTGATCCAACCTAATTGACAGCAGCTCTAAAATTTCTTGTTTCCTTATTGAATTAGTTTTATTTTTGACAAGTAATTTGTCAACTAATTTTATTACTTCGTTTGGTGGTATACTCGGGAATACATTTTGTACATCGAAAGAAATTACTTTGGATTTTTTGGGTAAATTAATACCTTTTATTTTATTGATAAGGTCATAGGTATTTACAATGGCATATTTTGGTTTAAAATTCGTATATTGTAAAATTATTTTCATGTGCTTATTATTAATTCTGAAATTTATTCTGATCCTACGAATACCTTTCAAAAATGAATAAAACAAATAATAAAAGATTCGTCTATATATTTAACGATTACTAGAAACAACAAGTAATAATGATGCATCCTCAGGCACCAAAATTATACTTCCTTACATAAAGATAATTACCCAATTAGACCAGTAGTTTCATTTGTTGCAGGCCCTCCAATCAAATTATCAATTACACTTTAGGTTGTAATTACTTTTCTCACTATTAGTATAGCATAGCTTGTATTAGAAATATGCCCTGTTTTTGTCGAAACAATTGTTACACATACAATTTAAAATATAGTGGAAATTTTTAGATATTAACCTTTGCTTATTTATTTTAAATGAATTTCCATCAAATATCGACTACCTCAGTTAAATAAATATACAGGATCGGTACTAGACTTTTGTCTACACATATGAAAAATAGTTTAAATCGTTCACTGCCCGTAAAAATTTGTTAAATTTCGGTGAATGCCGACCACTGTTTTTGTTTAAATTTAGTATTAGTTTCGACGGCTAATACCGTCAGTGGCACTCGAGACTTAATATACAAGTGGTGTACCAGTGACGGTATTCACCGTCATCTATATTTTAACATACATATATATGTAATATATTTAGTTAATAAAAATTAAAATTTTGCAAATAAGATATATTACTAAAACAAAAGATAATATATAAATAAAAATTACACAAGATATGGTATAATAAATATAAAAGTATGCATAATAAAAACTAGACAAATCTAATACATGTATCTAGAAATATTTACAAAACTATAATAATAACAATAATAATAACAGTAACGAAAAATATTTATAAAATATAACACATCAACAACATTTTCTCTTGATGTAAAAAGCAAATGTCTAAAAATATATGAATAATATTTACAGAACCAGCGTGGCAGATAAGACAATCTATAATCTTTAATTACATCTGTCTACTAAATAACTAACAAGATAATAAATTTGATATGTATATGTGAAACAAATTAACACATTTAGTTATGAAATGGTTTACAAATTAAACTTCAATGTGACATTTTATTTTTTTAATATTTTAATTAATATTTGTTTTGGATTATTGCTACTTGATCTACTATTTATACAATACCTCTATCAGCTTCTGATATATTAATTATTGTTTTTTATTTGCATAAATATATGTCAGTGTATTTTAAAGACGATCTGCGTAGATAAAGTAATGAAACTGATTATTATAATTTCACATTCATTCACATTTTGATATCTTTTGAGTTTTAGATCGTGGCGAAAAACCAAAAAAAAAGAAAAAATATATAAACACGCCACAGTCATTCAGACATTACTTAAGTTGAAATTGATTTTGAGCCCATTCACTAGACGTACAACGCAAACGATGGTTTTGCGGCTTCAATTCTTAGATAAGCTGGATCTTGTAAGGCACCAGACTAAGATCGTTATACAAAATGTTTCACGTATTCGAATAACAAAGCCCAACTTCCTGCGAAAGGCGACGAATTCATAAATTTGGATCTTCATCAACACTGTGAGCAATTGAGGCGATATTTTCTTCGGAACTCACAGTTTTTTGTCTTGTTTTTGTTTTAATATGGAGCAACGTGAAATGCTTCCGGAATTTGTAGATAATTCAGCGAATACATCGCTCTGTTGGACGATTATGTGTACCATAAAATTCACCAGGTTCTCTATAGGTTGGCGCACAGAATACAAATTTTGATAATAAATTTCTCTCATGTTAAACGTTCCGTGATGATTTGCCTGGCTATTCTGAATAATTGGGCACTAGAGACGCGCAAACTCACAGTTCGTTTGACAGCAACCTCTATCGGAAGTTCGGACATACTATATATATATATATATATATATATATATATATATATATATATATATATATATATATATATATATATATATATATATGAATATGAATCTCCCTCTAATGAATGTGAAACCATCCCTGAATATTTCCCCCTACTCCCTATCTTCAAGACAACTTTACTGATATTATTAAATAAATCCTTTCATAATATTATATTTTTATCACTAGGTGTTAATTCTTTGATTCATACTAAAATCTTCAACTCGAAAACTTATAGACTATAAGTTTTTCAGTCTTTGACTTAATATATGCATATTAACTATTATCCCTTAAATGCTTTAGTACTATTTGTTATTAAATTCAGGAGTGACATATCCCTATAATTGCCATATCTAAAACCTTTTGATACTTTCAATCTTTAAAAATATTTTTCTCTAAGCCGCACAATGCATTTAAAATGACACTATATTTACACATAAGTTAGTTTTTTAATGTTTAATAACTTAGTTTATTATTAGCCCAATTAGCCCAACTTTAAAAGGATAGTCAATAAAAAGAGAAATTCTTTTTATGTAACCTTCCATTTGGGAAAATACTTTAAAAGAACAAGCACAAAATTATTAATATATTTTAAAGAAGTTTTAACTATTGAATTTTTTTAACTTGAATTGTTTAACTTATTGAATGCGTATTTTTATCTCCATACGATAAAAAGCTAAAACTGCCTAAAAAAATTCCGTAATTCCTATAACGAAAATTTTCTCATGCTATATATGGTCTCGCCTAAGGTTCTACCGCTGTAACTATAGATTGGAACTTTTCTATATTCCAAAGCTTTTGCCACAACCACCTTAAATGTACATGGCTTTTCTTTATCCGTAATCACCGATAAAACTTTTCTCCGTATTTTATGACAACTGAAAAATTCCGAATGTTTTTACGATTACCCAAATTTATATATAATCCGTCTGATAATCTCCCTGCGCGGTTTGGGAATTCGCGAATAAATTGCGAGTGCTCTCGTTCCGGTCCCCCTTCTAACCGATTCGCTACAGCTAAAGACGAGCGGAAAGCGACGGCATGTTATTTTGCCATTTTTCTTGATCCTCTGCACAGCGGTCTGGACTAAAACGAGTTGTCAGCGGAAAACGATAAAACAAATCTTTGGCCAGAAATAACATTCCAGTTTGGTGTTGCTTTGCATATGGAGTATAAATTAAAACTGGTTCAGATAAAGTTGAAAATTGATGAGATATACATCTTCAATAAAACAGTCTTTAATTGCACCTGCATACTAAATATTTTTTTAAAATTATGAAACATATATTCTGTGGGGAATAATTGAACACTTTCGATTTTAAAGTGTTTTATAAAAAGAACTTAATTCTAAAAATATACACATTGTATATATGTCAAATAGCATGCTTTTCGATTTATTCAAAACAATCCATTTTATTTGTTTTTCTATTGATTGGGAGATAATCATTTTAGGTATCATTAAAATCATCACTTTAATCACTCAACTAACATCTTTCAGTTTTTAGTATTATAACTTGATATTCGATATTTAGACATATCTAATTATCGTTTACCAATAAAATATATAAAATATCAGGATTTTAAGTTGTTCTTTAGTTAAATAGTTAATAATAGTTAAACATTGTAATATTTATTCTAATATTAAATTTCTGAGGTCGTATGGGTAGGCCTTGAAGTCCATAAATCACCTTTTACTGTGGAAAATTATCTAGTTTGCAGGATTTAAAAACGCAAACAGCCAAATATAAGAACAGCCATCCATACACATCAATTAGCGAAAACAGTAAGCACAAGAAATCGAACTCTATTCCCCCAACGATTGAGGTTAAAAATATATTTTCTTGGATCAGGGGTGACGCACAAGGAGGACCCATGATTGCACCTAAAAATCTGGGCCCTTCACAAAACACAGTTTCCAAAGACTTGTTGAAGTTTTGCAAAAGTTTCTATCGCGCTATGTCCAAGTGAGAAACAAAACTTAACGAAAATAATTGCTACGGACCATTCGGTGACTCTAGGGAATTCTAACTCGCACTGAATACGCATCAGATGTTGGTACGCCTATCTTCCAAAAGGGAAGCCAAAAGCAACGTTCGACCTGGCAACCAAAAGAGTTATTAGCTCGAACGCTACGGCACCGGTCTCATTGGTTTATTTTCACACCTTGTGTAGCAAAATGCTTTAAAAGTATTTTCAGTTCAAAAACTTACTTTGTCCAACCAAAAAGATATCCGGATAATTCCTTGTATAATAGCAGTAACAAAAAATGTTAAATTTATTCAAACTATTTATAATAGTAATACAACTTTAAGTAATCTGCAATATTTCTTGTAGACAGATAGAGCATTGAAGGCGATTCGTAACAAGGTTTATTAATAACAATTCTACTAAAAAAACCTCCAAAATGGCTACATTTTGTGCAATGATCGTTATGTACCTGCCATGCTCATCGAGAAGTTCATTGGTTTTTCTAAATCAACAGCGTATTTTATTTTAATCAAAAATGTATTCTTGCTTACCATTTTTTAACTAAAAAAGTATTGTTCCACTCCTGGATTTGGTCCAGGCGATTTCCAAAAATTAATACTTAATGAAATTGAACAATTACTAAATATAAAGTACCAACTATAACAAGAAGTCTACTTAGAATAAATAATGTTTTATATTTTATTTCGGCTCACTTACATTTTGCTTAAAGGAGGCTAACATTAAATAAATTATTACCAGCGACATCAGGATTTGAAACTTGAACATAAACTGAGTAGCTGTCCCTAGTAAGATGAAAAGCAAGTAAAGAGAAAGTAAAGGGCGAAGAAGTTCAACACCGTTAAAAATAATCACGAACCCAATAATACGATATCATTAGTGATAAGCGGTACAACTAGAGACAGGTAGGATTACTACGCCTTCATACAGAAAAAAAAACCCAATGTTGCAGTGGCAATGCGTTATTAACAATAATTATTATTGCAATAAGTACACAGCATAATTATTTATTATGTGGGTTCTTCGATATTATAGTGGCAAGCTTTAAAATTGGAGACATATAGAATTACCACGCCTTCACACGGAAAAAAAACAATCTTCCGGTGGCAATGCTTTAATAATAATGCTTATTAGTGCAGAGGATACATGACTCCAAAACATTTACATTTTTAAAATTTACTAAATAAGTGAGTCTTTCGGATAGTTCAAAGCTTCACACAGAGATCGCGTAAGTATTATGAAATGATTATGATGTTTGTCAAGTTTGATTCGCTACATGCAGCATTGTGACGCTTCAGACGCATGCCATTAGTTGCTTTTTTTAATTGGACCAATCCAGACCGACATAAAAAAGAGCTAGAGGCCACTTAAAAGGATTATTTACCAAGCACAAAGTGGCTGCTGGAAGAAACATTGTATGTAAACTAGCAGGCACTACGTGAAGCGCACCATCCTGGACAGTAAGAACTACAGCTTTGGCCTTGTGTTATTCAGCCGTGGTATTATCAGGGACTGTCTGAGACCAACCCCAAATGATAAACGATACTGCCTTGACGCCATCCCCTGCCATCCCCTATTCGGACATCAACCAGTCCGTTGTCGACTCAAATCGAGAAAGACTTTTCTGCACACAACAGATAATCATACCAATACACCGCAACAAACTAGATTAGAAACGTGGCAAGAAACGCCTATCTTTCAGACTGGTTTACACCAAAGGAGGAAGATCCCCCAGGACACACAGAAGAATGGGTGATATGGAAATCGTTGAACAGACAACGCTCCGGAGTTGCAAGATCCAAAAATTAATTTGAACAGTTGGAAGATTTCAAAGAAATCGGTGTTATGCGATTGTGAACATGAGCAAACTACTTCCCATCTCATGCAATGCGAGCTATACTCAAACACTTGCACCGTCGAGGAGCTCATAAAGGTTTCCCCAAACGCGCTAGACGTGGCCAGCTTCTGGTGTAAAACTTGTTAGTACTTATGTTCTGTGTTGTTTTGTATGTTATATCTTATATATTTTATCTTTATAAACTACAGAAATTGTGCTGTTCATATGGTTTCGATGTTTCGGGCATGATTAAATAAATAAAGAACTTTTATTTTGTATAGAAAAAAGTGACTTGATGAATTTACACATGGTCGTACATCAATTGAAGAAAATGAATACTCAGGCATACCTTATACTTAATTACTTGCTATATTTTTGCCCACCCATCAAAAAATCATTATTACGCCCTTGCCTTCCCTGAAACTTGTCTGTGCATGTTATCAGCAGCATTATTAAATCACTGAGCTTGACGATTTATTTCAGTCTACCTAAACCATTAGCACAGGATGATTCTCTCGGCTAATAATTCGTGAGCTGTTTGTGTTTTTGGCTGATTACAGTTTAAAGATGGCCAAACTAGGACCGTCTAGTTTAAAAACAAGATGTGTCGTGAACTGTCCTGTTTTCGGACCACCAATGAAAATACCTGAAAATATTTTGCCAACTTACAAACAAGTTATGAAATTTTGTGCGTGGATTAGATTTAATAAAAACATCGACAAAGAAGAGCACGTGTTTACTGAGATTTTCAAAGAAGTGGCAATAAAATTGAAAGAAATTTGACACAAAGCTTCTATTCCAATAGTTTTTCACACTAGCATACTATAGTTGTTAAAAGCATACCATGACAAATTCATAAAACTTATGAAGCCAAAGTAGATAAAATAGTGAAACATACAAATCCACGAAAGGCTCAAGCCTTTTAGAGAGGAAAGTAGAACCACCCTTTTGGATATTGCGTCGTGCAAATGCAAAACATTTTCTGCTTGCACTTGTGATATATCTGAAAAGGCGCCTCGGGAAGAGCGATAATTTTAATTAGACCAAAGAGGAGCGAGAAAAAAGGTAATAAGCACTATCGACATAAAAAACAAAAACCTAATACAGAGGGAAGAAAGGAAGAAGAAGGAAGCTGTTAAATATGTAATTAATCCTGATAAGGCAAGATTTATTGTTTCTTCAAAGGCTTTAGTTGCCTGTAACTGGTCTTCCAATTCAGAATTCCTTCAACTTCTAAAGAACTTGTAAGGAAACAAAAAATGCGAAAGCTGGTGCAAAATCCTGCGACATGCATGGTATTTTTGATAAATCTGCTGCTGTCCTTGTTTCAGCTATTTTGGATGATATTGGAATAGTATTATCAGAGGATTCTTCTAATTTTATTGATAGAAATAGAACGTTAGAAAGGAAAGACACAAAACACGTTTAAATCTCTGGCAACAAAAGCTTTCTAATATTAATCTACATAGCCTATACTTTGATGGACGCAGAAATAACACTCTAGCCCAAGTAAAGAAAAGTGTCAAGTTTTATCGTCAAACAATTGTAGAAGAACATATAACATTGGTGCAAGAGCCAGAATGTTTCGCCTTCTTTTGGCACATCTAAAAGTATCAAAACAAGTATCGTACATATGTTAGAAGGAAATGCGAATAATGTCAACAAAATGGAAGCCATTAGGTGTGATGGTACCCTCGTAAATACGAGCGTTAAGGTCGGAGTAATCAGATTACTGGAACAACACTTTGAAAAACCTCTTTAGTGATTTGTGTGTATACTATACACAAATGAGCTACCACTTCGGCACCTCTTTCACCATCTAGAAGACATTACCGGGCTTCGTGGATTTGTAGGTCTTATCGGCAAGCAGCTGGAGAATTGCGAGAAACTAGTAGTGATTCAGTTCAACGTTGTTAAACGCAATTTACCTACAATACCGGAAAATATTAAAAAACTTAACACGTATCAGAAATATTTATTTGAAATGTGTCAAGCAGTTGCTAGTGACCAATGTAATGCAAGTGTTTCAAATTGGAATCCCGGAAAACTTGTACAATCAAGGTGAATCACAACTGCTAATCGTATTCTTATATTGTATGTTTCAAATAGAGATCAATCGGTAATCACAAGAAGGGACGGCAATGGGCAATCCTTTGTCACCGTTCTTTACCAAGAAGATGAATGCACCATTACCAATTACCATTCAAGAAGATGAATGCAGTTACTTTCCTAAGGTATGGTTAATATATGGGGATGACATTTTTGCCATTTTCGATTCGAAAAATGAAAATTTAGGTGATTTTATTAAGAACTTCCAAAATATAATATTCACGCATGAACTCAAAAACAACGATAGTTTACCATTTCTGGATATTTTAGTCAGTAGAAACAATAAAAATAGGTTAGATTTTGATATTTTCAGAAAAAAGCACCACCACTTCGAGATACATTCCTAACGATTCAAATCATAGTTTCCAAAGTAAGATGGCTAGTTTAAATTTTATGGTAAACAGATTAATAGATTGTCCTTTAAATAAAGATAATTATAACAAAGAATTAAAATTAATTACGGAGGTATCTGAAGTGAATGGTTATAATAAGAATATTGTAGATAAATTAATTAGAAAACATAAGTTCAGAAAATTATTGAAAGAATCTTAGACTTTTCAAAAGGATCAGAACACAAATAAATTCATGGTAATACCATTTGATGCCCAACTAACAAGAGGGCTAGACAAAATATTGAAAAAAGTGGACATTCAGGTTATGTACAAACCATATAACAAATTAAGAGAAGTTGTGGGTAATCCGAAGGGTAATGTGGAGCAATATGAAAAGTCGGAGATTTACGAAATTAGTTTTCAAGACTGTGATCGGAGGTATATTGGGTAAACAAAAAATCCATATTGATAAGATATAAAGAATATATTGCCCACATTAGATATGGGACATGAAATGAAACATGTTGTGTTTCCCAACTTGCAATCCAACATGACCACAGGATAGATATTAGTAATTTAAGACTAATTAAAAAGATGTGTTAAATTTGTCACTAAGGCTGAAAGGGATAAAAGGGATGGATTTATAAGAGCACGAGGAAGACTATGCCTTACTTTAACATTAAGTCGGAATATGTCATCAAGAAGTAGCATATTTTTTAACTTATGGATATCAAGAAAATCAATTTTTACTTGTAATGTCCTCAATGTATCAAAAAGTTTGTTTTATTGATACAATATATCGTTTTCAGATAAAATATCTAATTATTTTTTCTACTCTACCTTGAAACCAAACAAAGCATATTTAAAACTAGCTGATTGAGGTATGTATTATAATCTAGAAGTAAAATAGAAGAAAATTCAAACATTTTCAAGGTCGCTTTGGACACAAATAAGGCCAACCCATATATTTAATTTTTTATAGTTTTTTGTAGTACATTAGCCAGCTTTTATGTGCTAGTAGATAATTGTTTAGGTGATAGGTGATATTTTACTTTTGCTTATGTTAGCACTCAAAATCTTTAAATTAGAAAATATTCAAGGAATATATTGTTCAATTTTAAATAACTTTTACCAAAAGACTTGGTAGTGTGTTAGGCAACTTTTTTGAGGTATTACATTTTCATACTTAAGAAAAAAAAATAAATTGGGCTTTTTGGCTGCAGCCTACTGTATAACTCTATAACCTACGCTTAGAAGAGCCTTCACATTCTTCGTGCTCACCGGATTTGGCTCCCAGTGATTACTTTCTCTTCCCAAATTTGAAAAAATGCCCGCTGGGCCCGCTGGGAAATTAAAGATTCACTTTAAATGATGACGTTCCAGCTGAGACAACCTAATATTTTGCAGAGTTAGATCAGTCGCATTACTTTGATGGCATTAAAAAGTCGGATCATCGTTGGTCCAAATGTGCTGAACTATTGAATTCCTGTTGTCATACCTAAAACTTTTAGATCGACCCATGTAATAAGAGAAACTAGTGACTATTTGTTATGTGCCTTGTTGAAAAGTATTCTAATAATATTTTTGGAAAGGTTAAATTTTTCTCTCACTATTTGTAGAATTCATGTATTGATTTCTTCTTCCTAAAAAAAATAATTTGCTTTAAAAGGTTTTAGTAACTTTGACTATTAAATAAGTATTGTACATAATTTACAATTTAACTTTCCAACTCTACATACTCGGTATTTAAATCGATAGCGGAGCGTATGTACTCCACGATTTCGCTATGTTTCTTTATACGCCGCCCTTCCTTTAATCGTATTCAACCGTAAAACTTCCCCCGACATTTTATAATATCTGAAAAATAAGAAATGTTTTTACGATTACCCAAATTTATGAATAATCCGTCTGATAATGTGATTCGCGGTTGGAGAATTCGCGAACGAATTGCGAATGTTCGGTTCCGGTCCCTGTTCCAACTGGTTTCCCTCCGTTCCCCCAACTAAAGACGAGTAGAAAGCGACTGCCTGTTATTTTGCCATTTTTCTTGATTGTTTGTACAGTGGTTCGATTTAAAACGAGTTGTCGGTACAAAAGAAAAAAAAACAGAAAAGAAGAGTTGCGGGAGGAAATAGCTTTCTTGTTTTGCGTTCTTTTGCATATGGGGTCTTAATTAAAATTGATAATATGCACACCTATTAAATGTAAAATTGATAGAGAGAATTATATTTAAATGTTAATATAATTGCTTATTGCAGTATAAAGTCTGGTCATTTCTAAAGGCGACTGGTTGAATCTCAGAACTGCCATTTTCTTCATACTTGAAGAGGTACGCGCATTTAGATTAATTTTAGCTTTCACAACCATAAATTTCAAGGCATTTTTTGTTCTTTTGTAATAATACAAAACCTAATATCACCTATTATTAATAACATGCTAACATTAAGATCTATTTAAGATTAGTAAAAATGTCACATAATCTTTTATCATATTGAAACATTGAGCCGAAAAAGGCTTTTAAGTAGTTCTAGTAAGATTTCGTGATGACAGAAAAGTTTTGACAAACCTGTTCATAAATTGTAGACGATCTATGGGGAGGCTAGATAGTCAGATAGTGCTGAAGAAAATGTCCATGTAGTATCTAAAATTGTTTTAAAGTTTATTTCGTCTACATTTAATTCATCAATGTTGAATCATAAACTTAACCTAGATAATTTTAGCTCGATAAGCCTGCTAACATATCCTTATCAACCTCTTGACTAAAATCATTACTGATAGATTAACAACAAAATTTGATAATTGCGACCCGACTGAACAAACAGGTTTCCATATAAGCTTTTGTATAATTAACCTATTACTTATATTTTGTATAACCTAACCTATTACGAAATGGAAATAATGACGCCTTCGATTCAATTATAAGTGCATTGAGAGGAAAATTATATTGGGAATTATCTTGAGAGACCACATTAGGAACGAATAAATCCGAAGAACAACGAAGGTGGAATATCATTGGTAGAACAGCACTAAAGTGGAGCTGGATATGTTATGTTACTCCGTAAGACTATCAAAACAGGACAAAAAAAATATCGTACAATGAAGAGCCACATCACACAAAAAAAAACATGGGAAGGTATTAAAATCGCTGGTTGGACAATTTTAAAGAAATCCTATGAAGAGACTGGCATTAAATACCTTCGATGTATATACTAAGAGAATCTGTTCTGCGCAAATACTAAACTAAAAAAGATTTGCCATTAAATATCAAATCACTTTATTTTACTTCTCGATCCGCATTTTGTTAACCATGTTAGCATCATCAGGAGATCGCGAATTCAATTCGCAACGTGCGTCGAGTAATTAAATAGAGCGATTTGGTATTTAGTCCTAAGTCTCTTCGAGTTTAATATTTTTTACTGCCGTGAGCCTTTTTTATTATTCTGGAAGATACACAATAGTGCGAAAAAGCAAATTAAACATTAATGATACTAACTAAAATAACTCCAAAAACAAGAGGTGCCAGGGCCTGGAAGAGGTGTATATTGGTGGAAGCCACTATATCAACCATCTTGTATGGGGCGCCGATTTGGGCACATGTCTTAAAATAAAAGCTCCATGAGGCAATGCAGGTAAGAATAAACAGAAAAATGGCAAAATACAAGTGCATATAATACCTAGAATCTTGGAAAGGATATCAATAGTCGAAAAGCGTAAAAACATTTATCCGAGATGTGAGAGAGTGGCACAACAGATAATTAGTGGAAATAGATTTTTATATAAGACAAGCAATATCGAGCCATGGATCCTTCAGATAGTATTTATACAGAATGGGAATGTCAGAAGACAAGGACTATGGGATGATGTATACAAGGGACCACACACTCTTCCACTGCCAAAGATGGGAACCCCTTCGGATGGCTACTGCTGCTTAATGCAATGTAGAAGTGACAGAGTCAGTTAACATCGGCGGTCTGCTTCTGCAGTATATACAGACAGTAAGCAAGAATAATGGGCATAGTGGAGAGAATAATTAGGACAAAAATAGAGGACGAGTGAAGATGCTAAGACAAATATGGACTGACAATCTGTTGTGAGTCCTAAAGTAATGCCAAACGGCGGTTCCCAGGCGACAAGCAGAAAATATTCTAAAGGTGGAAGGGTTTTAGTCAGCAGGCATGATCCCAATAAGGGCATGAATCTGACACTCCCATGTCACTGAACACAAGAATGTCTTTAGATTTCCTAATCCCCTCAATAAAAAAAAAATAGTGAGCATAATTAATAGAGCAATAAAGAAATAGTAATTAAATTGAGTGTATTAGGATTACTTTATTTATTTATTATATACTGCAGATATACCTACTACTTTGTCCTTGACTACACTTATAGACCCAAAGCTACCATAGAGAAACTTGCAGACCAATTTACATAGGCCAATTTAAAAATGGCTTAAGTTATGATCTAACCGAGTCAATGAACAAATTCACACAAATCACATTTACGTTACGTAAAGAAATCTGCCATTCTATGCAGATCAATCACTGTCAACTTCCGCAAGTCAACTATGAGAAACATCTTGGAGTGTATTAGGACCCTTATTTTATTTAGTATATACTGCAGATATACCTACTACTTTGTCCTTGATTACACATATAGACCTAAAGCTAGCATAGAGGAACTTGCAGACCAATTTACATAGGCCAATTTAAAAATGGCTTAAGTTATGATCTAACCGAGGCAATAAACAAATTCACGCAAATCGCATTTACGTTACGTAAAGAAACCTGCCATTCTATGCAGATCAATCACTGTCAACTTCCGCAAGTCAACGATGTGATACATCTTGGCATGCGTCTTAACAGGACTTACGTGCAAAAATGCATTAATCAAAACTTTCAATCAAATGTGTTGACCTATTACTCGTAGGTAACTCGACAAGTTATTGCTGTACAAACTGAATCTTAATCTCGTATTTCAATTTTCTATTTTGTGGCACTGCAAGTAACAGCAATATTAAATTTATTATGTATGGATTGTTGTTCCTACAGAAAGCCAATAAACATCTATGCGATGTTTAAGTGTTATTATCATCATGAATGATTCCATCCAGTTTCTTTTGTCCTCATTCCTTTGGAGTTCACTCCATTGTAGCAATAAACCTTAAATAATAATGGTTTCATACAACAAATTGGTGTATCGATTTTATTTATGCTTGCTTTTTTGAAGTATTTCAATTTCATTTCTCCTTTATTCCGAAATGTATTTCCGTATCTCCGAAATGACTCACCAAACAAAATAAAAATCATCACACCAGATGAACATACCTCTTTCACTTTCTGTTAAATATTCAGTAATTTATGATTTTTTTTCTCAAAACGTCTTTACAAAAATCATTCAAGAGAAAATGTTTCAACCAAAAATTGACCTTTATCGAAAGCATCTGACCATGTGGCATTATGACTGATTTTAAACAATTTTGATGTGTGGTGTTTCTGCCATTTGTTAGCAAAAAGTTTTTATACCCTTTAGCTGGGATGTGAAAACTAAGTTTTTCAAGTGAGACGAGCGGTATTGGGGAGCTCACTGATGACAATAATCTAGAATAAACTAACAAATGCAAGAATCACGTCAAAATTATATTTGTTACAAAAGCAATAAAATAAAATTCATATCATACGTCGTTCAATAACGACTCCCATAGAACTAGTTCCCCCACTACCTTAAGGTTGGTATATTTAAAGGTTATATTGTCAGGTGGTTAAGAGGAAATGCGGAGATGGACGTTGACTCTCTGGAAGACGCTTTTGGAAAGTTAGCCCTATCTCATCTGATGACCTGTGGAGGCTTCAGAATTCGCTTCATAATTTAATTAAGTTAAATTGTGATTTCAATATTTCTATTAATATTTCTAAAAAATCTAAGATCCATAATATATTTAGAGTTCAAAAAACTGATAAACTCAAAATTTGGGTTTAGGAAAATTGTCTAGTTTTAATTTCAAGAGTGCTATTTCGCTAGAAACCAATTTTCTATCATTTGGTGAATAAAAACTATGCATTTAAAATGAACAATCGAATTTTAATAAAGCTATTATAATGTTTTCCCTTAAAAATGTTTATTTCGATCACTGTGTATTGCGAAAACGAACCACTTCAGTCCTGAATTATTACTCGTTTAAATATTCGGCCTGGCCAGGCCTGAACACGCTTTCCGGACCAGATTTCTCCTCTGCACCTGCTCCGATAATTTAAATAACAGAATGGAATTATGTCGCATTCAATATGAGCCAATGTCACATGTAAACTTCACAAAAAATGACTATTTACATTAAAATTTGCATAATAGGGCCAATATGCGTCACTGAACAATTACATTATATTACAAATTCATTGTTCTTTGGATATTTGCATTAAATATACCTAATGTTTTCATATTAATTATCTATTGTGCATTTCTGGATATAACGAGTTAGTACGAACTTGTTTCTTTAAATAAAATTTTCGACATAAATACAATTAGACATAAATATTTATATTTCAATCGATAATGTAGTAATCATTCTAACATATGAAATATAATATCATTCAAATGACCTCTTTGGGCCATCTTGCAACTCCCTATTCGTTTATGCCAATTTTCGATGATTTTTTCAAGCGTTCTCAGCTATGACGTTACAAATGTTGTTCGTCGTCAAACATTTTGACGTTGCAGATTGTTGGCACCAACGCCTTCTTGTTTATACTCTCACCAAAAAAGTCCAACGGTTTCAGGTAGCACGAATTTGTTGGCCTATTCAGTTCATCAAATCCTGACTTTAAAGGACCATTGAACTTTTCACGCAATAGAGCGATTATTTCTTGAGGAGTATGGAATATAGTACCCCGTTCTGTTGAATTGAACCACATGTTTTTTATACTACAAAAAGATAGGATATAGCGGGAGCTTTTGGATAAAGCGGATATCATAGTCTATAGGTTGCTCGTTGATCTTTTCGACTTGATCATCTTAAAAACTGCAGCTTAAAAAATGCACCCGCTAGTTACTTTCGCATAAGGAAAATGTTAGAATCACTTGTGAGTTTTCCTCACCCCAAATCAAACAATTTTGTATATTAACTGATCAATGAAGGTAAAAATATGACATCTCAGATGATTTTACTTAAAACATTATTATCCGCTACTTGCTCTTCCAAGACAGAATCAGTGAATCTTTAAGATATGTGTACAAACCAGGCCAGACAAAATCAGGCTAACCAGGACATTTTCTCGATATAAAATTCAAATAGGAACCATTTTATCCTATTCTTTGACATATTCTTTCATTAATCCCAATTTTATGTGCAATAGACACAAAATTATTTTCTCTCTAGTAACTAACGCTGTATTTATGAGATTTTGTTTCCTAACTGTCAAGTCTTTTCTTTCAGCTCATTTTTAGGTCTGCTATTCCACAAACAGAAAAAATATAGAAATTTCGTGTAACCGCTTTGTTGACCCAATAAAAAGTTTACTATTTTTAATAATAATGAAATAAAGTCAAGCATACATCTTTCCATTCCCTTCTATGCTACCCTAAGTTTTTGAACTGACTGCGATGTGAGTGTCCACGTTTTACTTCCATATATCATAACTGACAGGACACACATCCAGTTAGTTTTCTTTTTAGGCAAAATGGTAGTTTGTACTTTAACACTATGTTGAGCCTGCCAAATGCCTGGCAGTTACATTTAACGTGTTCTTAAATAAGTATATATATATATATATATATATATATATATATATATATATATATATATATATATATATATATATATATATATATATATATCTTTGCAGCTCCTCTTGGTCTTGTGAAAGAAGAACGATATCATCTGCGAATCTAAGATGGTTTAAGTATGCACCATTGATATTTAGTCCATCATCCCCCTAATCCAGATTACGCAATACTTCTTCTAGGCAAGCTGAGAAAAGAAAAGGCAATATTACGTTACATTGCCGTACACACCGCTCAATATTAATTCTAACCTCAAGATCGTCAAGGTAAACTGTCTGAAGCTTCATCATATATCGATCCTAGTAGGTTTACATAGACTTTCTGTACACCTTGGTTAAGCAATATGGCAAAATGGTAGTTTGTACTTTAACACTATGTTGAGCCTGCCAAATGCCTGGCAGTTACCTTTAACGTGTTATTATTATTACTATTATTCACGTGTGGGCCCTGGTCGACCACGCGAAGTACAATTAGAGGCGTTTGTTATTAGCCTTTCTTTGAGCTCATACTAATTTCATTCTTTCGCTATGAGCATTTTTCCTTTCGTCAGACCAAGTTGTTCCAGTCTTCCTACATTTTTCTCTATGGCCAACCTTCCAAACGTTAACCTTGTGTCTGAAACAGCGTCTATCCTGAATTTCACTTTGTGTAATATTTGCTGATCTTAGGTCCTCTTTAATTGCCGCAATCCATTTAATTATTTCTACTTCAGCTCTACTCCAGTTTTCATAAAATTCGACTATTTGTCTAGTTAGCCTACTCGGATTCATCCGTTTGATGTGTCCGTAAAACTTAAGTCTTCTTTTTCTCATATCGCTATGTATATCTGTGTATTGTTTGATTTCTTGGTTTTCTCGAAGTCGGTATGTTGTGCTATTTATATGTTTGGGGCCTAGGATTTTTCTTATGATTTTTCTTTCCTTCTTTTCAATGTCCTCGATGTCTCTCTTTCTATTCAATATGATTGTTTCTACAGCATATAGACATTCTGGCTTAATAACCGTGTTGTAATGTCTCAGTTTTGTGTTTTTAGATAGGCATTTTTTGTTGTAAATATTTTATGTAAGTCTCAATTTTTCAAGTCCCATTTTTTGACATCTACCCTTAATGGCCGCTTTTTCTAACCCATTTTCCATGATTATTTCACCCAAATATTTAAATTGACAAACTCGTCTGATGTTACCATATTTTGTTTTTAGAAATGGTGTTCTTAGTCTGTTGCAGGTCATGTATTGTGTCTTTTCAATCTGTTTCTGTGCCGTTAATACATCTTGAGCTAAAATTGCTAGATCATCAGCAAATGCTAGACAATCAATTTTGATGTTGATTCTCCCCAGTTTAATGGGCTGGTCAATATTCAGTGCCGACTTTTTTTCACGCCACTCCTGTATTACTTTTTCTAGAACACAGTTAAATAAGAGTGGCGAGAGTCCATCCCCTTGTCTCACACCAGTTTTAATTTCCGGGCTCTGAGATGTCACCCATGAATTTAACTTTTGATCTTGTGTTAGTTAACGTTGCTTTAATAATTGCCAGCGTTTTCAGATCTAGTCCTTGTTCTTTCAAGATTCGGAATAAAGATTCGCGGTCAATAGAATCATATGCTTTTTTGAAATCCACAAATGTACAGATGAGATTTTTATTGTACAGTTTTTGATGTCTTAGAATCAACTTTAGATTCAGGATCTGTTCAGGGCAGGATCTGCCCGGTCGAAAACCTGCTTGATATTCACCAATGTTCGGTTCTAACTGTCCTTGTGCTCTGTCTAGTAGACATTGAGAAAGAATCTTGTAACAAACTGGGAGAAGAGATATTCCTCTATAGTTGTTTACATCCATTCTATCTCCTTTCTTATGCAGTGGATGGATTAGAGCATCTTTCCAGTCTTCCGGAATCCGTTCGGTTCGCCAAACTTCTTGTAGAATTTTGGTTATTTCCTTGATTGTACCTGGACCAGCGGATTTCAAAAGTTCAGCAGTGATTCCATCTTCACCAGAAGCTTTGTTATTTTTAAGCCGCTTGATTTGCCTAATTATTTCCTTTTCATTCGGTGGTAATAAATCTGGGTTTGTTTGTTTAGGGTTTAGTGTTGGTAATTTGTTTAGGGGCTCAGGACAGTTCAGTATTTGTTCAAAATATTTCGCAAGTTCTTTGCAATTGTCTTGGTTATTTAGAGCTAACTGTCCGTTTTCCTTTTGAAAGCATAGGCTCTGCGGTTGATAGCCTGTTAATTTAGTTTTAAATGTTTTGTAAAAGTTTCGGGTGTTATTTTTTTGGAAATCTTTTTCTATTTCATTAAGTTGATTGTTTTCATATTTTCTTTTAGTTTGTCTAATTAGCTTCGATGTTTCTTTTCTTACTTCCAAAAAGATGTTATAGTTTATTGCTGTTTTTTGACTGTTCCAATCTTTGAATGCTTTACTTCGGCTTAATACTGCTTGCTCGCAAACTTCATCCCACCACGGATGTTTTCTACGTTTTTGTAAAGGGACCAACTTTAAGGCTGTTTTAATAATTTTTTGTTTTAATTCTTGCCAGTACTGTGCAGGTTGTTTATCAAGCTCTTCTGTTAGGGCTGGTTTTATTTTCGTTGGGTCAAACTTTGGTATTAGCAGCCCCTTTTGAATAAGTTTTCGAGGTTTTAAGCTAAGTTTGATTCTAGTCAAGAAGTGACCCGTGTCTATATTTGCTCCTTTCCTGACTTGAACATTCAAAATCTCTTTATAATAGGGGTACGAAATGGCAACATGGTCAATTTGAAATTCACCCATGGACGTGTTTGGGTACCTCCAGGTCTTTTGTTTTGTTATTTTCATCTTAAAATGGGTTGACATTATTTTTAGATTAAACTGCGAACATAGTTCAACCAATCTTCTACCATTATGGTTAGTCCATTTATGAGCGGGAAAACTGTTAGTTCCGGAATTTAAATATCAGCCGCACCACTGGTGAACAGACGCTGACCACTCAGCCGTTTGATACAAGTCAGACGCTAAGCGGATTTAGTTTTCTTTTTTGCCTTGGCTCGGGGCTGCTTATTTTGGGATATTCGTAGCTGTCCATTAATATCTAATGGAACTTTCACTATCCACCACCCGTAACCCGTGACCGTATATATATATATATATATATATATATATATATATATATATATATATATATATATATATATATATATATATATATATAGTATATATATAGAAATCCACAACATCCAAATCCGTTTTTAGAATAGATATTCGTTTGCCCTCACCAAATTTATTGACCATGACCTGACTTTTCTTCTGGTTTATTTTCAAGCCAAATCATTCTCCAGCCCTTTGTATCTCTTGTATGTATCTTTGCAGCTCCTCTTGGTCTTGTGAAAGAAGAACGATATCATCTGCGAATCTAAGATGGTTTAAGTATTGATACTTAGTTCATCATCCCCCCCAATCCAGATTACGCAATACTTCTTCCAGGCAAGCTGAGAAAAGAAAAGGCGATATTACGTTACCTTGCCGTACACACCGCTCAATATTAATTCTAACCTCAAGATCGTCAAGGTAAACAGTCTGAAGCTTCATCATATATCGATCCTAGTAGGTTTACATAGACTTTCTGTACACCTTGGTTAAGGTAATAATGCATCCATTATGGGCTTGAGATTGAATCAAATGCTTTTTCATAATCGATAAAAGCCAAGCACAGTGGCATAGTGTATTCGCTGTAGTGTATGACCTGCTGTAGAATCTGGATGTGATCCATTGTACAGAATCCACTTCTGCATCCTGCTTGCTCTTTTGGTTGTGCATCATTAGCAAGTTTTCTTAATATTCTTTTAGATATTACCTTGATGAAAACTTTGTACATAACTGATAGAAGGCTTATTGGACGGTAGTTTTTTAAATCTTTCTGTGCTCCTTTTTTATATTAAATAATTATTTCTGCATTTTTCCATAAGTTAGGTACTTTTTGTTCTTTGAGGCATTCTGGGTATAATTTTGCTAGTGTTTTATATAACGTCCGCCCACCAGCTTTCTCCACCAGGACATCCGGCATGTGTTCTTCAGTGGGCATTGCCGTTCTTGACTGGTTCGGATCTTCATGTAACTTTGAATAAAATCTTCGGACAACCTCTAACATTTCCATTCCGTACTTTCTCAGATATTAACGTAAAAATTTGCGTCCTTTTCTTTCACAGCTTCTGTTTAGCTTTGTTAATTCCCTTGTTTTCCAGAGTTTTTTGTAGTAGCTGCATATTGAATCGGCGCGTTTCCTCTTGAATACGTTTTCTTATTGTTTTCCAAAACTCAAGGTACTGGATCCTACCAAAGCGATTGCCTGCATTCTTCATTGTCCGTAATTTTTTCATTAAATTAATGGAGAGTCAATGGAAATTCCTGATTGTTTGAAACATTAATCTTCTAGTGCTATCGAAGCAGCCGTTTTAAGCACATTGTTGGCGATTTCTTCATATTGGTCTGTAATTACTTTCTCCTCCAGGACTTGAGGTTCGATAGAGTAATTTCGAAATCGCTGCCCCTCTCCAGCAGCTTCCCAGAATCTACTTCGCACCTTTTTGATCTAATCAGTCCTTCGCGCTCTATTCGGCGGTTTAAATATATATATAAATATATATATATATATATATATATATATATATATATATATATATATATATATATATATATATATATATATATATCTCAGACTATTAAACGATCTGACGAATCTCCGAAATTGTCCACTATTTAAAATATTGTAAAAAATGAACCCCAATAAAAGTATATAGTTAGGTACATAGAATAGATAAACAGCTGTAAAACCTTAGTTTTAAAGTAGTGTTTGAGAATGTAAAGTCGTTTTACGATACTATAGTCACACAAATTTTGTTAAAAAAAAGTGATAGATAAAGTAAAAAAAAACGTTTTATTCCTTTTTATCTGTTTCATTTGAGTTTAACAATTTTTTTTACATAAAATTTAGATTTTGGTTGAAGGTATAAAATAAACAAGTTATTGCATTTTTTTAGGTTTGTATTTTGGAAATATATATTTTTATTTAACATAAAATCTGCTATGCTAATACTTTTGTCTCCCACAGTATGTATTATAGTTGTAGCATGAACATGTTCATAAACATATATTTGGAAACCGGATTGAGATATGAACATATGTCGATTTAATATAGGAGCAGTGGTCATGGATTAACCAAAAACCTCATTGTTATTACCGATAAGTTATCCTCAATAATGTCGAATCCATCGTCGTATCGTCCGCTTCCTGTTCTTCCGATAAATTTTCCGTGGGGGTTATCGCGTAACCTGCACAATATTGACTCTGTTGGAAGTTGAAAACGCTAACACAAATCCCGGAGCCGAATTAAATAAATTTAAGGCTGTGTATACAAGAAAAGGGGCAACAGAATTACGTTTGCGGTCGAAGGGATGTTCTATAAATTCGATTCGAGTCGTTCTCTGGCCGGTTCCTCTCGATATATAGATACGTAGCCATGGTGATTTAACCGGATATTCACTCCACATTGTATTATTAAGTTTACAAATGAGTTTATGGGCAAAATTAAACATTCGTTTCTGAGAAAGCAAAAAAATACCCTAAAATATAGCACTTCAAATGCCTTCGCATGTTCAAGCATTTAAAAAAGAAAGTAAAAAAATATGATTAATTTTGAAACCTCTTGAAATATTTTGATGAGGATTGAAATATACTAGAGTTTTTTCAAGTAAGTGCTGCCTTCTACTATATCATCAATTATTCTATTATAACAATTGCTGTGAAACACTAAACTCGAAGAGATTTACCACTAAACACCAAATTAACTTTTCTTAGTTTCTAGACGCGCATTTCATTAACAATGTTATCATCTTCAGGAGAGAATTCAATCTAATTTTAAAAATAAGTTATGTTCTATTTATATGAATATTTACTGTTATGAAGTTGAGTGAATGAAATAGGTCATTTATACCGGTTCATGTTTTTTTTACATTTTGATATTTGAATCCTTTTATATGTATCCAAAACCCTATCATATTTTTTTTACACTTTTAATAAGTCTTAAGTTACTAATGTTTATTCAGGGTGGTTCCTGAGTTTAGACTTTTTAACAACGTGTAGAACTAAAATTGAAGAGATTTACGACTAAACACCAAATCACTTTTTTTTAACTGCTCGACGCACGTTTCGCTACCCATGTTAGCATCATCAAGAGATGACTTAATCTTAATAGTTAGCTCAAAACAAACATTTTTCTTCAAACTCCATTTTTTTATCTCTAAAATTAGGCCGCTGCAGCCTTTAATAAATTAAAAAAAAATCAATGCCGGCCCTTAAAATATTGTAAACATATTTAATAGCGAACGAAAATAAAACGAACAGAAGACACAACTAATGTTTATCTTTTTTTGTGAATCATGCATTACTTTTATTTTCTTATCTTGTAGTTTTAACGTGAATTTCTACTGTGATTTTTTAAAAGACAAAATGGCCCTCGTGTATGAGAATAGTGAATTAGTTGACATGCTGTTGATTTATGGAGAGTGCCTTCAAAATGCTAATGCTGCATCTCAGCTATACGCTAAACGTTTTCCTTTTCGGGCTTACCCTTTGTCGAAATTATTTATTTGGAACAGCCAGAGATGCAAGTGATTTGCAGGAAGGCCGAGAGTACCTGAAAACTTGCAACGCGAGGAATACGTTTTGAATCTTGTCAAAGAAGACCCAACAACATGTACTCGAGAAATAACATGGCAAGTAAAACTGAGCCAAAAAAATTGTAATATTCCGTAAACATCAGTTCAAGCCATAGAGCCACAAGACCACTCTAACAGAGTTCACTTCTGTGAGTGGCTTTTACACTAACATGAGACGAATTAGTTTACTTACTTTACTAGACACATTTTTCATTTTAGGTTCGTTGATAACCCTCATGCTTCTAGGTAAACACATTTTATTTACATTTAATTTCATCTTCAGTTGCTTATGTAATCTCCTCCACTATCTAAGACCTTTTGCCATTTTGCGAGTTTCAATCCCGTGTTCATAAAATTTTGTTCTCTTTGAAGAAAAATATGTTTCTAGGTGAGCTCGCACATCATCGATATTTTTGAAATTTGTATTCCTTAGGAATGTTCCATAGACCGGAATAAATAAAAATCGGATGGGACTATGTTTGGAGAATATGGGGGATATGGTAAAATCTCCCAGTTTAGCTGCCTTTTTTTTCTTGAGTAAATCTTGCTGCATGCGGTCTGGCATTATCCTATTGCAATATTACCCCCCTTCTGTTGACCAGAGCTGGCCGTTTTACTAACAATTCGTTACGTAATCTATCCAATTGTTGGTAATGCAATTCAGCCTTAACTGTTTTTTCCGATTTCAATAGTTCAAAATGAATTATGCCACCACAGTCACCAAACGCACAGTAACACTTCATTTAAACTGAAGGATGGTTAGGGAGTGGGTATGGCTAGTTGATTTGGAGAAAGCCACCATTAACAATCTTTCGTCAAAACGGATCACTTCGTTGTGTGCACAATGGAGAGATGTGTAAATTTTATGCTTCTCTTTGTTCTTTATTCATTTCCGATAAGAGATGTGGAACCCACATACCCTGCCTGTAAACCGTTAGAAATATAAAAGAGATTTATAAAATACTTAAATCATGTGAAACCGAAAGTTAAGAACAGCTGGGTGCTGCATCACAATGTGCCACAGAGATATCAATATGCGAGTTTTCACCAAGTAAAACAACCTCGATGGAGACAATTTTGAATTGTACTTTCAATTGAATAAAAAGGTATAAAAAATCAGCCGTATTACTCTATTTACAGACTTTGCATGAGGTTTCGTAGTAGCAATTGTTTTTCGGGATGGGACTACATTTGTTAAGTAAATAATAAATAAGCAAAATAACCATTTTCATATGAAACGTCTAGCTATATCTTAAAATAGGATCCCAAAATGCGAATGTAATATACCCGATAGTTATATATTATTAAGTCGAGCAAATCCCATGTAAAAAGTTAGAAAATCTACCGTCGTAAATCCAAAAGTATCCTCCAAGGGTAACTGTTCCTCCTTTCGGACATTTCTATTGCTCACGTAAAAACAAAACACGCCAACACGCAACGCACAATTATCTCCAACGGAACGTCCGTAATCCGGGGAATTTCGCAATTTCAGTTTTTCTCCGAAACCAACCAAGGCTTCCCACCTCTTTTCGTCTCCTGCCCCTTTACCATCCGCCCCATCCCCTGTCCTGTTTCATCCACTTTCCTCTTCTGCCTCTCGTTTTCCTTCTGTCTCTTTCTCTGTACGCCCGTCACTTTGCGAAATAAAACTCGGAGAAAAGTTTAAAAGCGAAGTCATCTGAGCTGACAAAAAGACGACAACGGAATCTGCGAAAACTTTTCGAGCTTACACTTTGTTAAGTGTTATATTTTAATGTCGAGGATGCAGAGCCTTCTGCAGCCGTTTCAACGAGAGCGGCTGAGAAAATTATTAAAATAATTAAAAGAAAAACAAATAAGAAAACGTCTTATCTAAATGGTGAAATTATATCAACTAACTGCGATTAAAAAAAATTATTTCAATTTACAAATTATAAGAACAGATATAAAAGTGAATATAAAAATTAGGTTTACAGCTATTTTTATATGTTTATAATAAGTAAAATTAAACATCGGCTACGTTGGCGAATGGGGGTTCAATCTTACCATCTATAGGCTGTACAAAACTAAAACCGTTGCACGTCATCGATGACGCTATTGAAGAACAGCGGAAATGCCACTACATAACTTAAATAACAAAATAAGCAAATGGAATGCATTCAATAAATTTCAAATTTATAGCTGGATTCAGTTGGCAGCATATGCGACGTTGTCGAGTTTCAAATTTTTCTTGTTGATATTTATTGACAAGTTTGGAGGTTATCCCACTAGTATCTGAATGTTTACTTTCGTTTTTACCTTACCATCGAAAACAGTTCTTATAAGAACTGCCACAGTGTTATAATTATCAAAGTTGGGCCTGTAAAATGCCAAATAATTTAAATAGTCCTTGTCAAGATTTTGTAGCATCTCTGATTCACTATTCTGAACTAAAACCAGACTAATAATGGTTCATTGTTTACCTTTGTGGCTGTTAGAGAGGTATGTTAAGTTAAGTGCTAATAACTGGATATATTTAGTTTTATGTCTTATATATTATAGAAACTAGAATATTTTTTTATGCGTACTGCAGAAGCCTTAAGGTTGAGTATGTCCACTGTTAATACTATTTCGTAAAAAGTAAAACACAATCAAGTTTTAAAATCGACTAGAAAGCATAATTTTACTAAAAGGTTACTGTTACTTTGAATACAAGTTCTATTCGTGACAGCACTTATATCAGGTGTGAACACAGTAAATATTCGTAATCTAAGAATTGCAGAAAAGACTGTTCTTAAACTCCATATGTAGTTTATACGTAGGCACTCACAGGTTACTTTTCATTTTTAGAACAGCATGTAACTTTGAATTTCTTATATGAGCAATTAAAAGAGAAACAACAGTTTGACGGATGTCGTATGTCATTGTGCAATGTATTATAAGAAGTAGGTTTTAAATGAAAAAGGTGATCCAAGACGAGGGCTTAAGGAACTTCCCAATGTTGCCCTGAAATGTATATATTTTTGAGAATTTATATGAACGAAAGAAAACTAGCTTTGATCAAGGAAAAAAGAATCAAGCTTACAGAAAATTAAATAATGAAATGGTATGACAGAGATCATATACTTGATTGAAAATAAGTGATTATATTAATGAAAATATAAGTGCATGCAGATATTTCATGGTTTTTTTTTAATTTTATATTTGTATATTATGTATGAGAAAATGTCATTGGTAATTATATAATCTTTTTATTATAATAACCATTCAAATATTAAAAAATGTCGATGGTTTTTGAACGAAGCATTTTACATATACTCAATCTATCTACAGGTACTAAATCGACAACACTTGCAATACTTTCAACATTTATTATATATTTTTTAGTTACTTAGTAATTTGCATTTAATTTAGAGTTGATTTTTTAATTGTTATTAAAGTTTAAATTGTAAAAATGATTCCCTAAAGTAAGGTTATGATGTCTAATCGCAATCTGGCAACAAGGCAATCAAAATGTTGATCGCGTGCTTAATGACGTGCAACTGTTTTAATTTTCTATGAGCTATATAATAATATTTGTCTAATAAAAGTATAAAATCCGACAAGCAATCACCCTTCAGTCATGCAATTAACCCAAATATGCCCAGTAATTATTTTTTCCAATTTGTGGTCAATATGCTATTTTATGGCTTCCTGACAATAGAACACAAGCTTCAAAAATTGTAAAAAAAACTATGTGACTATGGATTACTCAGAAATGGGTGTCCTCTTAAAAGGATAGTGGGCATGTGGACATGTATAAGACTAAATACGCAAATCAACCTAATTTCAAGAATAGAATTTTTATTGGGAATGTGTTATAAACAATGTAAAATGACAACCCACAGAAAGAATATTTACATAAACTAGCAATAACAACAACAAAAAAACAAACGTAATTCTTGTTTCAGACCCTTGTATAATTGACCCTTGATAAGAAATGAATCATCTCACATGAAAAGCAACCCTGCGTTTACGGCATTTTGTTCATACCTTCTTATGACAAACCCGACATCTTGTCTACTTATGTGTCCACCGGCGATAGCTCCAACCCACAATTGGTACTCGAATCTCAGGGTTTCCCCCTAAATTGCTTAAAGCCAAGGCGGCCAAAATACGGTAGCATGGTTTCACCTACACAACGAAATTGCTCAAAAGGGTCAAAATCCAAAAATCGCGTATGCATTTTAGTGAAAAATATCTGACTTTAGCGAATTTGTCTGAGTCATCTAAATCATTATTATTATAATTTTTCTACTCTAGTTTAATCTCGAGAATTGTTGGAGATTTTCGGAAATTTGAGGAAGGAAGGAATTTTGTATATCTGGGAGTAATTAATAATAAATGAAACAGGTAACGATGAATTGGAAATGAAGACCAGAATATCAAAAGGGAACCAAAGATTGCTGGCACTTAAAGGTCTTAACGAAATCAAAATATGTACGAAAGAAGACAAAGGAAAAAATTTGACGGTGATCCGGCCTATAGTAACATAAGTCATTGAAACTTAGGTATTAAAGAGAAGAGATAAAGAAATGGTAAAAAGTTGGGAAATAAATATGCCAATTTAAGGAGGGAGGGAAAATATTGAAGAGAAAAGAACAAATAAAAAAGTGGAAGAACTTTATACAATAACAAATAGAGAAACCAACAAGTGCACCTACGTCAAAGCAAAAAAAATATAATTGCTTGACTTCGAAGAGAGAGAATTCCAAAATTAGTCCTTTACAGACGTCCTATCAGTAAAAGGAGACAAAGGCAGGTTTAGTAAATGCAGCCGCGGTTCGTGGGGGAAAAACAGATGGGGCACGTATGACCAAATTTTGGAATGGGGATAGCGAAATGCTTCGCAACCAAAAATTTTACATTTCTACACACTCTTTATATCATACACACATTTTGCTGTATAGAAATACGAGTGTTACTGTCATACAACAAATTTTCAAATAGGTACCTAGATAAAACAATTTGTTAAACTCACCATAGAACCATAACCATTAAATCTGTTTATTGTTGAAGTCCATCCTCCTAAATTTCTGAGCAAGAAAGTGGTCGACGACTTGATCATTAAAATTTGAAATTGACTTATAGTGTTTCTTAGAAATGTTTTGATTTATTTGAGGGTAGAGAAACATCTTTCGCTTTCCACAGTCTTTCCATAGGGACAGTACAAGAAATAGTCAGCAATTCCACAGATTCACTAAATGTTAATGTTAATACGGTTTCGATACATCAAAACTAAAACGTTCATAAACTTGTATGGTTAAGGTATCACAGATTTCCTTGCATATCCTGTTGTTTGGATTTGGGTCCTCCTTGTCAGTAAATTTCCGTTTCTTTCTGCAATTCTATATGATCGTTGTAGATTCTTCACCAGTGAAGTTACCAAATTCTTGATTAATTTGTATTTCTATATTGTCTCTAATATTTTGAATGGCTGTTGAAAAAGTTACCAAATTCTTCTTAACTTTAAGTGTATCTAGTTGCCTGCTTTGCAGTTGATCAAAGAGAATATCGCAGTGAGGCATTATTTTATTGACGAAAAACAACGAAAATTTAAAATTATCATCCACCAAATAATTTATTAACCGCTGAGCTTGATTAATAGAATTTTAATCCGATTCGGCGTCCATAATTTGTTAAAGGCATGTTTGCAATTCTTCTATGCAAATCTAAACAGTATTCACACATTAAGACGTAAAGAGAAAAGAAAGCGGAAAATGCAGACAGATTTGCAAAAAATACCTTTACACCTTTTTCTATTGTACAACACCTTCCAATTATTAGATTTAATTGGTGATTGTTGATGACAATTAGGTCTTCAAATGTTAATGTGACATTATTTCTATTCATATATTGCACCGATTTAATCTTCACTATTGTAATCGTTCAATATATTCAGTTTGCAACCACTCGAAAAGTCGAAAAGCGCTATGGGGCAGCGCCCAAGATATGACGTTATAAATGCGTTTAATCTTCTGGCTACAAGCAAAGCGATGCATTGCTGTCTTTGTTTTTGGCACGCGATAGTAAAGAAAACATAGCGATAGTAAACAAAACATAGTACGATAGCAAAGAAAACACAAACTTGTCTGTGCCCAAAGAACTTGTTCTTTAATCGGTGCGCTTCGGCAACCTACGACCTATTTACGTTACCTCGAATGACATTATTGATTTTGGACTATAGAAGTCGCAAGAAGTCGCGTGATATATAGAATAGATAGAACAGAGAATAAATTAATATAAAATCTGAAATTATTTTTTCACTTCATTTTATAATTTTTTTGGTAGGGCACGTGTCCATGTGCCCTTATGGACCAAGAAAAGAAAAAGACCTAAATACAGAAGAATGGAGAAGGATAATATGGGAATTGAAACAAAAAGTATCAAGAAACATGTACATATTGTAAATGTCATGTAGAATGTTTGTAAATAGTTCAGGACTACATAGTTTATGGAACTGTTTAATAATAATAGAGCCATGTACAAGCAGCACCGTGTAGTTCTAAAGAAAATGTATTTTTCCATATTTAACAATTTTACAAGTAGGATTATGTTTTGTGTTGAATTCGAAGAAGTGTTTTGTGTTTATCATTATTTTTAAAACTTAAATTTCTATGACTAATGACATGACATTACTATAACTATATAACGTCATTTAATTATGACTTATAAGCAAATTTTTAGCGAATTTATATTGTGCTACACGGAAAAATTGAAACATAATCTTGCAAAATTTTAAATTTTTAATTAAAAATTAAATTTTAAATTTAAATCAAAATTAAAATTTTAACTTTAAAAGGATATGACAAATAAAACATAAGGAAGCAATTGCAGATATAATGTCGGATGGAGATGGTTGCGGCTTTGGCCATAAAAATTTTATTTAAATTCTGTCAGATTCAACAAATATTAAAAACAAATGTTTTGTTGCTTTTTGGTTGAAATACAGCGATTTAAAGTAGTTTTGTCTCTTTTATTACGGCATTATGTTTTATTTCCCATTTCATATAAGAAGTGCTTTCACTTGTGGTTTTTATTCTACATTATGTGAACGTATCGTTAAGTTTTATGGCTACAAGTGTGAAAGTTCTTTATAGGAATAACTATTTTTGTGTTATATAGTTTTCTTGTAGGGATATTAAAAATATTTCAAAATATTGAAGTTTAAACATTATCATGCTTGAACGGGTCACATATAATATATATATGTTCATTCATTTTACTATAGGAAGCACTTTTTTAAGGACGTGAAAGACAAATGTATGTACTCGACCTCAAAAAGAGCCCATATTTTTATAAAAGAGTTATTGAGTTTGCTCTTCGTAAAAATTCTTAATGTGCTTATCGTCCAAAGAATATAAGTTGTTCATCTGCATATATATGAGTATTTGTGTTCAAACTCTTTTTACAATTTGGAACAACAATGTCAAGTAAATCCCTAATTGAAGTTTTTTAAGTTCATTTTTAGTTAAACTGCAAGAAATCCTTGTATTTCTTTTTTGATCCAGCAGGGAGTATTTTGGGTTGACAGTGAGATGTATCCTAACCCTAAATAACATCGTGCATTTCTTAAAAATAATATAAGCTCTTAATATGAGAAATCGACTTTTCGATAGCATTAAAGGGTGTACAAACTCTAATTTTGTTCCAATCCTCAGCGCTTCAAAGGTTTAAGATTCTCTATTTGAAATTCTGTTCATTCGACTTACTATCATGTCTTGTTTTCAATGTTATTGTGTGAAAATGAGCAAAACAGCATTTTTTATGCTAGAAATACTCAAACAGGTATACTAAATTTTCAGTACACGTTTCTTGATCTGCAACAATTATATTATTTCTTTACCTCCTTCAGACTCCTTTTGTACTCTTTTTGAAGTTAACTGCACAAGTAATCAACAAAGGCTTTCCAGGTGTGGCAATTAATAATTCCTAATGTTTTTAAGAGATATCGCTCGAAACGGAGGTCAGTTCACACTCTAATCTCTTACGTAATTTTGTTGCTACGACAGAACCTTTCAAAATGCCATTGATGTTTAAATTATTTCGAGTTAGTTATATTTTTTGTATAGTAAACATGTCAAGGTTCGAGCCAAATAAAGAGCATTTGTGGCACGTACCGCTTTTCTTGATCAATCAAAAGAAAAACGCCAGTCAAAGCCGTATATTTGTGGAATCTTAAGGCAACAATATCCCAATACAATACGCTTATGGGCATTGGTTGGGGCGATTTAAAAGTGGTGAATTCTAGTTGAAGCATTGCAATTATTGCAAGCATTGCTGGAAGAAGATATGCTAACTCCACAACAAATGGCAGTGAGGTTAAATGTTGGTTTCCCAACTATTTGTGATCGTATGTATGGCATGGGAAAGATCCAAAAGGCAGAAAAATGGGTCTCATATTAGCAGAACAACAGAATATGGAAAAGCGAAAAACGGTTTGGAAAGTTTTGCTTTCTCGGCATGAATGAAAGACTTTTTTGTATCGGATCGTGACTGAAGATGAAAGATGGGTATATTTCGAGAACCAAAAACACAGAAAATCATGGGTTGACCTCGGAAAATCATTAACATCGACCGCAAGACCGAATCGCTTTGGAATGAAAAAAATGCTGTGCATTTGATGCGATCAGAAGGATGTCATACGCCATGAACTTTGGAAACCAGGTGAAACAGTTCAAATCGTTCGTTAACAAATAATCATTTGGAAGCATGCATTCGTGGAATATCGACCAGAATGGACGACAAGACATAGAAAATTGATTTTGCTGTACGACAACGGCTTATCTCACCCAACGAAAGTGGTCAGACACCATTTCTCCCCTTAACTTAAAATTCTTGCTCCACCCGCCCTACTCACCAAACATTTCTTACACACTTTCCATGAAGCACTTCAACAATTGCAGAGATGTCGAAAAATGGCTTGATCACTGGACCGTTTCAAAAGATGTCTTCACCAGAGAGATGGGAAAAACGTGCAGCTGGCGATGGCGCATACTTTGAATAAACCATTTTTTACCTTTCTCTCAAATTAAACGTGTTTTTTTAATTAAAAATAATTAACCGTCACACCTGGTAAAATCGTTGGAAATGGGATTGCTAATTATTTGACCTGAAAGGCGACGCTTGGTTAAATTAAAATTACTTTTATATCCTGTTATAGAATTCTTTCCCCAACTTGAATACCAAAATTTGTAACCTGTTATAGCTTAAGTAGGATCTACTGGAGGTTGACAACAAACTTTAGCAAGTTAAAAACTTTTTCTCCTGAATATCGCTTTCATTTCTAAATTAAAGCAGATTAAGCTTAATAGACTGATAATAATAAGTGGCCATTGCTACTTCTCTAATTTTTTTCTTATGAACGGTAGTTTCCCTGTATACTCTGCTTTCTAGGGAGCTTCCTTATCGGTCTTCCACTTAGGAGTATTCGGTCTTCTACTCTCTGTTATTCGTCTTAGCAAATATTGTACCTATTTCTTGTGCCATGAAATAATAATTGCTGCTAAACTGGAAGAAATTTACCTCTAAACATCACATCACTTTTTTAAAACTTCACTACACGCGTTTCGCTAACCATGTTAATGCATTCATTTATTTGAACTGTGCCTTAAGGTACTTTAATTTCTTAGTTGGAAATAATTGACATATTATTAAGGGATCTTAATCATAAAACTGGAAAGATACGCCATTCTTAAGATCAGTCTACAAGTTCTCAATGGGATTGAGAACATTACCCTATTGATATTTCCATAAGAGGGGCATATTTTCATCTGCAGAAGGCAGCATGACTCCCAGAAGAATGTGGATGTATTCATTTTAATCTAGGTTTTTTTAATTCAGTAAATTGGTCCTACACCATACTATAAAAAAGCTATCCACAACTTTATATTACCGCATCCATGCTCTACAGTTTGAACAGTATGTTTTAGTAATAATTCTTGGTTGGGTGGTCTTCTAACATATCGCCTACTATCAGAACTTATTAAATAAATTTTTGTTTCATCGCTCCATAAAATATTGAGCAATTTCTTGATTTTTTGATTATAGAGTTTATACTCAACATCTGAAGAAGCCACTGTATTGACAAAACATGTCAGAATAATATAATTCAGTGAAAATCGTATAAAACTGTAGTTTTATTTTAAAGTAATTAACATGTTTGTTCACCAAACCTGTTCGCTGATCTTGGGCAAACTTTAAACGTTGTTTCGAATTCTTGGAAGGATAACAAAGGGACTTTTCTAACTGCTCTACTGGGTAAGTTCCTGGCTTGAAGCCTTCTTCGAATTATTCTTGAACTTCTAACCCCAGTTCATTTTAAATTTCGGTATACTATTCGGATCGTTTTTAATTCAGGCAATCTGCCTGTCAGTATGAGGTGTCGTTTTTCTTCTAGCTCCATGATCTTTGCGAACTAGTTGATCCTTGCAATTTTCCTTAGTGACTTTGCTTCTTTCCGCAATGTTAAAATATGTACTCTTTCAGCTGCTATACAATGTACGCTACGAGTCATTTCTAACAAAATAATTATTCGACCAAATTTGTTTTTACTTGTTTTTTTAATTTAAACGCTTGAAATAAACAAAACGTGTCGATAAATTATCAGCAAAACGAGAAGAAACAATATTTACTGCTGTATATAATACATTTTATGGTTCTATTTTTATGACAATATTTTCATGTTATTTTTTCTAAATTTTTGTTAAATATCTATTTGCAATATTTTTGTTAAACTAAGTTTGATATTACGTTTTCCTGTTTTTGTTACATATTTATATTATATAGTTATTGTACTAATTACGTGTGTTATTACAACTTTATTTGCCAAAGAGTATTTTTTATTATAACGGCTATATATATTCATATATATAAACATCATAACACATCCGTTTTGATATTAGAAGTCGATTAACATTTAAAATGATCGAAAATGGAATTTAAGATAATGAATAACTGAGTTCAGAGTTTAACTAACTCATCAAACTTGAATAGGTAGAATCAAGATTTGCGTTTTGTTATATTAATCACGGTATTATTTTGAATAAAAATTGGAAAAAGAGACTTCCTATCCTATAGAGAAATATCTCCAGTACGTGCAAGTCAATGAAATTAGGTCACACGTTCAGCGAGCCCAGCATACCAAAGCACAATTCAGAGTCCGACAGGGGCCCGTATATTATTATAAACTTCTACGCCAATTACAAGAGATTTTTATTTGAGATAGAGTCCGGTATGGTAGGATGGGGTGGACGTTGATCCTCGCACGCCACGTTGTAGTTTGTATTCTGGTCCGCGGCAGGATATGTCGAGGACTTTTCTTCGTTCGAGTGTTTCTATTAAGTTCGAATTCTTTTTGTCCAAACGCATTTCTAACTATCTCACGAGCCCTTTACGTGGCCCTGGTTCACAGAAGAGCTTTTTTTCTTTTTTTCTGTCTCTGTAAGACACAGAGGCGTAGCAAAACCTTGTAATCAATTTATTTCTAAATAACTTATTGGATGTGATCTATCAAATAGAATTTTTAACCAATAACAGGGACAATAACCTACACTACGAACGGATGTCGACATCAAATCGTTTATACATATATATTCAGGGTAGCGCAAAATGGACGAGGTCAGGAGAGTGTTGCAGATCAACCCCAAACATCGACCAGAAGATGTTCTGATCAATTGCAGATCTCTCCTTGTTACCTACAGCAAATTCTAAAGACAGATTTGAAACCCTTTCCCTACAAGATTCAGTTAATTCAAGCCTTTAGTCCAGAAATTAGGCTACTTGGTCTGGAATACTCCCATGCATTTGTAAACCTCGCAGAAAATTTTGTCTCCACTTTGATGATGACCGACGAAGCACATATTCAGCTTTGTGACGTTGTCAATAAAGAAAACTGTTGATTTTGGGCAGCGAGAATACAAAAAGAACTCACCAGAGACCTTCGCATTCAGTTCGCGTAACGGTTTGGTGTGCCACAAGAACTGAATGAATCATTGAACCTTATTTTTTTGAAGATGAAGAAGGTGTTGCTCAGACGGTTAATGAAGAGCGCTATAGGGCAATTGATAATATTTTTTGTTGCCGCAGCTACCGGAAGACTACAATGTGGTTTCAATAAGATGGTGCCAAGGCTCATACCGTCAGACACACAATGGACCTTCTAAGGTAACATTTTCCGAACCGCATCATGTCGAAAAACGATGATGATAACGATAAGTGATGTAAGATAACCACCTCGCTCACTGGATCTGACTGTCCCAGACTCTTTCCTATCTCAAGGACAGAGTATATGCCACATGCCGGTTTCCATGTATTTGGAACTCTCTGACCGTCATCCCTCTTGTTTAAGCATTCTGGACGTTTTTCCATCTCAATTGTTTCACCAATTATGCGGGGTTTGTAGGAATATATAGGTGCGATTACTTTGGCCTTGTCGAAATCTATTTTGTGGCCCATTTGAAGATGATGTTCTGTTAAAGTCGAGGAGATATCAGATTTTCGGACGGCGAAAGAAGTATATACTATTTTGGATACGCCTATTACTTTGACCGATATATGATTGGGAACAGCGAGAACAAGGAATCGCATAGATACCATGTAACTCTTGTAGACTATTATCCTTCACTGGTCTGAGGAAATTGGATGTATATCTTTCTGTTGTAAATATCGTTTCGATATTACGGGTTCTGAATACGTGGCAAATTTTATCAGTAACTTCCTTGATGTATGGCAGAAAAACTTTGGGATTTTGGCACAATTCTCTAGTAGATTGATTGGTATGACCAGTTACCCGAACTTTATTAACTTTTTTTTGCCTATGTTCCCTATCCGACAATCTTAGTGATCTCGTGACTAAAGTGTTGACTACCGAATTTAATTAGGATGGATGATGGCATGAGTTTGTATTTAGATAACGGTTTGTGTGGAGCGGTTTACGATAGACAGAATAGGAGTAGCTTTGGTCTGGCCTTTTTGATATTTCTTCAAAGTGGAAGCCGAAACGGCGAGATCTCATAAATCTAAAACGCGGTTCTACCCGAGAACCTAGTCATTCTGACATTACCGACCGAGAAAGCCTTTCCGAACATTTTATATATATATATATATATATATATATATATATATATATATATATATATATATATATATATATATATATATATATATATATATATATATATATTGGATCAATGTGGAGGTACTTGAATGAGTCAGTTGATTGAGCCTAGAATTCCAGTTGATGAAAGCTCAGCTGAGATAGTTAGGCTATTGTCAGAGCAATAAAGGACGATACTAGCAAAACAGATCCATTATAGTGAAAAAAAGATAAGAAATGAAATATGGAATGTCCAAAAAAAAGATATAAAGACGTGATAAAATAATCTCCAAAGAAATCTACGTCAAGCGTGTCCGACTGGGAAAGGACATCAAACGACATATACAAATGACTTGAGATGACAAAGGCACAAAAAGGCAAACGCGAAAGGCCAAACAGACTGTACCGCCTGTTCCAATTCTGTATCCTCCTGACCTTAGTACTCAGCATGCGGAAGAACATGTAGATCCAAGCCAGGTTACCTAAGCCACTATAAAACTCATAATCCTTCAACAATGGACCAGAAAAGCTAATAGCCATGGCTGTGATCATACTCAGGTTGACAGTTATATATATATATATAAATATATATATATATATATATATATATATATATATATATATATATATATATATATATATATATATATATATGAAATAGTTTCATGAATAGTAGAGAATGTGCATAAGTCATTCCGGGTATCACCGTTTGATCTGTGACAGTCGTAAACTTTTTACGAAGAACGTCCGGATTCATATCCGAAATGGCTGTGATATATTGAGGGGATTGAGATGAGTGAGTCCTGAGTGGTATCGCTCTTTGTGTGAAAAAATGGGATAAAACGAAACTTAACAAACAAAATCATTTTCGTTTGTCAGTTGAAAGCCCATTGATATATGTTAGGAAAGGAATTAAATAAAAAGCAATGGTCAAATCATATTAAAATTAATCTTATTGATGGAAACAACAAGTCATGGAAATAAATAAGGATAACAAAATTGTCCTTGAAATATCATTATTGGTTATTGGGAATCTGAAGGTTATGTAGCATCAAGTAGATATTTACTTAACAAAATTTGTAAAAGCGTCCTGATCGAGGAGACCTTGTTTGTCATTTGTTCGAATTCAATTTAACGAAAATAAAGTCTTGTCATTAGCACGATTTTGGCACCGTTTCATTCGCTCTTTTGTTTTCGCAAAACCGATTAAAACAAAACGGACTTTTTTTTAAAGGGTTGCCCAACCTTTTCGCTTTCAATTTATCCAGGCAGAGCAAATTGCTTTGACAGTTTACGTGTAAAATCCGTTTTAATATTCTATAAAACAAGTTTATATTTTTTATAATTATATTAAAACAGCCTATAAGACTTAGCCGATTGTAAAGAGACAGTTTTGATATTTTTACAAAACACATATGTTATTGAGGTACTACTGGCATTTGTATTTCAATTTGAAGTGAAACTATAGCCATTGATAGCCATGGCTTTTACAAAACTTTGCAGAACATTTTGGCCTAATTGCGATGCAGTTTCATCAATAATGTGTCACATCACATCTTTCACTGAGTCTAGTTGGTATCTTGTTCTTTCATCTAGCTTCAAAATTTATTCTATCAATGTACCAGTTAGATCTTTAATTTGATCTGTCCATCTTTTTGGAGGCCTGTCGCGTAATGTAGAACCCCCATCCGTTCTGTACTAGCAGTATTTCCAGGTTATTGCCGTCCCTGAGTTCATTGTGGCCAAAGAATCTTAATATTCGTTCATATATATATTGAGATAACCTTAAGGGTTCATCAATTTCTTGAATAATGGATGGTAGTGCACGGAATGCGAAGAACTCGTCTCCAGCACCACCAAAGTTCAAAAGAATCAATGCGCCCAATTGTGCCGATGTTGTATCGAAATTGACCGAAATGTACCGAATTTCATGGTTCTCAATTATTTGGTGTCCCAGATATTTATTATATCTATATTATAATTATTCTAATAACTTCATGTACTTTCTGTTATTAAAACTATGTGTGGCATGGAAATCAAAAATTGTAAACTAATTAACAGATGTCACCTTGACTTATTGATTTGTGTTATAGTGATTTGAAACGGTAATACTGATTTATTCTTTAGAAGAAAAAGTAGAAATTATAAGATTAGTTGGTGATGGCTCGTGAAAAACTTTTCGTGAAGCAGCAAAATAATTTAATAGAAGACATCCAGAACTGAACATCAACCATATTATAGTTTCTTCATAAACCAATATTTTGATCAAAACGAAACTGTTAATAAACTTCTTAATCAGCATCGTTCTCGTGAATTTCGAGCAACTCAATTAGTTACAATGAAATAAGAATGGAATACTGTTTATGGTTACAAAGCATGTACATACAAGGTGCTACATTTTTATAAAATATTTTATTCACAGATGAAGTCACATTTACGACAAATGGTATGGTATCATCACAACATATTAGATTATAGGCTCAAGATAACCCACATTGGGTGATACAATGTAAGAGACAATATTCTTGGGTGAACGGGTGGTGAGGTATTTTAAATGACATTATTATTGGATCATATTTTTTTTTAAGGAAATTTGAATGTATCTAGAGTTCTTAGATTTTTACAAAATGAGTTTGATGATGAAATTGATGCGTTGCCTCTTAATTATCGGTACAATTTACACTTACAATTTGACAAGGCTTGACAAGGCAAGATTTGACAAATCCTTGGATTGGACGAAACAGTCCTGTAATTAATTGGCCGCCGAGATCCCCTGACCTCGCGCCTCTTGATTTTTGTTTATCTAAGGGGACAATTAAAAATATGGCTTATGTTTCGAGGATCCAAACTCGAGATGACGTTTGTGAACGTATTAGGCAGGCTTGCCGTAGAATTACCAAACAAGAATTGAGAAAAGTAGCAAATAATACCCGACAACGTATTGAAAAGTGTTTGATAGAAAATGGTGGAATGATAAAAATGTCTAGTTTTTAAGTTTTATAATGCTAATTTAGATCGACCTGTAAATAAAGGATTTTTTTTTTAAATAGTTTGCAATTATTAGAAAAATTGTTATTAATTATTATTGTAAAAATATCATAAAATAATATTAAGAACACCCAGTAATTTAGAACCATAAAAATCGGTACATTTTGGTTTAAGGTGGTGCTGGTCAAGAATCCGTTATTAGTTTTTCTCTAAAACAAAAACCCTAATTGTACTTCTCGAAAATGGGAGAAAAAAAGTTGACGCAGTTAGCCATGATATTAGCAAAAAAACATGTAATACCCTTTCTTAATGCCGTTTTCTGAGATCTATCCAACAAAAGAAAGTTTATGAAAATCAATGGCAAGTCCTTATCCTGGACAGACTGTATAGGCAATTTGAGAAAATATAAACCTAATATCAAAAATAAACTAATTAAAAACGGTAGCTTTGCTTATTTCAATATATTAATAGAATGACAAAACGTTGATAACGAGAATATGATGATGATAATAATACAGATGATAAAATTATCATCTTTCAGCATTCACTTTGTGTAAAATAAAACAAAATGTTACACATTTATTTCTTTAGTACACTATTTTGTTAGTGCTTTGTTCTAATTATAATTCCAGTTGTTCTGAACGACTATGATGCGCGTTGTGAATTTTATGAGCAATAGAGTAACGCTAGTTTAAAAGTTAAATTAGCTCTCTTATTTCTACATCACTATGCCAATTATGTCAATCAGTGACATCTGATAATTTACGGAAAACAGATCGACCATATTCACAGTAAAGTTGAACAAATTATACAAGCTGTTCCCGTATCGTACAACGTCATTTTTATAAATGAGAACAATTTATTTTCTCATATATCAAAACGAAAAATAAAAATACAGCTGCCAAAAATAGGGCGAACCGCGCCAAAGGGTGACCATTTGTAAAGCAGCAACAGGCGGACATTTGAATGACATTATTTTCAAAGCATTAACGGCAATTACTTAACTTTTGAATTAAATAATTTTTTTATTACTAAATATAAACAAATCTTTATTAAAAGATCCATTATGTGAATGGTGTCAAAGAAGTAACACAGAAACAAAAATTTTAATCCAAACAGAATCAACTTTATAGCTAAGGCGTCGCAAATTAAAAACCCCTCTTTAAAAACTGAGATTAAAAAATATTCCCAAACACGACACAAAAAATTTCTTTCATTCCGCTTTTCACCGTCGTAACTTCCAGCCAAGTGTGTCTACTTGAACGAAACTGAATAATTATTTTTCTTAATTAGAAGCCTTATAAAAACCACCGACAATTCTCATAGGTCTGTTGATACAACACTAATCGCGTAACTATCTTCCCTTCAGATCTTATTTCCCAGGAACAGTTCATAGAGTAGCGTTACGAACCATATCTCGTGAACTCTTAATTTTTACTGTTTTTAACGCAATAGAAGAGGTGTGCTATTCAGTCAGTGATGTAGGAAAGTTTATTTTTAAACTAGGCTATATTTTTTGGTAATATTATTTTATTTCTGTGAAGAAATAGTTTAAAAGTTTTACCATAATATGGTATATTTTTAATAAGGAGATAATCATTTAATTTTTTAAAGATAACGTCTGAAATGTGATCTATTCGTAAACACTCTTCCAATCTCAATTGCAAACTTATAGCGGATTACCGGCCTTTTCTTGTTTATGTCTGAGGTTCAGCTTCAAAGTGTTTTGAGGAGACTCGATGTAAATGTTGACATAATAACACCACAATTAAAAATCAATAAGAAATATTCTCATATCTGAAGATGACATGATTAGAAAACAACAGCCATCTCGATCATGCGGAGATTTCTTTACACCTCATTTTACACCCGTCAAGCCTTTCATAGTCATGTTTAATAATGATGGTCTGAGAGAGTAACATTTTCTTATGCCTGCTTTTTTCGAATAATTCTGTTAGCAATCTGGGTGTTATAATTTTTGTTTTGTTTTGCATTTAATTTATAAAATACCAAATATTGAAATTATACCAGCTGTAGTAGTCAGATAAGGTACTTGCTTGGCTATGCCTGGTCAGATAAGTTACTGACCAGTGTTATCCTATTACGACAGGTGCTCTAGAAACATGTTCTGGATCCACTGCAATTTTTTTATTTGTTAGCGATCTGTCAATGTTATAATAGACAGACAGGTAAAGTTTGTGGTCACAAAAACATTACAATGTTGGCTAATGATAGCAGCAATTTGGTAGAAAGTAATAATATTCGGGGAGCCACTCTCATAGTTGAATATATGCTTTATACATTTTAGAATTAGTTGTCTAGGTAAGTAAATAAGTTGTCTAATAAGTTATTACTCAATGTAGGCAATATAATTGTATAATAATTGTTGTAGTATAATTGTTGTAATTGTATAAGAATTGTTGTAATTCTTGTATAATAAGTAGTAAATAAGTTGTCTACTAAGTTATTACTCAAAGTAGGTAAAATCAGTTTTACTGTTTTTATTCCTTGAATTTATACCATAAAATGAGTTATATTTACACAAATTTAACTGTAAATTAATATGGCAAATATCCTCCTCTAAATTTTTGGGACTTAATTTCAACAATAAACGTTGCTGGAATGATAAGATAAATGATCATTGTAAGAAGTTAATTAGTCATTCAATTTTTAACCGTATATAATTTTGACCTTGCTATCACAATATATAGGGTGTCTCATAAATTATCCGCCATAGAGCAACTGGTGATAGTAGAGATCAAAATAAGAGGATCTAGTCAATAAATATTTTGGGAAATTTTAGTAATTAAAACGATACAGGGTGTTGAAAGTGAAACTAATTTCTTGAAAAATTGACATAATTTAAAAACGTTTCAAGATATCAGGTTCAAAATCGGGGTAGTTGGGTTTTCAAAAGCGACAAATCTGAATTTGGTACTAGCTTGAGCCTAGTTCTTAGATGGCGCTTGCTACCTACTTTGGGAGAAATTAACTCGCTCATATTGTTTTACCCTATAAAGCTGGGAATATTTTGACTTCAAAATACAAAAGTCATAATTTGCACGTAAGAAAGGTACCCTTGATCAACATCGATATCTTATACCATTCCCGATATATGCGTTGCAGTGTACAAATTATTACGTCTCGATGACAACTGTCATTGTTTTCTATCTTTCCTATTATACGTAGGTGGAAACAAGTTTCTCCAATCTCGAGTTGGTATTAAATAACTTGTAAAAAATGCCCAGACTTAAACAGTTTCGTAACTGTGCTTTCAGGGATATGCTCTGCGTTTATGCACAAGTATATTACAATACTCACGCTGTAGTTAGAAGGTATGAAGAGCTCTACCTAACCAAAATCATCCTTGATCGACTCATTTTCCAAAGAATTGTTAATCAGTTCGGCGAAACAGGTTCGTCTTATTACAACAATCCTGGTGGGCGACCGAAACGTATAATGGTAGAACAATAAGAGGACATTTTGGTCAGTATCGCGGAAAATACTGAACTAAGCACTAGGCGTTTGGAGGCATCTACAGGAATTAGCAAATCTACCATTTCAAAAGTTCTACCAGTTCAAAAGTTCTTCAAAAGAAAAATTGTTTCCCTACCATTGTTCAAAATGTATTGTCACAAAATTTGCCGGTTAGATCAGAATTTTTCCAAAATCTACTACATAAAAAAAAACGAAGACCCCTTGTTCCTGAAAAAAATATTGTTTACTGACGACTGAACTTTTACCATAAGCGAAATTTTTGACGAAATAATCATTATTACGCCCTGGAAAATCCACACCTACCAAAAGAGCGACATTTCCAGCACGAATTTTCAATTCACATTATCGACCATTTTTTAATCGGCCCATTTCAGTTTCCGCAAAGGCTAAATTGAGATCAATATGTGCAATTTTTAGAAAATTATTTATTAGGCCTGTTGGACGGTGTACCTCTAAACTTAAGACAAGTTATGTGGTTCATGCAAGATGGGGCGCCACCGCATTTTACTGTTGCAGTGCGAAATCATTTGAATCAACGTTTTTCACAACGATGGAAGTGTGGTGAGTTTTCTAGGACACCTCGTAGCCCAGATATTAATCCCTTAGACTTTTATTTATGGGGTCATATGAAGTATTTAGTTTACCATGATGAAATCAATACATGAGACGAACATTTACAAAAAATTCAACAAGCTTCTAATGTTATTAGAAATTAAGAAATTATCTTCTCAAATGTGAGTTGTCACTTAACAAAGAGCCTGCGAAACCGTATTGAGGTAAACGGTGGACACTTTCAACACCTATTGAAGTAATTTCCAAAAATTGTTATTTTAAAAGTCCGTTGTATTTTTTACATATTAATGTTTTTTTCCTCGTATTCAAGGCACTCTTTGTGATTTGCAGATTTTTTCAGTCATCGACAAGATGTGCAATGGAATATTCGAACACGAACATATCGCAAACGGCGTGAGGTATCGATATTGACCAAAGGAATCTTTTTTAAGTGGGAATTAGGACTCTTCTCTATATTGAAATCAAAATATTCCCGGGTTTATGGGTAAAAAATATGAGCGAGTTAATTCCGCAGAAAGTAGGTAGCAAGCTAGGAGCTAGGCTCAAACTACTACCAAATTTGAATTTGTCCCCTTTGAAAACCCAACTGCCTCGATTTTAAACCTGATGTCTTCAACCCTTTTTAAATTATCTAATTTTTTCGAAAATTTAGTTTTACTTTCAACATCCTGTATCTTTTTAATAACTAACATTTGCCAACACATTGATGGACTAAATCCTCTTATTTTGATCTCTACTATCACCAGTTGCTCTATGACGGATAACTTATGGGACACCCTGTATTTTGGAAGTAATTAACTTCGTCAGGCGAAATGTAATTATACACGGGGTTCTAATGACCTTATTTAGCCGATTCATTCCCTCACAGTACTTAAATCTGATATATACAATGTGTGCTAAACTGTATAATAAATTACCACAGCGGATTAAAGATATTCAAAGTGGCGACGAATTAAAAAATGTTTAAAAAAAATATTTTAGCTTGGATTAATATACGTCTGATCAATAATTAAATTAAATAGATATTTGTATGTACTGTGGCAATTTGGTTTGATTTGTTTTGTTTTAATTTGGTTTGGTTGGCCTGGTACTGTGACTTTATCCACAATTCTGTGTAGAGTCGTGAGAACTAAATAAATTATTATTATTAATTTTAACCTAACATCATACGATCTCCCTCTAAGGGGAACATTAACTTATCCCAGATATCTTAAATATCAAAAGGATTACATTCTGTAAGGGCCCTTTCCATGCTTTCGAGCCGCACGGTGCCGCTGAATGTTTTTGATCTCCTATTATTATTCAAAAACTTTCGGATAAGTCTGAGCTGTTTCAACTAATAAAGCCTGAAAATAAAAAGGCGATCGTTGAAGTCAATATGCACAGTATGTCGGAAACGTAACGGAACTTTTCAAATGTAAAATAAACTACTATCGCCCTATATTGAAACAATATATAATCTAAAAACTATGTACCACCTCTATAAAACGAAAACTCCATCATTAGAATCGATCAATGGATTGTCAAGTTATAACGCTTAAAGTGACATTACCTTGTGTCACTTCTCTTCACAAAAATACGATGGAACAAAGAGCTAATAATAAATTTCTGCACAGAACATCTACAAAAGCATTTGAATTGATGAAAAAAGTGTATAATGGTGATTGCTTAATACGTACACGTGTGTTCGATTGGCACAAACAATTCCAGAATGGTCGTGATGATTTCAAACATGACCCAAAGCCAGGTTGGCTAAAAAATAAAAATCGCGATTAGTTGGTGGAAAAAGTGCGTGAAATCATCGTCTACGACCAAAGACATGATCAAGCACCGGGAAGTTGGTTTTTGTTGCCCGATAATGCGCCATCTCACAGAACCGGCACTTTTCGTGAATTTTTAACGAAAAACAAGCCTGTATGCTTCAACGTCCTCCGAATTCGCCTGATTTATCTCCGTGTGTCTATTTCCTGTTCCGGAAAAGCAAATTGACTAGAAAAGGAACGTTTTTATGACTTACACAAGTATGTAAGTTACACAAGTCCAAGAAGTTGAGATGAGGATCATTGAGGCGATTCCGAAAAACGACATAAAAAATCTATTCCAAAATTAGTTTAGATAGAACGTGCCCAGTGCGTGGTGTGTAGTGATGCGGAAGGGATGTATTTTGAATAAAAAGAAAGAATTTTGGTAGAATAACATTTTTTAAATTTAATAAGTTAAAAAGATGTTTATAATATATATATATATATATATTTAAGTTAAAAAGATATTTTTCCAACATACTGTATATATATATTGTTTATCATGATTTTTAAATCCAGTAAAAAGCATACTTTGCATTGAGGAAAGTAATTTAAAACGTTAGTAGTCCCAATTTTTTCCCTCTCCCGCTCTTCTCAATGGACTTGCCTTAAATGGTTGCAGCTGTTCTCGGTATATTTCCTAATCACATCTATCTCCACTTTCTTATACTTGTCTACTTTTTACTAGAAATGTTCTAGTTTCCTAGTTTTACGAAATTAGAGAATGGGTTAACATTATAATGTATATATACAACGAGGTTTGTATATCTGGCAACACTGTTGGCTTTGTCTTAGAAGGGAAATCAGGTCAACATCTGATGCGTGTTCCGAACTGATGCGCGTTCAACAAATTTGAACTCCCTAGAGTCAATTGGTAGTCCGTAGTAATTATTTTCGCAAATCGGATTTTTCTATTGCGCTCTGAAAATTAGTGACAATTTCGGACAACAAAACTCGCGCTGGAGACACATCAGCTCATTGGCCTGCCACCCCTGCAAAAAAGAAGCCAACAGTGTTGCCACATCATATATTGTGAACAATCACATAACAGAGACTTAATATGTTTTATAAACCTATAAAAATCATAATTGGTCTTCAAACAAAAAGAATATTGAAGTCAACAGAAATTGAAAACAATTTCGGAGTAAATAATCCAAATATACCCTGGGTTAAAAATAAAGAAATCTTTGAAAATAGATTTGTTTGGGAACTACAAGGTGTGACTATTAAATAATGAGACTGACGATGTAAAACATTTTATTTTGACTTCATACAAATATTCTTATTATCACCTTCAAATACACCCCTCCTCTATCCCTACAATGCTACATGCGAATCTTCCATTGTTCGAAACAGTGCTGGAAATCTTCTGTCAGCTCCTTTAGAAAACGTGCTGCTTTCTCTTTCATAGCTTCAACGGACTCAAATCTTGTTCCTTTTAATGCAGACTTCACCTTAGGAAACAGATAAAAGACGCACGTTGCAAAATCCGGCGCATAAGGCAGATGGTCTAACACTGGGATGCTGTACTTGGCTAGAAACCTTTTGACAGACAATGCGGAATTAGCCGGCGCATTGTCTTGGTGGAGAACCCATGACTTCGAGCAACAATTCTTTGCTCTATTGTTACACTTGACATTTTTCCGGAGAAACAAAAAAAAACCACTCTAATGCAAACGAAGGCTACGGTTATACGGATTTGTTTACAGAATACGAAAAAATACGAAAAAGATATACAAGTCAAATATGTACTGATTATCTATTAAGCATTTCTTAGTGAAATACCTTTTATTTGGTACAAGTATTTCTATTGTTTTGATATTTGAGAAGAGGAATAGTTGACGTTTATAAAATGGAGCGATCGAATAACGAGAGTAATTTATTGGAATTTAATATAAAAATTACAGTGCTGTAAAAAAATTGCATTTTAATTTAAATAAAAACGAACATGTGCATTTTAATTTAAACGTAAATAAAAATAAAGAAAATTGCCTTATATAGGGTGAAAAAACTCAAAGCAGGTTGCTAAACTGGCATAACATTCTTAGCAGATCACTATTTGATTTGTTCTATAGTCTATAGTCTGCTCATTTTCGAATATATGTTTGGTAACGAGGCTGCAGTTAAAGAATACAAAAATCTAAACAAATAGAAACATTAGATCCTTTGAATTATAATGTTCAAAAGAAAAGCCTTTTTTTATAAAAGATATTGTACAGAGTGTTCTCATAGTTAAGTCATTTATTTTAACAGGTTGTAAAAATAAGTAATTTTGCCAAAAATTATTTATAAAAAAGTTGCAATCAGTTATAAAAAAAAATTAGAAGAAGTTATTAACAGTTACAAAATTTGAAAACAGACCTGACTTTTTGATATTTTCGACCACTGCGTTGTAAGCACAAAAAGTATTTGTTTACTGCTGATATTGGGTATAACTAGTTTTTTGTATTCATGTACATTTTTTTTTGAGTGCGACGTTCTATTCGACCAGTGGTAATAATTCCTTAATAGAGCGTGTTTAATTTTTGAGTACTGTCTGCGCCACGCTTATGAAAACAATGAACTAGTGGATATAATATTAAGTTACGGGGAATGCCAAAAAAAGCAGCCGCAGCATGTCGTTTATACGCGGAAATGTTTCCTTCAAAAAATCATTCGGCTCTGCGGATCTTTGTAAATTTAGTTACAAAACTTCCCGACACAAATTATTTAAAAGCACAACGAGGAGGTTACGCTGGAAGATCTCCTCCACGCGAAATGGTAAAGATTGAGGAAGAAATTTTAGAAATTGTCGAAAACTAGCCAACAACGAGCACTAGGTCTATAGCAGGTCAAGCTGAATTTGGTCCTAGTAAAGTGTGGAAGTATATATCTAGTCTGGCACATTTATTACATGATGTTCCTTTAAATGTTAGGCAGAATATATTGTCTTTATATGGAGCTCCGCAACATTTTAGAAGAGAACTTCACGAACATTTATATAATGGATATCCTAACAGATGGATAGGGCGCAATGGACCCATTTCTTCGCCTATACGCTCCCCAGATTTAACGATTTTTTTCTGTGGGCCTATTTTAAAAAGTTAGTTTATCACGATGGAAAAGTAAATACTGTGGGAAAATTACAACAGCGTATCGAAAACGTTTGTGATATTCGTGGCCACTGGGATTTTATTTTTGAGGAGTGTCGTGACGCATGGGTACGATGAACAAGATTTTGTGCTAACCGAACAAATGCTGACAATTTTGAACACTTTTTGTTGCATATAATGTTTTTGTTTTTGTTATTCGGCAACTTTTATGTAAATGATTTTTACTAAATTGACTTCTCTTTGCGAGTACTACAACGCAGTGGTCGAGATATCAAAAAGTCTGGTCTGTTTTCAAATTTTGTAACTGTTAATAACTTCTTTATTTTGCAACTTTTATATAAATGATTTTTGGTAAATTGACTTATTTTTAGTAGCTCCACAACCTGCCAAAATAAATGACTCAACTTTGAAAACACCCTGTATAACAGAAAGTTTTCCCAAATGAGTGTCAAAATTTTAAAATGTTACGCTTTGATAACTGTAAGAGATAATTCAGTTTTCATTTTATCTTGAAGAACTTATAAAGCCATTATACTTTGAAAATATTATCTTTCAAATATCCATCTGATTTCGTCTGGTGAAATACATTTTGAAAGCTGTATTTTCGATTACTCTCCCTCACATATCGCGTGATATATTTTATTATATATATTGAGGCCTTAATCTTTCGTTTAAGATCAAGAAATGTTCGCGATGTATTTCTGTAAATCATGGATTTAAGAAAACCCCAATAAAAATATTCCAAGGACGTGAGCTCGCATGATGTTGGTGGCTAGTTGATACTACTATTTCGCGAAATAACGCATCCAAGCAACTGTTCTTGCAATAAATCGATTATCTGGTTATATGTGTGAATAGTCGCAGGTCTTGTTGAAAGAAAATATTGTTTATTTCCACATTTATCACTTCAAGTCAAATATATTCTCTTAGTATATTGCTGCAGCAGTCCCCATTAGTAACCTGATTTCCACGTCATCTTCAAAAAAAGCCCTAAAACCGTACCAAATAGTGACTATTTCAGGATGAAGAGCTAACTACTGAATCACGACGATTTTCATTGGCCCTAGTTATAAATAACCAAAGATTAATATCTAAAAATTTCCACTATATTTAAAATTGTAAGTATAGCAATTGTTTCGACACACACTACCGTTTTCAAATACAAACTATGCAAAACTAACAGTGAGAAAAGTAATTACAACCTAAAATATCTATGGACCTAATAATATCATAAAACATGATAATTAGCAAATCCATTTTATGTCAACGTCTAGGAGGACAATATAAGTTCACTAACAGTGAAGCATTCAAGTCTAACTGGTCATTTAGCAAAAGATCCTCAAATGAGCTTCAACGCTTAACGAACATAAAAGAAGTTACACTGAACAACAAAATAATTCTCATTACGCTAACCACTTAATGTTAGAAAAGCATACTTTCAATTATGATTTTAAAATGTTTTAATGATAATTTGATTATATGATAATTTTGATGATTTTTTTTTTTTTCTGCACACTGTAGAATTGTGTACCTTTTCATGGTAATTTGACACAATAGACTGAACATACCAGTCCATGAGTTACATTTACATTTCAAACAGAGTTGACGCTATTACGATTCGAAATTCTGACACTTATTTTATTGGAAAACTCTTTTTATAGATATATTCAACAATAAATGAAACTATTCCAAGCCATTGAAAAAGAAACATTATGTGATATCATAACATTCATGGTACAAACCGTAGTCATAAATCTTCTTTAAATATAAAAACTTTTACCAGCATAGTCAATTGGGATCTCTTCAGTCGTTTTTGAAGTTTCACGATTATTATCACTTTGTCAAAAGGAAACTCACAAAACTTTTAAGATAGTGGCGTATTATTCGAGATGACACGAACCAGCGAGAACTACCGCGAACTTTCCGAAAGTTGGTTGGAAAATTTCAGTTTTCCATTCGGGGACAAAATTTAAATTCCCAATATTGTAATGTTACGAGATAGTTTTGTAATTATGATTGTTGTCTCGTTACTGCTTGGCTAACGAAGTTGCAATGTGTGAAATTATCCCGTGATGGGATTATCGTGTTTTGTTAGACGTTCTTATTCCTGATATTCTAGGTTCTTGGTAATTTAGTAGTTCACAAAGTTTGAAAATCTAGAGTAAAGTTGAAAGTTGATTACTGAGCATGCTCTTATTAATTCACATTGAAGTAAATGTCTTTCATTGTGATTTTATGGTAACTGTTCTGTTGTAATAAAAATAGCAACAAATTATACCAAATGCGTTCAATAGTGAGTCGTATTAAAGCATGAGCTTAATTTTTTTTTTTTTGGAGTTTATTTATATATAAAAAAGCCCAACTCATTCGTTAAATCTAAACTATACGAGGTGTCTAAATAAATTGATACTACTAGTGGCTTAACGTTCGATCTGACGACACCGGTAGTCTCCCCTTTGGAGAGGAGATAGGCCATCATCTGATGCGTCTTCAGAATTATTTTGAAATCCTTAGAGTTACTTGGTGGTGCGTAGCAATTTTTTTGTGGATCGCATGTTTCTAGTGCGTTTTGAAAATGAGTGACAACACTTTATTTTACACACGAGTTTATCAAGTTTTATTTCAGACTTGAACACACTGCGACGGAAACTTTTGCAAAACTTGTGGAAGAAACATTTTGTTAAAATCACAAGATTTCATGTAGTGAAAGGCATTTTTATAATGCCGATTGAAGATTAATCTCGCAGCAAAAACCGTTCAGCTGTACGAAATGATGAAAATGTCGACTGGATTCAGAATCTTCAGAATGGCCGGGGAAGAGTCAAATTTGACTCACACAGACATTAATGAGATTTTTTCCATCGAATTAGAGATAAATTAAAATCTGCGCGAAAATAGTCCTAAAAAGCGCTTCGCAGGATGAATAGGATAACAGAAGGCAACATGTTTTGATTTTTTGGAGCGAACTAAAAATGACCTTCATTATCTGGAACCATTATTGGTGATGAACCATGAATAATACACTCCAACCTAACCAAAATCAAAAACAGCCAGAATGAGCAAATTAGTGATCAAAAGCATGTGGATTTGCTACAAAACGTTTTTGAAAAATCCAGTTCCCGAAAAGAAGTGTTACGGACCACCAAATTGACTCTATGGAGGTCGAAATTGTACTGAAGACTTATCAGATATTGGTATTCCTGCCTTCCAAAAGGAAAATCAACAGTGTTGCCAAATCGAACGGTACGCCATCAGCCTTATTAGATTATTTACCCATTACAGTTATTACCATTATGATTTATTACCATTATCATTACTATTGTAATTATTAACCATAAATTATATGGATGCTTTTGGTATCAAGAAATCTGTTATTATCGAGTTAAACCATACCATATACTGTACATTAGTTAATCCACCCTATGCAGATTGTGCAGGGAAAGATTGAGGGGAGAAGAAGGGTAGGAAGACTATAAAGTCAGGACCGCAAAATTTGAGAAAATGGTTTCACTGTAACTTAAACCACTTATTTAGACTTCCTGTGGAGAGGGTGAAGGGGGTCAAACTTCGTTTAAAAACATAACATACCCAAACTTACATATACAAACACGAAAACTTACGTAAGTCAAGTTATTCCCAATAATATATATATATATATATATATATATATATATATATATATATATATATATATATATATATATATATATATATATATATATATATATATATATATATATATATATATATATATATATATATATATATATATATATATATATATATATATATATATATATATATATATATATATATATATATATATATATATATATATATATATATATATATATATATATATATATATATATATATATATATATATATATATATATATATATATATATATATATATATATATATAGATGAGTGACTTCAATGATAGAATTGGAAAAGTCAGAACTGGTGAACATGCAACTGGAACAAGCGGGACAATAAAGGTGGCAGATATACCATAGAATGATACGAGCAAAAGTTAGGATAAACTATCGAAGAGAACGTACAAGAATGGTAAGATCGAAGAAAGGGAAAGCAAATTCTGGAAAGCTGCTTCAGATGGACAGCGATTTTGGGATTGCTTTGTCGAACCGCTTTGACGTGTTGCAAGACCCAGAGGAGATGGAAATAAGAGATCAGTATGACAAAATCATCGGTAATGTGCTTGAAACGGCTGCTGCAACAGCACCAGCAGAAAAAGTTTTAAACATTCAAAAATCTCTAATGAGACCATTGATTTAATGAAAAAACGGCGTACAATGAGGCATGCAGGTAGTCTTTTTAGCAGAGTCGAGAACGTTAACTTTGCAAAACTATAAAAAAATTTATTCGAGAAAAAACGCCTGCTAGTGCAAAAGATACAAGAAGAAAACAAGGGAATAAACAAAGCAAAACACAAGCTGAGAAATAAAAGAGCATAAATGTTTGTCTTAACAGTTGAGTGTAACAATTGAGATGTTAATGGCTGGCGGTCAAACGTTACATAAAATATTGTCCAAAATTGTATTCAAAAGGCCTCAAAGAACAAAAAATAACAAACCATGTTATTATTAGCAAACCAAAAAATAACAAAACATGCTGAATAGATGCATCTTCATAAGAAAGGAACAGAGGAAGACTTCAAAAACTACCGCCCAATAAGCCCCTTGTCAGTATTGTACAAAGTTTTCACCAAGATAATATCTAAAGGAATATTAAGAACACTGAATGACGTACAACCAAGAGAGCAAGCAGGATTCAGAAGTGGATTCAGTTCAATGGATCATATTCAAGTTATCCAATAGGCCATAGAAAGGCACAATAAATACACCATGCCACTGTGCTTGCTTTTTATTGACTATGAAAAGGCATTTGACTCAATATCAAAGTAAGCAATAATGGATGCATTGCTTAAGCAAGGGATCCACAGAGCCGATGTAAACCTACTGAGATCGATGTATGATGAAGCTACAGCGACAGTTCACATGGATGATCTTAAAGTTAAAATCAATATAAAACAGGGTGTATGGCAGGGTGACTCAATATCGCCTGTTCTTTTCTCAGCCTGCCTTGAAGAGATATTCCGTAATCTGGATTGCGAACAGGATGTGGAGGGAAAAATAAATGGTGCATACTTAAGTCATCTTAGATTTGCAGATGGTATCGTTTTCTGTCACAGGGCCCAGTTAAACTAAAAAACATTTAGAAGAGCTGCAAAGGACAGGAAAACCATTTGGCTTAAAAATAAACCTGAAAAAGGGTCAGGTTATGTTCAACAAATTTGCTGAAAACAGAAGAATATCTATTTTATGGAGCGATTTAGAGGTGGTGGATCACTACATATATCTTGAGCAAAGGATTTTAATGGAGGGTGATACCGCCCCTGATGTAGAACGGCGCGTTGATATCGCGGTGATACTGCGCGGCAAGTGTGGCTGGTAGGCTCAACATAGTGATTTTGATTTTGATGCGTGCTGCCTGTTCTGACATACGGAAGTGAAACATGGACACTCACGACACAATTTTTTGTGTGTTTGAAATGTTTTTTTTTGTGTCTCGTGGCTTTACATGTGTTCGTTCAAATGTTTGCAATAAAGTGTTTTTAAGATATTTTCTTTGAAAACTCCTACAAACCATCTACGAATAGGATAGAACAAACACTCGGGTTTGTACTGTAAAGTCATAAATTATCCATTGTTCATCAAGGACTCGACATTTCCTTATCAATTGTTTCTTCTCGAACACTTTTTAACTTATTTTGCAATTTAATTATGGAGTTATATAAAACAAATTTTTACTTTGTAATTTATCACTTATTTTAATAAATAAATAAGTGAAATAATAAATGACAAATCAATAAACTATTTAATTTACTACTATCTGTTATCTACCTGTATGTCTGTCCAAAATATTAATTTTATGACTAAAAAACTCTATGTTGATACAATTCTAAAGAACTAAAATATTTTATTCTAGAATTCAATTGCATTTGTAATTCAAATGCTGTTCTAAACTATCCAAACCAAAACGGATAAAACGCTAATTCGGTTATATCAAATTTGTAAAACGACACTCAAAATATCTTGAAAAAAGGCTGAGTATAAAAAAAGGCTGAGCATATAGCATAGAAAAACAAAATTAATACAAAAATGGCAAATAATGGAAAAACTAATTAGTTAAATGCTGAAGCTATTTATCTTAAAATTTGCTAATTGGCGGACCACTAAATTAATTTCGTGCACATGTGTGGAGTTTCAAATATTAACAAGCTCGTATGAGTTTATTGACGGAAACGATCATTAGTAAGAAAAATTGTTATTAATGACACATATTTGATTCATGAAACTGTCCAATTAACGGCACCGAATCGGTAATGGCAGAAAACGCTGTGGGGTTCATGGAAATGAAATTCTCGAATTCGAGTTTTCGGACGAACTGAACAAATTCGATATATTGTAAAGTCCGATGACGGATACTTCCCATTATATTAACAAACTCTCTTATAAATTAATTAAAGTAGATGTTCAACTAATATTGGATGCTTCGTCTATTGATAAGGATTTAGTTTCAGTCTATAATTTCTCAAATATGGATGTTCTATGAGCTTGAGGGCTTGGGTAAAATGTATGAAGTATACTTTTACTGTCAAATAATAAAAAAGGTTTCACATAATTTGGTATACTATCTAACTAAGCCACTTTTCGACTGTAGTATACATTTCCATAAGATAGTATTTATTTTAATGGTAATATAAAGGAATCCCATATGTGAACATTCGAAACATGACCGTATTTAGCTCAAAATTAATCTTTTTTACACACCGATTATAAAGCATCATACATTTTTTTTAATTTTTTCAATATTCCTCTCAGTGGTGAATGTTGGCTTATACACCAACCTAATTCTTCATTAATTCCGCCGAGCTACAAGAAACGTTAATATATGTTTTCTGAAAGCCACCACGTCAGTATAATAGATCTCTCATAAAGTTGTTCCTCGCATTCTTTAATTAGTTGCTGAATAAAGTTAAAAATGTACAAGACATAACATAACGAAAGGGTTTCGGCAGAGATATTTGTTATCAATTTTTATAATACACCTTTAGTTATTTTCTTGGCTAAATGGAGAGAAAATGCATTAGGATGAAAATACCAGTAGGAAACAGGATTATTTATATATCGCCATATCTCAGTTATTAACTGTTCCCTCTCAAGGCTACGAGGATATAAAATGTATGCACCGGAAAGTGTTCCGAGAATATCCTGAATGGGACCGAAAACTAACTTTTAAGAATACGGAATATTTCTGTAAATGCGATCATAACGAAGAGCGTTAGTGTGACGAATGGAACATAATTATTATGTGTGAAGATTATACGTATCTGGAGTAGTCATATTAGCAAATCATAAAATTATGAAGTTATTTGTCAATTAAGTGAATTGTATATGAAAAATCATAGGTGTATTCAATTCAGCACTGTGACAGAAACATGTAAAAAGAATAAAAATGCAGATATTTCAAATTATAGTCAAAAACTCTATCACATATGACTGTGAAGAGTTGCAAATGAGTAAAAGAATCAAAAATTAATTTCTCGTTCTATATTAATTCCCACTTCAAGATCATCAAGGTGAATTTACAATTCACCTTGATGATCTTGAAGTGGGAATTAATGTACGGGTGTACGGCAGGGTGACTCAATATCGCCTATTCTTTTCTCGCCTTGTCTTGAAGAAGTATTCCGTAAACGGGATTGGGAACATGATGGTGTAAAGATCAATGGTGGAAACTTAAACCATCTTAGATTTGCAGATGATATCGTTCCCCTTTCACAAGACCCAGAGGAGCTGCAAAGACGCATACAAGAACTGCAAAGAGCTGGCGAACCGTTTGGCTTGAAAATAAATCTGAAAGAGTCAGGTTATGTTCAATAACTTTGCTCAGGATAGAAGAATTTCAGTTTTTCGAAGGGATTTGGAGATTGTGGACAGCTTTATAAATCTTGGACACAGGGTTTCAATGGAGGGGAATATCACCCGGGGACGTGTTAAATGCGGCTGGCAGGCATTTGGCAGGCTCAACATAGTGTTTAAGAGCAGACTTCCACTTTGCCTGAAAAGAAAAGACGTTGATCAGTGCGTTCTACCTGTTATGACATACGGAAGTGAAACCTGGACACTCACATCGCAATCAATTCAAAAACTTGGGGTAGCACAGAGGGGAATGGAAGGATGTATGCTTGGCATTACAGGACGAGACAGAAAGTCCTGCGCATGGATCAGGGAACAAACGAAAGTCTGTGACATCATTGGAAGAGTAAAACAATTGAAATTGAGATGGGCAGGCCATATAGCGAGGCGATGGGATGACAGATGGACCAAGGCAATCCTGGAGTGGATACCGCTTGAAAGCAAGCATCCGCGAGGAAGACTGGAAGCATGATGGATTGATGACATCGTTAAGTATATTGGACCAAAGTGACAGAGGAAAGCCCAGAACCGTGAAAGTTGGAAACATGCTGAAGATGCCTTCATCCTGCAGTGACTCGACCCGGGCTGATGATAATGATGATGATGATGATGAAATTTATATATATATATATATATATATATATATATATATATATATATATATATATATATATATATATATATATATATATATACCCTTATTAGCCGCTTTTTCCAACCCATTTTCCATGATTATTTCACCCAAATATTTGAATTGAGAAACTCGTCTGATGTTACCATATTTTGTTTTTAGAAATGACGTTCTTAGTCTGTTGCAGGTCATGTATTGTGTCTTTTCAAAGGAAATTTGGAGTCCTACATTTTCTGCTATTTCTTTTAGGATTTCAATCTGTTTCTGTGCCGTTAATACATCTTGAGCTAATATTGCTAGATCATCAGCAAATGCCAATTTTGATGTTGGTTCTCCCCAGTTTAATGGGCTGGTCAATATTCAGGGCCGACTTTTTTTCACGCCACTCCTGTATTACTTTTTCTAGAACACCTTGTTCTTGTTCTTTCAAGTTCTTTCATATATATATATATATATATATATATATATATATATATATATATATATATATATATATATATATATATATATATATATATATATATATAAATATATATATATAAATATATATATATATATATATATATATATATATATATATATATATATATATATATATATATATATATATATATATATATATATATATTTATATATATTTAACATTGAGGAGGTGTGAAAAATATATATTTTAGATTACTGCTAAATGAAGAAAGCATTAATACTTTGTTCAGAACAAAAAATACTCTGAATATTTTTGCTTGAAATGTCAAAGCTTCGTTATGCACATTAACTGATTACAGTTCCTTAATTTAGCAGAATTAACAGTCAACATACAAAATAAAATATTGTTTTGTAAATTTCGTTGTATCGCGACCAACGAAAAAGGGTTTTTTGACTGTTTGCGAGTTACATTGTTGCCGAGCAACTTATTTACTTTAGTGCTTTACTCAGTGCGTTCTACCCGTTATGACATACGGAAGTGAAACCTGGACACTCACATCGCAATCAATTCAAAAACTTGGGGTAGCACAGAGGGGAATGGAAGGATGTATGCTTGGCATTACAGGACGAGACAGAAAGTCCTGCGCATGGATCAGGGAACAAACGAAAGTCTGTGACATCATTGGAAGAGTAAAACAATTGAAATTGAGATGGGCAGGCCATATAGCGAGGCGATGGGATGACAGATGGACCAAGGCAATCCTGGAGTGGATACCGCTTGAAAGCAAGCATCCGCGAGGAAGACTGGAAGCATGATGGATTGATGACATCGTTAAGTATATTGGACCAAAGTGACAGAGGAAAGCCCAGAACCGTGAAAGTTGGAAACATGCTGAAGATGCCTTCATCCTGCAGTGACTCGACCCGGGCTGATGATAATGATGATGATGATGATGAAATTTATATATATATATATATATATATATATATATATATATATATATATATATATATATATATATATATATATATATATATTATTTATTATTATTCACGTATGGGCCCTAGTGGACCACGCGAAGTACAATTAGAGGCGTTTGTTGTTGTTAGCCTTCCTTTGTGCCCATACTAATTTTATTCATTCGCTATGAGCTTTGTTCCTTTCGTCAGACCAAGTTGTTCCAGTCTTCCTACATTTTTCTCTCTGGCCAACCTTCCAAACGTTCACCTTGTGTCCTCTATCCTGAATTTCACTTTGTGAAATATTTGCTGATCTTAGGTCCTCTTTAATTGCAGCAATCCATTTAATTATTTCTACTTTAGCTTTACTCCTATTTTCATAAAATTCGACTATTTGTCTAGTTAACCTACTCGGATTCATCCGTTTTATGTGTCCGTAGAACTTAAGTCTTCTTTTTCTCATATCGCTATGTATATCTGTGTATTGTTTGATTTCTTGGTTTTCTCGAAGTCGGTATGTTGTGCTATTTATTTGTTTGGGACCTAGGATTTTTCTTACGATTTTTCTTTCCTTCTTTTCAATGTCCTCGATGTCCCTCTTTCTATGCAAAATGAGCGTTTCTGCAGCATATAGACATTCTGGCTTAATAACTGTGTTGTAATGTCTCAGTTTTGTGTTTTTAGATAGGCATTTTTTGTTGTAAATATTTTGTGTAAGTCTCAATGCCGTTTCCATTTTTTGACATCTACCCTTATTAGCCGCTTTTTCCAACCCATTTTCCATGATTATTTCACCCAAATATTTGAATTGAGAAACTCGTCTGATGTTATCATATTTTGTTTTTAGAAATGGCGTTCTTAGTCTGTTGCAGGTCATGTATTGTGTCTTTTCAAAGGAAATTTGGAGTCCTACATTTTCTGCTATTTCTTTTAGGATTTCAATCTGTTTCTGTGCCGTTAATACATCTTGAGCTAATATTGCTAGATCATCAGCAAATGCCAATTTTGATGTTGGTTCTCCCCAGTTTAATGGGCTGGTCAATATTCAGGGCCGACTTTTTTTCACGCCACTCCTGTATTACTTTTTCTAGAACACCTTGTTCTTGTTCTTTCAAGTTCTTTCATATATATATATATATATATATATATATATATATATATATATATATATATATATATATATATATATATATATATATAAATATATATATATAAATATATATATATATATATAAATATATATATATATATATATATATATATATATATATATATATATATATATATATATATATATATATATATATATATATATTTATATATATTTAACATTGAGGAGGTGTGAAAAATATATATTTTAGATTACTGCTAAATGAAGAAAGCATTAATACTTTGTTCAGAACAAAAAATACTCTGAATATTTTTGCTTGAAATGTCAAAGCTTCGTTATGCACATTAACTGATTACAGTTCCTTAATTTAGCAGAATTAACAGTCAACATACAAAATAAAATATTGTTTTGTAAATTTCGTTGTATCGCGACCAACGAAAAAGGGTTTTTTGACTGTTTGCGAGTTACATTGTTGCCGAGCAACTTATTTACTAGGGACCAGCTTAATTACCAATTCTAGTTATATTTTGAGGGTGGAAAATTCGTATTTAATCAAAAGTTTCTTTGTTGTGTTTTTGGCTGTGATAAAATGAAGGCAATATACATTTACAGGCTGCAATGTTTTTTGGTGATTATTCTTGTTCAAAAATGTACTAAAAATACATGTAGTTTGCATTCAAATATATCTATTTTTAACGAGTTTGTCTCTTGATATTAAAGAATGTTAATAGTTGCCATTGATAAACTATTTCCTCAATTGTTAATTCCAAGTGCTGACCCATAACAGTTTTCACGCAGCAAATTTTCTGAATGTGTTATCCACTGAGATTTCACTATTTAACATCATCTGATTGCCCACTTTGGGGCAGAATCGGAGGTTTATGCCATTGGCTAAAGAACAACGTGTAGTGGATCATTAGTTACATAAAGTTAAAGCTCTTTTTTATGTAGAGGTATATAAAAATAGCAACAAGATTATGATGGGTGATGCAGCATCCAGATGTTCTAGATGTTTGGTCTAACACAAATAACCCTTTTTCAAAGTCTTCCAAGAACCTGTCGATAAAAATGCTGCTTTATTGTTTGACCTTGAGATCCAAATTCCTATGGGCGAACACCTTCCTCCCCCGAAAGGTGTTCTACGTTGTCGAAGACTAATTATCGCGTGGGGGGGCTTAAGCGTCCTACTTTCGTGCTAATCACGATTATCGCTTCATTAGAGAGAGTTACCAAGAGAACACCAGGGCTGGTGAGGTGCAGGTGGAGTCACTGGATGCTGAGCTGGTGCCAGTGTTAAGTACCTACAAGTACAAGCGGATATGGCCGCTAAACCGGCATGTTCGGTTCAAAATAGATCGAGCGAAAGGCGAGTTTCTGGCGCCTTAAAACTGAACCGCTCAGCTAAGAGAAGGATTCCCCTGAAAATAAACGCACGCATGAACGCCTAATGAAGACCATTAACCAATTCTGACTTAAATCATCTTATTACAGAAACTTCAATATCAGTAAACCGGACGGATCATTTGTTGACGACTTTGGTTAGTACAAGAACAAGATTGCGTTTTGGCACATGGAATGTGAGAACTTGATTGGAAACATTACGCTTGGCTCAAGCTCTTAGAAAGATGAACTCCTATAGATATATTGGGCCTATCAGAGGTCCGATGAAATGGACAAGGTGAACATGCTTCTACGGGTGAACTCTTATTGTATAGTGGAAGAGATGAAGGTAGTCCACACGGAAGTGGAGTCGGCGTACTGATGTGCTAACAGACAATAAAGAATTTTATCTCCTGGAAACCTATAAATAACCGAATATTCGTCGCCAGATTTTCCAAAAAATATCGAAAAATCTCCATAATCCAATGTTACGAAATAATTTTTCAATATGTTAAAAGAAAATGTAGAAACCACCGTGGGAAAGGTGAATAATCAACGAAAGGAATGGATAGCCGACGAAACGTGGGAGCTTATTCGGTGAAGACGAGAGGAGAAGGGAAAAATAATACAGATACAAAGCCCAGAACGGAGACTTGAACGACAGGACACATATAAAGAGTTAAACAAGGCTGTAAAAAGGTCTGCATCTCATGATAAAAGAGCATGGCATAAACAAATGGTTCAAGAAGCACAAACCGCTGCAACAAATGGCAACACCAGAGAACTTTATTAAATAACCAAGAACCAGATGGCGCGCTTTTGAAGAGCTTGAAGGGGTTGAAGGGCCATATATATATATATATATATATATATATATATATATATATATATATATATATATATATATATATATATATATATATATATATACGTTGATTATCAAAAAGATAAGATTAGAAGACCTTTAATCTTTGAAGTGAGGTGTGGCTGAAATGAAACCGAACATCAGGAACATCTGGGTGCTGCATCACAATGCTATTCCTTGCCTGACGCAATGATTCCGGGTCGTATTCGGTTGAGTCTCGGTCTTATGAGAATGTCTTAATCCACTTGAAAACCTGGGCCCTTGACAAAACACTATTTCAATAGGCCTACTGAGGTTTGGCAAATGTTTCCGTCGAAATATACCTTAGTTTGTAACAAAACTTGATAGTGCACCGTTGCTTAAAATTGTTGTCACTCATTTTCAGAACGAAAATCTGGTTTACAAAAAGATTTGCCACATACCATCAAGTGACTCTAGAGAGTGTAAACTTGTATTGTATCCAAAATGATAGCCAACAGTGTTGCCAGATTGAACGGTACGCCACCAGCTTCATTACTATGTTTACGCACCTTGATTTGTGTAATATTATTTTTCAAAACGTGATAGTTATTCAGTTTTCGAATTAAATTAAAAAGAAAATAGGTACTCATTGAAATTTAAATATTTCACTTTTTTATTGATATTAAGTTTTTCTTTTATTCGTTGCCCAATTGCCTTCAAAAGGAATTTAAAAATAAATAGAACAACTTTCAATAAAACTAGTAAGCAGTAGTTCCTCAATGGGTCGATTCCTGATCCTGTCGATTAAATGATCAATTTGGGCTTGCGAAATTCCCTCCCATTCGTCATGAGCAGCACCTTTTAGTTCTCGCAGGGTAAAACGAGCCCTGTTTCGTTTCTCGAGGCCTGTTTTCAGAATATCCTAAGCATGTTCAATGAGATTTATGTCAGGAGAATTTGTGGGCCACCCTAACTTGGTTATACTTTCCTCTTTCAAAAAATTTTGTAGTGCTGTTGTTTGATGAGGAGGTGCGTTGTCATCCATGAAAACAAATTCGCCACCCACTGCGCCTCGGAGCAGACCTACAACATGATTTAAAACTTCCTCGATGTATACAGCATCAGTGACTCTTCTCTCCAGGACCAGTAAAGGTGTCCATATACCCCGTATAATACCACCCTAAAATATCACGCTCCCATCTTCACATGGAATACGTGGTTGAGCTATTTCTAGTCGGGTTTTTCGACCTGAAGCTCTCCAAACTAATGTTCTTCGTCAATCAGAAATCAAGCCAATTCTCGCCTCATCGGAAAACATCACGTTATTCCAGTTAGGACTATGATCGACCATTCTCGAGCCCATTGTAATCTTACACTTATCGTTTGTCGTTTGTCGTGAAACATTTACCCCTTCAAGCCTAACAAGCTCCTTTGATATAACAGTTGTAGATTCCCGACTATTTCTTTGAGCTATCATTGATATCTACCGGCTTTGTGAAGCTGTTGTACATCGTTTTCTACCACTTCTGGGGGCGATCCATAACGTCATTTGTCACTTGGAATTTTTTATGAATTTTCGATCACGCACTTTGGGAAACATTTACCATTTCCGCGATATTATTTTGATTAAATCCCTGTTGTAATAAGCCGGTCGCGTTGGTGCGGATGGCCAATCGCGTTGGTGCGGACGGTAAGAGCAGCGGCCTGCCGCTGCTGTGCCGAAACCGCACTGGAGCGGTAGTTGGTTGGATTCGGTGCTCGGATGGTTGTTTTCCTTTCTTTCTTCTGTCTGTTTACTTCCTAAATGTTTGTAATTGTTTCTAGGCAAGAGTGTAAAATCCGACTACGAATAACCCTTCTGTCACGCCAGTTAAAGGCTGAGTAAGGCCGGATGCCTTATGACAAGTGTTCTACGTTGGTCACTCGCCAGTTGGTAGGTTTTCTGAAAATTGAAACAGAACTGAAATAATGTGTAAATACCAGTATCAACGGAATGGGCAAAAATCCAAAAACTTGTGTTATCAGCAAAACAATGCTTTTATTATTTTCATTTAAAAACGTCTAAAATAAATATCCATCACAATTTTTATCATAGGTATCATATGAGCAGATATCCTATTTGTCAATATTTGAAACTTTTGGACATATGTGTAGGTATACATAATTTAATTCCAAATTCGAAGATTACCGTATTAACAGACCTAACAGATAGTATCATAATGATATAGCGTAAGCCACAATATTTTCAACTTACCGTCATTAATATCGAATGGATTAGTGAACTTAAACCTACCTGAAAACAAAAAAAAAATACAGTTGAATAAGATTCTATAGTAGTCAAAAACATCAGAGGTTATAACAAAAAATTGAAACTTGTGACCTTTGAATATAAAACTACAGGAAGGAGCATATGATCCTGTAAGTCGAACCGGAATGGTAGCTACATATGGCAGTGGCGTAGGGCAGTATGAATAAAAACAAGAAACTGATAAAAGTTTACAGTTATTTAAAACAACAACAACAACATTGTATCGTTACTGTAAACATTTATATTAATTAAAAAAAGTTTTTTTTTCAAACGGAAAAGTGTCTTTTATGGCGCCAATATGACAAAAAGTTATTAAGAAAGTGGATTCTTCTGATCATATCATTTTCAAAAACTGGTTAGGTTATCAGTTGCATCTTACACCGAGTTGATGTTCATATATATATATATATATATATATATATATATATATATATATATATATATATATATATATATATATATATATATATATATATATATATATATATATTTATATCACATCCAGGTTGTACAGCAGGCCATCGAATGGCACAACGAATACACCATGCCACTATACTTGACTTTTATCGACTACGAAAAAGCATTTGACTCCATCTCAAAGCATGCAATAATGAATGCACTGTTTAGGCAAGGGGTAGATAAAGCATATGTAAACCAATTAGGATCGATATATGATGGAGCTACAACCACAATTGATTGTACCTTGATGATCTTGAAGTGGGAATTAATGTAGAACGAGGTCTACGGCAGGGTGACGCAATATCGCCTATTCTTTTCTCGGCTGGCCTTGAAGAAGTATTCCGTAAACTAGATTGGGAACAGGATGGTGTAAATGTTAATGGTGCAAACGTAAACCAGATTAGATTTGCAGATGATATCGTTCTCCTTTCACAAGACCCTGAGGAGCTGCAAAGACGCATACAAGAACTGCAAAGGGCTGGCGAACCATTTGGCTTGAAAATAAACCTGAAAAAGAGTCAGGTTATGTTCAATAACTTCGCTCAGGACAGAAGAATCTCAGTTTTAGGTAGAGATTTGGAGATTGTGGACAGCTTTATATATCTTGGGCAGAGGATTTCAATGGAGGGGAATACCGCCCGGGAAGTGGAACGGTGAGTTAAATGTGGCTGGCAGGCATTTGGCAGGCTCAACATTATGTTTAAGAGCAGACTCCCGCTTTGCCTGAAAAGAAAAGTCTTCGATCAGTGCATTCTACCCGTTATGACATACGGAAGTGAACTGAACACTCACATCCCAATCAATTCAAAAACTTCGGGTAGCACAGATGGGAATGGAAAGATGTATGCGTGGTATTACAAGACGACATAGAAAGTCCTGTACATGGATCAGGGAACAAACGAAAGTCTGTGACATCATTGAAAGTGTAAAGCGATTGAAATGGAGATGGGCAGGCCATATAGCGAGGCGATGAGATGACAGATGGACCAAGGTAATCCTGGAGTGCATAGCGCTCGATCGCAAACGTCCGCGAAGAAGACCGAAAGCACGAAGGATTGATGACATCAATCCATCCATATATTGGACCAGAGTGGCAGAGGAATGCCCAGGACCGTGAAAGTTGGAAACATGCTGAAGAGGCCTTCATCCTGCAGTGGGTCGACGTGGGCTGATGATGATGATGATGACGTATATTTATATATATATATATATATATATATATATATATATATATATATATATATATATATATATATATATATATTCGTAAATGAAATAAAAAACCGTAATATTCACTAAATTATTTGTAACTGAAATACATATATACTTTTTATATTTAGTTGTTCAGTGTTTAATATCCTTTAAACAAAATTAACATTGTATATGTTCAACAAATATATGATTTTTACAAATATAATTAATTCTTGTAGTGTAAATAGTCACTAAATAAACACTCACTTCGATAGTTGGAAAAGCATTTGGTAGTAGTCTCACTTTTACCTTAGATGTTTGATCAAAACAGTCCTCAGCAAAATGATGGGAATAAAGGATAAAGGCTTTTTAATAAAATTAATCCAATGTGTTCTTCTATTTCGAATATTTGGGAAATCGTGAAAAAAGATGAACTGATTTAATAACATAAAATCCAAATCACAATGGAAGTAACATTTACATTTATTAAGATAATAATTTTTGAAAAGGATTATAAAAAAAGGTAACACTCTGTATGTTTAGTTATATTTTATAGATTATTTGAGTAAAGTAACATTTTTTTATGTATCAAACGAAAACTAAAACATTTTATGAATAGACAAAATTTAGAACATACCTTAAAAATTAAGTTCTAAACAAAATAATTACTATCTTGAATAACATTATAATTTTATTAATTTACCTAAATCAATTTGACTGTGCGTATGCATACCAGGCGATATGTTTACTTAATAACCTTAAAATATCATTGAAATTAAATACGTTTTTATTTGTAAATAATTAACAAATTTACAATTAAAAGCACTTACCAATATAATGTTACTCCTGAATTTTGATTTTTTCGTGTCAGGGTTCAACCTCAAGACGCACAACTAACCATATTTTATGTGTTTACTATTATTGATTAAAACACACTAAGATTGCACAAATATACTAATAAACTTCTAAATTGTTGACACCAACTATCAAAATTACAAAACAATGAGTCATCCGTGGTGTTTCAATATGGCCGTTTCCATCTCCATCTATTCGTGCATTAAGATAGGCAAGGCCCTGTTAGTTTTATATTCAAATTTTGACACAATTTTTAAATTTGGGGTTAGAAATTTCCAGTGAAAATATTTTAAATATTTACTTGTTTATGTTTTTATTAAATATTTAAAAGTTGAATGAAAAAAACGACTTTTGAATATATTTTTATGGTATATCAGAAATTATTTTTTAGATTATATTTTTATAAATATATTATGCAGTGCTTTTTTTCCATAATTTTCCATCACAAAGGTTAAAACTTGACACTTAATCCACCAGAGGTATATGGTTTTGTGTCATAATGTTAAAAACGTTCGTTAAAAAGCTTCCATCTTGAGCTTTCTGGACGAATTAAAATTTAAAATTTTCTTTTGGCCGACGTGCCCTTTTACATAAACATATTTTTAGAAAAACGAAAAGTTTAATCTCCGAAACATACTCTTATTCTTCGTTTTTTTTTTTGTTATTTATGAAATTTCGTGTTTGCTCAGCTCTCAGATAAAATTTAGCTAATGAGAAGAACAAATTGTGTACTTGCCACTAGAGTAGTTATCTGAGGCTTTTACACCGGTCTATTGGTTAATCTTTAATGTTGCTGTTGTATTGTTTATTTCATTTTACTCTGTCTGGCATTAGTTTATGTAGTGGATTATTAATGTTGTTATTAATGTATTATGATATTATTTTAATTTTAACAATCCTTACTGTTTGTTGTACACAATATTCTTCGACCACAATGAATAATAACTTAGGAAGCGAATGGTAATAAGGACGACTAATAGCACACGGGCATTTGGAGGGTTCTACATCACTCGACAGACCTCCAAAAAGATGAACAGACCAAATTAAAGACTCATTTCTTCAATGTGCAACTAATAAATCCAGAAATAGAGAGCGCTGCTGAGAAGTAGTCCGTAAAAGGACGCCAACTGAATGAGGTTACGACTCTTCTGTAAAGAATAATTTGAAGAAGAAAACGATACTATTTGTTTACATAATATACGTGAGGGTATAGATAAAGAATTTGTCCAATTCAAAAATGAACTACATATTTCTACAAGCACTAATATTATTTTTTGTATAACGAGTCTTCAACTTTGGCCATGGACAATAAAAAGTGTATATGTATAAAACGAATTCTAGTATTTGAAAAAAGTTTTCCTGTCCTATAAACGACGATTCCATAAGGTATTTTCAAAAAATCGAAAGTATAACAATAGAAACTCGTATGTGTAGAATTCTTTTTATTTTATTTGTTATGTTACTGTCTTTGAACGTTTATTTGTTACGGTAAATTAAACATCCGTCTAGTTTTATGGGTTAAGTTACCTTCAGTGTTTAATTCTGTATTACCTCAGATTCTTAGACAATTCTTAGATTTTGTTTGCCAATATATTTTCATATTGAATTTTTGCCGTGTGGCGTTAAATTTAGGTAGTAGTTGTTATTCTTGGCATTAGTTAGTTTATATAAGTTATATTTATATTATAGAGGAAATAACTTTCATAAATTTAATCAACGATTTTTTTGAACAGAAAGTTTCCTTAACATACATATATGAATAAATGTTGCATTCAAAATGTAACTATTTCCGCGGAAAACAATATTTTATTTTCCTTACAATTGACAACATTGCGAATGGTTATGAAATTTAGTTTCTTGTTTCATTGTTCTCTTAAAGAATTATTTGGAAGTGAAATGTAATATTTTTATACCTATTTTCAACTTTTCGGCTTTTTATTAGGTTTGTTTTTTTACACAAAGAAGTAAAACTTACCTATTAATGTCGTTTAGTGTCAAAATTAAAATTACTTGCACTAATTTTTCTCAACGTAACACGTTATAAACGATTCACATCACATTAAGAATCACTTCATTAATGGTTTTATTAATTAAATGTTCAAAATATCCATCATTCGAGTCTATGTAAGCCTGGCACCGTTCTAATCTATTTTCCCAAACAGGTTGAAAAAGTCCTGGTACATTTCTATTCTTTTTGCTGCTTACATAAGAAGCATATATATTTGTGTGCAGAATATAATTTTAATTTTAAATGAGATTTAAATATACACGCTGAAGTAATTTTTGTCAGTGAACATATGGGGATCATCTCAATTAGTTAATAGTACGTTGCCACTGTCATTTTTGGCTGATTTATGCCCGATTTTTTATATTCCAAAAATTGTTTTAATTGTTTTAAATTTTTAATTGTGTTTATTTGTTCATATATATATATATATATATATATATATATATATATATATATATATATATATATATATATAACATTATATATATATATATATATATATATATATATATATATATATATATATATATATATATATAATGTTCGAACTGCAACATGCACGGGCCTGTTTCACGTGGATTCGACGCACGTTTACAAATTGCTTGTTTTATTATATCATTTGAAAACAGCTATGACATCTAAACGAAGTAAAACTGATTCTTCTACATCAAATAAGAAAAGAAGAACATTATCTTTGAAATCTAAACTGAACATTATCAAGGATTTCGATATAAGCTGATTAGTAGTAAGCTAAGCTGATTTTTGAGAGGGCTGCGTCTCTCTATCCAGGCTATGATAGAAGAAGGTGGCCATACCAGCCAAACCATATTCAATATGTATGAGACTGGATTGTTCTGGAAGAAGATGCCCTAAATAACTTTTATCGCGCGCGAAGGAAAAACTTTTCCAGGTTTTAAGGTCTCCAAAGATCGATTGACGATTGATGGTTGGCGGGAATGCAGCTGGTGACTTTAAGTTAAATAAAACCTCTGTTAGTTTTTTGCTCAAAAATTCCAAGACCTTTAAAAAATAAATCTAAAGTTGGATTGCCCGTGATTTGGAAGTCAAACCCTAAATCTTTGGTGACAGCCTTCCTTTTTCAGGATTGGTTTGGTCATCACTTCATAAATGAAGTAGAACGTTTGCCAATCAAAAGAAATTTGATTTTAGGTGATACTATTAATCGATAATGCAACAGGTCATCCCCCTGCTACTCTCACTAATTTGGACCCATGTGTGACACCGATGGACCAGGGTGTCATTAAAACAATTTAAAGCTTATTATGCGAGACAATCATTTCCACATCTTCATGAAGCTATGAATCAAAACAGTGAGCATATTTTAGATACCGTGAACATCATTGGAAGATCTTGAAATGGAATTTAAAAAAAATAAAATTAAATACCTTACCTTTAACTTTAAATGGCGTCTGGAAAAAACTGTGTAACTGTTTACGTTAGACGTAAGACGTAGAGGAACTGCTAGAGTCACATAACCAGGAGCTGACAGTTGATGAGCTCATAGAAATGTGTAAGCAAAACATTGAAGAACCTGATTCTTTTGACCCAGATCAATCTGAAAGTTGCAAACGTGAAATCTAAGAAAATTGTGTATTCAATTTTCTTCTAAACTATTGTTTTCTTTAACTCTTGGTCCCAATTATGTCAAAAAGACAAATAATGACAAACTAAATAATTAATGCAAGATACTACATGCACGTATTGAAAAGAAAGAAACTTACAAATAATTGGGTCATGAAATCCAAAACCAAACCAAGCCAGACCTGCGAAAAAGAATAACGCTGACACGGGTTGCTTTTGAAAATGGCTCATATATTTTCAAATAAACACTTCCAACATTTCTAAAATGAAACTTTAAAAGTCTCACAAGTTTTTTGTTATTTTTCTCCATAACTCCTCCTCCATACCAACAGCGGATATGTTTCCTAGAAATACTGAATGGAATTTTGAAAAAAGGAAAATGAAATTTTGAAAAAAGCTACCAAAAACACCAAATACATCATATTTTTTTTATTATAGTTTACTTCATCACCGGTTTACCGTTATAATTTTAGCTTATACTGTATCGTCCCTATTTACTTTTACCAATGAAAATAGTAATGCCGCTAATGGCAGCCTGCTGTCGTTGCCATGATCATTTGTATTCCCGCAAAAATAAATTACCCGCAATCGAAGCCGATGCCCAATGGCAACAGAATAAACGTTGAACTTTAGATACCATCTGTCGCAATATGCCGTGCAGGTTCTATTGGAATTTTTATGTTGTGTTTCGTTTCTCACCCAACAGGGTCGTATAGTGTAGTTTTAATTGGTACATGATTTCCATAAATACTTTAATAGCCTTTGAAATGATTTGACCGTAAATTTACCTGCTTAGTTGAGAATGATTGGAATATATCGAGTTAATATGAGAATTAATGAAAATAATTGAAAAGTATTAAAAAATCTTGCAAATTCTGCAAGGAGAAATAAAATTGTTAGTGATAAAATTGTACTAGTCATATCATTTCAAAGTTAATGTATATCTTATGATAAATGTAACAAAAAGTTAGGCTCGGTGGCTTTGGTTGGCTCACAAACATATTTTATGATAAGAGAAATTTTCTAAATATCAGAAATTAAAAATTTACAACACATGTGTACTAAGTGGATTACTCTACTCTTTTGAAACAGTAACATTGACATATAGAACTATTGGCCGAATAAGAAAAGCTTAAATCACAATGGAATGAAAAATAAAATTGTTAGACAAAAAGCCTAACGAATGGGTAAAACAGCAAACAGTATGTAATCTATGTAATAGAAAGAGGGTAAGAACTGAGTTGGGCAGGTCACATTATGAGAATGACAATTATGAAGTTATGGAATCGAGACCCATGTTAATAATAACAAGAATAGCATGTGATAATATCAAATATACGGCCAGGGTCATATGGCACAAAGATGTGGTATACCGAGAATCATGGAATGCTAAGCTAAGATCTCTATGTATAATTATGGATGAGCATAGATCGATTAAAGTCCTATCATTTAGCCACACTGAATACAATTAAATATTTCAAATGTTATTAATCGTGTACGATAACATTTCAATCCATTCAAGACATGTTTTTGACACGATATGTAACGGTTGATTCATAACCCTTCTTAGAAAACTGTAATGGACGAAAACGACAACATTAAATTATGATTGAAAGTAAATAATACTTCCAATGAATGTATACATTTACCAAATCAAGAAAGTGGAGGTTATGTTTGTTTTTCTTCTCTTTTTGGAGGTCTGGTAATTTTTTTAATACATTATTTTTAATAAATTTCTATATCTCCTTCATTACCATAATATTACTAAATTCTTCTTCGTATTCTTCGTTATAGAAAAGTCGTGATCTATGGTGACTACTATGATCTATTCGTGACTACTTCTCGCCAGCGATCTCTATTTTTAGCTTCCTGGGTGCATGTTGGAGATATGTACCAGTTAGGTCTTTAATTGAATTTAACATTCTTGAAGGTTTGCCGACCGCGTTAGCTGCGGAGGTTGAGCGGTGGAATGTCGCCTCTGTAGTTAGCGCGGTAGCGGGTTTATTCCCGTCTTCGACAGGATGTTTGTGACTTTGTTTTGATGCTTGTGTTTATTATGGGGGTAAAGTTGCTCACGTCCGTGGCAAAAATGCCACACGTAACCCCTGGTTAACACTAAATGAACAACGATATAGATCTGCCGGACTGTCCTATTGGATATCCCGACAAATACTTTGCAGAGTACAAGGTGTAAAAGCTCAGTTGAATAATAATAATGAACGTTTACCGCGTGATCTAGAACTCTTCATCTATCCCTGTATCACCAATCTTTTTATGTTATTGTCGTCGCTCTGTTCAATTTGGTGCAATAATTTTAGTATTCGTTCATGAATAATTTGAGACAGCCTTATAGGTTTAGTTTGGTTTGGTCTTAAATAACGGATGCTTTTATTCATCTGGCATATCACGGAATGCGAAAGTCTTGAGGTCTAGTTTTTTTAAAAATAATATAGCAGTACTGGAGAAACAACGGTTTTGCTATATGTTTCTTTTTATTCTGTGTTATGTTCCTATCACTACAGATCTTCTACAAATTTCGCATTGTATTCCTTGCCATTTCGCATTTTCTTCTGATCTCTTGACTGATACCGCCTTAGTTCAATATTAGATCCTCAAGATAAGCGAACTGGCTCACGAACTTAAATCAACTTATTTGACGTCTATTTTCACCACTGTCATATTTTTTTCGTATAAATGACAAATTAAACCAAATTAGATGATCTGATACTACCATCTCTTGCAAAATTTACCATAATTTTTCCCATTTTAGTCTGTCACATTATTTCCGATCTATTACGTTGTAACTGTACGTTAAGGATACAGAGATGGTTGATGTCTAAGGCTTTTTCGATTATTTGTCGACTGTTGAATAACTGAACACGTGTACTTTTCCTTGAATCGAGTTCAGCCTACTCTGGGGCAATCTACCACAGTAAGTAGGATTTTAAGCATTCATTGATAGTGTAAAGGAGGATTACTATACTAATATACCAATACATAATACTACGCTTACATCTACTCTCGTCTCTGCTCTGTATAATTGTTCCTGTATTATGTCCAATTAGTAAAATCTTCAGTAAAATTATTCGTTTTTTTTTAAGTCTGATTATAATATTTTTTATTCAACAATATTTTTAGAGATGATTTATTCGGCTGCTGAACCATGTTGTATTTTCATTATTTATAAAATTATTTTATTTTAGAAAATTCTAAAAAGATTATTGGGTATCTTTTATAGTTTACAAAACTTGTCTCATTCTAAGTTACTAATCTTACATTGTTAAGAAGAGTAATCGATTTCTTTAACAGGTCTCATCCGCAGCAGAAATGTACTAATTAAATCAATCCAAAGACTGTTGGGAATTGATTCAAGATGATCCTAAATGTATGTTTCAATTTCGTACGTGTCATAACATTTTTGACGGCGTTGCCACATACAAGTAACATAGTACATTTTTTTAATTATTTGTTAATTACTCTTATCACATGCTCTGAAGCTAGATTTGTGAGTAAACAAAATGTCTTTTCTTTCCTTTGATACTACTTGCATTGTAATCTGAACAGTACTTTTTGTGAAATAAAATAAACTCAGTGATTTCTCGTAAGGATCAATGGTAAAGGCAATTTTTTTTATTTATATATTTTTTCTAGTTCTCTGCAGCTCTCTAAAAAGATACCTAGTTCATTATCTTATTATAATGTACCAATATGCCAAGTTTCATTTCATTCTGAACAGTAACTCTATAACCGACAGTACCACCTTAAATAAACAAACGAAGATTTATATCGAAATTTCTACTATATTTAAAACTTATAAAAACGAACTATATTAAACAGTAAAAAAAGTGGTTACAACCTAATTTGTATATCGATCTAATATATAATAAACTATGATAGTGGAGAAATCTGTTTCTTAATGTTCAGATGCGCAACATAAATTTAAAAAAGAGTGAACCATTCTACTGTGTCAACCATGTCTACCTAGTCATTTAGCAAAATACCCAATTTTTTCTTTTACTAATTTTCAGGTTCTCTAAAAGATTTTGTTAATTAGAGATTTATTTTCATTATGTAGCATTTTAAAATTATCATTGAAAGTGTGATTTTCTAACATTAAATGGTTGGCATAATGAGAATTATTTTGTTTCTTAATATAACTTTATGCCCATTGAACCTAGTGAAAAAAAAACTTCATGTTTGTCTAATACAGAGATTAGGACACGACCTTCACTTAATTAAATGATCCTCCTGTTATACAGGGAGTTCCAATAGTGCAATATCGGTTGATATCTTGATATTGGCCGGAGATAGAGAAACAGTTTAAGTATAATAGTTATACAACTAAATTGGCTGCATAATTTAAAATTAATTCCATTCGTACAGGGCAAAACAGTGGTGGGGTTTGGTTTTGTTTTTTGTTATCGAATACCCTATACTATGTTCATCCATATTTGCATTAGGCTATTGAATCTAAACATATTTGTAAAACATGTCCTATACTTACACCCAATGGTTTTAGCGATAGCCGCCATTTTGTAAAAAATATCAGATTTGCAGACTCTATTGTTCAGTATCATATATCATTTATTTTTTGATGTAGGATCATTTTTGGTAGGGATATTAGTGAAACTATGACTTTAAGTTGTAATTGGATATTCTCATTTTTATTCGATTTCTTCCTATTTAATAATGAAAGAAGTACACTTTTTTTTCTGTATCATATAAAAGCTGTTTAAAAGCTATACTAAAACAATATTTCCCATTTGAATTGAATTTTATGACGTTATTACTAAAACGTCTAAGGCGAATTCCATTAAAAACGAAATATAAAAAACAAAAATTTAAAAATCTCGGAAATTATGATAGATAGGCATAGGACAAGTTTAAGAAAAATAGAAGTATTTTATTTTAGGAATATTGTAAAATGAAAAATATTAGACATTCCATTTAAAAAAACTGAGATGATATTTTGAATTTTTTTCATTCATCTCAATTATTCTACATACCCTGTATAACGTAGACAAATTTTGTTTGCATTAGACGTTAAGTCATAGTTTTACTAATATTTTTACCAAAAATGATAATCCTACATTACAGATATTGGTAAAACCATTGAGTTTAGGTATAGGACACGTTTCACGAAATATGTTTAGAATCAAAAGAGGAATGCAAAATATAGGATGATTATATAGATAAAATAAGACTATACCTCGCTACGGCTTTGTGAGACACCCTCTGTAAATAAGATACATTGAAAATTATGCAGCCTATTTAGTAGTATTCTTGCACTTAAAACTTTTCCTCTATCTCCAGCCATTATCAAGATATCAACCGATATCGCACTATTGGTGCATCCTGTATAAAGTTTATTTGTTCGACTTTTATTATTTTTAATGAGTCCTAGAGTATTATTTGTTTTGAAGACAATATTTATGTTTGATTTTGATAAATGTTTAGAAATGTAGGCAGTTAGTACTATCAAGTCAGTTAAATATTATAAGTTTGTGTGTTTGATCCTGTGATATTGCAGTTCTATACTAAAAAGAAATGCTTCAAATGTATCTTAAAATTGTATTTTTTTTTTCATTGATACTGAAAATATCCATAGAATTCAAAGGAGGAAAGGACTGAAGCACAAAAACAGCCGGCGGCAGTATCGAAATCACCACTTTTACATTGATAAAGCTTACTGACTCGATACTTTTAAATTAAAACTGCGGATAATGAAAATCAATATTAGGTCGCCGGAGGCAAGGAAGCAAAAGATCAAATCCCGCCTAATTGGGGCTTAACAGGTACGCAAAAAAAAACAGCGAAAGCTTTTTCGTACGTGTATTTATTCAATTAACAATGCTAATGTGCCCGAAATTGAACAATCGCTTCGGTTAAATTTTAAATATCAACTGTCGTCGACCGTTAATGTAAACTGTCTAGACTTGAAATTAAATTGGGATTATTTTTTGGATGTTTTCGTAAAATGTGGTAAATTTTTGTTCAAACATTAACAAAGAACTTTTTTGTACTACCAAATAGAAAGAAAAATCAACTTAATACTGTTTATGTATGTATAAGACTTTTTATAATGGGTTTAATTTTCTTTCTTAAATAAAGAAGAGTTGATTATATAAAAAAAATATTCACTGTGCAGGCGTGTCCAGACTTGTGACAACATCACATTTATAATTATTTGAACAGTGCAATATAGGACCTGTTTATAAAAACACAATTGATATATTTATAGCTACTACTGTATTACAGTATTCAAAAAGAAAGATAACTTATTTTAAAAATTCGCGCAATGTACGTATCGATAGAACCATTTGTTTTTTAAATTGATATAAATGTGATATTTGCCACACATTTCACTAAACTCGTACGATAACTTTATTGTTAAACTTGCTTATTTGGGTGAAATTTTTGGAGAATTAAGAGTTTTGAATTCAATGAAATCAATGCTAGGATTATAAATGGGATGGGAAAAGGGATGGGTGGGGCCAGTATCCATAAAAACATAAATACATTTAACAATATATATATATATATATATATATATATATATATATATATATATATATATATATATATATATATATATATATATATATATATATATATATATATATATATATATATATATGCCTCAAAGGTCAAAAAATACCCAGTCTATGGAAAAATTCTGAAAGGATTTTTCTTCATAAGAAAGGAGCACAGGAAGATTTAAAAGACTACCGTCCAATAAGCCTCCGATCAGTAAGGTTCGAAGTTTCTACCAAGATAATATCTAAAACAACACTGAATGACGCATAACGAAGAGGGCAGGCAGGATTCAGAAACGGATTCAAAACAATGGATCATATCTAGGTTGTCCAACTGGCCACAGAAAGGCACAATGAATACACCAAACCACTGTGCTTGACTTTTATTGACTATGAAAAGCTTAACATTTAAAGCTTAACAACATTGCTTAACCATGTGATAGATAGAACCTATGTGAACCTACTGCTATCCATATATGAGGAAGCTACAGTGCACCTGGATGACCTTGAAGTCAAAATGAACGTAGAACGGGGTGTACGTAGGGTAATTCAATACCCCCTGTTCTTTTATCATCCTGCCTTGAAGAGGTCTTCAGTAATCTGGACTGGGAACAGGAGAGAATAAAAATCAATGTTGCATACCTAAACCATCTTAGATTCGCATATGATATCGTTCTCCTCTTACAAGACCCAGATGAGCTACAAAAACACATACAAGAGCTGCAAAAGACGGGATAACCATTTGGTTCGACAAGAAAACCTATAACACATTGAGGTTATGTTCAACAAATTTGCTGTTAACAGAAGAATTCCTATATTAGGAAGTGATTAAAGGTTGTGGACCACTACATATATCTTAGGCAAAGGATTTCAATGGAGGGTGACACTGCCGGGGAAGTGGAACGGCGTATTAAGTGTGGCTGGCAGGCATTTAGCAGGCTTAATATAATATTTAAAAACAAACTCCCACTTTTTCTGAAGAAAAAGATTTTAATCAGTGCGTGCTGCCTGTTTTGACATACGGGAGTGAAACATGGAAACTCACATCACAATGAGTTCGAAAGTTTCGGGTAGCACAGAGGGGAATGGAAAGGTGTATGCTTGGCATTACAAAGCGGGACAGAAAGACCTGCATATGGATCAGAGAACAAACGAGGGTATGTGACATCATTGGAAGGATGAAATAATTGAAATGGAAGTGGGCAGGCCATATAGCGAGGCGATGGAACGACAGATGGACCAAAGCAACCCTAGAATGGATACCGCTTGATCATAAACGCCCACGAAGATGACCGAAAACACGATGGACGTATGACATCATCAAGTATATTTGACCCGAATGGCAGAGGAAAGCTCAGGATCGCACGAGTTGGAAGCATGCTAGAGAGGCCTTCAACCTGCAGAGGATCGACAATGGCTGAATTATATATATGGCTGATATATATATATATATATATATATATATATATATATATATATATATATATATATATAATATGTATATATATATATATATATATATATATATATATATATATATATATATATATATATAATATGTATATATATATATATATATATATATATATATATATATATATATATATATATATATATATATATATATATATATATATATATATATATATATAATCTGAAATTGATATAATTTCATAAAAAATCTAAACTACACAAATTCTAATAAAATATCTCATATGTCATTTGTAACGAAAATTACAGGTTTATTTACATAAATCCGACTTTGTGAACGTAAAAATTAGTATGATAAAGCTGGCGCAAATTCTAATATTGAAACGGGACACTGGGCAACGAGAGAAAAAAAAACCTTTTCGAAACCGAGTACATCATGTGAATATTTTTTCAGCTCTTTTTCCCTCTGTTGTGTTTAACAAAAACACGGTAGCGAGCACGGGGTGGTGCGACGGATGGGGATTTCAGAACGTGATTTTTGCAATTTATAATGCTGCAGGGGAATGGTCGATTTTTCAACGTTTGTACGAGCGGCGACCCCAGCAAATTGCCAACGCCTGCAGAGAATATTTATCGCTAATGGTTTCGATTCGGGGAGATTAATGTAATTGTTTCTATTTTCTTCCGGGTACATTTTTTGTATACAAATATGCATATGTTCGGTATGTCATCCGCTTCCGCATTGGTAATTTAAACACACTCGTAGACGCGTCGTCTGTTAATTGAAGCTTCATCACAAAAATTCATGTGGAATCGATCCATTTTATTTTCATTTAAAAAAATATGAACATTCTGAATGAAAAGTTGCTTAGTTGACTTGTGGAGAATATTAGAAATATTCATAAAAAAAATGATGCATGCCCCATGCAAAACCTACCTATTCCTTCAGCCTCCCCCAAAACTTTACAAGGGTCTCACCAGACCAATTTCTGGCTTTAAGCCGTCATCATACAAGCTAGAGCTGAATGTTCTAAGGCAGCTGAAGAAATGGCCAAAAGTACGACCGTATAAATGTTTCATATCGGATGTAGGGTGTAATGCAATGCAACTCACGCCATCTTATCGTAAACGACGGCAACGTCTTGTGATGAACATCAGACTAAGCAAAACCCATCCATGCTCTGTCTGACACACCCATGCCATGAAAAATTGCATAGTAGGATCGTTGCATAGTAGCCTATTATGCAATGCGTTTTTTTTTAATACAAAATGATGAATATTGCAGCTGCAATTTGAAGGACTTGCAATATGTTAATTATCTTAAAGCCGTTCTACCCAATAAAAAATTTCACTTGCAAATAAGTTTATAACTGTCATCCGTCAGCCATTATCATCTATCTATTTTGGGCTTGACCTACATAGATGTAGGTCTGTTCTAGATCAATTATTGCGACCAAAAAAAGTCAGTCCCTATTTTGCCAGTAACGGATTTCCAGTAAGGATCGTTTAGAATACCTCCAATCCTAAAGCCGCAACAAACACCTTCACCGCAGTTTTCATATTGATAAACATTTTGAACGAGAACAAGAACGAGAACTATTTAAATTGAATCATCTCCTGATGATGCTAACATGGTTAGCAAAACGTGCATATAGAAGTTAAATAAAGTGACTTGCTGGTTAGTTATAAACCTATTCGGCTTTAGTGTTTCACACATAAGGTTCCAATAGAAGAATTAATATACATTTAAGTGAATATGTGTCAGTTACCATTCACTCAGTATAAATTCTTCTGATATCATGTATTGTTCATGTAGGATGTCATCGGGAGCTTTATTTACAGGTTCTTGGTTTCTACTTTCGTATGTATGTTCTTGGTCCACCTCTCATCACTTAATATTGCAAGATGTTCAACCCATCTCCAATTTGTCTTTGTAATTATATCTATAATCGATCTCACTCCTATTTTTCTGTAAATTTCTTTATTTTTACGTACATCTGTCCACTAGCACTTAATGTTCTCTATAATCGTCGTTACCTTTGCTTTCGTAAGATTTAGAGTTTCCGATCCATATGAGAGGATCAGTAGAATGCAGTGATTGAATGCTTTTCTTTTTAAGATGGTAGGTATATTTGATTGGAATATATCGTGAAGGTTTCCATATATCGCTGATCCCAAACATATTCTGATGCTTCGTTGTGCTGTTTGATTATCTTTATCTATTGTAGTCGTATCCTAGACATTTGTACTTTTCTATAAGTTTTCTCCTATAACTATCAAGTCACCCACAACTAGTTTAGGCATCATTTTAGTTTATTCGTAATTTATTTATGACCCCTAGAAACGAAATGAATGAATGAATAATGAAATATTTTGGTGACAATGTGTATCCTTATCTAATATTTCTTTTGGTTTTAATTTTGTGATCATATGTGCATCATGAAGCAGTTTGTAGGTCGATTTAGCTGTTGTATATTATACATTCTTCTAATTATTTCGTTTTAAACACCATATTCAACATAAATATATATATATATATATATATATATATATATATATATATATATATATATATATATATATATATATATATATATATATATATATATATATATATATATATAGTGATTCAGGAAGAAATATCAATATTTCATCTATATATTAGGGACTGAAAATGAACATAAAACTTTCTACAACATGTGTCCTACTCTCAACTGTTAGAGAGATACAGGGGTAAACAGAAATTAAGTAATGAAATTAAGAAACGAGTAATGCGTCTCCAGTATACCAAAGATTTAACCCACCCCCAAAGACAATATTCCATATGATTAAGGTCTGGTGATCTAGCTGGCCAATTATGCGGATCACCTCGTCCAATCCATCGTTGTTGTTGTTGTTCACGAAATTTCTCACTTGTAAATTGTAGTGTACAGAGGCTCCGTAATGTTTTGTCGTACATTAAGTGATTAAGTAATGAAATTAAGAAACGAGTAATGCGTAGCCAGTGTCTACTTTAGTTGCATATACCAAAGATTTAACCCATCCCCAAAGACAATATTCCATAGGATTTAGGTCTGGTGATGTAGCTGGCCAATTATGCGGACCACCTCGTCCAATCCATTGTTGTTGTTGTTGTTGTTCAAGAAATTTCTTACTTGTAAATTGTAGTGTACAGAGGCTCCATAATGTTTTGTCGTACATTAAGTGGAACATTTTCTATCAGGTTTTGCAAATGATTCTGCAGAAAATTTAGGTAAACTACCTAACCATCGAATATGAGTGAGCCGATTAATTCATTCATTTTTTAGCATACCTTACCACATATTAATGCTATGTAAGCATCGATGTTCATTATGAAGATTATTTATGTCATCACGAGTAACTGCGCTTCATTGGTGAACAGAACATACTTGTATAATCTCCGATTAAATTTATCCAGTTACAAAACTGCATCCTTAATTGAAAATCATCATCCCGCAAATTTCCTCCAATCAGACGATTGTGTTATTTGGGAAATATCTGCAATCCACCTTGTACTTACTCTTGGATCATTTTCAATGATGTCAGTGATTGCCTCTTCTTGTTCAGGGTCAAATTTCAACATACCAGATTCTCCAGCATCGACAAAGACTTGTTAAAAAATCCTTCTATCTGGCAGTGTCCGTTTCAAGAAATGACGTTAATATTCGGAGACTGCGCAATTTGAGCTTCCGTTACAAAAGTCATCAAAAAATCAGCATATTCACGAAGAGAGAATAACGAAAACATATCGAATGAAATCGATGAAATAACTTTAAAACAAATTGCTAACGACAAATTAATAATTAACTGACATAAAAAATGGTTGCTTAACAGTAAAAAAAGTAAAGGTAGATTTACTCACACTTTATTACATTTCCCATCCATAAATATGTTTACCACTGTATCTCTGTAACAGTTCCGAATAGGATCAATATTTATAGAAACTTTTATATTCATTTATATTTCTAAAATGTCTTCCTCAATCTCTACCATTTCGCGTGGAGGAGGTCTTCCATCGTGACCTCCTCGTTGTGCCTTTAAATACTTTGTGTTGCGAAGTATTGTATCTGAATTTACTAACAATCGTGGAACAGGATGATTTCTGAAAGAAAACCTTTCCACGTACAAACGACTTGCTGCAGCTGCATTTTGTTGGCACTCCTCGTACGTTAATATTATGTCCACTAGTTCATTGTTTTCATAAACGTGTGGCATTTCAGAAAGTACCCAAAAATTAAACACGCACTATTAAGGAATTATTACCACTAGTCAAATCGAACATCGCACTCAAATTAAATATCGTACAAGAATACAAAACAAATATTCATACCCAGTATCAGCAGTAAACAAATAGTTTATATGTTTAAAATGCAGTGGTCGAGAATATCAAAAAGTCAGGTCTGTTTTCAAATTCTGTAACTGTTAATAACTTCTTTATTTTTCAACTTTCATATAATTGATTTTTGGTAAAATTACTTATTTTTTACGAGTTCTGCAACCTGTTAAAATAAATTACCCAAATTTGAAAACACTCTGTATATATAAGTGATAATGTCCTAGCAAAAAAATGTATTATCTGTTCTATCTTGGTTGTTAATTTTATCTTAATGAGAACCACTAAACTGTTCCGAGGATAAAGACAAGGTTTCGCAAAAATTCTGGGTAGATAAGTTTTCATTAACCAGCACCGCCGACCCAAATGTCTATTATTTTTCTAATTAAAAGACCACAAAGGGAGTTTATCTAGTTTTTTCGGTCGGGTGGAGATCTGATGAGATGTAAATTATGATGCGACGATGAAATAACGGGAGTACAATATTTCAGGGGGCCCATTTTGATGTCTTCGTACACTGGTAGCAGTTGAAAAACGAATTGTAATTATTTTATCAGTCCTTTGAGAGATTATACGAAAAGAAAACTACCAAGCAAGGCATCCCCTTTTCACTGTTCATTATGCAATATAATAAATCTTGTTCTGTATAAATAGAAAAAGTTGTTAACTTAATTTATTTTTGAGTCTTTCAGACGAATGTCTGCATAAGCAGTTTGAAGTAAATTTTTATTACTATTATGGTAATTCAGAGATTTATATATATTTTATAATTGTACATAACGTAGAAAAAATCTGACGCTTTAGTAACAAAATCCTTTTTTGTTTTGCCAGCAACTGATTCAGAATGACGATTCCATTTTTGTCGTGAAAAAAAGCGAGTTCTCGTAAGCGCCCTTTTATATAGATAGATCCGAAGAGTAGTGAGGCTATTTAAATTTTTTTAAAACAGCGTTCTGACTCAAATACCATTGAAATGCAACAATTGTGCCCTGTGACTTTATACAGTTATCCGTGTTGTTTTTTCTTTTATTATTATTATTATTATATTATGTACTGGGTCGCTATGTATAGAAACGGTCAATTATCTCGAGAACGCTTTAAGGAAATGTTTTCCAGTAGTCGTGTATATTTTAATTTTTTTTTCTTGTCGCTTTCTTGTCGTATTTTTTTCTGAACTCAACGAGATAAATATTGTACGGTTTTTTTTAATAAAATTTACAAAAAAGACTAAAAAGTTTTTCGATCTGTTTTAAGGTAAATATATTTTTCATTTAGTAGGCTATAAAACTATAGATGACAGATGAAGTATTTCATTACACTTGACAACTGGTAACGTCAATTTTTAAATTTCAAATAAATATCTTTCAATTTTTATATGGAATTAATATGTATTTAACTGAAAGAGAAAAAATTGAAATTCTAATAATTGTTGGAAACGGTGACAGAAAACGCACTTATGCAAAAGTTTGTCGGGTATTTAATGAAGTACATTTGAATAAAAACATCACTAAGTCAACAGTTGTAAAAATGGTGTAAAGATTCAAGATAAACGCAGCATTAAAAGTCGTCCAAAATTAGGAAGACAAAAACACAAACTAATGATGAAAATTCGTTGAATGTTTTAATTGATGTAGTAGACAATTGTAAGGTTTCCGCGCAATAATTAGTTTTAAATCATAACACGTGTAGACGCCCAGTCCAAAAAATATTAAAAAAAGATTTTTATTCTTACAAAATACAGTTACTACAAGAATTATGCGAAAATGATTTTGATCAAAGAGTTGAGTTTTGCGAAGTTATAACAGAAAAAATATATACCAATCCAAATTTTGTTTCAAATATTATTTTCATAGATGAAGCAAGTCAGGATTTAGATCTATTGGAAGAAAATATCATCCCTCAGCTAGGATATACAACCCAAACTAGGAAATATGGTTACAGCAAGATGATGTATATAATTATAAAATATATTGCCTCTTATAATATATATATATATATATATATATATATATATATATATATATATATATATATATATATATATATATATATATATATATATATATATATAATTATTATCATTATTATCATTATTATTAGGTGCGTATAGACCCAGTTGGATCACGCAAAGCATTCTGACTCATTTTTCGAGTGTTCTTTCTGATCCTCCACACCTCTCTCATCCTTTCTCCGTGGATTCTCTTTCTCTCTTCCGTCCACTTTGTTCCTGATCTCCTCGAAACTTCGCTCTCTGACGCAACGTTCCACATATGTATTTTGTGTCTGTACGTTCTTCTATCCTCAATCTCTGTCGGACCCATTTGTGCCTTTCCCAGATCAGCTCTGACTTGTCCACTCCATGGTACTGTTGACTTGACTCCTTGTATGTACGTAAGAATTTTGTTGGTGAGTCTTGTCGGTTGGAGTCTACTGATATGTCCATAGAATTTCAACTTTCTTTTTCTTATGTCCGCCGCTACGTTGGACATTCTCTCTGTGGTCTTTCTAGAATGTAGTCTGTATCCTTCCTCTGTCAGTTTTGGGCCGAGAATTTTCCTCATAATTTTGCGTTCTTATTTTAGTATGTTTTCTATGCCGCTTTTTGTATGGAGTGTAAGTGTCTCGCCTGCGTATAGTATCGCTGGTTTGATTACTGAGTTGTAGTGTCTTATTTTTGTGTGTGTGGATAGGCATTTCTTACTGTAGATATTGTGTGTCTTGCCGTATGCCCTCTTCATCTTCTGTGCTTTCTTCTCTCCTCCTGTGGGGTCGAGGATCTCGCCCAGGTATTTGAAGTGAGTGACCCTATTTATTTTGCCGTATTTGGTGTTCAAATTTTGGACATTTAATTCTGAGCAGAAGAATTCGGTTTTTTGAAAGGATATTTGTAGGCCAACTTTCTCTGCACATTCCTTGAGGACTTTGATCTGTTTGGTTGTCCTTTTTTCATTGTTTGCGAGTATGGCTAGATCTTCTGCGAAGGCTAGGCATGATATTTCTATGTTGTTTTTGGTTCGTATGAGTCGTATTGGTTTCCAGTGGTCTTGATCTTTTAGTTCCTTTTCCCATTCCCTTATGACTTTGTCCAGGACCAGGTTGAAGAGGAGTGGGGATAACCCATCTGCTTGGCGTAATCCGGTTTTAATCAGAAAGAGTTCGAAAATTTCTCCCATAAATTTCGCTTTAGATATTGTGTCGGTCAGTGTCTGCTTGATCAATCGTAGTGTTTTGGGGTCGAGTTCTTGTTCTTCTAGGATGTTGAACAGAGATTTTCGGTCAATACAGTCGTATGCTTTCTTGAAGTCAACGAACGTGCGGAGGATTGGGACGTTCCTTATAGCTTTGTAATTCAGTATTGTTTTTAAGTTAAAGATTTGTTCAGTACATGAGCGACCAGGGCGAAAACCTGCCTGGTACTCGCCAATTTTGTATTCTAGTTGTTCCTGTGTTCTCTGGGGAAGGCATGCTAAGGAGATTTTGCAAGTGACTTGTAGTAAGGAGATTCCTCTGTAGTTGTTCACATCTGTTCTGTCTCCTTTCTTGTGCAGCGGGTGTATAAGAGCACATTTCTATTCATCTGGTAATTTTTCTGTTCGCCAGATGTTCGTGATAATTTGCACGAGTTCCCACAGTGAGTTTGGAGGTTTTTCAATAGTTCCGCGGTGATACCATCTTCACCGGATGTCCTGTTATTCTTCAGTTTTTGTATGTGCCTGTGGATCTCTTCCTGTGTTGGTGGTGGTGATTCTGAGTGGGTATAAATACAATTTTCCTTGAGGAATCTTGTGATGCATTCGGGGCAATTGAGGAGATCAGAGAAATAGTGTGCCAGCTCCTTAAAATTCTCCTAATTGTTTAGCGCTAGTCTCCCATTCCGCTTTCTAAAGCAAAGATTTTGTGGTGTGTACCCACGGATTCCTCTTGCGAAAGTCCTTTAAAAGTCTCTCGTATTATAATTACGGAAATTCTCCTCTACAGAGTCTAGTTGTTCCTTCATGTACTTCCTCTTAATGTGTCTAAAAACTTTGGCGGTCTGTTTTCTAGTCTCGTTAAAAAGCTGTTGGCTTTCTGGAGATTTTTTAATTTTGTACTCCTGAAATGCTCGTTTGCGTCGCTGCAATGCACTTTTGCATTCCGAGTCCCACCATGGGTGTTTTGTGTTCTTTTTCAATGGGATCCGTTTGCTGTGCTTTTTGTGGAATTTTTCCCATGTATCTGCCTGTTCCTTTTCCCATTCCTCTGTTATGTTGGATTCTTCTGATTAAATGAATTCTCCTTGGGGTAAATTTTACTTTGATTCGTGTTAGGTAGTGGTCTGAGTCGATGTTTGCGCCTCTGCGGATTTGAACATCATGGATCTCTCTTTGTTGTGGGTATGAGATCGCAACGTGATCTATCTGGAATTCACCAATCTATTGTACAGGCGATGTCTTCTGTTTTCGTGGAGATTTTCTGAGGGATGTTGATATGATCTTCTAGTTATTCTGTTGGCATAGTTCGATGAGTCTCATGCCGTTCTTATTAGTGAATTTGTGACCGGGGAATTTGCCTACGGTTTTCTGATGAATTTTTTCCCTACCTATTTGTGCGTTAAAGTCGCCCAGTAAAATTTTAACGTCATCCTTTGGGACCTTTGCCATTATCTTTTCTAGTATTGCCCAGAATTTCTCTGTAGGCTTGGGGTCTTTCTTGTTGTCCCCGTTTGTGGGGGCATGTACGTTGATCATGGTGTATTTTTTATTGGCGCACTGTATGCGCATTGTCATCAGTCTATTGTTTATGGAGGTAATTCCCTTAATAGAGTTAACTGTCCCTTTGTACCACAAAGGCCATGCCCAGAAGCGGAGCACCCCTGGCGATTCGTTTGTCTGTCCTGCTTTTCAATACGCGATAGTTCCCGTAGTCTACCTACGTCTATGTTATCCTTGCTTTAGGGTGGGAATAACAATAATAGGTTATATTTTGAGATTTCTAGAAAAAACACTACCACTTCGAAGTACATTCCTAACGATTAACATTTTTTGTTTAAACTTTATGGCATATAGATTCATTTATTTTCCTCTAATAAAGATAGTTTATACCAAGCAATAAAATTGATTATGGAGATAACAAGGCTAGTACTCGCTCGGATCCTTGGTTTTATGTTTAACCTTAAATCTCTCGAAAATTCCACCAACTGGCGAGTGACCAACATAGAATATCTCTAGGAGGCATCCGGCCTTAGCCTCAAAATGACATTGCCGAGTAGTGGTTCTTTCTCAGGTTTTACACTCTTGCCTATAAATATTTTCAAACACATAAGAAAATCACATGACAAACATCCCCATCGAAAGTGGGAGTCGATCCTTCTACGATAGATGAAACAAAAAACAATTTTAGGTTTTTTTTAAAGAATCGTTCACTTTTCAAAAGGAGCACATCAGAAACAAATTCATGGTACTACCGTTTGATGTCTAATCAACACTAGGGTTGGATAAAATTTGGAAAAAAGTGGACATTAACGTAGTCTACAAACCATGTAAACTTTAGCCCTTATAACGTAAGTCCCGATTAATTCAAGGGATAAAATAGACCAAAATGAAAAATCCGGGATTTATGAAATTAATGATCAAAATTGTGATCTAAGGTATATTGAGCAACCCAACAGATCCATATTAACTAAATTTTAAGAACATTGTCCACATTAGATATGGAAAAAACCTTGTGTTGTACAACATGTATTCAAGCATGATTCATGCTTTTTGCCACGGTTTATTAGGTATGGTTGTTAAATAAATAGAACAGAGTTTAGTTGTAAAATTTCACTGAAATATTTCCTGATGATGTTAATATGCTTAGCGAAACGCGCATCGGGAAATTAAAAACACGTTATCTTGTGTTTAGTAGAAGAAGAAATCTTCGTTGAAATCATGTATTCAAGCGTTATTCATGCTTTTGCACGCTTCATTAAGTATGGTTGTTATATAAATAGAGAAACGGGGTTTTAAAATTCGATTGAATCATCTCCCGATGATGTTATCGACGAGAAATTAAAAACAAGTTATCTGGTGTTTAGTGGTAAAACTCTTTGAGTTTAATGTTTTACACTTAAGGTTGCAATAGAATAATTGAGTTAATTTTCAATATTTATTCATGTGAGACAATTTTTTAATGTTTTTTAGTTTGATGATTTCAAAATTGAAATGAGTGCGAAAATTCGCTTATTTAGACATATAACAGTAAATTTTGAAATAAATTATTTCAACCTGTTTTTATTACCATTCTTCGTTTAAAAACGGCAATCATTAAAACTGATTTATACTCCTAAACTATTTGGTTTATAATACCTAAAATTATATCATTAACATTTTATCCGCTAAAAGACTGCTTATAGTAATCCTCATAAATAAGGATTAACTGAAACCGGAATGTCATTCTCTTAATTCGAGAAAAAACCACTTCTGTAGTTTAATTTTTTCGCATACTATAACATCCTTTACATTAATTAGTCTTAGTAAATTGTCTAATTATTAATGTATTCTATTCCAGTTCATGCAATACTTGGACAGATGGACATCGACTATAATCCCGATATACAGATCATGACCTGTAGCAAAAGATCATTTGTGATAAGTGCAGTTTGTTGTAAAGGGTCATTTTTTTAATGTATCCAAACTTCTGATAAGGGTCCGCGGTCAAATCATTATGGTCAATGTCATAAGGGCAATCATCACGGCCCATCAAATGTCTGACAAATCATCATGGAACGTTTAACATCAGAGCAACGCTTGCAAATATTCAAAATTTATAATCAAAATCAGTGTTCTGTGCGCCAAACTTATAGAGGGGTTCGTGAATTTTATTGTGCACATAATCGCCCAACCAAGAGATATATTCACCAAATTATCGAAAAATTTCGAACACATTTCACGCTGCTCGATATTAAAAAAAAAACAAAATAAACTGTGCGTTCCTTAGAAAATATTGGAGTTGTTGCTCGTTAATGGGGATCCTTACAGAGCGATGATCAACGATTACACATGTCTATAGCGGATTTGGTGCCGGAAGGACTAAAACTGTTTTTGAATATGTTTGTTATGCTGGTTCTAATGGTACTTATATTTTTTGGAAAAGTACGATAATTTCATATTTTTACCTTTTGTTACGTTACGTATCACTGAACACGGACAAAGTTTCTTTTCCGTGATTTCTGCTAGTGAGTTTCTCCCAGGCACTTACGCATGACACTTCAGCAGTAATCAGCCATCACGTGTTCATCGCATCGACCCTAGTACTTTCTTAGGTCCTGATGAAATCGCTCTCCTCGTTCCTTACTATAACAGCCGAGATTGTCTGGAAATTTGTTCAAATAATTGTGGAAATAGGGAACTTTGATGGTCATGTTACATCCAAGCATACTGACATTTTCAAGCATGTTTTGCACCAATTCACATCATTTCAGTGACAAAAGAAAACTAGTCTAATCATTCACGAAATTATCTTTCATCAAAAGCCTAATTTGCGGTCCATCGAAAATGACACCCTTAAGTTTCTCCTTGCCCAAACCAGGAAATTTCCTCTATAAATAATTATACCAGAAACCATTTTTATGCAATACTTTAACATACTATTTCATTAGTCACAATTTTATATGCAATGGAGGCAAAATTATTTTCTCTTTAGTAACTAACGTTCTATTTATGATATTTAGTTTCCCAGCTGTCAAGTTATTTCTTTCAGGCCAGTTTGCTTTAATCAAATGCTCGCTTTTAGCTCTGCTATCCCACAAACAGAGAAAACATTGACATTTCGTGTAGCTGGTTTGTTGAGCTAATAAAAAGTTTACCATTTTTAAATCAACGCACATAACGCACTTATGATCATGGTACTTGAGTTTCGTCAATACAACAGACTTGTTTCATACTCCTCCGTAAATTTAGTAGAATGAGCAATGGGGCCCCACCATGCTTATTGCCATTATGTAGCAAAACACATTTGAAATTCCGCTTGAAACTGTCTACAAAAACTCTCCATTCATTTGGCTGGTAGTTTAGGAAACACGTTTTTGACAAAAGATCACCGACATGATTACAAAAAACATCATTTTCTGAGCAAAAAACGGAAGAAATTATTTTTCGCAAGTATGATAATATGTAATTTTAGTATCTGGAAGAAGAAAAATCCTCTCTTTGAGTCTGAATCCCAACAGTTCTGATATTTCTTTTGAAAGGTCGCCTCTGATAAGGTGAATTAAAACGTCTTGGGTAAAAAAGTAAAGATTTTAACGACGTAGCTTCAAATTATCACTTTCTTCGCTTTGACAAGCTTGTCTATCTTCGGATGTACTACTTTCTGTGTCTGAGGAATTAGACAAGCCACGAAAAGTTGCAACAGGAATGTCTTCTGAATGAGAAATAGGTCTTTTGGCAGATACCAGATCGGGATAATTTCTTTTTCGGTTAATACCATGTATCTCGACTAAGCAACAATAATACTAATCGTAATGATTTTTTTGGTTTCCTCCAAATCATAGGCACACCAAACTTCAATTGACTTCTTTTACCATTAGCCTATTGTCTTAAATATTCACTATTGCCATTGCCATTCTAGTATATGCCGTTCATTGTCATATATATATTTTTGTGGTAGTTTTGGGTTATTTCTAATATTTCTCCTCGTTTTATTGTCACAATTCATCTGGTTTTCTTATTTATGTTATATTTTGCGTCTTTATGTAAAATCTTTTCAGGTTTCTATTACTTTCTACGCTAATTTTTAAGTTTCTTTGTCATATCTGATTCCTTTTTTGATTAATTAACTTATTTCCGCGGGGATTGAAGTGTTTTCATTTTACATAGTTCCCTTAGTACTATTTTTTACTTCATTTGCTCTTCTTTTCCTTATGTTATTTAAGTTTTGTATTACGAGGGTTGTTATTCATGTATCCGGAATAATAAATAAAAACAAAAAAAAAGGTTTTATTGTTTTTCAAATTATTCTCCGTGATGATCGATACATTTTTGCATACGTTTGAACCAATTTTCAGAACATTTTTTCCATTCCGATTGAGGTATTTTCTTAATCGGAAATATTTCCTATATTAAGGTATACCACGACTACGTCGTTTATTCTTCACGGACGGGAACAAAAAGGAAACATTGGCTGCCATATCAGGACTGTACCCATCAGTTCGATGTTTCGACCGATCAAATATTGAATTATTCGGTCTGATGTGTGAGAGCTCGCGTTGTCATAGTGCAGAATGATCCTACGTCGCTGGTTGTTTTTTCTTAATTCTTCAAAGACTGCTGGTAAACAAATGGTTGAGTATAATTTAGAATTGACCGTTCTACGATTCTCTTATGGCACTGTACCCACATACCCATTTATCCCAAAAAATAATTTCCATTTGCTTCGAAATGTTTCTTGCGTGAACAACTTTTGTTGGGTTTGGCTTATTTTGAAGGACCCATAGAGTCGACTGCTGTCTATTTTCGGGCTCATGCGCATAGATCCAAGATTCGTCACCTGTGTACATGCTATAAACGGCTTCTGACGCACCACGATTTTATTTGTTGAGCTTTTCTTTGCACCAGTGGACACGAACCTTTCTTTTGAGCAATTGTCAAATAATGCGGAATCCGGGAAATGCGGAATAATGGGAAAGTCTTGCAGTAAGTTGATCGATTTACTGTTGTTGAGATAATCCACGTCAAAAGTTGTAAAACGTAAATCATTGCAGGAAAATTCTTACAAATTAATTCCATTTTTTGACTGAGATGAAATTTTCAAGTCACAAACAACGAGTACGTATACAGTCAACAATGTTAAACATTACGATGTACATGACAGATGGCGCCTAGCAACACCATTGTTGCCAATTCCGGATACATGAATAGCAACCTTCGTATTACCTGAAAGTATTTCCAACTTTATTCTGAGTGTCGATATTTTTTATTTTCTGATAAAGTATTTTCAATATGATTTTTTTCCATTTAAGCATTTTTCCCATACCAGTAACCTCAATTTCTACATTTTTTTTCTGTATTTGTTATCTATCTTTAATATTTACATGCGTATGTTCAGGTTTGGTTAGTGAGTGACTTCTTGTACAGTTTCCTTTTATTAACTCAGGATTTATCTCATTTTCGATGTGCCTGTATATGCTAATACTGCTTCATTAGTTTTGACTCATTCTTCTAGTATTCCTGCTATATAGTTTGTGGAGATATAGGAAATCTTGAAGCGTTTCACAATGGTAATTTCTATGTCCAAGGCTATATGATCCAATTAGTGTTTCCTTTGGCTCTATTTTATCATCGAACTTTGAAACCTCTCACAATTAAAGTGTGTTTAGTTTACTTTCAAGCATTTTTTAATTTAATTTTATTGTTGTATGACGATCAAGAATCGTTGATTCCACACAATTGAATTATTTTTTATTAATATTAAGAAGAGGAAATTTCTTACATTTTATTTTTATTTGATTAGTACAGTTCATATAAAGAAATAACAGAAGCTTATCTAATTCCTATGCTTTTTTGGCGTGGTGCATCCGAATATAACAATAAAAAGTCATATCACCCATCAGTTTTTCACAATTTAATATTCAAAATGTGAAAAATTTATTATTTATCATTGAAATGCTATTAGGTTGGCAAAAAAATCAGAGTGTTGTAGGTTGACAGTAAAATCAAATGTTATTAGGTTGGCAGTTCTAATAAATAGCACAGCTGTTTGTTTTCTTTCAGTTTAGATAACCTCGCATTGTAATATTTAACCCTTGTGCTTTAATTTACACTCTAAGTATGTCTAATCGTGGTTGTAAAAACTTTCCTAAATCACTTTTGTGTAAACACTTTTTGTTATATATGTGGTGAGTTTGTAATTAAAAAACAGCAAAGAAACATTACTGTCTGTAGAAAAAAGTATACTTTGCACATTTTGGTGTAGAAATCGGTAATCAAGAAAAATGTTAGGTTCCTCACAAAATATATTATGCTTGTGTCGAGGATCTTAGAAAATGGTATAAGAAAGAAAAGAAAGCATTTAGATTTGCAGTACCCATGGTATGGCAGAGAGCAAAAAAATCATTCAAATCATTGTTATTTTTGCGGCCTTGCTGTTTCTAGATGTAAGTAACTCCAAGAATAAGAAATTGTCTATTCTAATCTCACTTCAGCTAATCGGCCGATGTAGGGCATGAGAGGGATTTCCTGTCCCTGAGTCACCTCAATCTAGTGATGACGTTTTACAGTCCAGTCCCGAATTTAATGAAAGTCGACCGGATGATGGTGAGTTTCAATATTCTCCAGAAAATTTATAACTACAGTTGTTTACACATGCTGAGTTAATTGATTTAGTGACATATTTGGGTTTGACTAAGGAAAAAAACAGGATTGCTTGGTTCTAGGCTGAAAGAAAAACATTTGTTGAAATCTGGAATATCTATTTACCATTATAGAACAAGAACAAGAGATCAACAGTTTGCAAAGTTTTTCAAACAGGAAAAGGATTTGGTTTACTGCTTTACTGCTTTACTGCTTATATCATGGTAGTCTAATGAACGAATTTGGCATTGAGTGCAAGAAGGAAGACTCATCAAAAATTAGTTTAAAAGGTGTTCTGTTACACAACGGAAATACTTATGTTTCACTGCCTGCTGCTCATTCAGTCCATCTAAAGGAATCTTACGAAAATCTTAACAGGATTTTACAGAAAATTAACTATGCAGCTCACGATTGGATGCTATGTGGAGATTTAAAAGTTGTCTCCTTGATCCTTGGTCAACAAAAATGATTTATAAAGTTTCCATGTTTTATATGTGAGTGGGACAGCAGAGCAAGGGATCAACCTTGGTCCAAAAAACAATGGCCCGTAAGAAAAACTTTAACACCGGGCGAGAAGAACATTTTGCATCCTTAACTTTACATCAAGTTAGGCTTATTGTAACAATTTGTAAAAGCCTTTCCTAAAGATGGTGAATGTTTTAAATATATGTGTAAAATATTTCCTCATTTCCAACAATTCCTCAGGAGCCAAACTGAAAGAAGGAGTTTTCGTTAAGCCTGATATTCGTAAAATGATGTTCGATTACAACTTTGAAGCAAGGATGACGACAAAGGAAAAGGAGGCTTTGATATTATTTAAAAAAGTTGCGACTAAGTTTTTGGGCAATGTGAACAACCCTAACTATATATACCCTTATCGTAGCTAATATTATATATAAGTTAAAAAATCTGGGTTATCTGATGAGCCACTTCTTGCACAACTATCTTGACTTTTTTATTAAATATTTGGGCGATGTGAGTGGAGAGCAGAGGGAACGGTTCCATCAGGACATAAAGAAGATGGAGAAACGGTACCAAGGGCAGTGGAATATCAACATAATTGGTGATTACTGTACCAGATACGGTTTCAGCACCCAAAAATACAAAACATTTAGATGTATTGGTTTAAAAAGTTTTTACATATATTTTTTGTTGGCCTGAATGAATTAAATTAAAATTATTCACTAAACATTATATAAATATATAAATACTATAAATAATAAACAAATGTGGTTAAAATCTCCAGAATATATAGTTTTATTTTACCACTTGATAAATTATTTAAAAAAAATAGTTTTTTAAACTCTGTTATTTAGATTGAGTGAAAATGGATCATAAATATTTTATCTGTTAAAAGATTGATATTAACAAATCTCATAAATAAAGCTTAACTGATATCACAATAAACAACAAATATCCAGTGGAAATGTTTTATTCTCTGAACCAATCGGATTATTGCTTGTAAATGGAAATTCGGTTGATCTGTACTAGATTAATTAATTTTAACTTTTTACAAGCCCTAAAATATGGGACTAATTACGTGAAAAAAATTAAATTTCTTGTTTTTTTAATGGGCCGTCGAACGTAAAAATATTTATGCCATTATTAAAACCAATAAATTTATTTCTGACTTTATTAATTAGATTAAATTATTTGCTTGTAAATTATTCTTCGATCGAGAAAAGGTCTTCTCACGGTTTTGTTTTGTAGTAATGGCAGGCCATTTCGTTGGAAAAAAATAATCTAATTTTTATCGATTGGCTTAATTTATGATTTTATTTTGTATTAATATGACATCAGGTTTCGATCTGAAATTAACAGTAATCTAGTTTTTTTATCCATGATTAACGACCAAACTGTTTATGCGAAAAAATATAAGTAGGTATTTTTATTGTTTTTAACTAGTTTAGTAAAGTCGCATATGTGACTGAAATTCCAGATAAAAAAAAACTAATAGAGAGTACGCCAGATTCGTTTAAATATCACTATAAAATGAACATCGGATAATGTATCCTCCAGCATCAGGAAGGGAAAAAAAAATAAAGAGTATAAAGGGCTAGAAATGGAGAAATTGATTGTTTGGCTTCTTCTTCTTTTTTTTTTTTATTGATTGTGAGCAGATGGTGTTTTTTTTTTTTTTTTCTTTTATCTCTGTTACTGTTATTGTTTATTCATTTATTGGTACTACATTGATCAATATATTGTAAAAATTATGGGCAAATTGTGTATACTCGGTTATTTCTAATATGTCGAATTAAAAAAGAAATCTGGAACTGGACTAGATCTTTTTTAATTGCTTCCAGTTCCATTTTGCGTATCATTAGTAGGTGTTAGTGCATAATAAAGACGGATTTGTATTTTGTTATAATTATAATTGTATTATTGTATAATTTAGTTATTGTATTCAAACATTGATACAGCAAATAAACTTATTATTATTATTATTATTATTATTATTAGTAAACAACAATATTCTCCAAATGTTCCCCATGAATTTTCAATGCAGAATTTTGTAATAAAATTATATTTTTTGACCAAGCTCATATTGACCTCACAGGTTATGTGAACAAGCAAAAGTAGTTTCCAAGTAGATTTGGAAAAGAAGCCTCGAAAATCCTCCAGTGATTGCAGAAGTGCCTTTACATCTTCTTCGAATAAGAGTGTGGTCTGCATTCTGGCTGGAGGGGTTATAGGGGCAATTTTTCATGAAAATAGCGATGGAGAAGTGGTAAATGTTAATGGCAAACGCTACCGCGATATGCTAAAAAAACATTTATGACTCTAATTGGAAAATATGTAGGGATTGGGGGGGAGGTTACAAACCCGCCGCGATTGGCTGCCATGTTTGTGATGTCATTATGGTAAAGTGTTTTCACGCCAATACTCTTAACGGCTTCTACCTGTATATATATATATATATATATATATATATATATATATATATATATATATATATATATATATATATTGTCAAAATCATAGTTGGTTAATTGCAAAATAAAATTTTATTAGTTACTAATTTAGTTCAGTAATGTGTGACAAAGGGTACATAAAGGTTAATTCTTACCTGCTGTGTATATTTCTGTAGTCCCAGATTTATAATATTAAATTATATTTTTATTATAATTACTTCATGTTAACTTATAAAAACAACATTAAGTAAATTTGTTTTTTTTAAAGAGTTGGTTATTATTTTTTTTAAATGAATGTTAATAAATTTATGTTGATAGGTGACTGTAAAATTATTAATGCTACAGCAATGAAAGGAATATAGTCTGTATAAGGCAATATATTATGATTAATAATTACGTGAGGTTTGAGACAATCAAACTCCCGTATTCTTCCAATGACGCTTTCTATATGATTAGGTAGAGCAGCGGTGACGGCTTGTGAGTTTTTAAAGTGGGACGGCGTAGAAGAAAATAGTAGGCTGAAGAATTTTTTCCTGCTTTTTACTTTTCGTGCTATTGAAATCCTACACAAGAGGTGAACCAGGAAAATGAGTTAAAGGAAAAAAACCGAATGGAAATAAAATATGGTGTTTTGCTTTGAAAAATTGTTTACTGTGATAAATGAGGGAGGGGCGGCGCCCCAACTCCCTCCCTCACGAGCCGCCACTGTATAGCAGCAATTCGTTCGCCTTCTAAAACATTAGATTGTGATAACTTTATGCCAGAACTAACCGCAGGCGGTTTAATGAATTCTGTATTTTTATCCTCAAGAAGAGAAACAATGTTTTTGAATACACTGTTAAATATACATAATAAAAATTTTCTCGACGAGGATAATATGGATAATATACTACAGTAGATTATCATATGTAAACTACATTAATAATGAATTATACACATATTTGTTTCTTCAAACCACCACATTAAACTCTATATACACACTAACAATATTTAAAAAAAAGCTACATTTTTGCTTTAATTAAGGTTTTCAGTATTTTTTAAAACGATGGCATTTAAATAATTTGAATGCTGGGTAGTATACTAATAAGCTCTTCACAGCTGAACAACATCGTTTATTAGTCCACTACTGCTTAACATCTGCTAAGTTATATTATGGATTAACAACGATTGATTTAAGAAAGTTGGCATATCAATTTGCTTTTGAAAATGACATAAAGTATCTCTCATGATGGGATAATAATAAACAGGCTGGTAGTAATTGGTGTAAGGATATCATGAAATGGCATCCTATAGATATATCTATTAGAGTTCCAGAAGCTACAAGTCTTGCATACTTTATCTTAAATAATTCAATATAAAGTCCTTATTAAACTCAAAGATGTAAAACACTAAGCACCAAATCACCTTGTATAACTTCTCGATGCGCTATCCATATTTGCATCATCAGGAGATGATTCAGCCTGCATCGAAATTTCAATTTCCAATTTGTTTGCGTGGAATATTCATTGCGTAAACCGGGGAGAAGTTGAAAATGCATTATGGGGACCTTTGAAGCCACTATCACGGAAATGGTCAATAAAATCCATGATAGATTGGTCTAATGCACAGTGACGGTTACAGAGATTGTTGAAATGATAAACATATTGGACCAATGATTGTAAAGCATGTTACATTAACATTTGAGTATGAGAAATCATCAGCGCGATTAGTGTTGCTTTTGCTCAACGCGGACCAAATACGCAATCGAGTGACAGTTTCACATCGGTGTTTAGACATAAATAAGCGCAATCCAAAGGAGTTTCTGCAGTGATTAATAAAACTTGGACACATGACTATAAAGAAGAAACAAAAAAACAGTTAAGTCAGTAGGTCTTACCAAGCGAACGTGGCTTGAAGAACGTCAGGACACTTCCATACGGAAAAGATCGTGAGCGTGGTCACTATTTTCTGGAATTCGCAAGGCATTATCTTCATCGACTATTTAAAACAGGCAACAATGATCAGAGGATAGTATTATGACAAATTATTGACCAAATTTCACGAAGGGTTGATAAAAAATCATCTTTTGGCGAAGAACAAAGGTTGTTTTACTACGACAATATACCCTCCTATTCGGTCATCATTGCAACAATGACATTTTTAAGTTTGCTCAGCGAATTCTTAATCTATGCATATTAATCTTCGAACTTGGTCCCTTCTTTCTTTTCTTCTTCCAAGCATAAAGAAAAGGCTCGCTGGATAGGAAATCAAACCAAATAAAGAGATCAATGCCGAAACAGAGGACTATTTCGCAGAGTTCTGCAAGTCGAACTTCTTGGAATGCATGAAAATTATTTGGCAAAGTTTGTTGAGCTAAAATGAGAAATAAATCTGAAGAACTAAATCGATTTTCGACCAAAAACAATATTTAAAAACAAAGTATCTGACTTTTCATTCCAAATTCGAATGGTATGTTCACTGGGTGTTTATTATTTGTATATAATTTTTAATAACAATATAATTTATCAATAAATTATATTGTTTCGAAATATATTATATTTTGAATTATTTACAAATCATTGCAAAATATTCTTGCACAACTATCTTGATTTTTTTAATAAAAACTTGGGCGATGTGAGTAAAGAACAGGGGGAACGGTTCCATCAGGACATAAAGAAGATGGAGAATCGGTACCAGGGGCGGTGGAATATCAACATAATTGGTGATTACTGTCGGTCACTTCATAGAGAACAACAAAATGCATTTAAAAAAAAATTACCAGATACGGTTTCAGCACCCAAAAATACAAAAGATTTAGATGTATTGGTTTAAAAAGTTTTTACACTCCTTGGATACATGAAAATTATTTGGCAAAGTTTGTTGAGCTAAAATGAGAAATAAATCTGAAGAAATAAATCGATTTTCGACAAAAAACAATATCTAAAAAAAAAGTATCTGACTTTTCATTCCACCTTTGAATTGTATGTTCACTGGGTGTTTTTTATTTGTTTATCTTCGTATTTACATATAATTTTTCATCTGTGATGTGATTTTACAAAACCCAATTTATCAATAAATTTTATTGTTTCGAAATACATTATATTTTGAATTATTTACAAATAAAGTTTGGAAAACAATCTGCACATGTTATAATGCAAGTAGAGTTATCCAACGGAATATTTAAGCATATGGCTCTCTTATTATCCTTTGTGGCGTTGTGTAACAATTTTAGAACGGCGATAACATTTTGACGTTCTACATTTTCTGACATTCAACTATCATTAAGAATTATTGGAGATAAAATTTTATTGTAATATAGAGCGATAGTTTATAGGGACAAGTAAAACAAACATAACAGTGAATCTTGGAGATCCTTAGTACATTTTATTACATTAAGGGTGTTACTAAATGGGATTACTAAAGATAAAATAAAATATGGTAGGTGTAGATTATCTCTGACTGCAAACGTCAGCCGCCAATATTCCCAATCTGTGATTCATTTTAGTCTACCAGATTATCTTCCGGAATGCTGTTTATCTTCTTGAGGCTATTCTTCCCAATAGCAAATAACATTTATATATATATATATATATATATATATATATATATATATATATATATATATATATATATATATATATATATATATAGCGAAATATTTTGGGAGGTGACTCTAGGAATTTAAATATAAAAAAGTCCCAATAAACATACCCCAAAAATTCCTTCCAAAAGGTGCTAGAGCCCTTTAAAGGGGAAACTCTGAAGATGGTTTTTTGCAATATTTTTGAAACAGTTTACTGTTTAGAGTTTATAGCTAGACTCGTGAAATTCGGTATACTTCAATAAGTTGGAATGAAAAAACGTTTTTTCTGTTAATAATAGAATATTTTAGTCAGGGGCGTCACATAGGGGCATCTTTTTTGTAAATGCTGCCATAACTTTTTTGTTTGCAACATTTTTAATTTTTTAAATCAAATTATTGAATCGCAATCGCATTTTTAGGTAAAAAAGATACTCTTATTACATCTCGTTAGGATAGGCCGTTTTCCAGAAAAGTGACTTTTTCTAAATCGATGATTAAGAAATCTAATCGAAATAAATAAATAATAAGAATCTAATTAAGTAGGCGGCTGCCACTGTTAATCTTTGTTTTTGACTTTTTGCAAAACTGAACCATTTACACAATAAACTCTAGATTTTTAATTTTTAAACTGTAAAATGGTCCATTATTCCTTCGAAGAAATCGCATTTTATGTACGGGAAGGCGAATGGAAACGCGTGCGAAGCTTGAAGATTGTATGCAGAGGTTTTTCCCGGAAAGAAAACTTCCTTTTACAGAAACATTTACAAACCTGCACAGAACATTATACGAAAAGGGATGCTTTATGCCTTCCAAATATGACTGTGGAAAAATACGAAACACCAGAACTGTAGAAAATGAAGAACGAGTTTTAGAATATGTAGCGACGACCCCCTTTTCTGCCTTAGGCATATGCTCGGAAACTGCAAGTTTAAAATCAAAAAGCGGCATGTATTTATTTACATTGCTTCGGCGACATAGCAACCAAACATTTACTAAGCTCATGTCTATCATGTGGAAAGAAATAATTTTGTACTATTGGCGAGATCGCAAATGCATTCCATAATAATCGAGCAATGATCAAATAAATTTACTCCTCCCATGTGGTGCTTAGAACGTCCACAGCTTGAGGAGATGTTATATCCCTGTATTGTTTTTCTTATCGAAAATATCGTTTCTCCATTTTGTATCGTCATTTTGTTGTTGGCGACTCACTGCATATGTAAGCTGACAATATATTCACAGCCTTATATCGAATCAGGAACCTAAACATAGCTTCACGTTGTCTATGACCGTTGTTTTCTTGACCATACTTCCTCGTTCCTTTTTCTTCATTTCTTTTTGAGAAACATGGAGAGAGTAAGATTCGTATTCAGGGTCAGAGTCTGAAGGAAGTACCCTAGAACCAAGAAGCATCCATTTCTATAAATAACACAAAGCCACCTTGAATACATACAAAGCCATATTTGACAAACAGTGTCTTAACGGGTATGCATACTGAGCCAAATATAGCCATTTCAAAAGAAGGCCGAAAAACCAAGGAAAACAAGAAAAAAACACAAAAACTACAACAATCCCATATTCTTGAATATATAAAGTATTTTGAAATTATTGATTTTTTACTTACCCTTTTATATGTTTTTTCATTTATAAAAGTAGCATTAATTTAACTCTACTTTGATAGTCGGGCACGCTGCACATAACCTCAAATAGTTTGACAGTTTGCACTTACTATAGAGAACAAAAACTACTTTTCGTTACACAGAAATGTACAATTAAGATTCGAAGTTAAAAAAAATATTTTAACATCTTGAAAAAAAAATTAGAAACTTTAGCAGTCATATATGGCTTTGTATGTGATATAGAGTTAACCCGATACACTTCGCCTATGATTTTCCACCTTTTTTGCTATCCAAAAAAGATCACTTAATGAATTCTGCAAAATAATCCTTTCTATCGGCGATGATCTCTTATTTGCTGTAGATGTTTTTTCAGCCATCCATTTATTCATATTTGAGAAGAAAAGAAAGTCCGGAGAATTGGGTCGATCAAATCATAACCCATATGGTATAATTTTGCTGTTCCGACAGCGGACGAACAGCTGCCTTGTCATGATGAAACATCACTTTTTCTTCGTCACATGATGATGATTTTTATGTATTCTTCGTGAAATTTGATCGATAATACAGCATAATACTCCCTTGTAATTGTCTTTTCTTTCTAAAATAATTGATGAAGATAGTGCCTTGGGAATCCTAAAAAGCAGTGACTGTCACCTTTTTGTACTATGCAAGCGTCTTCGCTTTTTCATGTCACATTCGCCAGGTAAAACCCATTGTTTTCACTGTTTCTTCGTTTCTGGTGTACTGGTGAATCCAACTTTCGAATCATAGCAAAAACTACTTTAGATTGCGCTTATAGCTATCTAAGTTGCGATGTACAATGTGAGTGATCAGAGTGAACTCGATTCTGTTTTTAGGCCGCAGTGTGTAAATGTGGCACTAATTGCGCTGATAGATTTTTCATGCTAAAATGTATATATATAGGACATTCCATAATTATTTTCTCAATATATTTATTGTTTCAGTAATCCCTCTAATGAGTCAACACGAATCATGGAATTTGGTGACCATTTCCTCAGTAACGACCTCAATGGGTCATCCTGAGCATGGAGCATCATGTTCGACTACATGGGAGCGCAGTAAACCACTTATGAATAATGAAGTGTGAAGGACTAGAAACCCCAGTATAGTTTTTACACTTTTTCGGTTTGCTCTATGATTTTTTACGCGGAAAATAATGTTTGATCAACACACTGTATTCGCTTTTTTCCATGATAGCAAAAAATAAAGACTAGTTCTACAGTCTTGGACAAAATCATGTGTCTTGCTGACTTGAAATTCATAGAGCGTTAGTAGAAAGGAAGCTGCTTTCAAAAATTCATTCTGTAACTTACACTGTGCAACTTGCTTACTTACTTTTCTTGTGGTAAATATGAGTTTCATTCGAAAAGCTTTTAGCTTGACACAGAGATGGTATTAATCATAAAGATTTTACTATGATATCTGACAATCATAGTTCATTAGTAGAAATGCTACTTATTGGTGGTGATCGAGTAAATCAAACAAATGTTGAAATTTTCTGAAAAATTTAACTCTTAAAAGAGTTTAACCTCGATAAACAAAAATATGAATAGAGCTCGATTTCACTTTAAAGGAATCTATCCGTTTATTTTCGAAGTAAAAGGCTGAATTTAAATGTGGCCGTATATCTGTTGAAAATGATGATGGCTTAGGATTTTCTGGCCCAAAAATTACCCACGAGTGACAAAGTTAATATATAAATCCACAATGTCGTAATAAATGAAAATCGGTAAAGAAAACAAAATAGTTTTGAGTTTTTTTTGTAATTCTCATTCGTCTTGAAATTCGATATATGTAGATCAACAAAGTTCCAACTTTTTAATAACCTCAGTATACTGCAATTTGTCCAACTCTACAAAATAAACGGTTTCCTCAGCTTTGATCTCATCATCTGAAGTGTAAATATCCACAGAGCCAAAGATATTTTTCAAATAAGCATCAATTCAATAAATCGACCAATTTCATTCAAAACTTTCCTCTCTAACAAGTTTGTTTCCATAATGTAGATTAAATGACTATATGTTGATGTACCTTTGCTAAAGCCAACCATGTTATCATATCGGCAGGCCATTAATTAACCATAGCAGCATGTTCGTTAATGGACTGGATAACCTTTTAAATTGCTATTGAAAGCTCTTTGTTTTCTTTACAACAAAAATAGAAGTAAAAGGAAGAAGGCTCATCCTTCTATTTTTAGACTGTATTTAGATAATTTTAAAATGTAAGATGAACAAAAAAAAATTTTAAAAAGGCTTTGAAGGGTTTCTATTTAAAATAGTGGATTGTTTCATAATAATGGAAAACTTTATTTAATATACAAAATTAAATTTAATCGATACACACACGTAAAACAAGTCAATTTAGATATCGAAGGGAAAGTTCAGAACCAATATCCGTTATATTTTATATTTCATCTCCTTACCATCAGCCACCTGTACCTAAAACTTTTAAATGGCAATCCCTACCCCTATATCTTGTAATACATCATTTCAAAGGTCTTGAAAATCTAAATTAAACTGCGTTTACAAAACTGAAAAATAATAATATATTATTATCGATGGCTATAAATAATATTTTACGTGCGAAAATGAAAAAAAAATTAATTAAAACAAAAATAAATTAATGAAATAAATGTACTTTTAAAAACACGTCAAAAACACTTTCAAAATGTCCACCACTCTACAAACAATAGTACACGGAACGCAGTGGTCTGCCTTCTCGAATTCTTTTCAAACGTTTTGAAAGATGTCCTTATTAATTATCCTGCATATATGCGTAATTGTATTTCTTAGATCCTTTAATATCCTGCGGCGGAGTTTTGTATACAACTGAACACAAGAAAGAAATCCAGTGGCTAGTGGTGACTCATGAAGGAGGGCGTTGGGGCGCCACCCCTCCAGCATTTATCATAGTAAATAATTTTTAAGTAAAATAACATATTTTATTTCCGTACAGTTTCTGTCCTTTAACTCATTTTCCTGGTTCACCTCCTGTATAGAGTTTCAATAGCACTAAAAGTAGAAAGGAGGAAGGAGTAAACAAAAAAATATTCAACAGCACTACACCCGTTGATTTAGAAATCGAGATCGACACCGAATGATTTAGAAAGATTATATATATATATATATATATATATATATATATATATATATATATATATATATATATATATATATATATAGAGAGAGAGAGAGAGAGAGAGAGAGAGAGAGAGATGTAGGTACAAAATCCTGATGGGTGATTTTAATGCCAGAATTGGAACAACAAGAACAGACGAAAATGCAACTGGCCCATATGGAACTGGTGAGCGAGACAATAGAGGTGACAGATTAGTTGATTTTGCTGAAGGACAAGAACTATATATTATGAATTCATTCTATAAGAAAAATATCAGCAGAAAATGGACATGGAAAAGTCCATCTGGGCTCACAAGCGAAATTGACTACATCATGACCAACGATAAAACAATATTTACCAATTGTACTGTCCTTAACAATTTTAATGTTGGAAGTCACCACCGAATTGTACGAGCAAGGGTTCGGATTGACTGTCGAAAAGAGCGCGAAAAAATGGTAAGATCAAAAAAGGGCAAGGTGGATTCTGGAAAACTGCTGGAGAGCGGAAGCGATTTTGAGATTGCTTTGTCAAACCGGTTTGCTGCGTTACAAGATCCAGAGGAGGTGGAAATATCAGTTCAATATGAAGAAATCGCCAACAATGTACTTCAAACGGCTGCTTCAATAGCACCAGAGGAAAAATGTCTCAAACAAACAAAAATCTTCAGTGTGACCATTGATTTAATGAAGAAACGGCGAGCAATGAGAAATGCAGGTAGTCCTTTTGGCAGGGTCGAGTACACTGAGCTCTGCAAAACTATAAGAAAACGTATCAGAGAGGACACGCGCCGATTCAATATGCAGCTAGTGCAAAAAACCCTGGAAGACAAAGGAATTAACAAAGCTAAACAGAAGCTGAGAAACAAAAGAACGCAAATATATGCTTTAAAGCATGAGGATGGCACAGTGTGCAGGACGCGTACCCAAATGTTAGAGATTGTCAGAAGGTTTTATTCCCAGTTATATGAAGATCAGAGCCAGTCAGGGACAGCAATACCCACGGAAGAACAATATATAATACCAGATATCCTAGTGGAGGAAGTAACAAATGCTATAGAATTGATGAAGATCGGCAAGGCTCCAGGAAAGGATAGTGTAACTGTCGAAATGCTAAAAGCTGGTGGTCGGACGTTACATAAAACACTGGCAAAATTATACTCAAAATGCCTCAAAGAACAAAAAGTACCCGACTTATGGAAAAATGCAGAAGTGATCCTTTTACATAAAAAAGGAGCACAGGAAGATTTAAAGAACTACCGTCCAATAAGCCTCCTATCAGTGATGTACAAAGTTTTCACTAAGATAATTTCTAAAAGAATATTAAAAAAACTGAATGACGCACAACCAAGAGAACAAGCAGGATTCAGAAGTGGATTCAGTACAATGGATCACATCCAGGTTGTGCAGCAGGTCATAGAAAGGCACAACGAATACACCATGCCACTGTGCTTAGCTTTTATAGACTACGAAAAAGCATTTGATTCCATCTCAAAGCATGCGATAATGGATGCACTGCTTAGCCAAGGTGTAGAGAGAGCCTATGTAAACCTATTAGAATCGATATATGATGGAGCTACAGCCACAATTCACCTTGATGATCTTAAAGTGGGAATTAATATAGAACGAGGTGTACGGCAGGGTGACGCAATATCGCCTATTCTTTTCTCGGCTGGCCTTGAAGAAGTATTCCATAAACTGGATTGGGAACAGGATGGGGTAAACATCAATGGTGCAAACTTAAACCATCTTAGATTTGCAGATGATATTATTCTCATTTCACAAGACCCAGAGGAGCTGCAAAGACGCATACAGGAACTGCAAAGGGCTGGCGAACCATTTGGCTTGAAATTAAACCTGAAGAAGAGTCAGGTTATGTTCAATAACTTCGCTCAGGACAGAGGAATTTCAGTTTTAGGAAGGGATTTAGAGATTGTGGACAGCTTTGTATATCTTGGGCAGAGGATTTCCATGGAGGGGAATACCGCCCGGGAGGTGGAACGGCGTGTTAAATGTGGCTGGCAGGCATTTGGTAGGCTCAACATAGTGTTTAAGAGCAGACTCCCACTTTGCCTGAAAAGAAAAGTATTCGATCAGTGCGTTCTACCCGTTATGACATACGGAAGTGAAACCTGGACACTCACATCGCAATCAATTCAAAAACTTCGGGTGGCACAGAGGGGAATGGAAAGATGTATGCTTGGCATTACAAGACGAGACAGAAAGTCCTGCGCATGGATCAGGGAACAAACAAAAATCTGTGACATCATTGGAAGAGTAAAACAGTTGAAATGGAGATGGGCAGGCCATATAGCGAGGCGATGGGACGACAGATGGACCAAGGCAATCTTGGAGTGGATACCGCTTGATCTCAAACGTCCGCGAAGAAGACCGAAAGCACGATGGACTGATGACATCGTTAAGTATATTGGACCCGAGTGGCAGAGGAAAGCCCAGGACCGTGAAGGTTGGAAGCATGCTGAAGAGGCCTTCATCCTGCAGTGGATCGATACGGGCTGATGATGATGATGATGATGATGATATATATATATATATATATATATATATATATATATATATATATATATATATATATATATATATATATATATATATATATATATATATATATGTTTTTTATCATTACTCAGCGCATACGTTCATTTGTTTTTTGAAAATTATCTCAAATCCTCTACAAATATATAAGTTTATATTTTCCCATTTATCGTTAATTGTCTCCAAGAATGTTTACCGGGACTTTGACAAAGTCAACAGAATAAAGCATCAATATTAAGGTCAGGAATACTTTCCCTAATGCAGGAGTTTATTTTTATTTACTCTTTCTCCTTCACCAAATATTTTGTATTTACTCCAAGTTTAACTTGTGATCACGAGTTAGGGAATGTAACAGATTTAATAAAATAAGGTAAATATGTTCTTGTTGTGAATATTCCACTGGAATATTTAATAACGACTATTAAAATATCAGCCGCACATTCCTTGTGGATGTTTTGGTTTTGAAAATCCTTTTTCCGTAAATTGAAGTTTTCCTTCATAAAAGGCTACACACTAATGTTTCTTTGCAGCATTGTTTTGGTCCTGAGCATTTCTCATCCAAATTTAGATTAATTTTCATGTCAGCCACGAGATAAATAAAAGTTTTTTTTTTAAATATATTTAAATTTTTAAGTTATATTTTATTATTGAAAATTTTATAATGCGTGTTTCGGATAATAATGTCGATTTTTCCAAGAAATAGCTTAACTAATAAATTTTTTGGTATAGACTAGTGGCGTCGAAGGCATTTTGGAGAGTAAACATACATCATAAAAATCCAGGTCCTTATTAATTGTCACTGTCCAAAAAACATAGTTTTTCATAGCTTTGAATACATCGAATTAAGTACCAGAAAAAATCATTTGCGGGGAAGTTTAATAAACTTCTTTCATTTGAAGAAAACTTCTGCTGAAAGTTATCGACTGTTGGTTGAGGCTTATGGTAAATTTAAGCTTCAGTTTTAATCCAAAATTCTGATCATATTTTTTGGAAATTGCTCTTCGTTAAACAAATAGAACTATTTTAAGTAGCATAGTTGTTGTTAAGTACTCTATTCTCCTAAACAAACTAAACCTATAGCAAAATTTAACTTTCAATTTAGAGTTAAAGTTTCCATAACAGAAAACGGAACGACCTAATATGCCAAGTCTTCATTAACGATTTCAGTCCATCCAAGTTTTAATTAATAAACAAACTGGCAACGGGGTGAAACATCTACCTGGTTGTCTGCTCCCTTAACAGGTAATTTGATCAATTTGCATTTCACTTTATGCGAGTCCTGAAACTTCTAACAGCATGAAGATGGTTTTATCATTTCAAAATTAGATATATCTTTGCATCTTTGATATATGGTTGCAGCAGCATATAAGCATATTAAAATTACAGTTGTATGTGAACCATAATTAACCATAAGTTTTGTGTGAGTTTTGGAATGAATTGGACTTTTGAACAATTTTTTTGTCCTAAATGGAAAAATCAGTTTTAAAACAAAAGTTTTATAATAAAACTATTTTTTTCCTTATAATTAAAAACTTATAACAAATACTTTATTTTTTTGAAAATTTTATTGAAAATCCATTTTTAAACCTAGTACCAATGACATGCCGATAGGTACACAATCTTAATGTTGTGTAAAAACCATATAATAAATTAAGAGATGTCTTGAATCCAAAGGATAAAGTAGATCAACGTGAAAAGTCGGGGTTACGAAATTAGTTGTCAAGACTGTGATCGAAGGTATATTGGACAAGTAAAAAGATCCATATTAACGAGATATAAAGAACATATTGCCCTCATAAGCTATGGGAGAAATGAAAAATGTTACGTTGCCCAACATGCAATCGAACATGACCACAATATAGATATTGGAAATTTAAGACTAGTTAAAAGTGTTAATAACAATAGGGCTTAGGATGCATAAAAAAGCATTCAAAGAGAAAAATGTATTTCGTTCAGTCAACTTTTTTAATTATTAATGTAAGACTCAGTAAACACGCTTTATTAGTTAGGATTTTCATATAAATAAAACATAGTTTAGTTTTAGAATTAGACTAAAACATCTCCTGATGATGCTAACATGGTTAGCGAAACGTGCGTCGAGAAGTTAAATAAAGTGATTTGGTATTTAGTGGTAAATCTGTTCGAGTTTAATCAACTAGTTAAATTAAGGAGTGGCGAAGCAGTTTTTCATGGAATCAAAACAAACATCTGAAGGAGTATGCAAAAAAAGAGATATAGAAAAGCAAACCTACTATTCAACCAAAAAGTAAAGAATGGTATGGTATAATGGTATATTTTTATTCTAAATAAAACAAAACAGTTAAAATATTTAGTGTTTTTTGGGATTTTGGTACATTTCATCTATTTATTGAACATATTCATTTGATAGGGCATGTTTAAACATAGGTTAGAAATTTATTATAGGCATTGAAAACTGATGGTAGGCTGACAGTGGTTCCAGGATATATTGTGGTACATAGTGGTTTTCTAGTGGGTAGACCTTAACAGAAGAGTTCCCCACTTCGACTATAAAACTTTTCCACTTAAAAAAATAGTTCAGGTGCCTTCTCTTATTTGTTAAATATCTGGCTGGTCATGCATTAGAATTAGTTAGCAGCCAGATTGATTTATATTTGTAAATATTATTAAATCAAGAGTCTAATGTGGTGGTTTGTAAAACATGTAAAGCGAAAAATTGCCATCGTTTTAAAAATATTGACACCGTTAATTAAAGCTCTTCCAATGCTTTCACACACTTTTGTTTGTTCTCTGATCCATCTGCAAGTTTTTTGTCCCGCTCTGTAATGCCAAACATACGTTTTTGATGTGATCTGTGATACGAATATGTCAATTTCACTTCCATATGTTATAACGGACAGGGCGCACTGATGAAACATTTTTCTCTTTAGGCAAAGTAGGAGTTCGTTCTTATACACCATATTGAGCCCATCAACTGCCTGCCAGCCACTCTTAACGCACAGTTTCCCGATATCCGATATCCCCTTTCATTGAAATATTCTGCCCAAGTTATATATAGTGATCCATAACATCCAAATCCCGTCCTAAAATAGAAATTCTTCTGTCATCAGCAAATATATTGAACATGATCGGGCTGTTTTTCAGGTTTATTTCTAATCCATATAGTTCTCATCCCTTTGCAGCTTTTATATATGTCTTTGTAGCTCTTCTGGGTTTTGTGAAAGGAGAACGTATCATCCGCGAATCTAAGATGGGTTTTAATTATTATCCTATTGAGATTTGGGAATACCTATTCTAGGCTAGCTGAGAAAAGAATAGCCAATATGGCAATGTATTCATTGATTTTAACTTCAAGATCATCAAGGAGAATTGCGGCTGCAGCTTCATCATATATCGATCCAAGTAGACTTTGTATACGCCTGGGTTAAGCAATGCATCCATTTTCACTTGCTTTAAGACTGATTTAAATGCTTTTTCATAATCGATAAATGCCAAGCACAGTGGCATGCCGTATTCTTTCTGCCTTTTTATAACCTGCTTAACAACCTCGAAATGATCCATTGTACTGAATCCACTTCTGAAACTTGCTTGTCCCTTGGTTGGGTGTCATTATTCCATTATTGAGTGTCTTAATATTATCTTAGCTATTATATTGGTGAAAACTTTGTACTTTACTGATAAGGAATTTATTGGCCTGTAGTTTTTTAAATCTTCCTGTGTTCCATTTGATGTAAAAGAGACACTTCAGTGTTTGTCCATATGTCCGCTACTCAGCGACTTAGATGTGCGGTAAGAGTGGCGATAATTTCAGAAAAACGAATACTAAAGAAAATCATGGTGGGGCGAATTGGGGGTAACAGAAAAAGAAGTGACCAAATACACGATGGCAAGACAATATAAGAAGAGCTGCTGAAGAACTACTGCACATCAAAAACTGACAAGGGGTTGCTGGATATTGACCTTATTCGAAACGAAAATTGTAGGAGGTCAAGACTTACTAACGGGCTGTAGCACCACATGCAGAAGAAGATATGGGGTTATAACCAGTTTTAGGGCTACAAATTAAAATTCATTTATTTCATTCGTTAAACATTAAACATTTGCTCAGAAGAGATAAAAACCGGGATATTTATCTTTCTAATCTTCATGAGCTGATTTAAATGTTTTTATTTCGGTTTTCCTTATTGTTATGCAGAATTTGATGTTGTCAGTTTTAATATCACATTTTTCCGACGACAGTCACGAAGCAACCGTCATACCTCATTATATACAATTATTGTTCCAACTAAAATAGTTTGATTATTTCTAAACAAATCGATAACTTGTTAATAGTTCGATTTCTATTTAAACATCCTGTAGAATAGATTTTTCTCCGCTTTTAAAATATAATTTTAAAACAAAGCGGCAACAGTGTAAAACTCCCATCTGTTTGTTTGCTTCTTTAACAGGTAATTTGATCAATTTACAATTCGCGTTACGCGATTCCATAAACTTCTCACAGTAAATCATTATTTTAGAAGGAAAAACAGTTTTCTCTGCAAAGAGACTGCCATTTAACATTCAAGTCGGGGCGGGAAAATCCAATAGTCTTAATAATGATCATAAATCTTCGCGTTTGAGCGCTCCGTATGGGCTTCCTCTTATAGGTGTATCATTTTTTATTTCGTCGGAATTTGTATATTGTTTTTCGTCTTCTTCGTCTTCTTTTTTATCATCATGGCGTTATTATTCGGGGCGTAATAAATTTCACGAGCCGAACAGACCAACGAGAATAATAGGAAGATGCTTCGGGGGCAATAAAAGAGATACACGTTCGAGAAGATAACGAGGGAGATATACTGGTCGGTCGTTGTGGAACGAAATAACCAGAAATAAGATTTATCAAAAATACGAATACACCAATATGTAATTTATAGAAAACGGAAGTTTAGAAACCAGTTCTTTTTTAATGGTAATTGATCGTTGACCTAAATGATCCAAACTGATATTAGAAATATGTTTTTCTAGACAATTTCAATAATTAATTGGATTGGAAAATTTAAGTGAGTTTAACTTTACGACAAAATAAATACAAAAATTAAAAAACAATAATTGGCTTTTACAACAAATATTTTTTATTAGTCAAATATAAAGGCGATCAATATAGTATAACATCCAGTATAAAAATTAAAAATGAATCAAGCTGAAAATATACTCACTGTGTAGCATACCATGAATACAAAAACTGATTCAGTTTACGCTAGTTGACGTTTATGTTTCTGTATGCGAATGTAAAATATGTGGTAAAGTAAACGGTTTAAAATATTTTATTTTGATAATGTTGTGAGGTGTATTTTGCATTTTACTGAGCTAAGCAGTATACTTATGATTCTACTAAAAGTGCTAAAACACCATGAGTTTGTATACATCGTTTTAAACATTACCCACATTTGAAAATGTAAGAGCTATTAGGACGAAAAATGCAGTTTTAACTTTTAGCGAAAGAGTGAAACGATTACTGCTTCTACAATTATGAGAGGTTCTACCGGAGAGTCAGTGTGGATTCAGAGCAGGTCGTGGAACAGCAGATATGATATTCTCCGAACGTCGGATACAAGAAATATGCCGAGAACAAAATTAAATCCTTTGTTCTCGGCATTTTTTTTCTATCTATATCTATATCTTTTCTGGCCTGTCGTCTATTCTAAACTATATCGCAACTGAATGCGGTAATGCGCATTTCACATGATACAAGATAGCGGTAACAAACATAGAGAAAAGCATCAGTGCGATTATACAGCCCTAAGTAATTTCTAATTGATTGTGGCGTGTTTATATATGTTTTTCTTTATTTAGGTTTTCCGTCACGATCTAAAACTCAAAAAATATAAAAAATATCTGTTCTTATGTAAATAAAGAATCACTGGGTAAAAACAAAAAACCAAAAGGAGACAAATTTCTCAGTGATTCTCTTTTGTAATAAATTTGCCTAACAAATAAAATTTTAAAAATCTAAACATTTTCAAAAAAATATACAAACTTTTAACGTTAACGTTTCGGAAAGTATTCTCCTCCCGTTTTCAAAACGAATTTAATATTAAATTATATTAATTTCTATAAATTCTGAAAAGATAGAAAGTAAATATATTTTTTGTGTATGTCAATGATTCTTACGTTGACAATTAAGACTATACCCAGTAATTCTTTATTTATATAAGAACAGATATTTTTGATATTTTTTGAGTTTTAGATCACGGCGAAAATCCCAAATAAAGAAAAAATATATCATACAACCCTGCTTAACACCGGTCTTAATCTCAAAAGCCTCAGTTTCACCGATTTCAATCAGAAATTTTGCATTCAAGCCATTGTGGAAGGAGTTATAAGCACCAACCTAGGCAAGGAGCCTATAATGTCCAAGAGCTTTCAAATTATATTTCTGTCAAAGTTTTCAAAAACATTTATGAGATCCCAAAGACCATGAGTATTAATTCATGGTCTTTGTAGATTTGACATCTGACTTTGTGGCTCTTGGACATTATAGGCTCCCTCCAAAAGTCAAAAGCCAACTCCCTTCAAAACATTTATCAGATCTACAAAGATCATTAATTCCTATTCATGGTCTTTAGGATTTGATAAAATATTTTGACAACTTTGACAGACATATAATGTGGAAGATCTTGAACATTATATGCTTTCTCCAAAAGTCAAATGCATGCTCCATCCAAATTTAAAAGTATCTCCTAGTCAAAAGCATATATCAGATACACAAAGAATCAATGATTTGTGGATCTGATAAATGCTTTTAACAACTTTAACAGAAATATAATGTAAACACTCTTAGACATTATAGGCTCCCTGTCTGGGCTGGTGCATATAGCTACGCTTATGACCAATTGCTTGAACGCAAAATGGCTGATAGAAATGGGCGAAACTGAGACTTTTAAGATTAAGACCGGTGTTAAGCGGAGCTGTATAATAGTGCAGACGATTTGCTCTGTGTTTGTTGCCGCTGTTTTGCATCATGTCAGAGGCATATTGCCACATTCAGTTGATATATCGTTTAGAATAAACGACAGTACAACGACGTTGCAAACAGTTCTGAACTTACTTAATGAGGCCTACGGTGCATTTGGACTTAAAATTAATGAATAAAAAATGAAAATAGTGCAACAAAATGCTCCTAATAAGGAGAGAGGGGCAGCTGATATTGTTGTGAATGGTCAACCGCTGGAGGAGGTGGTATGCTTCCAGTATTGAAAAGTTAAATTGTTTGCTCGGACTTCAAGTAAGAAGAGATTATATATAAAATAAAACGTGTTGACGTCTAACGAGAAGGGTGTTTAATAACTAAGACTTAAAGGGATATACTCAAAATCAGTGTTTACAATTTCTTCATAACTACCATTCTTTTGTAGGGAGTTGAATCCTAGGTCTTTATTATATGTTTGGGAAGAGGTCAACTCTAGTCATAATCAAACTAAATTTGCATGCAGAGCCTGTTAGAATACAGGGGCTATTTAACTATTTGAAAGTCAGCATTGTGGATGGTAGGTATTGAATTTAATTTCTTGCGAGCTCCGGCTAGTCAAAAAATTATATCATAATCAAACTAAATTTGCATGCAGTGCCTGTTAGAATACAGGGGCTATTTAACTATTTGAATTATATATTTTCTATTCTGCAACATTTTTAGTTACATCATACATTTTTCTTGTGATGAATCAGAACCAGTGCGGTTTAAATGATCTGTCAAACACAGATGCATTAGTTTATTTTTTTCTATTGCATTAGCTGTATAATGTTCAAGAGGGTTAAGAATGCAAAATATTTAGATTCTTCTCAAGAAGAAAAGGGTACTGCTATCAAATATATACTATACTACCTGTCAAACTAAAATAATATCTGGAATTTTTTGAAGTTATAAATAAAACTTATGGCACCATCTCGTCCAGATCAATGATGTTCAAACAGTTTACCATTTTTTTTATCTATCTCTATTTATTTATTTACTTTATATTATTTTATTGATATTTCTAAACCCAGGTTTAAACATTGCTATGTTTTAGTAATACCTGAAGCCTTAAAATATACTTAATATAATGTCAAAGCAACACTAAGTCACAATTAAATTAGAGTCATGCATTTCTGCATCATTAGCTATATAAAAGAGGCTTCCTCTACAATTAGGGAAATATAGTTCATTAGTTAATTAATACTTGTTCAAAGGGGAAAAAGCCTCTTAATATATTATGTCGAGCTAAAGACTATACGTAGACATAATAAGGTAGGTTGGTAAATTTTCTTAGATAGTTAAAAACATACAAATAAGAAGCAAGAAACATGCAATTGCATGTTTGAAATGAAATGTGAGTTTATGTATGAAATCAGGCTCATTCAAATTTCTAAGAGATATGTGAAATTATAAGTTTAACTCGCACACTAGTGTAGGAGTTAAACACACCAGTTAAACATAAGTGAGTATCGTACCCGATGGAAGACTGAAATTAATAACAAAGTGAATATTTATATTAATAGCCCGATTTGATATGCACAAATATTATTTTTTATGTTAAGTAATTTGGAAAACGATTTTTCAAATGTGGTTATTTTTTTAGGTTAGAATTAGAGTTCAGAATGAGAAGAGCATCAATCAGTGCGGTTATTTAGCAACTGATCCTAGAGCTTAATGTGGGCTCCAAGCCATGGTTCAGCTAACGATTAACCCTAGTCAGAGCACTCCTCGGGTTATTAAATTTAGGTTTGTGCTTAACTTAGCAACTGGTCAGGGAATAATGAAGAAAATCTAAGAAGTAATTCGGTCTTACCTGCCCTAGTTACTGGTATAACCAAAGGTATGTAGTCCCAGTCGGATTTTACACTCTTGCTAGAAAATACACAAACATTTAAACAAATTATGAACACCCACCAAGTGAGCGGGAATCGAACCTATTCCACTTTAAACAGCTGTGTTTTATTTAGTAACTAATTAGTGATGTTTACAAAAATATTTAAAACTCGTACTATGTCCCTCAGTATGGAAAAATATGTACAATTTGCTGAAGTTTACTTTAAAACCATCAACTGGATTTTCGACGAGCATTTTTTCAGCGATCAGCGAACAATATTGCTGGATGAACCAAACTCAATCGATTATTATCAATTATTGGTCTACCATTATATCATTAAAATGCAATTATTGTGGGTTATTGTCTTGAAAGATAATAGATTGATACTTTTTCAAAGATGAAGTCAGCGACGCGGATGCGGGTAAAAAATCTCTTGATTACATTGAACCCGCTTATTTATGCTCTATAGATTTAAAATCGGTCTTTGTTAGAATCACAAGGAATATTATTCTCAACTATTACAATATCAGAACATAACTGAAGAAATAATATAACTAATATAAGATATAAATAAAGATACTAAAACAAAAGTTAATTTATCCAGAGGGGCAACAGAATTATTATTACTAAAAACCAGCCTTAGACAAGAAGACCCTCTGACAATATTAGTATTCAATATGATAATGAACCAAATAATACAAGAAGTTAGAAAGCTTGAAGACTATAAAATAGACCACATAAGTTAAACATAGTTTGTTATGCATAAGACGCGGTAATGAAGACAATTTATAAAGACAACTTTGCTATCAACACAACAACAAGGAAGCCTAATATAGAAACATGATCTGAAAAAAAAACGAAATGTATTTCATCTGCAAAAATCCTCAAAGATGCAAACTTAAATTAGAAAATAAAGCCTGAAAAACAATGTTCTTTAATTTCTTCTTCTAAATAGAGAGGGAGAAATTAAAATGCTTTAATTAATAGAAAACATTAGCGAATGAAACCTTACAAAAAATGTAATAAAACAAGGAACAAACGCATTCAAAGCAAACCGAGGCCTTAGAGACAGTATGTGGCAAAATTAGTACGATATATTATTACATGGTAATAAAAATAGATTACACCCAATATGACTTAAAACAAAAGATAATGGTACAAGCATGATGTGGCAGTCCAAATCACATTAATACTGGTATTCATCTTCAGAAGGCGTATTATAAATTCGGTGGTATTTTGAAGGATATTATATATTTTGAGCTTTTTTTCAAAATGATTAGCTTCAATATAAACTGGTCACAACTGGTCATTTTAAATGAGTGATTACAATAGAAATACCCAAAATTGAAGAATCATACCTTTTTCCAATTTACAATTACCTTTTTTTAATACGCATTATTAGATTTTTTGAGTGGCGGCTCGTGAGAGAGAAACACCATATTTTATTTCCATCCAGTTTCTTTCCTTTAACTTATTTTAAGATATTATTAAAAATTAAAATCTCCAAATGTAGAAGAACGCCTGTGTGCCCATCACACCAAATAATGCGGATAAAAATTCCATCCTCTCGCCACAATTTTTACATCCTTGGTCGGATGGTTGGCGTTACATGTTTTGTTGGTTGCCAGAATTAGGGGGTTTAACTGCTTTCTAAAACATACGATTTGGACGTAGATTCCCTGCGACCGAGGGTATTAATAATCAGTTTTAAAGCTCTGATTTGATGGGTACAGAGCCTTTGATATGTCTCGCGTCGCATATTTCGTTCGCCTCACAAATACTTGTTTTCATTTGGTATTTGCTACGTGTGTACACACTGCGTAGTACTTTTTAAATAAAAATAATCAACTTTTAATTACAAACATGAAGATTTTTTTATTCTCTAATTCTGTATTATAGACATTACTAATTGTGACTAGATTAAATATATCTAACTAACAATATTTTTCTATTATCTAAACTAAAAACTAAAACTTATTTTAATCTTAGTCTGTTTCGTAGATACATGTCTAGCGACGTGCTCCACAATACACTAATTACTCTTTTCATGTGATTGATGACGCATTGAATAAATTCCGGGCACCCTTCATTGTCACTACACTAATCCGAACGGTTTCGGATCACTTCGACATTTTCATGGCTTTCGAGCCTCTTCTGGTATTTGCTTACAAACCTCGTGATTTCATCATCTTCGACCATAGGCACACCATCGATGGATATACAACGGGGCATTGAAAATACAGCGAAGCACTTTATTTTGGAACGTGTGAATAACTTTTGTATTAGATTTCTTGGTGCATCCCCAAAGCTGGATGCCATAAGTCCATAGTCTTCAGAATTTGCTTATAAAGAAGCAGTTTATTATGTATTGAAAACACAGAGGGGCGGCCTAGTAGTCAAATACATTATTCTCAATTTGAGACCCAGTGGCTCACGTTTCTTCTTCATGTTCGTTTCCATTTTGGCTTGGCATCCAGAGTCATGCCAAGATACTTTGCTTCGTTGGCATGTGGTATTTTTTTCTGGTTGACTATCACTGGTACATAGTTAAATGTCGTGTTGGTGAAATTGACATGGGTCGACTTCGCCTCATTTAATTTAATGCGCCATTTCTTTGTCCAATTGGTGACATTGTTGACAATTGTTTGAAGTTTGTGTTTAGCTGAATGATTTTCATTTCCAATAGCGAGTAAAGCAGTATCATCGGCGAATATTGCCGTCACTGCTCCACTGCTCTGCGGATGTCGCTGGTGTACAGCAAGTAAAGGACAGGACCGAGGACGTTGCCTTGTGTCACTCCAGCACATATATTTTTAAAATCTGAATATTCTTCACCATGCTTGACTCCAAGGTAACGGTTAGTGATGTATGAATAAAGAAGTTGCCTCATTTGTTGTGGTAGATATTTTTCCAACTTGTATTCGAGGCCCTAGTGGTACACTCGGTCGAATGCTTGGCCTACATCGAGGAATATTGTTGCACAGATATTTTTTTCTTCTAGTGCTCTCTCGATTACATCAATGATTCGATGTACTTGATGCATTGTGGAGTGCTTATTGTGGAATCCAAACTGATGCGTTGAAATAAGATGCTTCTGCTTTATAATGGGTTTGAGGCGTTGTAGGAGAAACTTTTCAATCAACTTGGATATAATCGGAAACAAGGATATCATGCGGTATGATGTTTTGTCTTCAGGTGTTTTGCCAGGTTTCAGGATCATTATGACTTCAGCAATCTTCCATTGCACTGGCACGTACCTGATCCGTAATACAGCGTTGAAAAGATGAGCCAGTTTTATAATAGTTTTATGTGGTAACTCCCTGAGCATTTGCATTGTTATTAGGTCATAACCTGGGGTTTATTTGGATTGAGATGTTTGCCAACGATTGTGATAATCTCTGCTGCAGTGATTGCTCTAATTGCCATGCCATCTCTATTTCTAATATCCGGAATTTCTTCCAAGCCAGCGAGTGGATGAGGCTGGAAAGTATTCTCTAGATATTCAGCGAATATTTCTGCTTTTTCTTTATCTCGCCGTGCCCAGTTACCATCGCTTTTACAGATTGACGGGTCATGGTTCTTTGGCCTGTTCAAAAATTTGGTCGCTGTCCATAATCGGTAGTCAGAGCTTTCATGATCTGTTAACTTACTTAGGTAGTTCTCAAAGATGTAATTCTTGATTGTTTATTTGATAGTTTATTTAGCAGTATTTTGTCATCCGGGGATCAAATTTGTTGCCATGTTTTCCGAGCGTTTTTTTCCTGTACCAGATCTCGAATTTCCTTGATGTAGTTTAATCCTGGTATTTTTGGCTTCAGTTTGGGTGTATTATTGTACGCAGCTTGCTGCAGATCAACAACTAGTTTTTCATCTTCAGCTTCTCTTTCGCCTTCAGGGTTATATTTAGCTCAATTCTCTGTTCAAGATCTGTTCGAATTCCATTTTAATCAGTCTTCTCGTTAGTAAAATATGTGGACTATTGCTTGGTGATTACGTACTCACTTAATGGGAGCACAATTGCTGAGTGGTCAGATGCCAAGGTAAAACTTTCTCCAATGCTGACATATGAGGATACAATATTGCACAGCACGAAGAAGTCGACTAAGTAGGTCAGTACGTTGTATTCAGTCAGTACTATCCGTAGGCCCGTACGTTGGTTTGCCTGTTGATTGGAAGTGGCAGGTCATTCTCGTTGCAGCTGCGTACAGTTGTCTTCCTTTTGGCGTAATGTTAGCAAAACCCCAGTAAGTGTGGTTGGCATTGAAGTCGCTTCCGATAATAAAGCGATCTCCTAATGACCTGAAGAATCAAGTTAAATGTTCCTCCTTTGGTGACTTTCCTGATGGGCAATATATTGCAGAAATTGTGATGTCTTTACATTTCATCTGGACTATCACAGCTGTCGCTTGTATCTCAGGGGTATCATATTCAACATGATTATGTAGTGCTTTATGTTTTCTTTGATTATCAATGCTGATTCACGTTTTCCTGGTTGGTCCGAGTGGACAGTGTGATAGACGTTGTATCCTCTTATTTTACAATAGTTTGTTTTGGTTATGTGTGTCTCTAAGATTAGAGTTACATCAATTCTATCATTCCAAAGGAATACTTCGAGCTAATGAGATCTTTGTATTAACCCATTGGTATTCCAGGTTACTCTTCTAATTGAATTGTCCATTACTTTTTCCTATTAGCAGCAGCTCTCTTATTGCTGCTTTCTAGTTTGTCTACTCTATCCAGGATTATTTTGTTGGTCAAGTTTCACCATGATTTTTTGCAAAATTTGGCTGGTTCTATCAGACTTCTCCTGATCATTTTTCTTTGATTTGGTTTTACTGCCTCTCGTAGTTTAGGCGAATGTCTGTGACATGCTTTGTTACTGGTCTCGCTTTGATCGTCTGAGTTATGGGTTAGTTAGTTATACTTATCTTTTTACCCATTTTAGCGCCGATACTGGCATTCCGTTTATGGCCACACTCACGCACTATCGAGGCTCGGAGCGAACAAAATACGACCTTGCACGTCGAAAGCAAAACGAGTACTGTGTCTGATTTAATTTTCTTTTCATTATTTTTTTATTGTTAAGAATGACTAATTTAAGTATTTTTTTGAATTTTTTCGAATATTCTATTGATTGAAATCTTGATTGATTCTATTAGTTGCAATAAACTGATTGAATGGTTTACTCTTTGGAAAACGGTAAGTGCCTACTTATTCATTCATTTATCTGCGCAACAAGCAACAACCTATCCTCTAATGTCCTTAAGTAAATAGTACCAATACAAAATTTTAATCTTTTTCTGGTTCACCTCATATATAGGGTTTCAGTAACACGAAAAGTAAACAGAAAGAAGGAGACAGGAGAAAAAAAATCTTCAGCAGCACTATTTTCTTCTACGCCCTCTCACTCTAAAAACCCACGAACCGCCACCATTTTTTTTCACTTCTTCAAACCCTACTGATATAAGGTTTGAAGTAATTTGTGACCGCTTTTAGGCCTTTGGATCGACCATACTTCTAGTGCTTTAATTTATTGAAATATATTGTTGATAGATTTATTTTCTGAGAATATTCCATTTCCATCATGAATAGAGATGGAAATGTATTAACTAATTTATATTATATATCTTCAATGCAAAGAAAATCTAATTTCCTTCATTGTGTTGAACAATTTTAAGTAATAGGTAGGTAGAATGGATAAGATCAGACAATAAAACAAAACCATAAATATAAATAACTTCGAAAATATAAGGAAATAAACTTTTATGAATAGTGTGAAACATAAGTAAGATGTGCGTGTGTAAAAGGAAAAAAATATCCAGTATATTTAGGATTATGGTTTTAATTAAAGCAACAATATTTTATTAGATATAATAAACAATATTAATAATACATAGTGCTGTTTACGAAATAAAAACATTGGTGAACAAAGATCCCGTAAACGTCTATTATCATTATTTAATTAATGTCTGAATGATTGTAGCGTGTTCATATATTTTTTTCTTTATTTGGGGTTTTCGCCACTATCTAAAACTCAAAAAATATCAAAAATACCTGTTCTTATGTAGAGAAAGAGTCACTGGGTTAAAACAAAAAAAGAGACACATTTCTCAGTGATTCCTTTTTGTAATAAATTTGCCTAACGAACACAATTTTAAAGATATAAAAATGTTATAAAAAATTTTACAAACTTTTAACGTTAACGTTTTGGAGGGTACTCTCCCCCGGTTTCAAAACTAAACTAAAAAATAAATTATATTAATTTGTAATATATAAAGTAACGAGTGAAAGTAAATATATTTTTTTTGTGTATGTCAACGATACTTACATTGACAACAATAGATTTTCATGACAGTGACATACTACCAAAAAAAAATATATATAAGTAATGTTTACTGTGTGATTGTTTATTGTACTGGTTATTTATTCAAATATTCATTCAATTCAAATATTTAATGTGTTCTTTTATTTAAATTAATTATAGCGGTTTCTTTTAATCTTCTGTATTTTGTTACCGATTCTTTTAATACCGTTTTGGAATTATTCCAATTGATTTTATGACCCGATTCCCATGCGTGTTGACAAATTCTAGATTTATTAAAATCGCCCTTTCTAAGAAGGTTTTTACTCTTTTACTCTAACATCTAACGGTCTAGATGTCTCACCTATATAGAATTTGCCACATTCGCAGGGAATTTTATAAACCACATTTTTGGTATTTTGTTGTATATTGTTTGGTTTAGTCTTTGTTAATAGAGATCTAAGAGTATTTTTTGTTTTAAATGTCGTTCTTATGCTGTATTTATTTCCTACTCTTTTAATTGTGTCAGAAATACCGCGGATATAAGGAATTGTGAGGTTAATGGTTTGAGAGTTATTATTATTGTTATTAATAACTTGTCTGTTTTGTCTAGTATCAAAATTTTTAAACGATTTATCTATAAATTTTTTTGGGTAATTGTTTTTTATTAAAATGTCTTTTATGTGATTTGTTTCTTTTTGTAGTGTATCATTGTCGGTACAAACAAGTTTTGCTCTGTCATATAAACTTTTAATTATTCCTATTTTGACCGATTTTGAGTGATTTGAAAAGGAATTGAGATACCTATCTGTGATTGTCGGTTTTCTGTAGTTTTTAATGTGTTGTTTTGTTTTAATATTACAGTGTCGAGGAATGGCAATTTATTCTCCTTCTCCAACTCTAAAGTAAACTTAATTGTAGGCTCTCGAGAATTTATATCTTGTAAAAAACTATTTAGATCGTCAATGTTATGTTGCCCTATAGCAAAAATATCATTATATTATATCATACATCATATTATATCATCATCTAAGCCATATTAATGACTTTTTAAGAGATTTATTTAATATGCCGTTCTCGAGTTCCTCCATAAAGATATTACTCATCAAAGGAGAAAGAGAAGAACCCAATGCCATTCCGAAATTTTGTTGATAATAATCATTTTCTAATTGAAAATATGTGGTTTTTATGCATAGAGTTAATAATTAATAATAATAATAAATAATAATTAAAATATAATAATTAAAAATATAAAAATATAAAATAATATTATAATAATTAAAATAATATAAAATATAATAATAATTATAATAATATTTAAAGTTAATAATAACAAACACAGATAGGTATCTCAATTTCTTTTCAAATCACTCAAAATTGGTCAAAATAGGAGTAATTAAAAGTTTATATGACAGAGCAAAACTTGTTTCATTTTAGACAGACATTTTAATAAAAAACAATTATCCAAAAAATTTTATAGATAAATCGTTGAAAAATTTTGATACTAGACAAAACAGACAAGTTACTAATAACAATAATAATAACTCTCAATTAACCTCACAATTCCTTATATTCGCGGTATTACTGACACCATTAACAGAGTAGGAAATAAATACAACATAAGAACGACATTTAAAACAAAAAATACTCTTAGACCTCTATTAACAAAGACTAAACCAAACAATATACAACAAAATACCAAAAATGTGGTTTATAAAATTCCCTGCGAATGTGGCAAATTCTATATAGGTGAGACATCTAGACCGTTAGATGTTAGAGTAAAAGAGCAAAAAAACCTTCTCAGAAAGGGCGATTTTAATAAATCTAGAATTTGTCAACACGCATGGGAATCGGATCATAAAATCAATTGGAATAATTCCAAAACGGTATTAAAAGAATCGGTAACAAAATACAGAAGATTAAAAGAAACCGCTATAATTAATTTAAATAAAAGAACACATTAAATATTTGAATTGAATGAATATTTGAATAAATAATCAGTACAATAAACAATCACACAGTAAACATTACTTATATATATTTTTTTTTGGTAGTATGTCACTGTCATGAAAATCTATTGTTGTCAATGTAAGTATCGTTGACATACACAAAAAAAATATATTTACTTTCACTCGTTACTTTATATATTACAAATTAATATAATTTATTTTTTAGTTTAGTTTTGAAACCGGGGGAGAGTACCCTCCAAAAAGTTAACGTTAAAAGTTTGTAAAATTTTTTATAACATTTTTATATCTTTAAAATTTTGTTCGTTAGGCAAATTTATTACAAAAAGGAATCACTGAGAAATGTGTCTCTTTTTTTGTTTTAACCCAGTGACTCTTTCTCTACATAAGAACAGGTATTTTTGATATTTTTTGAGTTTTAGATAGTGGCGAAAACCCCAAATAAAGGAAAAAAATATATGAACACGCTACAATCATTCAGACATTAATTAAATAATGATAATAGACGTTTACGGGATCTTTGTTCACCAATGTTTTTATTTCGTAAACAGCACTATGTATTATTAATATTGTTTATTATATCTAATAAAATATTGTTGCTTTAATTAAAACCATAATCCTAAATATACTGGATATTTTTTTCCTTTTACACACGCACATCTTACTTATGTTTCACACTATTCATAAAAGTTTATTTCCTTATATTTTCGAAGTTATTTATATTTATGGTTTTGTTTTATTGTCTGATCTTATCCATTCTACCTACCTATTACTTAAAATTGTTCAACACAATGAAGGAAATTAGATGTTTTTCTTTGCATTGAAGATATATAATATAAATTAGTAATCAGTACAATAAACAATCACACAGTAAACATTACCCATATATATATATATATATATATATATATATATATATATATATATATATATATATATATATATATATATATATATATATATATATATATATATATATATATTTTTTTTTTTTTGGTAGTATGTCACTGTCATGAAAATCTATTGTTGTCACATATTGTATACACAAAAAAATATATTTACTTTCACTCGTTACTTTATATATTACAAATTAATATAATTTATTTTTTTAGTTTAGTTTTGAAAACGGGGGGAGAGTACTCTCCGAAACGATAACGTTAAAAGTTCGTTAAATTTTTTATAACATTTTTATACCTTTAAAATTTTGTTCGTTAGGCAAATTATAAAAAAGAATCACTGAGAAATTTGTCTCCGTTTGATTTTTTGTTTTTACCCAGTAATTGTTTCTTTACATTAAGAATAGGTATTTTTGATATTTTTTGAGTTTTAGATTGTGGCGAAAAATCCAAATAAAGGTAAAAAATATCATTAATTAATGTAATATTATTTTAGTATTGGAACAACCTATATATGTAAGATTTTGTTTTATCCGGATGTATAATTAGATTAAAATGTTTCAATACATCCAGTCAAAAAGGAAAAATTATAACAGATTTGCTCGGAAAGTACTATTGGGTTTTTTACCACGAATTCAAAAATACACGCTCTAAAATAAATATAATTTAAAAACCCGGATATAAAGCCGGCGCCACACAGTGGCCATACGATATGGTAACTGTCACTTGGCCAATGTGTGGATGGTAAAGTTGGCGCTTATGTTGGCCGCTTGCCGATCGGTTGTCGGTTTTTTGCCCCAAATTAAAGGAACTGGCGCACGCTGGTACATATGTGAAGTCCCACGTAAAACAAAGTCCCAAAATAAATACTGTTTCAACACGTCGAAATGACCCACTTCAAAAGAACTGGTGCACTGGTGATGTGTGAAAAAACACGCAACGTTGAATCATGAGGGCCAGTGCGTGGCGCCGGCTTAAGGTTCGAACAATGTCTGTTGCTTTAGATTGTAACTGCTGTTTCTAATTGTCAGGGAAAATGTTGGTGCCTTCTAACGACCTGCTTCTTCACCAGCTGTTAGTTTACCTAGTTAGATCAGTTGACCTCAAGTCTGTTGTTTAATATTCGATTGGATAAAAATATCTAATAACGACCTTGACTCAAATTTTATGTTGCCAACAACATGTCTTACACAGACTATATTTCAGCGCTACAGGCCTTTGAAGCTTCTATTCGTTTTAAAACTTTGATATTTTCATTCGTTCATGAAACTTTGATATTTCATTTCAATTTGATATTTTCATTTCTTGTATATCTTTTCTCGCTTCCTGCGGCCACTTATTCCTTGGTATTCCTCTCCTTCCTTTACCCCTTTCCAATTGATACCACCATCTTCTTTATTATTCTTTGTTCTAGTCTCCAAATTATGTGGCCCAACTATCTAATCCTTTGTACTCGAATATTCCTACCTCTTTGTTTGGTCGTCTTCTCCATGTACCTTTTGTTGTTCTGACACCATCAAGAATTCTTCTCATAATCCTTCCTTCCCAAATAACCAGCTTTTGTTCCATTTGGTTAGTAATTGTTCGTATTTCGCTTGCATTTAATACGGTTGTTACAATGAAGTTTCATACGTATGGATTTTGACGGTTCTTGATACTTTTTTTGCCCTCAACATTTGCAATACACGACGGACATCGCCCCTCTATTTCCTTTCAAAATCATTTTATTTATTTCGATTTCTTCTTGTCCTATGCTTGTTATTGTAACCCCCAATTATTCGAACTAACTTTTTCGAAGTTAAAGAAGACTGATGAAGTAAAAAACATTTCTGGTACTTGCCGATAATTGATTAAGAATCTACATAAATTAATAGCCAATGAAGCTGACAACTCTCTTCAAATGGAGAAGGAAAATGGGCATACCATCCCTGAGTGGAGTTTTCATACAAATTATATGTAATATATAAATTAACAAAAATAAATGAATCTCTTGGGCGAAAAAATATAAAGAATAAAAAAAGGAAGGATGAACCCAAAAATATACATTTTTTAAAATATTTTAGCCAATATCGTCCCTGTGGCATTAAATATTTTAAATGAAGGAAAAGATAAAAGAAAATATCAAAATTATAGATGAATAACGTTATCAAGTACACAGGGACGATATTAGCTAAAATATTTGAAAAATGTATATTTTGTGAAATTATGAATTTTTAATAAAGGTATATAACTTTGCTTCCGCCGTTTTTCTATAGATGGCGTTAGCGGTAAGTAGTCATTGAAATAAATACATCATAGATGGCATGCAATACCTTTGGGAATCTTCTGGGAAGTAATTCATTTGGGCTTAAATCATAAAGTTATTAGGGATAAAAAATGTCAGTTTAGGAGCAAATTTTCGTCATTTGCGGGAAGTGTTAATTTATTTCTTTAATATGAAGAAATTTGGGGCTAAGGCTCACCAAATGCTCTCAGACACTTATAGAGAGGCCGCTATTAGTGAAAGAACGTGTTGTGAGTAGTTTCAACGCTTCAAGAGCGGTAATTTTCACGTCGAAGTCCGGCATAGCGGAGAAGAGCGAAAGTTTTTGAAGGTGAAGAATTAGGGGCATTGTATAATGAAGACTCATGTCATAGTCAAGAAGAATTGGCAAAATCACTGAAAGTGACTCAACAAGCAATTTCGAAACGTCTCAAAGACTTGGGAATGACCCAGAAACAAGAATATTGGGTGCCATACCAGATATAACCGACAGTTGTTGAACGCCGGTTGTTTACTTGTAAAGAGTTGCTGGAAAGGCAAAAACGGAAGGGATTTCTGCATCGCATTGTGACTGGGGATGAAAAATCGGTTTATTACGATAACCTCAAGCTTCGAAAATCATGGGGCTATCCCGGCCACTCATGCTCTGTATTTGGTAGGCCCAGCTCGCTGTGTGACTTACGAGCTGTTAAAATCATCTGAAACAATCAGAGGGGATCATTGTCGAACGCAATTCGAAAGACAAATGGCCGCAAAACAGCGAAAAACAAGACAGATTGATTTTGCAACAATGTTCGGCCCCATGTTGCAAAAGTGGTGAAAATATAATTGGAAACGTTGGAATGGAAAGTCCTACCCCACCCATTGTATTCTCCAGACGTTGCTTCCTCTGACTATCACCTGTTTTGATCGATGCCACGCGGCTTGGTTGACCAGCACTTCGTCCTTATGAAAAAGTTAAAAATTGAATCTATTCGTGCATCGCTCAAAAGATGGCCAGTTTTTTCAACGCGGGATTCGAATGCTGCCTGAAAGATGGGAGATAGTAGTGGCCAACGATGGACAATACTTTAAATCATAAATCTATTACCAGTTTTTTACAATAAAGCCTTGTATTTAAAAATAAAAGGGCGGGATCAAAGTTGTATACCTTTAGATGTGGAAGGGCCGGATAAGAAGGAAAGATGCCTGGAAAGAACTGAAAAAACAAGAAATATATAGGACAATAGAAATATTAAATGGTATTTATAAAAATAACGGAAATGTAATAAGAATAAAAAATAAAGAACATATAATGAAAACAGTAAAACAAGGATGCGTTTTGAGCATTTTGAGCATTGTATTATTTTCAATAGTACTTCTCTAAGAGAAACGAAAAATAAATGAAACCTTTAAAGTAGGAAAATGAACGAAATACAGTTAAAAGTTAAACATTATTTAATTGAATTATTTAAATTATTAATTATTTATTTAAATTATTTAAGTATTTAGAAATAATAATTAAAGTAATGGCTAAATAGAAAAAGAAATAGATGAGAGAATAGGAACAAAAGGCAAAATTTTCACTACGATGAACACATTTACGAGAAATACCAAAGAATATAAAACAGAAGCAGTAAAAAAATAATAAGACCAACAATAATATATAGTAGTGAGACATGGGGACATTGGCCGAAAAAACATATTATACGAGTTAATGCAATGGAAATACGATTCTTACGTAAGATCGAGAATAAAACAAGAAGAGATAAGATAAGAAATAAAATACACAGACATAACCTACAAATAAAGTGAATAAATCAAAATGTTGATAAAGGGACAACTTAAATGTTTCGGATACATGTGCAGAATGTCAGAGAAGAGTCTCGCGAAGGCAGTTTAGGAAGCGAGAACAACCGGGAAGAATTATATAGGTAGGCGGAAAAGAAGGAAGATTGAATGGATTGAAGAAGGAGCAAAATGTAGAGGGACAGAGTGGGAAGGTATTAAGCGGATGACATGATAGGAAGGGATGTATAAAGAAATAAATGGCAGGTCAATATGTCTAAATAAAGACCCTTACACCAGAAGGTAGATCTATAATTAAGTATAATTAAATACCAGAAAAGAATTCCAATGAATTCAATTAAATAAAAAAACTTGTGAACGAAATTTAACCTGCAAATTTTTGATAAAATAAAACTTCCCGACTAATCAAAATGGAAAGGAATTAAAAGACAAAAAAATCGACTTCAATCGTTGTCATAATTATCCAAGAACTTCTGGAGAACTACTTCTAGAAGTTTTTTCTTTAGGTAGAGTTCGCAATTTGAGCATAATTAAAACTTCGTATATAAGTAATCGAATCCAGATTATTAATGAGACGCCGCAGCTAATCTGAATTTTCTATTTCAACCTTAATGAACGAAATCACTAATGACTGTGATTTACTTTTCGGGCAGACGATCTCCGATGACGGGAATTACGGTCCATTTTCCTCGAAGGCCAAAGTATCGAGCAATTTGCCGCGGGGAAAGATGGCGATTTCTGGAGGTATTTCAGCCAGATTGTCGGTATTAGGATTGTTTCCAACTTTCGAAAGAAATATTTTATCATCGTTTTAATAAGTTTTATTGGTGTTTTGATCGAATTTTCTTTATGGAATAAATTCCGACTCGTTACTAATTGATACCAATTAAATTTTAGACTTTGGCTCTGTTAAATTAGATGTTTGTGAAATTGCGCTTTTAAATATTAAATTATTATACTTGTAATCAGATCTCTCCTAAAATAAATTTTATAATTGGGAAAAGATCGAAAGAAGCTGTTCAGTGATTTGATATAAGGAATTTTAAATTGCTAGTTGTGGATATTTTCATTTAATGATTATGCTTTCCATAAAAACTAATCTAATTTTTTTTTTTTTTTGTTTTTTCGCCACCATCTAAAACTCACAAAAAATATCAAGAATGTTGCAAATTTTATATGGCCGAGACATCTAAACCGTTAGATGTTAGAATAAAATAATATACAAATCTTCTTAGAAAGGGCGATAAATCTAGAATTTGTCGAAACGCATGGAAATCGGGACATAAAATCAATTGGAATAATTCCAAAACTGTATTAAAAGAATCGATAACTAAATGCAGAAGATTAAAAGAAACCGCTATAATTAATTTAAATAAAAATCACTCTATTCCTATGTCTTCGCTTGATTAAAATTTATTATGGTTCCCGATTCTAAAGAATATAATTAAAAACGTTTAATTATTTCAATACACAATTATCAAATAGCAAACCTCACCTATATAATTTTTTTGATAGTATGTCACTGTCAGTAAAAAGTATAATTTTCAAGGTAAGTATTATTGAAATATACAAAATATATTTACTTACTATCTTTTAGAGTGTTATATAGAAATTAATATATATTATTTTTATATTCGTTTTGAAGAAGGGAAGGGAAGACCTCCCGAAACGTTAAAGTTAAATGTTTGTATTCATTTTAGAAAATTTTGTGATTCTTATATTTACATAAGAACAGCTATTCTTAATATTTTTTTGAGTTTTAGATCGTGGCAAAAAACGCAAAAAAATATATATGGACACGTTACAACCATTTAAACAATACTAATGTAAATAGTGATTTTTTTTATTTTGTCCGAACTTATATCAAACGAACCGTGAATTTGGGCGCGAGTCTGTAAATATGTGTCCCAATAGTCAGGTAAATCATCATGAAACGTTCAACATCAGAGTAACGCTTGCAAATTGTCGAAATTTATTATCAAAATCAGCGTTGTGTGCCAAACTTATAGAGTACTTCGTGAACTTTATGGTGCACATAGTCGTCTTACCGAGCGATGTATTCGTCGAATTATCGACAAAGCTTGAACCCATTTCACGTTGCTCGATATTAAAACAAAAGCAAGACAAAAAACTATGCGTTCCGAAGAAAATATCACCGCTGTTGCTGGCAATGTTGATGAAGATCCAAATTTAGCAATTCACCGCCGTTTGCAGGAAGTTGGGCTTTGTTATTCATCCAGGTTCCGACAGGATGACAACAATGGATTTATTGAGGAAACAATTCCATGAGAAAGTGATTTCTAGGAACGAATCTGTTAATTGGCCAATTGGCCAAGGTCATATAATTAAATGCCTAGATTATTTTATTTGGAGTTATGTTAAATGTTTGGTCTGTGCTAATAAACCAGCAATTATTGATGCCTTGAAAGCCAACATAATTTGAACAATTGCGGAAATGAAACCCCAATTGCTTGAAAAAGTGATTCCAAATTGAATTGATAGAATGCGCTATGCATAGAGTGCCCTATAATGTTTTAAAACATTAATGCCATGGAATATTATTAAAGATAATAAGGAGGTATTTCTTGGATCACAAATAAAAACTCAAAAAATTGATGTATTAAGTAATGTGCTTATGTTTGGTGTATATGTTTTTACAGTATTTTTTAAAACATCTTGTCCATAAAAGTTTGTTATGGCGGAAATATTTCTAGTTATTTTTAAATTATGAGCTGAGATTTAAAAAATCCAAACCCCAGTATACATATTCAAAATATAATTGAAGATATACTCACTCTGTTGCATATCTTGAACGCAAAACTTGTACAATTTCTGCTCATTTATGTTTATTGTATGTGAGTGTTAAAAATGTTGACAAGGATTGGTTGTTAAAAAACGGCGTATAACGTTTGTTAATTTCATGTTGTAGGCTATTTGCAATATTGTTCTGGTTCAGATAAAAACTACCAAATTGTCATGAGTTCATATTGCATAGCGTTCCAGATAATTGCCTCAATTTGAAAGAGGAACGAGCTATTGCTATGAAAAAGCAGATTGCAATTGTTGAAAAGTAGAATGACCATATTGATATTGTATCAAAGGATTTGACGAAGAGTATTTTAAACTTATTGCAGTGCAAAATCGACAAGTCCATATCCTGCAAGTGCATAATGCTTTTGCCACAGCTCCAAGTAGGACTGTTTCAAGGATAACTGTTCCACTGTTCCATCCACATTTACAATGGGCATGCGTACTTAACATCCTTATTCGATGCAGCGACTTATAATAGATGTTCCTTAGTCTGGTACGGAGCTAGAATTGAATGGGACCTGAAGTGAAACTCTGTTTCCTCTAACGATGAATCTAGAAAGCTTTAGCTCTTTAGCTTTATCTCCTGAAATTTTGCTAAGGAGACTGTATTCTTGGAAAGAGGATCACCCATAGTAACCATTAGAGGAAGTTTTAATGCAGCCCGTTAGTAACCGATAAATTTCATTCCATTATTAGTTTGAATTAGTAAGCTTATTCTAAACACATCGTGCAACAAGGCCACACAGTATTATATTATTATTATTCACGTATGGGCCCTGGTGGACCACGCGAAGTACAATTAGAGGCGTTTGTTGTTGTTAGCCTTCCTTTGAGCCCATACTAATTTCATTCTTTCGCTATGAGCTTTTTTCCTTTCGTCAGACCAAGTTGTTCCAGTCTTCCTACATTTTTCTCTCTGGCCAACCTTCCAAACGTTAACTTTGTGTCTGAAACAACCTCTATCCTGAATTTCACTTTGTGTAATCACAATCTTGCTGATCTTAGGTCCTCTTTAATTGCCGCAATCCATTTAATTATTTCTACTTTAGCTCTACTCCTATTTTCATAAAATTCGACTATTTGTCTAGTTAGCCTATTCGGATTCATCCGTTTGATGTGTCCGTAAAACTTAAGTCTTCTTTTTCTCATATCGCTATGTATATCTGTGTATTGTTTGATTTCTTGGTTTTCTCGAAGTGGGTATGTTGTGCTATTTATTTGTTTGGGGCCTAGGATTTTCCTTATGATTTTTCTTTCCTTCTTTTCAATGTCCTCGATGTCCCTCTTTTTATTCAAAATGAGCGTTTCTGTAGCATATAGACATTCTGGCTTAATAACCGTGTTGTAATGTCTCAGTTTTGTGTTTTTAGATAGGCATTTTTTGTTGTAAATATTTTGTGTAAGTCTCAATGCCGTTTCCATTTTTTGACATCTACCCTTATTGACCGCTTTTTCCAACCCATTTTCCATGATTATTTCACCCAAATATTTGAATTGAGAGACTCGTCTGATGTTACCATATTTTGTTTTTAGAAATGGTGTTGTTAGTCTGTTGCAGGTCATGTATTGTGTCTTTTCAAAGGATATTTGGAGTCCTACCTTTTCTGCTGTTTCTTTTAGGATTTCAATCTGTTTTTGAGCCGTTAATACATCTTGAGCTAAAATTGCTAGATCATCAGCAAATGCCAGACAATCAATTTTGATATTGGTTCTCCCCAGTTTAATGGGCTGGTCAATATTCAGTGCCGACTTTTTTTCACGCCACTCCTGTATTACTTTTTCTAGAACACAGTTAAATAAGAGTGGCGAGAGTCCATCCCCTTGTCTCACACCAGTTTTAATTTCGAAGGGTTCTGAGATGTCACCCATGAATTTAACTTTTGACCTCGTGTTAGTTAACGTTGCTTTAATAATTGCCAGCGTTTTCAGATCTAGTCCTTGTTCTTTCAAGATTCGGAATAAAGATTCGCGGTCAATAGAATCATATGCTTTTTTGAAATCCACAAATGTACAGACGAGATTTTTATTGTACAGTTTTTGATGTCTTAGAATCAACTTTAGATTCAGGATCTGTTCAGGGCAGGATCTGCCCGGTCGAAAACTTGCCTGATATTCACCAATGTTCGGTTCTAACTGTCCCTGTGCTCTGTATAGTAGACATTGAGATAGAATCTTGTAACAAACTGGGAGAAGATATATTCCTCTATAGTTGTTTGCATCCGTTCTATCTCCTTTCTTATGTAGTGGATGGATTAGAGCATCTTCCCAGTCTTCCGGAATCCGTTCGGTTCGCCAAACTTCTTGTAGAATTTTGGTTATTTCCTTGATTGTACCTGGACCAGCGGATTTCAAAAGTTCAGCAGTGATTCCAACTTCACCAGAAGCTTTGTTATTTTTAAGCCGCTTGATTTGCCTAAGTATTTCCTCTTCATTCGGTGGTAATGAATCTGGGTTTGTTTGTTTAGGGTTTAGTGTTGGTAATTTGTTTAAGGGCTCAGGACAGTTTAGTATTTGTTCAAAATATTTCGCAAGTTCTTTGCATGAGTATTATATTATTATATTATATTCATCAAACAGTGCAGTTCTTGCATCAAACACACAACTGGCTGGAGAGATCCACAGAGTTTTCTCCGATAGAACATGTATGGGATAACATTGGTGTAAGGATGTATAAGTCTTGTATATGTGTTAACTATTGACCGACTGTTCTGGTCGACAGTAACTTTAATTATTATATCCGATCGTGATTTGCTTGATTTGTTTTTGATGAGCCGTTATCAATATTTTATACTAAAGTACAAACCCAATTCGTATTGCGGAGTTTTTTAACATTTTCTACTGAGAAGCCATCTGTTTTTATGGTGCAATTCCTTGATTATTGAGAATAATTTTTCGAACCATATAAACATTTCCTTGATCAAATCAGATCATTGATCATTGTTTTCGGTACTCCGGCATTTAATGCTTGTTCACATAGTCCTCTTCCTAATACAAAATTCTAACGCTAGCTGGGTTTGAACTATATGATTGAAGAGATGGCATGGCCTAACACATTGGGTTATATCGTCATTAATATCTTGAATAGCTCCATAAATGAAAATTAATATATCTTAAACAAAACAGATACTTTGTATGCCGATATGTTCATAAATATTGAGTGTACTCATAAGTAATGTCGTTTTTTTCGAATTGAAAAACATCTACTGGTAATAATTACATGTAATGTAAACTATATTCTAGTTAAAAATATTGATAGTCAGTGTGCTTATTGTTAATTAAAAAAAATGGTAGACCCTTTAAGAATGGAAGAGCAAAGTGTGGATAAGTTTCATATTAGACTTTTTGATATTAGATATTGAACGCATAATAATACTGCAAATGCCATTGATGTTATTTATCATAGGGCCTTGGTAGCAGAAAATATCTGTGTTGGTTTTATAAAATGTATGAAAGGTAATTTCAATCTTGCAAAGTTTTATAAAATGTGGAACAGTTTGTTAAGGATCTTAAGGATGTTGACTGAAACTGAAGCTGATCCAACCAGTCCATCTGGGAATTAGCCACATAGCTTAAAACTTTATAGTCCATAAAACAACGGTATTTACAACAGCTAAACAAAGTGTACAGAGAGGGAATGTGGATGCCATATTAACTTTGAGTTCAAAACAAAATTTAACATGTAACGATCTGCAGTGTATTCTTGTCCACGGTAGGTTCACAAATTGTTACTGGAATAGTAAGTTAGTTACTAGAGTGGAGTTACGTTTCTTCAACAAGTTGTTATTGGAGAAGGAAAGTGGATTATATGCAGCAATCCACATAATAAAAAACAATGATTAACATCAGGACAGCTACTTTTAGCCACTCCAAAACCAGATCTTTACCCTAAAAAACTGTCCATAAATAATTCCACCATCATTGTCATTATGGTGGAATTTTAGAACAAATATTCACTACGAGGTCCTGAATCCTAATGAAACTATAAGTTCTGAATATCATTGTGCTCGGCTTGATATACTAAATATGACTTTGAATCAAAAAAGTTCAAGATACATCCATCAATCGATGACATTACTTATGGATGAAAACGATATTACTTATATATATATACCGATTACTGATTCAACTTTGCTATGGACAGTTTGCAAACAAACTTTGGTATTTGCTGATGCAATTTTAACTTTTATTATGTAATGCAAAATTATTTAGAAGGCCACAAATATATAATGCTACTTAAAAGTTTGTTATCGAAAATAATATTAATCTTTTTGAAAGCAAAATGACCCTGCTGGCGGAAAGATGGCAAAGATAATTAAACAGAATGAAAAATATATTGTTCAGTAGGATTTTCGCTTTTCATAAAAAATTCCCTTCATTTACTCGAAACTGCCGACAGCATAATTAATCTAAAGGATTTACATTGAAACATTTTGACGCGAGAATGTATTTGTTTCCATGAAACATTTTACAACAAATTTACAAATAATTTAAGCAAATATTTTTAAATGTATTATACTACCATTATCAAATAGTAAAGCAACTTTTGAAATTTTTATATATTCATTTAAATTTATTTTGTTTTCTTCAAAATAATCTCCTCTCACTAGAATACGTTTATTCGGTGTTTTTTTTTCAGTTTTTAAAATCGTTTTTTTTTATTTTTCTTCTGGTATTTCTTTCAAAGCAACCATAGAACTCTTTTGAATGGTGTCTGTAGATTCAAAACGGCGTCCATGAAGTGGTTTATTCAATCAAGGGAACAAGTAAATCATGCATAACTTTTAAATAATATTTTTTATTATATGTTTAATCAATCAAAAGAAACTCTTTGTGGGCAATACCGCGTACTAATGGAAAAATACAGTCAACATGAGTTGGAGTTTTATCCAACTTTGACGTGTTTTTTTCGGTTTTGGTTCATATTTAACGCAATAATCGCTTAATTATTGCTTCTGGGTTATAAACATAGGCTCATATCTCGTCATCAATAATTATGTATTTCAGGATGTTATTGCCCAAAGAAAGAATTATGCAAATGACAATTTTTTACACATACACATAATTTCTAACTTAATAGGCAAAATGATATGAAATTTCTGTCAAATTTCAAGGTGAGACATACCAACTTAACCTTTCAGTAGTCGCGCGTGGACTGTCGCTCCGCACCGGTTTTGTTTCAACAATAATTTCCATTGCACTCCCCTTCAAGTATTGCGCTTCTCAATACCTTTCGGAAGATCGTATATTAGTAGGCGATTGAGTGAGCCAAGAAGTAGTTTCGGGCTTTCATGAAAATTCGAGATTGCGAACTGAGAATCCGCAGCGACCAGTGATGTAACAAAACATATTAATTTATTTTTCTGTGTTCTTTTGATAAGGTATGTTCGTTTCACTATTTTTTGTTATCACTGTTACACATATACCTTTTCAACCTTTTCAGAATAGCGTTCTATAAAAAATTACAAGAGCGGCAACATAAATTAATGGACTAATGTTCCACTGATGAAGAGGAATCACCAGTTGATGAATATGATAAGAAGAAAGAAGATGCCATTGAACTGGATATACATGAAACAGATAGTGAACAGGATACTTCAGACAACGAATCGGGTGTTTTGCAAGAAGCTGCTGGTCCATTTTTCATAGGTAAAAATCAAACTACCAACTGCAGGAAACACTGTCATCCAAAAAATGTGAGAACCCGATCAGAAAATTTAGTTACCCATTTACCAGGGGGTAAGGGTTACCCATTTTTACCAAAAATGTTAAAACACTAAAAACTTCTTTGTCAATATGGCGGTATTTCTTTCTAGAAAATTTACTACAAGTTGTTGTAGGGAATAAACATAAAGATATCCAGGCTGCTCAAGGTTAATATTCTCGAAAACGTGATGCCAAAACAACTGACATCATTCAAATTCAAGCATTGTTTGGGCTCTTGGTTTGGCACTTGAACACTGAAGTTCTTTTTTTACATCATGATGGCACTATTGATAGTGACATAATAGGTACTTACAATCAAATTAAAGGAGGAGTAGATACGGTGGACAAACTATTCGCTAGTTATAATTGTGAACGTGACACTCGAAGGTGGTCAATGACTCAATTTTTACTAAATGTTAAACGTGGCCGGTATACATTTTCTAGTTATTTACAAGGCGAATGACGCAGATAAAAAAAAATTGCATAAATAATTTTTGCGGAAACTATCTTTTGAATTAATACGTGATTACATAGGAATTCGCTCTACTGTATCGAATACACAAGATCGATAAAATTAAGAATTAAGGGATTCTTGAATTAGAAGTTACGGAGCAGTCTCGGGAACCTCCAGTAAATCAAAGATGTCGATGTGCTATGTGTGACAGGAAAAAAAAATCGCCCCACCCGCAAAAAATGTCATACTCATGTATGTTTGGTATACGCTCTAATAATTTATTTGGTATATAAATTGGTTTGGTATACGCTCTAATAATTTATTCACAGTGTTTTTAAATCGAGCATAGTAAAACTTACAATAGCTAGCTATTTTACACTTTTGTCAACTTATATTTGTTCTTTTTTTACTGTAGTTCTTAAATGTTTATATTAGAAGTTCTACATGTTATTTTAAATAAACATTGAATTTAATATATTTTTATGTTCTTAAGTTCTTGTTCTTAAGTAAGTAAATAATACGATAATTTAAGTTTAATAGATGTCTTTTTATTATATGATTGTCCATCTTAATCACTACGTAGCAAAAATACAACTCTCTAATGGGGGACTAGGAGTTCGCAGTGACCACTGATGCTCCAAAACTTGAGACACAAAAGTTGAGACTTCACACGAGACTGTCCCACAACCAGTAGAATAACAGTCGAATGTTAAAAAATCACATGCAAAATTAATATTATAATAAATATCTTAGTTGCAGTTTTTTCTTATACATAGGCGAAATATTATATAACTATTCGACAATTCGACCTCAACATATTTTATTTCTTCAATTTAGTATTAAAGACCGAACTTTCGAAAACTGTTTGTTGGAGAGTTGCGAACCCAAATCCCCCTGATTTCCAACTTTTTGGCGTTTATCGAAAGGCCTCGAACAACTCACCGTCATTGAGGTCAGCAGTCGGGCTTAATTTGGTAAAAGTACTCGAAATAAAACGAAAAATTGCTGTATGACACCAGCAGCGACGGCAAAAACGAAGTAAAATAAGATGGTGCCGAACAAAATCAACTTTTTGGAGTGTCTGAAGGACCGAGTGTTGTCGCAGATTAACAATGGTTTGAGTTGAAGAGGCAGTATTGGAAAAATTACTGGGAAATATTTCAGGGAAAAAACTTTCTAATTGATCTTGCTTTGATCGACCTTCAGCATTTTCTAGTTAATAAAGGAAAATGAAATTAATTTGATTTTTTTATAGAAAAAATATAAGAAATATTTCAGTACTTAATTACTCCGAGAAAATATACATGGTACCCCAGAAAAACGGACGATTATAAAAACTCAGTAACTAAGTTTCTGTGTTGGATCTATTCAGAAGACATAAGTAGCTAGATCAGGCGAATATGGAAAATGCTGAATACCAGGATACTTTTATTAGTTAAGACAGGGCAACCAAATAAAAAATGTTAAAATGAGATATCAGGCAGATTGAACACACATACAGACACAATAGTGATCATTTCGAAGAATATTAACTTCTTCAGCGACCCAAAATTTCTTGGACTGACAAAATATAAGATTTTTGAGATTTTTTAAAAATTTAATGTAGTCACCTTCTAATTCAAGATATTTAGGCCAACAACGTTTTAATACCCATAATTAACACGACTTGTCCAACTCTGCAAGCATATATATATATATATATATATATATATATATATATATATATATATATATATATATATATATATATATATATATATATATATATATATCACTTTTATAAACAATACAAATTTTTATATTTACAATCCTACCAATTATATCCTATTGAATAATTAATTTCCTAATTTTTTTTAAATAGAATATGACATTCTTTGTCGAATCTTAAGTTCACACATTTTTGACTTTGACATATTTTACAATTTTTTTTGTTTTTTTTATTATAACCTAACAATTTTGAATTTGTAATGGTATTAGTTGCAAAAAATATTAATAAAAATTTATTATATAATGATGTCATTACATACGAAACCTAAATTATCAGTACCGTTTCTGAAATTAGTGGTATTATTTGTTTTTTTATATAAATCATTTCTTTTATATTTTTCTAAAATCTAAAATTTTTATGCTATTAAAATTAAAGTTGTGGTCATTATCTAAGTCATGTTTTGAAAAGACAGTTACGTTTGGTTCTAGGTTTCTAATGCAGTCAGGAATATTTCTAAAAACGGTCAGTATATATATATATATATATATATAGTGTTAGAATTCTTTAGACTACGTCCAACGAGACCACAGTGCTGAGTGTAATCATACATCCAACTGCTGGGTTCCACAATCTCATGTGGAAGACACAACAACCTGCGTCTCCACCTAAATGAGCATTTTACTGATTGTTTGACCGAGAACTCATTGGGCCCTGTCCAAAGAATTCTAACATTACATATACGCCATTCGACGGGAGATCGGTGAAAGTATGGGTTGTTGACTGTAGATAGGGACTCCCTATTCTTGACGAGGGGGCATATGTCGGTACCCTGCAGAGTCTGGAACATCAAGACACGAAACATATGCCCTCCAGTTGCAAGGATGTGTGGGGCCCGTTTCCGGTTAAACAATCAGTAAAATGCTCATATATATGTGTGTATATATATATATATATATACATATATATATATATATATATATATATATATATATATATATATATATATATATATATATATATATATATATATAAATTTTTTCCGATGCCCCAAAAAGCCTTCCTTTTGATGAAAAAATACGGGGATTTTTTTTACAAAAATAATACGTGCCTCAAAGATCGTCTTTAGTTCATTTTTATATACAGATTTATGAAATGTTTTGATGTAAAATTAATGGCATTAATTATGCCTTAGTCGTTTGTAACTAGATATCGTTAAATAAATAATTGTAAATTCTACTTAAGATACAAAATTTTCAGAAAAAATGAAGTTTGTTGGTCTTAAAATGTTAACATATGGAATTAATAAATTTATTATCGAGAATATCTTCATAAATATGAATTTTATGAACAAAATGGAGAGGACCTTTTTTGTAGAGAATTAATTTCCTACAAAATTGCTCCTATATCTTTTTGTCAACTCCATATACTTTAAAAGATACTTACAAAAAACTGCCATTGTATCAAAAAAATTAACTTAGATCGTCTTGAGGCAAGTGTTAATTTTGTAAAAAAAATCTTCCCTATTATTATTCACGTATGGCCCCTGTTGTACCACGCGAAGTGCAGTTAGGGGCGTTTGTTAGCCTTCCTTTGCACCCATACTGATTTCATTCTTTGGCTATGAGCTTTTTTCCTTTCGTCAGACCAAGTTGTTCCAGTCTTCCTACATTTTTCTCTCTGGCCAAACTCCCAAACATTAACCTTGTGTCTGAAACAGCCTCTATCTTGAATTTCACTTTGTGTAATATCTGCTGACCTTAGGTCCTCTTTAATTGCAGCAATCCATTTAATTATTTCTACTTTAGCTCTATTCCTATTTTCATAAAATTCGACTATTTGTCTAATTAGCCTACTCGGATTCATCCGTTTTATGTGTCCGTAAAACTTAAGTTTTCTTTTTCTCATATCGCTATGTATATCTGTGTATTGTTTGATTTATTGGTGTTCTCGAAGTCGGTATGTTGTGCTATTTATTTGTTTGGGGCCTAAGATTTTTCTTTCCTTCTTTTCAATCGCCTCGATGTTTCTCTTTCCATTCAAAATAAGCATATCTGTTCCATATAGACATTCTGGGTTAATATCGGTGTTGTAATGTCTCAGTGTTGTGTTTTTAGATATGCATTTTTTGTTGTAAATATTTTATGCAAGTCTCAATATATATATAAGATAATATATTGCACTTAGATAGTCCGTGTTGGGTGGGGCAAGTGTCACACTAACTTCTTGGCGCTATTGGTTTTTATTATGTTTGTGACAGTTTGCCTGTGATTGTTGTATAGTGCAGACATACAAGTTTTATTTTGTATGAATATAGGTTAAAAGAATGCAGTGAAATCATTACATAAAAATAATTATTCAGTTATTGCAATTCAATGCGAATTTCGGTGAAAATATCCCAATCATCCGGCGATTTGACGATTTTGAAACTCGCGAAGCTAGAAAGTTTGTAGATTAGCAGCCATTCGAGATAATTTTGAAACATTGTAGAACAATGTAAAACTATACTTACACCTTTTCATTAAGTAGCAGTTGATAAAAATTTAAAACCATTTAGTTGTAGATGTATTTTCCGTCAATGCATACTCAACAAACCGAATACATACGGAATAAAAATGTATTCTCTTTGCGAGCCCAAAGTTTTTTACATTTGAAATTTGATGAAAGTACATATTGGCAAACACCCTGCGGCTGCTTGGGAGGTAAATAATTCTGTAGATGGTGTTGTGGAAAGGATGTGTGAACTCATAAGAGGAAGTGGAAGGAACGTAACTATTGATAATTGGTTTACCAGTTTTAAGTTGATAGAAAACCAAAAGAAGAATTTTAGGATGACTCTCGTAGGAACGGTTAGGAAAAATAAAACATAGCTTCCTGATGAATTTACCCGCCCAGTAAATCGTCCTGAAACGTCGTCAATGTTTGACTTTCACGAAAATTGCACTCTTTTATCTTATGTTCTAAAAAAAGGTAAAAATGTTTGGCTTATGTTAAGTTTACAGCATACAGACTATTGATAGTGAAATAAATAAGCCAGATATGACAGATACTTCAACAAACTAAAGGCGGAGTAGATGCAGTGGACAATTTTGCTTATAATTGTTATATTATATTTATAATTCTGTACATGCCACTCGATGGTGGCAAATGGTAATCTTTTACTCAATGTTGAACGTTGAAGGTATAAATTCAGAAGTTATTTACAAGGCGAATAAAGTAGGTAAAAAATCGATTATACTAAATCGATTAGTATTAATTACATAATAAATTCATATTTTTTGCCCTCATCTGAAAGGAAGCAATTGTATTCAAATAAATATTATTACTACCCAGAAGGGTGAGAGTACCACTAGATAACATATGGCAGATAGAGATGTGAATATGGCTAAACAACATAATAGAAATAGTTGAGAGTGTCACACAACAAGTAGAGCGATAGTCGAATGTAAGAAAATCACTTATAAAGTAAAAATTATAACAAATATCTTAGTGACAGCTTTTTCTTAAATATATGCGAAATAGTACATAACCATTCCACAATTCGACCTCAACATATTTTATTTATTTTGATAATTTATCTTTTACGACAATTACGACAATGTATCATTTATTCAAGCAATTTTAAGAATTCTAAACCATTAGCGAGATGGCCGGCATCAGAACTTCAAGAATAGTGTGTCCAGAAATAGTGTTATTGCATGTCTGGAGGTGTTTCCAAAACCGACGACGTGGTGCACAATTTACGCCGATTTTGAGAAGTGACTTGCAATGATTCCGTATTAGATTTAAATTGTTCAAAACATTTTGCCTACAGAGCAAGTCTTGAACCAGTTCAAAACCAAACATCAACTCAAAGACAACATCCGTGCTGAAATCGCTGCGTTAAAACCAGATATGTTGTCAAAAGTTTTGGAAAACATGTTAAAAGGGTATAAAAGTATATTGTTGCTAATAGGTCCCATTTAATTGATATACTTTTCAAAAATCAATTAATCAAAAGCCTAAATAAACTTATTTATTTTTGGTTCTTTTAAAAGCTATAAATAATAAAAATGGTATCGTGACACTTGCCGGTTATAAACCTTTTGTTGGTTTAGGCTTTCATTTTAATAAAAATGTCCCTCACCGATACATACAATAATATTTTTCACATAATCATTATTATTTTCCTATTAATAACAACAAATTGAATACGCTGTATCTTATTGTATGGCGCCATTTCAAATAAATGACAACCATTTAACTTTCAAAAGTACAATATAAAAACAATACAGAAGAAGTTTACATTTGTAATCTATAGATACGTAAATGGAAAATAAACTTTACAAATAAATTTTGTAAGTGATCTAAGGATAGCCATTTTCCTAAACAACATTCTAATTATGCGAATAATTACAAAATAATAATCTACTTTTAATCACGTTATTTTAACAAGAATAAGGGCGACCTTTTCAAAGCGGGGACCCCACGTAGCCAAAAGGCATTCAAAGCAGGATATCCATCCCCTCTTTCATATCATTTGTCTTTCGCATCCAAGTATTTTATAGTTAACACGTACAACCACACATTGTAACTTTTCGCGAAAGTTAGACAAAACTTTATAAACTGACTTTAAACTAAGTTTCTATCAAACTGGAAAGTTTTGTGTAAAGCTCCTTGTCGCCCGAGGTTTTTCGAAATTCTTGGTAATATAATTTTCTATCATGGAAAAACACGGGATGTATGACAACATTGTGATTTATTAGGGCTTAAAGTGTTTTAGCGGTTTAGTTATTATCCAGCTACATTTGTTCTCTTTCGGAAATTTGCTTCAAGCGATTTCAATTACTTGAACAAATATTTTTATATTAGATGAAGTAGTTTAAAATTCATCTATACTGTTGAAATGCAAATAATATGTATTTGTCATACAGAGCTGAAACCTAAATTATATATTTCTTACTTCTGAATATTACTATACTGTGAAAAAATAATTTAAGATAATTCCTTACTCATTTTGTGGCCTATTCTGTATATAAAATACATTACATCATTTTGAAGCGGATATAATAAATGTGAATTGTTAAATGGATATTTTGTATTTAATATAAAAATTATCATAGATATGCCCTAACCAAATAACCACTGACAAAGCTGCGAATTGCTAGAAAAAATCAGTTTTCGTTTCATTGTCCTCTTAAGGTATTAAGGTAAATTTGGTTTGTTTAAACTACGGAAAACTTACACTTTATTGTCGTTTAATGTCCAAATCAAATAACTAGTTTTCACTAAAATCACAAATTTTTCACACTATAACATGTTTTAAACCGTTCACGTCACGTTAAGGAACACATAATTAACTGTTTTATTAAATTAAATGTTTAATATATCCATCATTTGAGTATATATAAGCCCGGCACAGATCTAAACAAATTTTCAGATGGCTTGAAAAAGTCTTGATCATTTCTACTCAGGTTGCTGCTTCTCCGTAAATAAGAAGCATATCGTTATATTCGAATAATATAACATATATACACAGCGAATAATTTTTGTCAATCAACGCGTATGATCATCTTAATTAGTATAAATATAAGTTAGTACTATGTTGCCACTTCCATTTGTTAACTGATTTATGGTTGATTTTTAATTTTCAAGAAATTGTTTTAACAATATTCAAACATGCAACTGATGTGAATGAACCGTTGGTTTGGTTTCCTTTACACCCTATATATCCCCTTGTAGATATAGATGTATATGTGTATATAGTGTATATACTTGGATATGCCTTGTAGACATAGATGTTGCCTAAAGATTGTGTAGTGTCCTGAAGAAATATAGTCGAGAGAAATCAGCTTTTTTTCGCAACCTTTGACTTAGTTTTAGTCCAGCTGATTATACTTGCACTTGAAAAATATACATTTTTATGCCGAGATATTTGGCGTCTTTTTTTGATTTGGTGTCAAAAGATCGAACTCTGCAAAACAGTTGAACTCTGCAAATGTCGAACTCTGCAAAACTGTTCTCTGTTTCGGCAATGATGTCTCTGTTTAATGTGAATTTCTGTTCAGTTAGCTATTTTTTAATATTTGTAAAGACAAAAAAGTTGTAAGGGGTCGTCAAGTGCCGAGAATAGAGTGGACAGGGCATGCACTCGTAGCACAAATTGACCAATTTCACTGTAGTAACGGTGGATGAATGGGCGGGTGCATTGTCGATGTGAAAGACTACTTTTTTCTTTGATAAATGACGGCGTTTTTTTCTATGAAATCTATCTTTTAATCAAATCCCTTGAACCCTCACTCGGCGATCAGTTAGCACGTGCTGGTTTAACCACAATGAAGTATGAAATTTAATGGAGGAGGGTTCCCATAATACTTTTTCAACTTTTCTTTGGTTTACGCCATTTTTTTCACGCAAAGAGTAGTTTTTAATCAACAAATGAAATCGATTTTTTTCCATGATATCAAAAATATCTAAGTTGGCTTTCGAAGACTATCAGAACAATACGAAATGTCATATTGACTTGAAATTCATGGTGCGTTACCACAGAGGATGTTACTTTTCAGAAATGTAATTATATTTGCGATCGTACAGCTGTCTATCGGAAAATTATTTTTTACTGATATCCTCGTATATATAGCAATATAGAATGGGTCTTATCATTGACATATTAGGTGTATACAGGCAGAATAATGTTGAATTAAGGACACTTCCTTGAGGAATGTAAGAATGTATAGAATTTACACTATTCTATTTACTGTATTGTTTCACTAACAAGTATCTATATTGTTGGATGCAATAGATATGGAAATGACGGAAAAGTTTCTTTAATTTAACTTCGTCGTTAAACTAGTTTATAAAATAGTGAACGCAACTAAGTCGATAAAATAGTGAAGAAGAAGCAAAAAGTGATCTCTCTGCAAAATAACCGTTCTTCCGAATATGGAATCCTTATTCCACGAATGCATTCTTTGTTCATATATTCTTAATGAAAATGAAGGACTCGTGGATGACTGGATTCGTGCATCGTTATGAATACAAGGTGATTCCTAAGTTGATGCTTCTTTTTGACAGCGTATAAAACTCGATCAAATAAACATTTTTTCTAATACTATTTTTCAAAAAAACTGAAATATAAAAAACTTACCGTATTAATTTCCAAAACAACATTCATTTCGGTCCTGCGCCTTGTACTTAAAGAAAAAGTTCAAAGTGGTCGCCGATCCATTCCACGCAAAGTTGGGCGCGACGTACCCAAGAGTCGGTGCATGTGCGTAATAATGATAAAGGTCTTTCCCCAATAGTCTCACCAGCCTGTTCGATGCGATCAATCAATTCTTCTCTTGTATTAACTGGCGTTTTAAAAAATATGCTTTTTATGTAACCCCATAAAAAGAAATAATAAGGTTTAAGATCTGGTGATTTATGCGGCCACGCAACTGGTCCTCTATGATCCACCGATTTATTAGGAAAAACTTATATCTAAAAACTCCCGCATTCCACGCCTAAAATGGGCTGGCCCTCGATCGTGTAAGAACCACGTGTTCTGCCTGACATTCAAAGACACATTTTCTAGAAGACCGGGAATTTTGTAAAAATTCGAGACAGTTAAACGATTTGGCAAGATAAAATGCCCAATAACAATACCATTGACAATTGCCGCCCACACATTGGCCGAAAATCTATGTTGAAAATTTGTTTGCCTTAATTGTTGAAGCATGAGGATTATCAACTGACCATAATTCAGTATTGTGGGAATTGTGAATTCCATTAAAAAAAACTTCGTCCATAACCAAAATGTATCTGGTTTTGTCTCATGTTGGTGCAAGAGCTACTCGCAGAAGTGAACCCTGTTAGGGTGGTCTAGAAGGCACATGAAATGCGTATAACTAATTTTTCCGCAATGTAAAAACTTTTTTTCGGCTCAGTTCGATTTGCCGTGCTATTTCTCAAGAACTTGTTGTTGGGTATACCTTGACAAGATTCAAAATTTATTCCTCCCGTTGCACGTTTGCAGGTATCACCGGTGTATCTGGCTCTTTGCTAAACTCGAATAAATGATTTCGACAATGGGTGAACCCGAAAAGGAAAACGTTCAGCGAATAACTGATGTGCAGCATCGGTATATTGAAGTCACTTTCGTATTCTCATACACATGGGCCATTTTATCTTTCGAAAAATCACGGTAGAAATCCACGATAAAACTGATAATGAAATATAAGATAAGAAAATAAAAGGAATGCATGATGCACAAAAAACGATAAACATTAATTGTCTTCCATTCGTTTTGAATTTGCGGGCGATCGATTAAATTGGGCTTCAATATTTTTAAATTAATTAAGGGCTGCAGCGGTCTAATTTTAGACATATTTAAAATATGGTATTAGAGAAAAATGTTTATTTTATATCGAGTTCTATACGCTGTTAAAAAAAGTTTCAACTTAGGAATCAGCCTGTATATAGAAATTATTTTCTATTTATGTGTTAACTATCCATTGTGTTTGCTTAATTTGGTCAACCGTTAACCTTAGTTTATCGAGTGCCGTTTTGGTGACCAAAGCAACAATTTCTTGTTGCAGGACTGTTTTCTTTATGCTCCCGAACTTGTGACATTTCATGAAGCTCTCCTTTAAAATCCTCAAGCCAGTTTTTACCTCATTATTTTGAATTTCTTAGAGCGATAAACCAATTTTGCACAAATAAAGGATGTCCAATAGGTACTTCGGGATTACTTTTTTAAATAAAACCAAAAATTTTAGAAAAAATACAGTAATAAATACATACATTTTTTCAATTGTCCGTATAGCGAACAATTTTTGCTGATAGTGAGGTTGAAGCTGCAGAATTCATTATTTTGTCTTCTGATTTCTTGATTGATGATCCAATTGATTCATTGACATTAAAAAAGTGATATAGCTGCAAATAGCTCGCCAAGGCGTAAACGGTCAAGCATTTCTATTTTCACCCTAAGCGGCAACACGATCTTTTATGTGTAGGAACTAATTTTCCTTTGCTTTTACTCGTCATTATAAAATGCCAACAAAGAAACACGAGATATTCACTCGAAATTATTGCGACGAATGACATGTTAAAGCAATAAAACAAAAGATACGGCACCGATTGTGTAAAGGCGACTTTTATCAAAACCCATAGCGTCACACGTAACCTGGCGGCGGGTTAATACTTTGGAGAATACTTTGATATTTGTTTTTTTTTAAGGTATCTGATAAATAAATATATATTATTCTGAAAGTACAATATGTATCATTACTTTTGGATCCGCAAATAAAGAAATTTTTACCCGCGAATACAAGAAGTGGTCACAATTGAATCACAATCAGTGATCACAAACAAAATTGCTTAATATATTACGAACAGTAATTAGTAAATTATTCTTGAATATATAATGACAAAACATCATATTAAAAATATATTTATGGCTCTATTGTTTCCATCATAAATCTCTATTAAATTGCTTTGGTAATCAAAATAATATATATTCTAACGTCGAATAAGAGAAAAAGCTCTGGAGAAACAATCCAAATCAAATAAACAAACCAATGATACCATTTCGTTTCGAAAAAGCTTTCGTCTGCATTGAAGAATGGCTATCAGAAATTACAGCTCTGAAAAAGAAATAGATAAGACTGTCTAGAGTATAAACAAGTCATTTTTCACGGAACTTGGCCCCCTTTCGCCTCGCTATTTCACAGTACTTTAACGAGGATCAAGCAGGTCCGCCGTCATTTTACAACTGAACTGATAACGGGCGCTGCCTGTCTATTTTTCTTTCGCCAGAGAAGGTTTTTGTTTTGGACCAGAGCTTTACCGCTTTTTGTTTTGACGCTTTCTTGTTTCCCAGATTTCTTACCTCAACGGTATCGTGCAGTTTGCGAGAATCTGAGAATTTTCTTTTTTTTTAATGGCTATCCTAGACGTGGATTGAATTGCAGGTGTATTTTAATTTAAGAAGAGCTGGAGTTTGTTAAAAACTGATTCTAGTAAGTGGTCTTTCAAATTGAGCATTTTTTTTAAATTCTGGAATAAAACACAAAATTTGCGTTATTTAAAAAAAAAATTAATAATTGAAGCCTAGTTTATGACATTTAAACACGAAAGACAATATCTGCCAAATAACCACATCTTGCAGCTCCACAGGCGTCCACTCTCGTGTTATAATTTTGGATGATATTTTAGCATAACCGTGGCTCTATCTCACTAATTATTCGAATAATTTCATCAATTTAATTCAGGAGTCAATCGTGGATTGTCCTTATAGATTTGTCCTAATAGATAGTGTCAAATCACATAATTTTGGTGGCCGATTAATATCACGGTTTCTTGCAATAACTCGTCTAGGAAAATTGTCCCTCAATAAATGAATTGTTTCATTAGATGAGTGAGGTGTAGCGCTAGCCTGTTGGAATCACATATCCTCCAGATCAATATTATTCAATTCAGCCCACAAAAAATAGTTGTCATCTCACCATATCGAATACAATTGACTTAAATTGACGAATACAAAAACTTAAATAAAATTTAATCTAATTAAAAAAAATAATATCGTATTAAAAACAATAAAAAGAAAAATACAAATAGACAGTTTTATAATTTATTATGTTTTTATCAGGTAACGATTTTAATTAATAAGTATTACAAAAGATATTATTGTTATTTGCGGCGCAGAGAAAGAGAGCATTTGGTTAAATAAAGATAGATATAAAAATTAAAAAAGTTGGGATGAGGGATATCGTAGGAGAAGGGTGCGCTTAGAGGATGGACCCCGGTTCGGACTCGTGCACTTAGAGGACTTTGACTGTAAGTGTGTAATTATAGAGAGTAGATTTCTGGTGTATCAGGTATTTTCAGTCAAAAATTAAATCAGTCTATAACATTACCTGACAAAACATTCCTCGTATGGAATCAGGATTTAAGACCGGTTTCGCCTATTCTACTCGTTATCAGATACATTTGCGGACGTTTTCTAGTGGTGGCAAACAAACGATATCATTATAATTAATTATTAACAAAATTTTTATATCATTTATGTTTGAATATGCGTAGTGCTTATAAACCATTACTCAAAATTTTTGTTTATTTTATTTATATTATTAATTTATCGTTTTTTATGCACGTTTTAGAATTATATATATTTTTTGTGAATAGCTTCGTTCATTTTATATTCCCTTTCAAAATGTGGGAAATCTTTTTGCCTCAACCGATACATAATATAGAACTATAATATGAACACATTATATGTCTAGGTTAGGATCTTTTATTAGTTCCTGTTTTTACATGTTAAGTTTCAGGAAATATATTTCTTTTTATACTTTCGAAAATTGAATAGTTATTATTTTGTGGTTTTAGTTATAGTCATCATTTCTGCAGTTAGGTTTTGAGAATATCACCTAAAATGTCAGTTAAATGATTATATAGAGTTTTTCAATGTTGGCAGCCTGTGGCGGCCAAGTTGTTTTGCGGCGCCTGTCTAACCTGTTCTTTATTATTTAGTCAAATCACTATGACAAGTTACACGGTTGAGCAGCACGTCCAAATGATTTTATTATCTTATTAAACTTTATTATCAAAATGAGTGTTCGTTAGTGAAATTGTTGCGCGTGTTGTGCCCATTTTACGGTAGACGTGGTGGCCCTTCAAAGTCGACTCTCCAACGTTTGGTGACCAAATTCGAGATGACTGGTTCGGTAAACAATCAGCCAACACCCGTAAGTCAAAGCAACGCCAGATCGGCCGAGAATATCGCCGCTGTCCGTGAAAGTGTGCAGGAGAACCCGAGGCTGTCAATTCTTCGCCGTGCACAAGAACTCGGCTTTTCGTAGACTTCAACTTGGCGAACTTTGCGTCGGGACTTGGGCATGCACTCAGATCCAACTGATCCAGGTGCTCAAAGTTAACGACGCCGTTCGGTAACTGGGCTTCAAAGCGTTTGGAAGAGGACCAAATTTTGGCCAGAAAATCATCTTTAGCGACGAGACGCTAATTGACGCTTTTGAATGAACGGCTATCTTAACAAACATAATTGCCATATATTGGACGATGCCAACCCACACGAGATTCATCAGATACCAAAGCATCCATAAAAAGTTACTGTTTGGTGCGGATTTTGGGTCGGTGGCGTCATTGGTCCGTACTTCTTTGATAACGCCGTTGGTGGGGCCATCACCGTCAACGGCAGACGCTACGGAACGATGATAGCCGATTTCTTTTAGACCAAATTGAACGATATGGACGCGAATTACATGTGGTTCCAGCAGAAGGGGGCTCCGTGTTACACAGCAGCCTCCACGATGGACATTCTGCATGAACGATTTGAGGTTATAGTTATCTCTCGCAGAGGTGACGTTAATTGGCCACCAAAATCGTGCGATTTGACCCCGCTAGATTTTTTCTTGTGGGGTTTCCTGAAGTCGCAGGTCTATACCAGTAAGCAGCAATCGGCCGATGCCCTTAAAGTCAACATGATCCAGGCTATCGCTCAAATTTAGCCGCATTTATGCGGCACAGTCATTGAAAATTGGACTATTCGGATTCGTGCCGCCGGGAGAAGCTGCTGCGGACATTTGAACGATGTTATATTCCGCACGTAGCATGCCCATGCTATGCTACGTGTGAAGCATAGCATAGAATTTCATTAATACCTTAAAAACCCTATAGATAATACATCATATAAAATATGATTACGTCTTATTCCTTGGACATAATATGAGTTTTTTCTTTAAAATAGTTCCAAATATTGAATCTAAGTTAATAAGAAGTATATAAGAATTGTTTCTAAATGACCCCGAAGCTACAGAATATTATTTGACGAATAATTTAATAGTAATAAATAGACAAGCAACATTAACAAGAGAATGTGAGGCAATATGTGTGAAGAATTTGAATTCATATGAAGAATATATATAAGACAATTATTTGCCAGCAAAACTTAAAATATAAGTACCAATATTTCAGTTTTGTAGTTTCTGTCTAAATATATTTCTTTGTCAACATGTCTAAAATTTAATTTTTAGATGAAATTTTGCAAATAAATCAAATGAATTCGCTCTTAATTTTTCAAAAATAATAATCTCTAAACAGGTATAATATAATCTCGACTAAGAATTATTTCGTCTCCGCAGAGGAATTTCAGAATGATAATGTGCTTTATGATAGACCTAACTCATTAAAATTAAATTCTGCAGGGATTTCAGGTAGCCAGTGTTTAAACCGTTCACATATTATACGAGGTCAGAATAAGGGTTTAAGGATTAATTATTAAACAATAGTTTATGTAGTATGAATATGCGCTGTTTCGTTGCAGAGCGCGAGACACGAGGAACATTTGTAGCAAGGGCTGTGTTCTGTGTAAGACCATCCGAATTTGTGGACGCATAAACGGTCGACTGCTTTGACAATACCATGAACGAAGATTTTATAATGTTCGACCTTAAGTGGTGTTCGTACAAAATGGAACTGAGGCCAGGTTTAAAGCACAATGGTTTTGTTTCATGTAAAAGAGTCGTCGACACAATATTGAAACACTTCAATAACTTTGAAGACCTTTTGTTTTCGTATAGGATCAATTTACACTTGTCTCGAGTATATCAATAAACAACGTTGCCGGTACAGAACGAATCTTTTATTGGATTACGAACGACACCACATCGTTTACTGAAAGTGACTTTTGGCTGTCAGCGAGTGGTACAATTGGTCTTTCCTTTTTTTGACCTACTTCCTTTAGTTTTTATTATTGTGTATCACTAGAAATTATACAATAAGGAACTCAATAGCTGAATGTCGAGGAACTATGGATATGGGTCTAATGCGCTCTCTAGCTATAATTACAGTATTTGAATACATTAAGACAAGGCAAGGAACTAAATATTTAGGAAATAAATCCGTGTAGTGAAGGAAATATTTCCCTATAAATTACAATCGTAGAAAACAAATATTTCACGGTATCCAAGGAGCTCAGACTGGACTCCTAATGGTTTATGTTAAAATTGGTATATAACTTGGTAAAACGTAATGTTTAACACAACAGATTGATACCTGCAGCTCAATTTAGAGCGAATATCATACAAAACAATACGTAAATTGACAACGAGTTTTTTGAAGGCTGCTTCTGTGGGTGATGCAAGAAGGCAAACCATGGACAGCAGAATCAGATGAAAACATCAGGAAAGTTCTAGGAACATTTCACTCGGCGACGCTCTGCTTAAGTGAAAAAAAATGCAGATGCAATGGAAAATTTCGTCACGAAATTTTGGATGTCTGATAAAGATTTGTTAATTTGCAATTAATAATTGAATTTTTTCATAGTGACAATCTTAAAGCGTGGTGTGCAGTTTCAGGACAAAGAATTATTGGACCTTTTTTGAAAATTATGAATAATGAGCAAACCGCATAATAGAAATGGTTAAAAAATTGTACTTGCCTCATATGTTGAGATCAATTAGTTTCAGCAAGACAGTGTTACAGCTTGTACTGCAAAAGTTACATTAACTCCTTTGAAGGAACATTTATATAATGGATTAACCTTCAGGAATGGAGATTTGGGATTCTCTAAGATCTCTGGATCATACCACCTCTGAGTTCTTTCTTTAGAGTTACTTTAAAGAAAAATGCACGCTAATCTTTAAACACTAGACTAGCTCACAGACAATATTCGGCGAGAAATTATCAATAATCTATCTATCTAAGATGATGGCAGATGTATGCCCAATTATTTCAGATTGTTTTCCGAAGGTAATTGGGCTTTCGAACAATTGCTTTTTGTCATAAATGGAAAGATCATATATAAGTTTTATAACAAAACTATTTTTATTTTAATTTTTTTCCTTATAATTAAAAAGTTATATCAAATTGAAAATAATTTTTTAAACCTAGTACCGATGACATGCCGACAATTCCTCGAAAAAAATCGGAACAATTGTGATCTCACAATTGTCCCGAAGGCCAATATCGCCAATATCGGTTCGGCTCGGAGCAATTCGGAATTTTCTTTCGCGCTCTTTCTGAACAGGCGTTCGGAAAGAATCGGACTCTCGGCGTAAATAAAACAATATATCGATCTTAGTCATTGTTCTATAGGTTTAACCTATATATTTGAGTACATTTGTTGGTTTGCAATCGATTTGAAAATATACTTGCTATTAATTGATATTTAGGCCTTCGGTGCTGTTTTCGACGTTATATTCCAAAGCCCTGCAGGATCGTCGATTTTGTAGGATACGAATAATAATATTCAAGAATTAGAGAAGAAAAGACAAGAATAAAATTCGACTACAAATTTGGAAGGTAACCGTATATGAAGTCTTATACTTATGAAAGTTTTACAGAATAATCTAATTTTTAGATGGTCGAAAAGTACAGAAATTTGTTTGATCAGTTGGATGAACATCCACTAGTTAAATTAAGGACTGGTAAAGCAGTTTTCCAGTTCCAGGAATCAAAACAAACATCTGAAGGAGCATGCAAAAAAAAAGAAGAATAGAAAAGTAAACCTACTATCCAAACAAAAAGTAAAGAAAATGGTATATTTCTGTTCTAAATAAAACAAAACAGTTAAAATATTTAGTGTTTTTCAGGATTTTGGTACATTTCATCTATTAATTGAACATATTTAGTTACATAGGTAGGTACCTATTTAGGTATATTGAACATAGGTTAGAAATTTATTATAGGCATTGAATATTGATGGTAGGCTGACAGTGGTTCTGTTGTGATATATATCTGTGTGGTACATAGTGGTTTTCTAGTGGGTAGACCTTAACAGGAGAGTTTCACACTTCGACTATAAAAGTTTTCCACTCAAAAAGGTGTCTTCTCTTATTTGGGAAATCTCTAGCTGGTCATGCATTAGAGTTAGTTGGCAGCCAAATTTATATATATTTTCAAATGTTATTAAATCAACAATCTGATGTGGTGGGTTATAACACAGGTAAGGCGAAAAATCGCCATCGTTTTAAAAATAATAAAAACCTTAATTAAAGCAATCATGTAAGTATGGGTGAATTTTTTTAAAAATATTGTTAATAGAGTTTAGTGTGGTGGTTTGAAGAATCGGTGTGTTTTAAAAGTATTGCACACTTCAATAAAATCAATCAAACAAATATGTATATAATTTTGGATAGTGATTGTTTTTATTCTGAATTGATTATTAATGCAGTTTACATATTATAATCTATTGTAAGATATTATCCTAGTTGGGAGAACTTTTATTATATATATTTAAGAGTGTATTTTTTATTGAAATAAAATTAGTGATTTAAACAGTAAGTATATGTTTTGTTTTTCTAATTGTGATTTATATTGTTTTTTCGCTCAAAAATAATTACAAAACTAGAAAATATCTTTTGGTTATACAATTTTTTAACATTTTTAACATTTAACATTTTCCATTATTTTTAAAAACCAATATTACAAATATATAACATTATATACTTTTTTTGTTTGAGTATTTGTTATCTGCTAAAGCTGCACAATCGTAATCTTGAGTGTCTTGAACTTTTCTTAACTTTTCATTAATAATCAAGGCAACTGTATAAGCTTTACTATGAACTTTATGTTCTGGACATACACGTCCTTTCACAGTGCAAATGCCATTTTTGCGGTTAAGTTGAACAAAACCTATAGCCTTGGCACCGTAACTTTCTCGTGACACCCTATAAATATTTTAATTATATTTAATAGAAATATTTTCTTTCTTATTTACATTTACATTATTATTTTTTAAAAAACTTACATCGATGCTTTAGAACCTCGAACTTCAGCTGAATTGAACCGAATGTCGTTTTTCAGAAAATCTGTGACGATAAAAATATCCACAGCAGGTGTATTATCAGAATTAGCCTTTATGAACCCTTTGTCACACATTACTGAACTAAATTAGTAATCAACAATAATTTATTTTGCACTTAACCAACAATAGCGTTAACAGTATAATATACGAATAGAAGGCGTTGACATTACTGACGTGAAAATACTTTAGTATTCAGACGTCACAAACATAGCAGCCAATCGCGACGCTTTCGTAGTCACGTGTTTTTTAATAATTTTATATATTTTAATTCATTTATAATTAATTGTAACACACTTTTAAAAAGTTTTTCGCATCAATTATCAATATTATTTATGATAAAGTTTTAAAACAAACTAAAAAAATCTATAATTATTTTTAGATTAAGAACTGCAAAAAGTGTTCTTTAACTGGGTTGCGTTCTTTTACATCATTCTGTATACATATCAAAATTGCTCAAGTGTAACTTGCTTATCTTTCTGCCATTTCTCCATCTTTACTAACACCCAATCAACTTCCATAGAGACGTTCCTAATCAAATAAATATGAGTTTTTCCAAAGCTGCGTCTGTTTAAGCAAAAAACCCACGACTACTTTATCTCGAAAAGTAACATTTCCAAAAGTCAAATTAGTTATTTTGTTCTTTCATTATTTTTTTGCGGTCGCTGAGAAGGAACTGGCATTTTTCACGTAAATGTGCTTCTCTTTATATTCGTTAGTGGATACGGACGTCTGAGAACTTAACCGCTGCTATAATTTATTGACGCCTACCGCAAAAAAACTTTTCTATTCTTTTCTTATCCTAAACACTAGAAACTTTGTAGTGATGTTCAGATTAGTTCGTGCAATATAAATGTATATATTTTTCTGTTATGTTTGTTTAGTTATAAATATTTATTCTATTTAATCTGAAACTAAGTTTCTTTTGATATCTTCGACTTTATTTATACCTATATCCAAGTCATTGAAGCCACATTTTTGATTTTTTTTTGATTCTAACATCTTTTATTTGTAATATAAAACGTAATTATAAATGTTCAGAATTTATCGAAAAAAATATAGGGAAACATGTTAATATTGAGTTTCCTTATATGATGGGTAAACATTTTCCATAAACATTATGGTACATATCATCATAACAATGATGACATCATGGCTCATCAAATGTCGCGCAAACCATGAAACATTTGACACTAAAACAATGCTTGCAAATTATCCAAATTTATTATCAAAATCAGTGTTCTGTATGCCAAACTTATAGACCACTTCGTGAATTTTATGGTTCACATGATCACCCAACCGAGCGATGTGTTCTCCCAATTATCGAAAAAATTTCAAACGCATTTCACGCTGCTCGATATTAAACCACAATATATTTAAAAACAAGATCTTGAAATGTATCGATGCAGAATGCAGCTAGTGATATGGCTTAACCCCCATGATTTCTAGCTGCAATTAGAAGTTAATTGTGCCTTTTTAAATCATAAACAAAACAAAAAACTGTGCATTCGGAAGAAAATATCGCCGATGTTGCTGGCAGTGTTGATGAAGGTCCAAATTTATCAATTTGTTAATGGCGATCATTAAAGAGCGATGGCCAATGATTATTTAATTCCAAATTTGAATGGTATTGATCTGGAGGAGATGTTGTTCCGACAGGAAAGCTCCACATGTTATACGGCCAACGCAGCAATCGATTTATTGAAGGAACAAATTAATATAATATATTAATAGTTCCGAGGTAGGGACCTCGTTAATTGATCACCAATGTCATGGGATTTACCGCCTTTAGATTATTTTCTTTGGCGTTGTATTAAATCTTTGGTCTATATCGATAAACTAGTAACTATTGACGCCTTGAAAGCCAACATAACTCAGACAATTGTGGACATAACACCCCAATTGCTTGACAAATGGTCGGAAATTGTATTGACAGAATGCTTGTCTGAAGACTTGGCATTGAGAATGCCAAGTGTGACCTTGGCGAAACGTCTGCACGTTCCCAACAAACGGGACACAAACGATCGGATATACTCCCGGACTAATAGTCTGGCGTATTCTTCCATCCGCGAAACACTACGAACTATATATATATATATATTTATATAAAATTTTTTTATATACATATATATATATATATATATATATATATAAATAAAATAAAATATATATATATATATATAAATATATATATATATATATATATATATATATATATATATATATATATATATATATATATATATATATATATATATATATATATATATATAAATATATATATATATATATATATATATATATATATATATATATATATATATATATATATATATATATATATATATAAATATATATATATATATATATATATATATATATATATATATATATATATATATATATATATATAAATATATATATATATATATATATATATATATATATATATATATATATATATATATATATATATATATATACATTTGTTGTTTTGAGAAAACAATAACAATTTTCTTATCAGGGCATTTATACGCAACTCCTGCAACTTGGTGGCCACGTTGACAATATCATTTCACGAAATAACGCGTCCAGGAAACTTTTCTTAACTTTTATAAGTCGCATCGTCTTGTTGAAAGAAACCAGGGCTAAGATATTCTATTTCTATAGAATTCATCATTAACAGTATCACAAATTCCATCATTGTCTTCAGAAAAAAACTGTGCCAAACAGAGACTTTCTGAGTATAAAGAGGTAAGTCTTGAGTCCCTTGAGGATTTTTATCGTCCTAAATGCTAGAGTTATGTTTGTTTAGGGCGCAATCGTGCGCAAAAATGTGCCTCATCAAAAAAGATAATTATTTTCCCTAAAGTGGCGGTTAACTTCCAACTTCCATTTCTATGCTCTGTTGAATCATATATTTTTCCATGGTAAATTGACAGATTTTACTAAACGCAGCAGTACTAAACAGTTATATTAAAAACTGGCATTTTCATTTCAAATACTATTGCCGCCATTACGTTTCAAAAACACACTTATATACGTTTGTCATCATCATTAATTACACTGGCCAACAATGTAAAGGTTTCGGACTCAAAAATATCTGATTCTTACGCATTTTCACTTGCTGAATTCAAAAATCACCATAAAAATAACCAATTGTCTCTTGCTTTGGAAAGATGTCATTTTTTATAGTCTATATTATCAGTTTGGGGGAAATTTTGGTTCCGGGTGTGAGTTGTCACACATGTCAAATAACAAAACACCACGTTTTCCAGCTGTTTGTAGGTTATAGACATTATTACTATTGCTGTGAGTTTTATATTGTTTCTCTTGTAATTAGTGCAGAATGTCTGGTTTTAAAGTGCTTTTGAAGTGTAAAATTTGTCAAATTAAATTGCCTAGAAAATGTGTAAATTTAGTAAAGTTATTTTTGTTACATTTGTGGCGAAATAAGATTTTCGTCGCCCAGACGCAGTCTAACTCCTATTCTGAAGACTGTTTATCACAATTATGTTAGTATGAAGGTAGGGGACCAAGAAAAGTCATGGGTTCCACTTATATGTTGCAGCTCTTGGTTCGTTATACTACTAAAAAATTAAATAGTTATTCGTGGATTTTTAGGCAACAAGAGATGATAACTACACTCAGTTTGTGACAGTACTTTTGCAAAAATACCACCAACTCGTATACAACATGTCCCTTAAAATCCATATTCTCCACTCCCACTTTGACTTTTTCGCTCCTAGTTGTGGAGCTGTCAGTGATGAACATGGAGAAAGATTCGATCAGGATATTTCTGTGATGGAACAAAAATATCAGGGCCATTGAAATGAAGCAATGTTTGCGAATTACCGATGGTCTGCATATAGGGATGCTCCGAAATTCAATTACAAGAGGCAAGCCAGAAGAAAACAACCTCAGGAAACCACCACATGATTTTCTTCAAACCCAACAACCTGCCAGGCCTGCCCATCAATTTTGAACTCTTAAAATGTTACTGTGATTATAAACATTTCGAATTCTTCCAATGGACTTCAATTCGATTTCCAATTCCAATGTTGTTGGCATATATAGTTAAAATATATATCGTTTTATTTTAATCCGTTAAAATAAACTACTTCCTCCTATTGCATATAAGAGAAACTAGAGCTAATAAAAATTCTTTCATATCATATTCGTTTTTCTCAATTCAAAATTAGTGAGATTTGACTCATAATGTGAAGAAAACATTACAAAATTTTTGTTGTTGTTCAGTGTTACTAAAGTGAGACATTAAATTCTTGGGTAATGAAAGTTAATATAACTTTCAAATACATGCTTGGAAAATATATTTTGAAATAACTTTATACAAAAGTTAAAAATTACGTTTAAGAATGAAGAGAAATAAATAGAAAATAAAACAGAAAATAAAAATTTAAGAAGAAGAAAAATACGTTTAAACTAAATATTATGTGAGATCTTTTTCTGATATTACTCCAAAAACAAATATTATAAATTATTATTATATAATATACACAAATATACATTAAATTATTATTATATATAAAAAACTCTTGTTTCTTGTTGTTCCATACTAATATCTGATAAAACTTCAACTTCTCGATATCATTTTAGGAGTACAAAAAAATTGTGTCACTCTGCTATGACGAACAATAACGAATGGATCTTTTTTTCGGGCCAACATGAACTTTTGTCCTCGAAATAACATTATCAGCTCTGCTGACAATGTAGCTCAAGGATATTCGTAAACTGAACGGGACCAACACATATATCATATGGATCGCATGATTGATCGCTTTTAGTTAATGATAAAAGCCGATCTTTGTAGAGGTCAACCGAAACATAGTTAACGTTTTAACGCAGAATTTGCGATTGTCATTTTTATGATTATCCATCTCTACTGGTCGATTATCAAAATTGAGTGTGATATTTCACGTATTTATAAGGATTTGGATTGCGAATTCCGTGAATATACTAAGTGATAAATAAATTTCAAGAATCAAAAGAGAGATTTTAAGAATTGCTTAGCAACATTTAAACATATAACTCGGCGAAAAATATTGTGACTTTCCCGAATATTTTATTGGATTTATTTGTACTGTGTTAGCATATATACATATATACATATATATATATATATATATATATATATATATATATATATATATATATATATATATTACAGAAATCTTTCACCCTTTCTCCACGTGGTGCCACCGATCGCCTTTGCCGAACTGTCAACCATGCGACGTCACGTGTCTCTCGGGACCGGTTTCTAGCTTTTCAGCCGTCATCAGCTGAGCTCTAGACGAACGCAAAGACAGCAGTTCGGAGAGACGATCGGGGCCAGATCAGATTAACTGGCCATTTTAATGACGGGTCGTGATCGCACACAACTCGCGCCATCATACGGCGAATGCTCGTAACAGTCAGGACCGCTAGTAACATTCTGCCTGGAACCTCGGGTATAGTACCAGGTATGCCCACAAGGTAGCGTAACGGAACAGTGGAGGGAAATATTACAGAAATCTTTCACCCTTTCTCCACGTGGTGCCACCGATCGCCTTCGCCGAACTGTCAACCATGCGACGTCATGTGTCTCTCGGGACCGGTTTCTAGCCTTTTAGCCGTCATCAGCCGAGCTCTAAACCAACGCAAGAAAAGCAGTTCGGAGAGACGATCGGGGCCAGACCAGATTAACTGGCCATTTTAATGACGGGTCGTGATCGCACACAACTCGCGCCATATATATATATATATATATATATATATATATATATATATATATATATATATATATATATATATAAGGTTATATATAATATATAACTATATAAGCTTATATATAAATATATAAGGTGTACAAATTTTGTAAATCCCCCAGAAAAAGTTTTGAGGGATTTACAAAACATGGCGTACCTAGCATTAAATCGCATCGGATCATTTTGTAACTATATTCACGTTAAAGTATCATTATTTCCCTCTAAAAATCAGTATGTGTCATTTCGCTGAAGCGTAAACAACATACTTTTTTTGTGTTTTAACCAAGTCAACCTTTGAGCCAACAAAACACAATGCGCGGGAAGCGCTGATTTTTGTTTTAATTTGATGAAAAGTGATTGACATCGATTGCTGTTTGAAGCATATGGGGAATATGCTCTATTAATAAAAACATGTGAGTACTGGTTCCGAGGTTTTAAAAGTGGCGATTTTGACACCAATGACAAAGAACGCAAAGGGAGGCCAGTAAAGTTTGAAGATGCTGAGTTGAAAGCGTTATTGGACCAAGATTCATGCCAAACTCAAGAGAAGCTCGCTGAAACCTTGGGAGTTCCTCAAGCGATTTCAAACCATCTCAAGGCCATGGATATGGTGCAAAAACAAGAAAATTGGATTGCGTATGAACTTAAGCCCCAAAAGACGTTTTACGCCGTTTTTTCACGTGCGAACAACTGCTTCAAAGGCAAAATCGGAAGGGATTTTTGCATCAAAACGTGACGGGGGCCGAAAAGTAGGTTCACCACGACAATCCAAGGCCTAGAAAATCGTGGAGTAAGCTGAAACGTCAACAGCCAAACCGAATATTCATTGTTGGAAGCTAATGCTGTGCTCGGTGTGATCTACTATGAGCTACTCCAGCTTAACGAAACCATCACTGGGGAATGTTACCAACAACAATTGATGCAATTGAGTCGAGCATTGAAGCTCAAACGGCCCCAATATGCCAAATGCCCCAAATATGACAAAGTGGTCTTTCAGCAGAACAACGCTCGGTTAAAACAAACACGCTCCAAAGAAAATTTTGAAGGCGTTTCAATGGGATGTCCTACCCCACTCTCCAGACATTGCTCCTTCCGACTACCATTTGTTCCGGTCAATAACTCATGGCTTGGCCGAGCAGCACTTCACTTTTTACAAAGAAGCCAAAAATTGAGTAGATTCTTGCATCGCCTTAAAAGACAACGATTTTTTTCAAAGCGGAATCCGTATGCTGCCTGAAAGATGGAGAAAAGTCGTAGCGAATGATGGACAATTATATAAAATTGAATAAAGTTTCAAAATTACAAAAAACCCTCAAAACTTATTTGTACTTTTATACTTTATTTATTTGTATATATATACATACATATATATATATATATATATATATATATATATATATATATATATATATATATATATATATATATATATATATAGAGTGGGATTTACGGTGGATGGTACATTAGACATTTACAGAGAACGAATTAAATTTTGGATATGGAAATCAACGTGAACTCTATTTAATATATTTTATTTGATATATTAATATTTTCTGTGTTTCCAGATCTACTCGAAGATGATTCCAACTTTGTTTTTTTAAATGGAATACCTTATATGTTATTTCATTTCCAGATTCTTTGAAGCATTGTGTAAATTTTTATATAATAAATGCTGTAACTTGAACCGTATGGGAAACAAAAATATTTTTTTAGAAAGTAGGCAACCACTCGCTCAGAATCAAAATCTGAAAGAGATCTTAATGATATCAGAATAGTGATATCCTTTAGAGCTCAAAAAAATGATATCATTTAGATAACTCCTTTCAGACATTAGGTCATTGAGATTCAAATGACATCTATAAGATAACATCAATAAATGACTCTAAGGGCTCGAAAGGATATTTGTCATTTGAACCATTTTCATAACCTAAATTATAAATTGTATGTGTATCAGTTAAATGATCGTATAAAAATATTCGTAACTGCTACCTATGAAAAATGTTTGACTTTTTAATTTATAAAACACCAGATTTTAAGACTTATTGAAAATTTAAATTTCAAAATTAAAAAAATACATATATTGTTTCTGACCATTTCGTACTTTTCTGCGCATGCTTATAATTAAATATGTCCCAGAAAGAGATTTTAAGGGAGTATAGTACATTTAATATATATTTTAAGTTATGTTTTTCTATCCATTGTGTGAACATCACAAATTTTAAATAAATATATTTATGAAATAAGTATAGTATACCTACTATTTTTATTGTTAAAGTCCGTAAGGTTATGCGTTATTTGTTATTTATATTCATCTAAATTTTTTTGATGCAATGCATTTGTAAAATAAAATTGAAATTTTATTTTAGGTTAGAAAAGTATACATTTATCATACAATATCTTTTTACAAGGAGCCAACTTTTTTATATGTATATAATATAATTGTATTTTTAAGATTGAAGAGATATCACAAAATGTATTACGTATTGCGTTGAGATAATTCGTCCGCATTATTTAAGCCTACCCACATTTTTGGGCCGTATGATAATGTATGTATATATTATGAGTGATATAATTTTATCTACGGTATCAATATAATTTATTTGTACAAACATATGATGTTTTAAAGTTGACTTCTATAATTTTGTTTGAGGCAACGCTCAATTCCTGTTGAAATAACACATTTTATTATAGTCCATATACATATGGAAACTATACAATGTATAACCTCCATATCACAAACCATATAAATTGTCAACACATGTTTTACCTAATCTGAAACTAATAAATGTGTGTACCAATAAAGTTATCAGTTGTAAAAATGCCGAATGTTTTTTTTTTAAATTCTTCGAAAGTCAAAAGAACAGACCTATACGTCAATTACTTAAGAACTTGGACAATTCCGCTTACTCAATTCTACTTACTTAACATAAGTACTAATCATTGTTTATCTTTCAAAAATTAACCTTTAATGTTTTGTAGATTGTATGAAGGACGAATGGAGTTTTGCAACCGACAATTCAATTGAAACCGTCATAAAAAATTTGCTCCAGCATGGTGATAATCGTCTCCGACTCAAAAATTCCTCCCCCCATTGGATCCCGATCCAAAATAAGTTATTTGTTTCAAGCTAAAGTGTTGTTGAAGGTATTATTATTTATATGCGTTATCACTAAAAAATATATTTTTTTAATAAACAATAATTAAAAACGTTCTAACAATTGATTGAAATTATGAACGTCCAAAGATTAACATAGAGTTGATAATTTTCTGATGTCTTCTTTAAATAGAAGTCATAAAGAACTTTATAAAATGTTATCTTTCAGATATCTTTATATAAAGAGATCTTAAAGATAACAGTTACCGGCACATAAGATATCTTTTTGACAACTTTATGATCTCTAACGGATACCTTTGATAGCTCTAAAAGAGATCTTTTTTGCGGAGTGGGCAACATCCCTGAATAAAAAAATATTTTTTGACACCTGCATTTTTGAACACGGTTCCCCAATAGGTTGCCTTATGACAATATGATATGAAAAATTAATTTATCGCATACAGGGCGTTTACAAAATAGCACCCTTTTAGTAGAACTTAAAAATTCAAGTTAAAAGTAATAATATACCTATTTTTAACGGTTTTTGACTTATAAGCAACAAACCAAAATAATGCAATTAATGCAAAGGTAATGGTTTATTTTAGTAGCCGGCCACAGCCGGCTAGGGTGACGTTACTGATAGTAACGTTGTTGGTGACGTTACTTCTAAAAAAATATTATGAAAATGTATGTATTTGACATTATTAGTTTGATAATTCATTATTAACGTATTTAAGTAAGTAATCGTCTCAGTAAAAAAATGGAAGTAGCTAACTATTCGAATGCAGTAACCATGAATTTATTTTTTTATATGGACAGTGCGACAAAATTATCGACCGCACCTGCAAACAGTTTAAAACAATGCATCCTAATTTACAGCTCAACCAACATAGCTTGACATCTGAGATGCGCAAAAGAAAGAGTGAGAGGTTCACTGATTTGCAGAGAGAGAGAACGGAGAGTTCCTCCAATGTGCAGTACTTAACCGATGTTAACACCACGAATGCACTACTTCAAATGAACTCTCGGGCGTTAGGCTACTGCGAATCCAAACCTCGGAGGCCAAGCTATGTTGATTGAACTGTAGCACGAATGGATAAAAGGAAATTTAGAAATTTTAGAAACTTGGAAAATACTTTAAAGAATGTATCTCCTTTTGTCCATGTGAGTAAGATGTATTAAAACAAAGTTACTTTATATGGGCTCAACTTTAGTTATTAGGCAAAAAATGTGGAAACAAATCCATAATGTCATATTAAATGATTGCGGACTGAATACTCACACGGGCTTTCTAACATTTAAACATCTCGGTAGACCATGTTCACTACGTTTTACAGGATATTTTGGGTATAAATGAATTCGTTAAATGGCTGCAGCATTTGTTAATAATTGACCAAAGATATGTACGAACGATCTCTCCAGATATATCCTTCAAGAGTGTTACTCAAAAGTGTTTAGACTGATTTTAATGTGATTTTACTTATTTTTCAGATATGAAGCAGCAGTACAAACAGTGGGTGGAACCAGAAGAAAATGCTCTAAAAAAACGAGAAGTTTTTGTCTCTACGAAACGCTATAATTACGGTTTTTTGTGATTTTTATGGTATGGTAGTAATGCCTACCTGACAGTACTATTAATGGAGAATATTGTGTTTTACGTCTGATTGATTTGCGTTGTTAATTTACTAACAATGTGAGTAAAATAAATTGCTGTTTGACCAGGATAATACCTCTGCTTACACGTCTCGGGTTGTTCCTGTCCTTCAACATGCAGCCATCCATGTAGTTTTTGGTTATGAGCGATAATTATTTTCAATTTTTCCAAACCAAAAAAAAATGTCTCGCTGGGCGAAGATTTACTTCAAATTATGGGATCAAAGCTTACGTAATCTTAGGCTTATTCTGTAGAGCTGGACAAATCCAATTTCATTGAGAGCAATAAAGAGCTAGAACGCCGAAAATATATTGAATTTCAAAGTGACTATGTTAAAGATTTATAATAAACTAAAAAATCTGATATGTCAGATCCAGAACTTTTCGAACAATCCTCATAGAAATATGCCCTTAGACATTAAATTTTGTGGGAGCTAAGCCTAAGTTCATATTTTTCAACCTATTATATCCCAAACATGCCCTTTGGTTGTAATATCAGGAGTTCTGGATGGCTATGGCATCAAATCTTCAAGTAAGTTGTAAGACAATCGAACAATCTGCTACACTACACAAGAGCTACACATTATCTTGTTAATAAAGTAGAACCACAAGCCGGTTAAGGTAAGAAAGAACTCACGTATAGGTTGTTGTCATATTACCTTTGATGAAAACTGGACATATCCCTTTCTATAACGAATACTGTAATTGATCAACCTCAAATTGTTATTGACGTTGAGTTTAATATTTATAAATTTCAATATTTTGACTCTCTTCATGTAAACTCGAAGAGATGTATAACTAAACATCAAATCATCTTTTTGAACTTTTCGACGCGGGTTTCGTTAATCATGTTAGCATCATCAGGGAATGATTGAATTATTTTTAATTATCAAGAGCATGTTAGCATCATCTCCTGATGATGCTAACCTGGTTAGCGAAACGTACGTCGAGAAGTTTAAAAAAGTGATTTGGTGTTTAGAGGTAAATCTTTTCGAGTTTAGTGTTTCACATCGAAGGTTCCAATAGAATAAATGATCTGCACGGGTATAATTAACTATGGAAAACAAATCGTAAAAAAAACTAAGTTTGGCATTCGTTTTAAAGAATTTTTGAAAACCAGACCATATATTTTATTGTATATTATAAGGACACTTAGAAAATATGATATTTTAATTTGTTGAGAACAATACGTTAAATGTGAAGAAGTTGACATTTGCGAACTATAATAATGCTTAATGTTCAAAGTACTTTTAAAACGCATAAACAAGATTTATGAGAAAAGTCAAACGATATTAATCTGTCGGTTTTAAAACAAACTGCAGCGTATTACGCCAACCTTTGGCCACCTTTCAATTACAGGTGATGTACTGGAAAGTGCCCATAAAGCCACTTGCAGAGAGTGACTAAATTAAAATTAATTTCGGACATGCTGACTCGCCATTTAAATGCAGGTGATTTGCAATACAGGTGTCTGAAACCACTTACGTGAATCGCGTTGTTTGTTTTCTTTTATCATCCAAGGAAAACTTGTCAGCTTTGATTATTCTTTTGTAGATGATAAAATTATAAAAACAAACAAATAAATTACAAACTATAAGCGGAAGAATCGCGAGAAAGCATCATCGTAATATAGAAAAAACAACGGAGATCTGAGATGTATGAGAATTTTAAAAATATTCAAAAACAAGAAAAATTTATCCATGCTCCACGAAAATATATTACATCCTACATCCGATATTGCCAACGTATATAGTCATACCTTCGGTCATTCCCTCTGCAGCTATCGAACGTTTAACTCTGGTCCGACTGATGGTTGCCTATGACCAGGAACCTTAAGGCTTTAGGTTTAAAGCTTTTTGGCGGCGCCTGAAGGACTGGGTAATTTTTGCGTGCAACACGGATGGAGTTTCCTTGTTTTTAACTATTTTGAATATTCTGCGTAGGCCCACTATGGAACTTTTCATGATGTTTTTGAAGCTGTTTCCTTATCTGTTTTACAGTATGCGTTTTAATATCGTCTTTCCGCATAATAAACCGCTTTATGTGGACCATATTTAAGTAATTTCGATGTAATTCCACATATATTTTATCATGAGGAGTAGCATTATCAGAGGAGTTTATCGTCGACGGTTTGCATATTTTAAACTCATTCAAAATAGATTAATTCTAAACAATTGATAGTACTTGTGATAGTACTTTTGATGCTAAGAATCAACATTTCATCAAAAACTTAAACGTATTATTGAAAACATCGACGCTGTGAACCAAAGTTTGAATGAAAATCCAGAACAATCAATTACACATCGTTCTCAAGAACTTATTATTCTTATTTTTTCATAAGGATTTGCATTTTAAGGCGTATTCAATTCAGTTAACCCAACAACTCAAACCAACTGACCATTTATTGCGTAGATATTTTGCAGATTAGGTTTAAAAGCAACTTGAAATATATCCATTATTTCATGAAAAAATAATTTTCAAGGATGAAGCTCATTTTTCGTTAAATGACTTCATAAATAAGCAAAATTGTCGCAATTGGAGTGAAGAAAACCCATTGAAATCCCTCTATCCCCACAAAAATTAACAATTTGTTGTAGTTTATGGTCTGGAGATATAATCGGATCGTACTTATTTGAAAACGAAAATGGTAATTAATTTACTGTCAATGGAGAGCGCCACGGAAATATGATTACTGATTTTTTCTAACATAAATTAGATGATTTTTATCTAGACGACATGTGGTTCCAACTAGATGGTGCAAAGTGCTATACATCTGATGACATAATCAATTTATTGAGACAAAAGTTTAGTGACCACGTAATCTAAAAAAATGTCAATGTTACCTCGCCACAAAGATCATGCAATATAACTCTATTACACTTTTTTTTCTGGGGTTATGTGAGACCATAGGTTTATACCAATAAACTATAAACATGGTGAAATAAAGGCCGAAAAAACCAGAGGTGGTCATTGGCATGAAATTATTTTTAAATAAAAATTGAACCAATATTTAGAATTTAAAAAATCACGAAAAGTCATAACGTTTTCTTTGAACTCAAATTAGAAAATATATGGTAAAAAGTCGATCTTTAAGAAAACCGCTGTGCTTAATAGTTTAAAGCTATCAAAATAATCGATACTGTTACTGGTTTCGAGATATCGAAATACAAAACGTATTAAGTCCACCATTTAGTAAGGGCCAAACAGTTTTCCAAAGAAATGAAACAAGCAATGAAATACTCCGATCTTAATAACCTAGCTTTGTTGTAACCACCAATGTTGTTGTTTTTGTTTTATTGAAAATGCTAAGATGTTTTAATTCTTAATAGTTTAATTTTAATAGTATAATAATGATTACAATTATATTAATTCATTTGCTTATTAATTATAATTAATTAAGACCGGAACAACTTCTCTGACGGTCTGACGAGAGGAAAAAAGGTCATAGCGAAAGAATGAAATCAGTATTGGCGCAAAGGAAGGCTAACAACAACAATAGCTTCTAATTGTACTTCGCGTGATCCACCAGGACCCATACATGAATAATAATAATAATTAAATTTTTTACATACTCCAAAAAATCAGCATGGTACGTGGTAAAAGAATAGTTAATATGGCATTGGGCCAGCTTAAAAAGATACATCAAATACGAGTATTAAACTTTTAATGCTTCAACATACCGTAAGTACAAAATATTTGATAAAAATTTTAAGTAAAATCAGTAGGTTGTTTTTATTAGTCGTTTTCTAAAACGAAGTATCTTATTGTGAGGCTGGATATAAGTTGAAATCTAACGACAAACAAACATGAGCTAAAAGAAGTTGTTGTTACAGTGTATCTACAAAAATGCTTCTCGACGCCATTTTTAACAAATAATGAAAGAATATTAACGAAAATTATGTCAGTCTATCTTGGTCTTTGATTTATAATGAAAATATTGCAGTCAAAGGTGGCTTCATGTAAATGAGATGGCTTCATACTTTTATAAATGGACTACCATAGGGCCAGGCAAATAACTTTGCGAAAATTTGACTATTTGGTCAGAGAACTTCCGCTGCTCAACATAGAAACCTACAGATGATAATGATGTATTTGTGGCAGTTGAACAGTTCTAAAATATTTCCAAAGTTAACAACAATTAATCACGAATAACTTCTGAGGAGCCATACTCAGATGGAGGTCAATTGCACCCATAGTGTGATTGAAACAAAAAAAATCAGTTACTTAAGACAGGATATTTGTGCCTCAAGACTGAATTAATTTCACCAACTCCTGTAGGTAAAGTATTAGAGCACATACCATGAAACTAGAGGATTTTCTCCAATTTTTAAATATAATTCAAGAATCCAACTCACCTTTCATTAAAAGATAATTTTAAAATGGTGTGGCTTCAATTGCAAAAGAAAAGTTATTGACTGTACTGTTAACTCCCTTCACAGAAGAAACGTTTAAGGAATTTTCACTGAAAAGGATAAAAGGCAGAGTGTAGTTCAGCAGCCTGGTACGATTCATGTTATTAGTAGTTCGCTTAGACCAATCAGTAGTGAAAAACACAGAGACATACCAAAGTTGATAAAATTGATCTCTTTAGGATCATGATTTTTATGAAAAATTGAAGGTAGATGCCTTTTTTTATTTTATCTATAGCTAACCTTTCCTAATGGTATAAATTTGATATTATATATAAAAAGAAAAAAATATATGAATACGCCACAATCATTCAGAGAATTATTCTGAATTTGATACTATGTCGTACCATCACTCATGCGATAGGGCCCAAATTTCAAATTCATTCAGCTGGTAGCAATAGTTGCGGTATAAAATATATGTTAATAATATATATGTGTAAAAAAAATATATATATGGGTATAATATATATGTGTTAAAAAAAGAAATTAGAATGAATTGTATCCACCTAAACCATATAAATTTCAGAGACACTACTGTTTCCCTCTTACAAAATCCAAATGAGCTATATATAAAGTTACCGAAGGCAAAACAATTTGAATTGAACATGAACCTGACAAAAACCCAGCCATGTTCAATAAATTACTTCAATACCGGGAAGTTATTATTATGCGGGAGTAGATAAAGTAAACTATTTTATATAGTTGTCCAATAAGTTGTAATTTAAGGTGATATAATCAGATAAATCGAAATATGCATTAGAAGAATTGATCGAATTATGGGGTAGCAGCTATTTCGTTTGGCTTGGTTCATTGTAGCTTTTAAGAATAATCTCCGCCTATGATTAGATCAACGTTTTCTGTCAGTGTATTTTTTTTTGTCTTGATAGATGAGAGTGAAAAATCAATAAATCAAAATTTGTACAATTTGGTGTGGCACATAAAGCCATGGAGTAGGAATAGTGCTTGCTTGGTATGACCTGGTAATTCGAGAACCGTTTAAAAAGTTCTCGAACTAATGAAGAAAATGAAATTATATATTTGAGAAAAGTTATATTTTTATCGTAGTCGCTTTGTGATTAATTAATTAGTAAATACATTAAAAATAGTACACATATTTACTTTTGCTACACTCAGATTGAATCATGTTCATAGGTGAGCTCATCAGTTGTAATTATCGGGAAACTTTTTGAAAATATAAGAACCTTGAACACAATCCTTATTTAATTAATGTTAGATTAGTGCATTTGTGGCAGGTACGCAGTTTTCAAGAAGTAGCTCCTAGCTTTAGAAATTAATTTCAGACGCCATTTACATCCCTTTTTAACTAATTGTTTACGTTTTTTGATTCTCTATCTACATACCAATTTTTATAAAAATTGGAGGGTGTCACTTTGCTTTAAGACATATTACGCGTTAGGAATATCTCTGTAATTTTTGATACAACAAATAAAACTCCAACAAAACCGACCAAAAAAAAGTTGCCCTTTATTTTTCCTTCGATGTTTGCACAACTTTTTAAAACACCATAAATAATATTGCCGGTGATATATAGTCTTTTTTTGTTCCTTTATCAAAAGAAAAAAAAACTTTTCTCTAACGAAAACTTTTTTTCCTCTAAATAAGATAATTTAAACATCCAGCAGCTTTTTTTCTGCGTGTAATCCTTAAGTTTCTCGGGAGTTGTTGTTGGGCATTTTTTGGAGTTTGTAATTGTGTGTATTTTGTTTGCGGTGGTCTTGTTTCTCTCGTGGGAGTTCTGTAAGTTACCTAATTTAGCAAATAAATGTTTTTTTTTCGTTGATTTGTTATTGTTTTAAAGACTTATTTTATCTTTCGCCGATATGATGGAACTGATTTTTCTAGAAAATATATTTAATCATACATTTATTTATCATTCACATACAATTGTCAATCTGATAAATACTGAGTTGATTAAATTTTTTTAATTTTTTTTTTTTTGAGAAAAAATTATTTACTAAAAATTACATTTAATACATATAGTATGTGCCATTCTGTTCGACTGGTTTTCTTCGGTATTTCTGGGGTAACTACATAATCCCGCATTCATAGAAGTTATAAGATTTCTGGCTAAAGAACTTATAGAAATGATTTTTCGGTCTTCCAAGGGGGTTAGGTTTTTCTTCAAATCCTTCTTCCTTCCATCTAAGCTATCTAGAAACGATTTTATAAATGGTAGTACGAGGGCGGGTCGAAACTCAAGAGAGTACGGTGAATAGATCAAAACATCCCAGTCAAATTGTAAAAGTTTGTATCGAGTGGTTGCTAATTCAGCGTGGTCAAAAGCGATCAATGTTTTATCAATGGTTAATTTTTTAATTGTGAACAGTTCGTACTTTAAAAAAAAGGAATACAATAATTTTATACTTATCTATCTATCACTTTTATTAATAAATTAATAATAAAATATTAATATATAATAAAAGTGATAGATAACAAAGTATAAAATTGTTTTATTCCTTTTAAAAAATGAACTATCACAGAGTAACGAACAAATCAATCAATAATTAGTACGTACTTTTCCGAATTAGTGATCTGGTTTTCAGATAACAGCTTATAAAAAACGACTCCCTTACAGTCCCACCTAATGCGTCACTTAAACCTTTTTCGGATGTAAACTGATGGGGCGTCTCGGCCTCCGTCTTACACCGGGATCTCCTATACTTAACATTGTTATATACAATCCATTTTTCAGCACATATAACCAGCTCCTTTAAAAATGGTTCGCATTGCAAGGAGAAATTCTCACATCGGTTTTGTTAATCATTCCAAGTTTTCACCTTAACACTCTTGACTAGTTGATTCCAATTTTTAAGTTTTAATTTGTGTCCATATTTGTTGCCATCAGCATCCTCCAGTCGTTCAAAACCTGAAGCATCGCTAAAAATAAAATTGTTTTTACGACATTTTCTGAACCGCTAACGGCAAGCGGGTGGAATCGGCAACGGCACCCTGAATGTACATACCACATATTTTCTTTTGCGTGTGTGAAATATTCTTGCCTTTTCGAAAATATAAAAGTGCATGTTTAAAATGCTCTGTAATTTCTGACATTGTTAATGCTTAACAAGATTTAAAAATCCAAAGTACTCGTTGGAATTTCGAGTATTGTAATGCAAAATCATCTAGAGCCAAACACGGGACGAATTGTTGCATCAACCCAATATATAAATAAATATATACAGGGTGTCCCATAACTTATCCGACGTAGAGGAACTGGTGATAGTAGAGATTAAAATAAGAGGATTTAGCCAATAAAAGTGTTTTCAAATGTTAGTTATTAAAAATATACAGGGTGTTAAAAGTGAAACTAAATTTTGGAAAAATTGAGATAATCTAAAAACAGTTAAAGATATCAAGTTCTAAATCAGGGTTGTTGGGTTTTCAAAGGCGACAAATCCGAATTTGGTACTAGTTTGCGCCCAGTTCTTAGAGGCCTCATGCTACCTATTTTGTGATGAATTAACTCGCTCATATTTTTTACCCTATAAAGCTGAAAATATTTTGACTTCAAAATAGAGAAGAGTCATGATTCTCACTTAAAAAATGGTACCCTTGATCAATATCGATATCTCACGCCGTTTGCGAGATATTCGTGTTCGAATATTCCATTGTAACTTCATTTAATTTGTTGAAAGTGTTCGCCGTTTACCTCAATATACATTCGAAGGTTCTTTGTTAAATGACGCCTCACATTTGAGAAGATATTTTCTTCATTTCTAGCAACATTGGGCGCTTGTTGAAATTTTTGTAAAAGTTCGTGTCGTGTGTTTATTTCCTCATGGCAAACTAAATATTTCATATGACGTTGATTCAAAGGATTTCGCACTGTAACAGTAAAATGCGGTGGCCTGCTTCTGCATGAACCACATGTGTTGTCTTAAGTATAGAGGTATACCATCATTTTGTAAAAACTGCACATATTGACCTCCATTCAGTCTTTGCGAAAATTAACATGGACCGATTAAAAAATTGTCAATGGTGCCGCACCAAACGTTAATTGAAAATTCGTGCTGGAAATGTCGCTTTCTTGGTAGGTGGAAATTTTCCAGGGCGGAATAATGATTATTTCGCCAGTTAAAAAGTCCGCGTCTGGTAAAAGTTGTCTCGTCAGTAAACAATATCTTTTTCAGGAACATGGGGAACATAATTTTTTTTTATGTAGTAGATTTTGACAAAAATTCTGATTTAGCTGACAAATATTGTGGCAATAAATTTTGAACAGGCGAAAAATGATAAGGAAACAATAATTCTTTATGAACTCTTGAAACAGTAGATTTGCTAATTCCTGTAGATGCCTCCAAACGCCTAGTGCTTAGTTCAGGATTTTTCGCGATACTAACCAAAATGTACTCTTCTTATTCTACCGTTATACGTTTCGGTCGTCCACCAGGATTGTTGTAATAAAACGAATCTGTTTCACCTAACTGATTGAAAATTCTTTGAAAAATTTGTTGATCTGGGATTATTCCGGTTGTGTAGAGCTCTTCATACCTTCTAACTGTAGCTCAACTATTTTGATTTACTTGTGCATAAACACAGAGCATATCTCTTAAATCACGGTTAGGAAACTAATTAAGTCTGGACATTGTTTACAAATTATTTAATACCAACTCAAGATTGGAGAAACTTGCTTCCACATAAGTTTAATAGGAGAGATAGAAAACAATGACAGTTGTCATCGAGATTTAGTAATTTGTACACAACATTGCCATCGACTGATGATGAAGATGTGCAATAGAATATTCGAACACGAATATCTCGCAAACGACGTGAGATATCGATATTGACCAAGAGTACCTTTTTTTACGTGGAAATTATCTCTCTTCTCTATTTTGAAGTCAAAATATTTCCAGCTTTATAAGGGAAAAAAATTTGAGCGAGTTAATATCAAAAAGTAGGTAGCAATATCCCTTTTGCAACTAGGCTCAAACTAGTACCATGTTCGGATTTATCCGATTTATCCAACTGTCCCGATTTTAAACTTGACTTTAACCGTTTTTAATTATCGGGATTAATTATATATATATATATATATATATATATATATATATATATATATATATATATATATATATATATATATATATATATATATATATATATATTACACATACAAGATACATATAGGATTACTCAAGAAAAAAGGTCCTTAAACAACAAGGATGCTTTGCGCGAAAAAAAATGTAAATTTGTGAAATAGCTAGTAGAAACGCTGTGATAAGAATTATCATTTTAAGCAAATATGTATAAAAGCATATTTGAAAAACAATAAATAGTTATGAGTTAACGTATAAACAACAAATAAAATAATGAACAGTGTTAAAATAATTTTTGAAATACGTTGAAACGTAGTATGGTAGTTTTATATAATATCGACTAATAGAGATAATTATCGTGTTTGCCCACAAACATTATTTCAGTGTGTGCATATATAAATTATATTTAAAACCAAAATTTTATTATATACGTCTATATAATGACAAGCTTCATATTTATGGATAAACAACAACCAGTACCAAGACTATATTCCGGAAGTTAGGTTAGAAACGGTGCCGAGCTTCCATAGAGTCAAATGATGGACATTTTGAACATTTAATTAAATAAAACAATTAGTCATGTGTTTAATGTGACGTCAATCGTTTAAAACGCGTTATAGTGTCAAAAATTAGTGATTTTAGTGAAAATTAGTAATTTACATTCATCCATCTCATTAATTTTTTCAATAGTTCATTCATTCTTGACATGTGTAAATTTAGTGTGTAAGTTTTCCTTTTTTTTTGTAAAGAAACAAACGAAATCTTTGCTAAAACTTATTGAATAAATACATGTAAATATATTACACTTTATTTTCAAATAATTCATTAAGAGATCCAAAAAACAATAAACTGAATTTTCCTAACAATTTGGGATGTTACCGATTAGAAAAAATGAAAATGCATTATCCGTGGAAATGGGTGCATTTTGGATATATGTTTAAAAGAAACTTTGTTCAAAATATTTGTGGAATTGTATTCAAAATAATGTAAAGCATCGTTTGTTTACGAAAGTTATTTTCCTTACACACTGCATAAATAAGGTTTGATTTTTGTTTTATATTAATATAAAATACCTATTAATATAACCTTTGCGCATGTCAAATCAATCGAATAAGTAGGATAATGGAACGCTATGACATAAATTCTCTCATTTATTTTAGTTTTATGGTCGCATAACGTCTTTTGTCAAAAACAAATAATTGAGAAGGCATCAGACATCTCTTAGGAAATACACATTATGTTTACTGATTTCCAAAAGTGTACGATATAGTGCTTGTAAAGAAATTATGGAGGGTATTAGAGGATACCAACATTAACTGCACGCTAATAAAGCATCAACTGATCAGCAGCTACTGATTCATGTTAGCACCACTCTGGAGGAAAATAAGTCATGTACTGGCAATGAAAGATGGGAAGTCATTTTGCTTCTGGACAATGCACGGTCATATACAGCAAAAGGAATCACCGAATTGCGGCTGGGAGATTTTATCGCACCTAGCGTATTCTTTGGACTTGGCCGCTCCGGATTTTCATCTCTTTTGTTTCCTGCCACATCACTTGATTGATCACCGTTTCACATGGTTTGAGGACGTCAAAAAAGCTAAAATAATTTATTACTTAAAACAACCAATTTTTTGACATTTGCCTGAAAGGTGGTGAAGGTTAATAAAAAAATTAGGGAGATTACTTCGACGATAAATAACTATAGAAGATTAAATGGAATTACTACAAATATCTAATGTAGTCAAAAAAAGGGCGGGAAGGTGACGAACTTTGAGTCATTGAAGGAAAATTATAATACAATAGTTCAATAGTTTAAGTAATGTCTGAATGATTGTTGCGTGTTTGAGTTTTAGATAGTGGCGAAAACCCCAAATAAAGGAAAAAATATAGTTCAATAGTTATAGCACAAAATTCTACCACTTTAATTTGAAACTACTGGAAAATTGTCTATGGGACATAGGGTCTTATATCATTGCTTGAAACTTTTGTAGTGTGCCATTACGAATATCAGAAAAATTCAATTTTAATATTTCGCATATATCCGTAAGATACCATACTACTTATTGCAACTTGAAAGTAATATTTAGTTGGGTTTTGAAACTTTTCAATATCGTTTTCTAGATATAAAAGTTTCAAACCGTTTAGGAGTTTTTCCATTTCACATTTATATAGTCTAACTCAAACAGGAAGTTTTTCGGATTGAAAAAAAAAGAGTAGAGCTAGCAAAGAACATTTATTAGTTATTTCCTTTCATCTGAGAATCATATTGAAGAAGTTGAATTCACTTTTGACTACTAAATATTTTTAAACTGAAATTAGTTTTTCACTTCTTTCTGCACACTTACTTTTTGCTTACTTTACTTTTACGCTGTTTTTACTCTTTAGGTCAGCATTGATCTTCCAAATCTCTACTCGTTTGAAGTCACAGTCAACTTCAGTATGTTTATCTTTTATGCATTATATTTTATTTGAAAATTATACTAAGATGTACCTAAAATAGTTGCGTTTTTCCTTTGTTTATAAATAATGGATTACACCTTACTCCTTAGACGTCTAATCATATTTCAACATTTTGCTTCGCAAATAAACATTACTTCGTCAATATTAATGTAATTCTACTGCGAAATATTCTACGGTTTTTATCAAAAATGTTAAAATGAGTGAAATAAGTCGCTACGTTAAGACAATTTTGAGACATTATTTTTGTAAAAGCTCCAAAGCGGTTGATGCCCGTGTGATTTGCGACGAAGAGGGAAAAATGCCGTATCAATCCGCTCAGCGGATGTAGTCAGGCTCCGTATTTCCCTACGATTTAATATACCTAGAGAGTAAAGGCAAGATGTCTCACTTCTCCTCTCTCTATATCTATAAGGTTTTGATCTGCTTCAAAATGGCAAGAATAAAGAAAATTTCGAGCAAAATAAGACAGAGTAGAATCAGACTATCAAAAAAGACATAAGGGGTAATAGAAAATTCGCCATTTAAAAGTCAGCGGGTTAAATAAACATTCACTTAACCCACTAGAACTTACCGTCTAAATATTCAAACGCGTTTTCAAGTTAATTTAATTAGGTGTACGAACAAAAAGGTGGCGTTAGTATATATTATTTCGGTTAAAATATCGATAACAAAAATATTTTCTTAATGCTGTCAAAAGCTGGTCGTGTTTTATTTGCAAACATGACGTCCACGTCAAGTGAATGTGAAGTGAAGCACAAAACCTTTTCAAAATTGAACATGAGGTAAGTTTTTATACCAACAGGTATAATAAATATTATGATTTTATTTAGTTTTATATTTAAATATATCGTTTTTTATTATTATTATATATATATATATATATATATATATATATATATATATATATATATATATATATATAAATATATAATCTGCCAACCCACATTGGACCAGCGTGGCAGATTACGGTCTATACCTTCAACATGGTATTTCAATATGTTGAAATATGACAGTACAACCTCAAACACGGCCCTCATTCCCTGGAGGCCAAAGGGCAACTAGCTACGGCAGCGGGAAAACCTGCCCCAAGGCAGAGGGTGCTAAGAATCACCGGATTAGATCAGGCTGCCATTGGACTTTTGACATTGAAAGTTAAATATACGGACTATGAAAACAGAGGCCCGATTGCAAGAACTGTTAATCGAACTTGACAACATACATTGGGATATTATTGGACTCTGTGAAACACGAAGAAAGGGTGAAGAGTTAATCAAACTGGAACCAACTGGACACGTACTCTACAATCGAGGTACGGAAAATGGCCGATATGCCGGAATTGGATTCCTCATCAATCGAAAGCTGAAGGACAGTGTGGTAAAATTTGAAAGTATATCCGACCGATTAGCCCAAGGCGTCATTCAGCTGAATAAAAAGTTTAGGCTTCAAATCGTCCAAGCTTATGCACCAACTATAAGCCATAAAGATGAGGAAATTGAGGAATTTTATGATGATGTGGCCCAGCTTTTATACAAGGAGAAATGTAGGTACAAAATCCTGATGGGTGATTTTAATGCCAGAATTGAAACAAAAAGAACAGACGAAAATGCAACTGGCCCATATGGAACTGGTGAGCGAGACAATAGAGGTGACAGATTAGTTGATTTTACTGAAGGACAAGAACTATATATTATGAATTCATTCTATAAGAAAAATATCAGCAGAAAATGGACATGGAAAAGTCCATCTGGGCTCACAAGCGAAATTGGCTACATCATGATCAACGATAAAACAATATTTACCAATTGTACTGTCCTTAACAATTTTAATGTTGGAAGTGACCACCGAATGGTACGAGCAAGGGTTCGGATTGACTGTCGAAAAGAGCGCGAAAGAATGGTAAGATCAAAGAAGGGCAAGGTGGATTCTGGAAAACTGCTGGAGAGAGGAAGCGATTTTGAGATTGCTTTGTCAAACCGGTTTGTTGCGTTACAAGATCCAGAGGAGGTGGAAATATCAGTTCAATATGAAGAAATCGCCAACAATGTACTTCAAACGGCTGCTTCAATAGCACCAGAATAAAAATGTCTCAAACAAACAAAAATCTCTAGTGAAACCATTGATTTAATGAAGAAACGGCGAGCAATGAGAAATGCAGCTAGTCCTTTTGGCAGGGTCGAGTACACTGAGCTCTGCAAAACTATAAGAAAACGTATCAGAGAGGACACGCGCCGATTCAATATGCAGCTAGTGCAAAAAGCCCTGGAAGAACACAAGGAATTAACAAAGCTAAACAGAAGCTGAGAAACAAAAGAACGCAAATATATGCTTTAAAGCGTGAGGATGGCACAGTGTGCAGGGCGCGTACCCAAATGTTAGAGATTGTCAGAAGGTTTTATTCCCAGTTATATGAAGATCAGAGCCAGTCAGGGACAGCAATACCCACGGAAGAACAATATATAATGCCAGATATTCTAGTGGAGGAAGTAACAAATGCTATAGAATTGATGAAGAACGGCAAGGCTCCAGGAAAGGATAGTGTAACTGTCGAAATGCTAAAAGCTGGTGGTCGGACGTTACATAAAACACTGGCAAAATTATACTCAAAATGCCTCAAAGAACAAAAAGTACCTGACTTATGGAAAAATGCAGAAGTGATCCTTTTACATAAAAAAGGAGCACAGGAAGATTTAAAGAACTACCGTCCAATAAGCCTCCTATCAGTGATGTACAAAGTTTTCACTAAGATAATTTCTAAAAGAATATTAAAAAAACTGAATGACGCACAACCAAGAGAACAAGCAGGATTCAGAAGTGGATTCAGTACAATGGATCACATCCAGGTTGTACAGCAGGTCATAGAAAGGCACAACGAATACACCGTGCCAGACCCAGAGGAGTTGCAAAGACGCATACAAGAACTGCAAAGGGCTGGCGAACCATTTGGCTGGAAAATAAACCTGAAAAAGAGTCAGGTTATGTTCAATAACTTCGCTCAGGACAGAAGAATTTCAGTTTTAGGAAGGGATTTGTGAAGAAGGAAGGGATTAGGGAAGAGATTGTGGACAGCTTTATATATCTTGGGCAGAGGATTTCAATGGAGGGGAATACCGCCCGGGAGGTGGAACGGCGTGTTAAATGTGGCTGGCAGGCATTTGGTAGGCTCAACATAGTGTTTAAGAGCAGACTCCCACTTTGCCTGAAAAGAAAAGTATTCGATATCACCTTATTTTCACCCGAAGAGAGCGGGGATACAGACGTCGACAAGATCGCTGAATATGAAAATATAGTAAATATTGACAGTGTGAATTTATTGCGTCCTGGCCTCCTAGCTGTGTATTCGCAAGTTGAACTAGTTTCACATAATAATGAAAGAAAAGAAGTTATATTTCCGAAGTCCAATAAAAAACCAAAGAAGTCTTTTTCAAAAGACAAATTTGAATCAAAACATAAAAAGCCAAGGATATAAACCTCAAATGTTCCTCAAATAAGTGAGGTATGATCGTCTGGATCATTGGTCGATAAAAAATCTCGATCAGCTACGTGTGTGACTTTTATATGCGGCAAACAAATGCAATGTTGGATTTCATATCGAATATTTTAAAGCTTATCATACACGCTAAAGGATATTTAAATTTTGTATTTTGCTTATAATTAAGTTCCTATTACTCTTAAAATACTAAACAATGTATGTGCAATAAAAGTTCTATTAGAACCTAGTGTATGAATATTTAGACATACCCTATATTTACCCTACATAAATATTTTTCGTTGGAACAACTTTTTTTTTATTACTTTGGTATGTTTTCTAACGTTTACTTAACTAAAAATATTTTTCAAAAAATATGAGGTCAGGTTCTGAGGGGTTAATATAACATCTGCACATGTTAATCGAATAAGAGGGATAATGAAATACTATGACAAAAATTATCTCATTTATTTTTGTTTCAAAAATGCACACCTTTTTTTGTCCACGTTTTGTCACCGAACAACGTCTTTTGTCAAAAACAAATAATTAAGAAAAAATCAGACCCCTTGTGTTTATTGATTTTCGACAGTTGCCTGAATTCTTGAAGGTTAATGAAAGATAAGGAAGATTACTTCGAAAATTAAGTTACTTTAGAAGATTAAGTTGAATTACTAACAAATGTATAAGGGAGTCAAAGACAGGGCAAGGATTTGAGGAACCTTTGAGTCATTGAAGGATAATTATAATACAATAGTTCAACAGTTATAATACAAAATTTCACCACCTTAATTTGAAGCTACTGAAAACCTTTCTATGGGACATGGAATATATTATCATTGCTTGAAACTTTTGTAGTGTACCGTTACGAATACCAGAAAAATTCAATTTCAATATTTCGCATATTTCCTTAAGATACCATACTACCTATTGCAACTTGAAAGTAATCTTTAGTTGCGTTTTTGAAATTTTTCAATTTTGTTTTCTAGATATAAAAATTTCAAATCGTTTAGGAATTTTTCCATTTCACATTTTTATAGTCTAGCTTAAACAGGAAGTTTTTTCAATTGAAAAAAGAGTATAGCTCGCAAACAACGTTTATTAGTTGTTTACTTTCAGCTGCGAATCATATTGAGGAAGTTGAATTCACCGTTGACTATTGAATATTTTTAAACTTCAGATAATTACTAAAATTATTTTTTCACTACTTTCTGTATACTCACTTTTTGTTTACTTTACTTATATGATGTTTTTATTGTTTGGGTCATAAATTATCTTCCAAATGTCCACCATAATCTTTACTCGCTTAATGTGACAGTGATCTTTTGTGAATTATATTTTATCCTAAAATTATACTAAGGTGTAAATGAAGTATTTGCGTTTTTCCTTTGTTTAAAATAATGGATTATACTTCGCTCTTTAGAGGTCTAATCCTATTTCAACATTTTGTTTCGGTGAATGAGCATTACTTCTTCAATATTAATGTGATTCCACTGCAAAATATTCAGTTTTTAACAAAAACGTTAAAATGAATGAAATAAGTCGCAACATTAGGGAAATTTTGAAACATTATTTTTAAAAAGGCTCCAAAGCGGCAGACACTCGTGTGATTTGTGACGAACAGAGAAAAATGCCGGATCAATCCGCTCAGCGGATCTAGTCGGGCTCTGTATTTATCTACGATTTAGTATACCACGAGAGTGAAGGCAAGACGTCTCATTTCTCTCTATATCTCTGTTTTAGTTTTGATCGGCTTCAAAATTTCCGTAATAAAGAAAATCTCGAGCAAAACAAGACAGAGTGGAAGCAGACCATCAAACAAAATACGACAGAATAGGACGGTAGAAAATTTGCCGTTTAAAAGTCAGCAGATTAAATAAACATTCACTTAATCTACTAGAACCTACTATCTAAATATTCATACGCTTTTTCAAGTTAATTTAATTAAGTGTACCAATAAAAGGTGACGTTAATATATATTGTTCCGGTTGAAATATCGATAACAAAAATATTTTCTTCATGCTCTCAAAAGCTGGTCGTGTTTTATTTGCAAACATGATGTCCACGTCAGGTGAAAGTGAAGTTAAGCATAAAAACCCTTTGAAAATGGAACGTAACGTAAGTTTTTATACCAACAGATATATTACATATTATAATTTTATTTAGTTTCATATTTAAATATATCGTAATGAACTTGATCAATGACATTTGAAAAGCAAACTATTTACATTATTTTAGAGTTATGTTTTATAGCGCAGCAAAGTCGACCGTATGAAAATTCATCCATTAGGCTGCTATGAAATTAAACATATAAGTGTAGTGAATGCCTAAAATAATGCTTAAAAATGTTTATTTTTTATTATTTTTAGAAAACCTTTTACAACAGAAGAATTGTTAGCTTGTTTGGAATAATCTGATATGAAAAACGAAGTCGCCGGCACAGAATCTATCGATATCATCGTATTTCTACCTGAAGGCGGCGGAGATACAGACGTCGACGAGATTGCCAAAGATGAGAATATTGTAAATGTTGTGTGAATTTGTTGTGTCCTGACCTCCTAGTTATGTATTCGCAAGTTGAATTAGTTTCGCGTAATAATGAAAGAAAAGAAGTTTTATTTCCGAAATCCAATAAAAAGCCAAAGTCTTTTTCAAAAGATGAGTTTGAATCAACACAAAAGCCAAGGATAGAGAAAAAACATTTTTGGGAACCTATTTAACTTGAAGTAGAGCAAGAAGATCATTTTGATTTAAAAAGTAAAAATAAAGCTGAGGACCGGCCGCGCCTCATGATGAAAATGATGAAATTAGAAGCACATTCTATTGACTTTTTCAAGTTGTTTTGGCCATTAGAATTTGTAGAGGAGATATGCTGAGTCAATAAAATATTCGAAGTATATTCGAAATCTTCTGGTGATACCGCACCAGAAGATTTTTACACGTTTTTACCCATCTTGCTTTTGTATGAATATGTAAAACTGCCAAATAGAAGAATGTACTGTGAAAATTATCGGATACTTACAATAATGCTGTTTGTTCCGAAATTTAGAACCTTCTATAAAGCAAATAGATTTTATTAGGCACTGCGTACTACCAATACTTTCAACTCCAAAGCTGCTAGTTCTTATGCCACAGAAAACTTCCAATGTTTCTGAATAAGTGAGGTATGATCTTCTAGGACATTGGTCCATAAAAAATCCCAATCAACGACGATGTGCAAGATGTCAGTGAATTGAAATTTTCTATTTTGTTCTATTCTGTTAAGGTGCTAAAAAATATATGTGTAATAAAAGTTCTTAGAACCCAGTGTAAGAATATTTAGACATGCCCTATATTCACTCTACATAAACATGTTTCGTTGGAACAACTTTTTTAATTATTTTGGTATGTTTTCTAATATTGCACATAACTAAAAATATTTTTCAAAAAATATAAAACTGTCAGGTTCTGAGGGTCAGGATTCTCCCTTGTTGGAATCAATCGAATAAGGAGGATAATGGAGTGCTATGATTTAAAGTATCTCATTTATTTTGGTTTAAAAAATGGACACTGTTTTTTGTCGACGTTTTGGCGCCGTACAACGTCTTTTGTCAAAAAAAAAATAATCGAGAAAATATCAGACATCTCAAGTAGTACCCCACGTGTTTATTGATTTCCGGTAGTTTGACAGTTGCCTAAAAGGTAGCGAAACATTTGAGTCATTGAAGGATAATTATAATACAATAGTTTAATAGTTATAACACAAAATTCCACCACTTTAATCAGAAACTACTGGAAAATTTTCTATGGGTCATAGAGTATCGTATCATTGCTTGAAACTTTTGTAGTGCGCCGTTGCCAATATCAGAAAAATTCAATTTTAATATTTCGCATATTTCCGTAAGATGCCATACTACTTATTGCAACTTGAAAGTAGTCTTTAGTTGCGTTTTTAAAACTTTTCAATTTCGTTTTCTAGATATAAAAGTTTGCAACCGTTTAGGAGTTTTTCCATTTCACATTTTTCTAGCTAGAAAGTCTAGAGAGGCTAGCTCAAACAGGAAGTTTTTTCGATTGAAAAAAAAAGTACGGCTAGTAAACAACTTTTAGTAGTTATTTACTTTCCGCAGAAAATCATATTAAAGAAGTTGAATTCACCGTTGACTATTGAATATTGTTAAACTTCAGATAATTACTAAAATTATTTTTTTATTATTTTTTACTTTATTTTTTCACTTTTTTCTGCACCCTTACTTTTTGTTTACTTTAATTATACGGTAAGGTACTTATACGGTTTTTACTGTTTAGGTTATCATTTATCTTCCAAATATCGTCAATAATCTTTACTCGTATGATGTCAAAGTCAACTTCAATATTTTTATCTTTTGTTGATTATATTAGATTTGAAAATTATACTAAGATGTAACTAAAGTATTTGCCTTTTTCCTTTGTTTATAAATAATATATTATAGTTCACTCCCTAGAGGTCTAATCCTATTTCAATATTTTGCTTTGAGGAATAAACACTACTTTTACAATATTAATGTGATTCCACTGCGAAATATTCGACGGTTTTTAATAACAACATTAAAATAAGTGCTCAAGGCTCCAAAGCGGCTGATGCACGTGAGATTTGTGGCGTAGAGGGAAAGGTGCCATATCATCTGTGCCATATTAATCCACTCAGCAGATCTAGTCAGCCTCCGTATTTACCTAGGATTTCGAAGAGAGTGTACGAAGAGATGTACGAAGAGAGGGAAGGCAAAATGTCTCACTTCTCTCTTTATATCTATAAGGTTTTGATTAGCATCAAAATCACCAGAATAAAGAAAATCTGGAGCAAAATACGACAGAGTGGAAATAGACTATCTAACAAAATAAGACAAAAGCAGACAACAGAAAATTCGGCCTTTAAAAGTCAAGGGTTAAATATACATTTACTTAATTATGTCAAAGTTCACAAACCTTATTTTCCTATGTGTAGTGTATGAACTACATATTGTCCAGTAGCCATAGAAAAGACGAAATAGAAGTAGGTTAAGCAGAGTGCGAAAGTCCACTGACCAAAGCAACCACTCAGTGAGTGAGGTACATATAAGGAAGAGAAATCAATTTTCAATTTTGTATCCAAATCGATAAGTTCCTAATTGACATCCCAAACAAGATAGATAGGAAGTAGGTGTGCAAGCCAAAAGGAATAATTCTGAAAAGCCTGCGGCCAAAAACAGCCACTTTGTCATTCAATTTTGAAAACAAATTATTCATAGCAGACCATTCTGAGCATAGAAATGTCAAAATTATCGCATATTTTTAAGATACTGGAGCAATCAATATAGCTTTAAAGGTTATGTTGGTCTTAGAACCGACAGCTGAATGGACATTGGTGGGGTCTGTAGCTGATAAAAAATTTGCACTTCCTGCTGAGCGCTGCTTATACATAAGCTGGTTCGATTCTTTTGAAAATTTTTCTCATCATTATCAAAACATATTGACTTGAAAGTGAGTCTATCATTGGAACTTCTTTTCAAATTGAATTTAGTAGATTCGTTTCAAATATCGTCCTCAAAGAAACCTGAGGCTGCTACACGATAATACTCCTTCATACAAGAGTAACATAATTTTATACTTCATCCATGTTCACTTATTAAGATCTAGTCATGTTTTTATCATTCTTGAAGTTGAGTTTATGTCATATAATAAACCGTATTAAAAAAAATATGTTTACTAGTTTTTTCCTACAATATATTTTGTTTTCTTTTTCTAAACCAGTATTATGTTTAAACATTTAGATACACGAGAAATTATATTTCGAATAATTGTATTAATAATCAGTATTACCCAATAGCAATTACTCATTTGAATCAGTCTGGAGGGGGGTAACTATATAAGTAACAGATCTAAAAAAATGGAGTAACTAAAATATAACAAGACTGCTTGCAGCCATTGCCAGTCTCATCGAGTAATAATATCTCTAATGGAGGCCGCAGAAGCCTGATAGCTCGAGGTGGTTTTTGAGGTCATATGTTCAGGACGTGGCTTAATTTTCGTCGTCAGATTGTGTCACGGGAAGAACATTTTTTGCGGCCATATTTTAATAATGCTAGGTTAGGTGCTGCGTCCGACATTTGTAATATCAACCAGTTACGTGTTGCGGGAACATTGGTTGCCGGGTTGGGCGTGGTACAAATTAAAATAAATGTAATTGCCTTCTCTATTTTACAATTAACTTTTGCGCATTACCAATATAATAACTTACGAAAACTGATTTAATTGAACTTGAATGTTGATTTATGTTTAGTAAAAGCCCTTTTAAGTGTCATAAAAGGAAATCGTTATTGTTCGAGTTTTCATTAAAACTTTTTTTTATTATTATTCATTTTATTTTAATATCATTGTTATTTTATGTTAATATTTATTGAAACCGATTTAATAACTGATAACAAATATCGAAAAGCAGAGCTGAAATATATTATAAAAATTATATTCCAAAACATTTTTCAATATCTCTATTTGCCAATCACTTATGACTGTGAACTAATTTAGTGAATACAATGCATATTTGTTCCACATTTGTCCGTGAAGAAGATCTTTCACATCGATTAACTATTTTAATGTGTTTTCTGTCATCTTAAAATATACTTGGGGAATAAAACTCAATAAATGGAAAATATTCAATCTTTCTAGAATATCTCCAATACAAACACTGATATTTGTTTGCTTGTTTCCCTGTATGTTTTTTTATGCGATTGCAAACATTTTAGATATTTTTTAAGTTTAACTTAAACTAAGCAGTATTATTACAGTTCTGTTAAAAATTCTAAAATACATTGAATTTTCTTTAAATAATTATATTAATAACTAATTAAATCAATTATTTAATCTCCTCAGATATAATTGATTGATTAGGGAAACGCGCGTAGAGAAATTAAATAAAGTGTTGAACACAGATCAGAAAAGAAGGTGCGGTTTAAGTATTCGGCAATTTTAAAACTCAAACAGCGGAAATAAAACTAGGATTGTTGGAAGCCCTGAGTAAAGGTCTCTTTGAAGTTAGCAATAGTAGTTCAGACATTTGCGGCGCGATATTAAAATCCAACTTCAAGGTGGACGAAAGTTTTCGGTGTGATCATAATTTAAAAATTAAAATTGTTATAGAAGCAATTTTGCTATGACGCGAATAGTTTCGTAAGGGTCTAACTTTTTAAAAAGTTTTAATGAAAATTTCCGTGATATCTGTTTATCTCTCATTCAACATTTTTTTTAATGGAGGCCGCCTTTGTTCAACATGAAGTTTAACAAAAATACTTTCCTTATATCCTGCAAGTCTAAAAGTACAAATATTTGGGGTACATATACTGAATAAATGCAAAAGTGCAACTCTCGTTGTACTTATTTGAATCAATCTGAAAATAAGCTCACTGAAAAACCTATCGAGACTTATTTTTGTCATATCGTTTAATTTAATAAGACTTTGCCTTAAATTTTGTCTAAAAGGCATCATTTCTGTTGCTGATGCACCAAAATGTTAAGAAAATGTTCCGGCGATCAAGCTATGTTAAAAACAAATGTTTACAAGTGGTATAGTGCGTTTCAAGATATATCGTTGACCGATTGGCTGCAATAAACTAACAATAAACTCTTGCAACGGCAAAGTTACAAGAAACGTAAACAGGGCCGGGCTTAATAAAATATCAGGTAAAACGATAAAATTAATTTTATACCTGGTTTAGTAGTTTCGAAATATTTTAGTTTAGTTCGCATTCTTTTCTTAAACAATGCAGTTTTATAATTTCGATCATATTTTTTGTTATTCCCAACGTGCTAAAAATGCCGCATTTTTGGCAAGATAATGATCATTGTGCCTCCGGTAGAGCTAATTTTAAAAGAAAACATTTATCGCCCGATACTAAGCAAATTATTAAAAATGTACATGTTTCTTTATTGAATAAGGGGCTTAATGTAAACGCAGCCGCAGCAGAAACGTCTTCATTAACGAAAACTCCATTGTTTACAGCTAGAGATATTGTGACGAAGCCAATTAAAGCCAGAAAAGTCTGTAGTAATTTTGATAAAAGCAAATGTATTGACGAAAGCGACAAAGACTTAATTCGGAGTAAGATTGATGCTTTATGAAGAGCAAACTGTGCCTACATTGCATTTATTGCAACAGCGACTAAGGAAAGATGAAACCAACATTCTTTGCAGCAGAACTAGCCTCCGGAGAATATTATCTCAAATTGGTTTTGCATATGGGACCATTAATAAAAGACAAATATTAATAGAGTCACAACGAGTGCGACGATGGCGGTTTGACTACTTAAACTCTGTAAAATACAGATTAGAAAATCATTCCATTATCTACCTTGATGAAACATGGTTCAATACACATGAGATGCCAGCAAAAAGATAGGTAGATACATCAAGAAAATGCCAAACCAAAGCCCCAGCGAACAAGGGAAAAAATTACAATTTTGCATGCTGGTTTCGAGAATGGATTGGTTTCAAATTATTTACGGTTGTCCTCCAAAAATATTAAACATTCATCTTTGGACTACCATGACGAACCCAGCCACACAGAACCACAGCAGAACTTTTTGAAAATTGGTTTATAAATAGTCTTTTGCCCAATATGCCTAAGGAAAAAGTACTTGTAATGGACAAAGCTAGTTAACATAACCGCCAAAAAAATAAAGATTCCAGTGCAAATAACAAAAAATTGGAAATTCAGAACTATATGTTAAAAACGATATATACTTCGGAAATACATATAAAAATGAGATCTTTTAGAGATATTAAAGACATTTAATATTAAAAAGGAATATGTATGTGATACTATTGCTGCCGATATGGGACATACGGTTGTACGCCTTCCCCCGTATTACTGTATTTTTAATCCAATTGACCATATGTGGCATCAGATAAAATCCAATGTTAGAGCTGAAAACAATTATCCGACTCTTAAGTGCAAGTGCAGCAACATTAATTAGAAAGGTTGTAGCTAGTACTCCCAAGGAAAGTTGGATAAATTCGATTAACCATGTTATTAAAATAGAAGATTTTTATGTATCATTTACTAATAATATAGAACCACTTATTATTAATGTTGATCAAAGTGACAGTGTAGTGCGAAACCGAATTAAAAGTGTAATTAAATTTAGGTTCTAATTTTTATTGTACTAATAGATACATTTATTTATTTATTTATTTTTATTGTACTAATAAATTCAAAGTATACAAATGAATAAACAATGTTTTACGCATACATAATGATAATAATAATAATAATTTAATCATAATTAAACAATATTTAATTCTTCCCAAATTATTCAGTAGTTAAAACACTCCGGCTCTGGTGCCTTTTAAGAAACTAGGAATATTTCTCTTGACATTTATTGTGGTAATTATCATTTTGCCGAAGGACAAGAAAATATCCTGAAACGGACTATACAAGGAATTTAGTGATCGTAAGGAAGCAGTTGAAGGTGAACCTATCAAAACAATTATCAAAACAAAAGATCTTGTACTGCGTAATCATCTATTAAGTATAATAAGGAGTGATGCTTTTAGTGTGTCTGAATTTCCGCTAGGGGTCGCTGTCAAATCATCATGGCGATTATACTGACACATCAAATGTCTGCCAAATCATCATGGGGGGTTTAACATCAGAGGAACGTTTTTAAATTGCCAAAATTTATTATCTAAATCAGTGCTCTGTGCGCCAAACTTATCGACTCTTCTATGGTGCACATAAACGTCCAACCGAGCGATCCGTTTGCTGAATTATTGACAAATTCCAAACACATTGCATGCTTCTCGACATTAAAACAAAAACAAGATACAAACTGTGCGTTCCGAAGTTGCTGGCAGTGTTGATAACGTTGTTGACGAATTTATCAATTCGTTAATGAGGATCGTGACAGAGCGATGACCAATGATTATTTAATTCTGAATGATATTGATCTGAAGGAGATGTGGTTTCAATAAAACGGCTCCAGATAGAGCCAAAGTAACACTCGTTTTATTGTGAGAACAATTTGGTGAGAAAATTATTTCGATGAACGGACCTCCTAATTGGCCACCAAGGTCATGTGATTTAATGAAAATCACTTTCCCGTTGTTCTCTCGCTCATCTTCGACCTCATCCCTTGAAGTAAATCTTTATCCAGAGAGTTATTTCTTCAGGTTTGAGAAGATATTTATGAGATATGAGAATATATTTATATTTGGGAGACATATATAAGAAGGCGAGTGTTAATTTGATGAAAGCTTAATACTTTTCGGTGACAGCTCGGTCTCTTGCTAGATGGTAGCACACCATGAGAATCCCAGAAAACCGTAGCCATAACCGTACCGTTCCGGCAAATGGAACCATTTTTGCTTTTTTGGCGCGCTTTGCCCATTAAAGCAAATAATACCCAATGAATGATACACCAAGAACTCGGTATGGTAACAGTATCAGAGTATATTAAAAAACAAACGATCATCTTTTATCATAGGCACAGGCTAGAGATTTGAGAACACATATACATAAATAAATTAAAAAAAACACTCACTTTTGTTTCATCTTCACCACTTTGCTTCGTCTGTGGTATGTAGTAGTGAATGTATATTTCGCCTACTCTTATGTAACATCAAAAAAAAAAAGAAAAAAATCAGCAGAATCGCGTTTAAAAAAATCTAAACTCTAAATTTAACTGGGGTAACCGATACTTGATGGAAAATCATTTTAAATAAATAAGCAAAGGTTAATATCTAAAATGTTTACTACATTTAAAGTTGTATGTATAACAATTAAAGGAGCAAGTGGAAGAAAAACTAAGTGACATTTTCTGAAAAAAGTCCTGTTTTATTGTAGATGAAAGAGTTATGTGCATATGTGACTTGCCATATCAGGATTTGGCTCTATTCTACAAATCTAAGCAAATACAAACTGGTAGAAGGGGCCGTCTTGCATTATATATCAAAAATGCTGTGGAAGTAGTAGCTATGTGACCATAACCCCTTCATCCACTCTTATATTTGAAAAGTTAATACTTGATAATTTTTATAGCCTTGATATAAATTCAAAAAATTCACTATTATTTAGAAGTATCACTCCAGTGAAAGTTGCATGCCAGCGTAAAAACGCTTCTAAACATAAATCTCATTCTTTCAAATACTTACTTATTTTAGAAAATCAACAAATTTGTGCTCTCATTTTGTGCTCTCTACCAAATTAGCCGTAAAAAAGTAGATATCATTAAAGCTAAATTAAAGTCTGGGCAATCAATTTCATCTCAAGATGCATGTGGAAGACATATGACAAGGCCACATAAGATGAGCGATGCTGTGGAGCAGGTTATTATAGATCATATTAATCACTTTCCCACCGAAAGGTCCCATTATTCCAGAAAGAGTAAGCCACATAAAAGGTATTTGGCCCCATATTTCAATATGTCGCACATGTATAGATTATATGTTGAAAAATACAAACAACAAGTTAATAAAAAATCAACTTTCTCCACCAAGTTCAATTTGCATATAGAGAATCACATATTCCTTTCAGTGGGAGTTCCCCAAATCCTGATTTGTGATAACGCTCCATTTACTCATCCGAAAAGTGATACCTGCAGAAAATGTCATTCTGGTAAATCAAATATGACACGCGAAGAGAATGTAAAACTAGGGCTTCAGTTAATGTTTAAAGATCGAGAAAAATATTTAAAAAATAAAAACGAATGTTACATAACGGTTGATTTACAGCAGACTATGCCCTTACCCAAAATTGTTACGTCAAAGGCATTTTACTTAAGGCTTTGGTTCTACAACTTAGGCATCAACATGATCATAACTGAAGGGCACCAAAGTATAATGCAAGTATGGACTGAAGATGTAGCCAGTAGAGGTAGTGCAGAAGTTGTAAGCTGTTTATGGAATTTCGCATAAACTTGTGAAAATGCGAAAAAAAGAAAACATCTTACATCATTATCCGATTCAATCAATCCGACAAGAATTTTTATGTGATTTGTTTGTACAAGCTGATGGCATTGAAAGGTACCTTTGAGGTGATTGATCACAAATTTCCATAAGTAGGACATAGGTATTTAGACTCAGATCGAGATTTTGGGCGTATAAAAAAAAATTTAAGAAAACACAGTACCATATTTACCCCGGAACAATATAGACAGATCATTAAAACAGCATGCAGAAAACAGTCGACAGTTAACAATGTGGAACAGTATTTTCGTGATGTAGATAGCTTACCAACTAAAATGGGATTGGTGAATAAAAAAAGAACCTTCTGAATGAAAAAGTTTCATTTAGAGATGGCATAAAATGGATACGTATTGAAGAGTTTGGAAGATACCTATATAATGAAACATTTGATGAATACACTCATTTAAAAAAAGCTTCCTTATTTAAAAATAAGCCATCAAAAAATGATAAGCCCCCGTCAGATGTTGAATTCACGAGAATTCATTACAAGACAGGAAACAAAAAACTGACAATATTCGATTCAGTTACCTTTTATACAAGAAGAATATAGAGGATTTTATGAAGATATTATTGGAGTGAAAAGTGAAAACCCAAAACAAAAAAGAAGAAATTATCAAATAATTTCGTTTCATATTCGAGTACCTAATTCTATAATTTTCTGTTTATTATAATTTTCAATTTTATTAGGAATGCATTATTATTTTATACTTAACATTTTTTCCTATGTTAAAAAGTCTTATTAAAGTACTTGACTTTATTTGCATGAATCTATTATTACTGATAGTAAATGGAACAAGGGGTTATATAAATTTAAATTTAAAAAATTCCAAAAAAATAATGAATAGCTAATATTTGTATATTCTTAAAAATAATTCACAAACTAGTCCCATTAATAAAATAAACCAAATTTTCTTTAATTATCTTTAATAGTTAAAAAATGGCAATTAATTTTACTAAAACCGAATTATCTCATTACCATATTTTTGTAACATAACCCCTTCTTCCACTTGCCCCTCCAATTGTTTCAACACACTGTGCCTTTTTCAAATACAAACTATGTTAAACTAATAGTAAGAAGAGTAATTATAACCTAAACTGTCCATCGACCTATTAATACCATAAAAAATGATAGTGGGGAAACCCATTTTTTCAACGTCTAAAAAGGTAATATAAGTTTACTAACAGTGAATCATTCAAGTCTAGCTGGTGATTTAGTAAAATATCTTTTTTTTTTATTAATTTTTAGGATCTCTAAAACTTTTTTTTCCAATATTTATTTTCATCATGTACCGTAACCTTTCATTATGTATCAAAACTATTTCATTAATTATATATGACAAACAAGATCATCTCATTATTCTGGAAAAAGTAGTATAAGTATTATAAAATAAAGGTTGTTTTGTTACATACAACAATGTTACACAATAAAAATAAATCTAAAAATGGACATTTTAGGTTGGAATTACTTTTCTTACTATTATTTTAACATAGTTTGTATTTGAAAAAGGCACTGTGTGTTGAAACAATTGTTGTACATACAATTTTTAATAAAGTGGAAATTTTAGATATTAATTTTTGCTTATGTATTTAATCTAAACTCTATTAAAAGGTGGTCATTCGAATTCGTCTCTTGGCCGACTGTTGACAAACGCGCAAAACATCATGAAGAACTGTTCCCTGCTCAAGCATCTTGCAAAATATAATTGGCAGGATCAATTAAGTTGTTTACAATGTTAGCAAGCATATATTTTGTGGATTTTAGTGACTATTTTGTCGGTTGTAACGGCTTTTGGCCGTCCCGAATGTTTATCATCTTCAATAGATGTACTATCGTGTTTAAATTTAGCAGTCTACCTTTTTACCATCGCACCCAATGCGAAAGAATACTTTAAAGTGGAATTAAACTTTTTTGTATGTTCGTAAGAGTCAAAATCATAGAAGCAATGTACTCTGTAATAGCTTAAACTTCAATTTTATTAATTTTTCAGAAAATGTCTATGTTGTTTGCTTTACTCGACCATTATAAGCAAGCAACCAAATGCACACGTCTAAAACCTCGCACTACGGAATCCAATTAATCATATTTGACAAGTATCACAGTATTTGGGTCATACTTGCGCTATCCCTATGACAGACCGAGCACTTGTCAAACGACCATCGTAAGTAAAGTTGAATTGGGTATGTAATGTAACAGAAATATTTAAAACGGTATCTAATGGTTTTTGTTGGAAAGAACAACATAGCGTGGAAAATATTAAGAAGTTGAATAAGGTTTCGAAACTTTTCGAACTTTTAAGTTTAATTTAAATATAGCCTTGAGCACAATTTCCATCACTTTAAATATTTATGTAACAGGAAATTGTTCGGCGTATTCGGAAGCGAAAAAATTATAAAACAGAGAACAGAAAAGGACGAGCGTGTTAAGTGGTTAGCAACTTTTAAACCACGCGAAAATAAAATAAGAAAACACCAAATAAAATGTTCTTTGAAGCAATAGCATCCCCAACTTTTGCAGCCCTAAATTAAAATCCAATCTAAAGGTGGTGCTCGGTCTTTCGGTTGAGGCTTTTTATCATAGTTTATTACTTTACGGTGATATTACCTTCAAAATTTAAAATATCTTTTCCCAGCTACAGGAATAAGTTTGTAAAAAATCCAAGTTTTCAAGTCTTATCATAACGTTTTTTAAAATGTGATCTGCTTAAGAGGATAGTTCTTTAACCGAGATAATTTTTTTCAATTAAAAAAATGGTTATTCGTTACAGCTAAATAATATTAAAATTTCAAATAAGTGCACGATCTGTCTTTTAGAGAAAGATGATTGATGCTAAGCGAAATAGATTATGAAATTTATTTATATTTTTAATTATATTTTATTCAAAATAAGTTTCTGGGTTAAGTTGGCACGGAAATGCGTGCTTATTTCAATAAGTAACCTTCAAAAATTATTTCTGGAAAATTATGCAGAACATTATCACTATTAACTGATCACCGGTTTTTAAAACCTGGGACGCTAGTTGATACAGTGTAGTTTTTAGTCAGTCCCAGTGACATTGATGAATAGCTTCATACATTGGCTGCTTATACATTTTATTGGCTATGGCATTGGCTATTTGGCTCAGAAAATAGCACAATATTCCTTGCCAATAAAGTTGATTATACATATTCCAGATGATGCACTTCTGTTCAGAATATGGCAAACATGTTCCAGAATAAATTTGTAAAAGTATGGCATAACGATGGTTAAATATAATAGGGTCTTTCAAATTTAGCGGTTTTTTAATTCTTGATTAACATACAGCATTTGCGTTGATTTCAAGCATAACTAACGACATTTAAACAAGAAAGACATTATCTGTCAAATGACCACCTTTTGCAGCTCCACAGACGTCCACTCTTTTGTTAAAATTTTGAATGACATTTTGGCAAAACCGTGGCTCTATCTCAGCAATGATTCGAATAATTTCATTCTTTAGTTCAGGAATCGATTGTGGATTGTTTTTATGGACCTGGTATTTCACGTAACCCTAAAGAAAATAGTCCAAAGGTGTCAAATCATAAAAATATTAGACGGTGTCAAATCATGATCTTGGTAGCTAATTAACATCACCGTTTCTTGCCATAACTTATCCAGGAAATTTTTCTTTCATAAATCAATTGTTTCATTAGCAGAGTGAGGTGTTGCGCCATCCTGTTGGAACCACATATCCTACAGATCAATATTATTAAATTCAGACACTGTTCAGATTGAACACAATTGACAGTTACAACTTCACTAGCAGCACTCTGAAAGAAATACGGCCCAATTACACCTTCGGATCATTATACCCACTAAACAGTGACTCGTTCAGGATGTACCGTTGTATAAATCAATCTTGATTTTTTCTCACCCCAAAATGCGCTAATTTTGTTCATTACCAACCATACATAGTCACCAATTTAAAATGTGCTTCATCTGAAAAGATGATAAGTAAGCAAAGATTAATATCCAAAAATGTCCACTATATTTAAAATTGAATGTATAACAATTGTTTCGACACACAGTGCCTTTGTCAAATACAAACTATGTTAACTAACACTGAGAAAAGTAATTACAACATAAACTGTCCATCGACCTAAAAATACCATAAAACATGATATGCGAAAAGAAACCAATTTTATTGTCAACGTCTAGGAGGGCAATATAAGTTTAATAGCAGTTACCCATTCAAGTTTAGCTGGTCATTTTGCAAAATATCAATTTTTTTTCTTTTATTAATTTCTAGGCTTTCTAAAAGATTTTCTTTTATTTATTCTCATTATGTAACATTTTAAAATCATCATCATTGAAAGTATGCTTTTCTAACATTAAGTGGTTAGCACAATGAGAATTATTTTGACTGAATTATTAACTTCTTTTATGTTCGTTGAGTCTAGTAAACTCAACAAACCCGCACCCAATTAAATAACTCCTGATTTGTAGAGTTTATTTGTTTGACTTTTATTGTTTTTTATGAGATGTCCAAGACTATGGACTATTTTAATACAATTGTTTATTTTAAAAGCAATATTTATAGTGTTTATTCTGGATAAATGTCTCCACACCAATTTGGTTACTTTTCCCGTATACATAATTGTTTTGTACGCTGCATTCTTGATATTATTGACCGGATGTTTTAAATTAATGGTTTTTTCTTTTTTTATTAATTATTGTATTTATTTAAAATGAATTTCCTTCATATATCGGCTACTTCAGTTAAATGAAAAGATAATTTTTTTGAGAAAAATCATCTGTTTGTTCTTTGATCCAGTTAACAAATGCATGAAGTTTAGAATGACCCAGTAGCTTTAGTGTTATTTGAACCTTTGTTCCTCCAGAAATAAATCATTTCGTAAAATATGCCGTGTTACGGATTTACAGACTCCAAATTGGTTGTGAACGGCGACTAATGGAAATTGTCCACTACGACTCTATATTGATATTTTAATTTCCACAGAACCAGTTTCTTGAAAGTTTGAAACAATTTTATCACACTGTGGTATTGTCTACAACTCCATTTTTGTAAATGTCATATATTACACTTTTGAAATAAGTCTAGACCTAGGCAAATTCACAACGCCATCTGTGTTTTATCCAAGAATTAAAAAACCGACCAATTTGAATGATCTCTTATAAGCCTAATGTTTCAAATGTTTACAGGTGATTCCTCAAGCCTTAATTCTTTAATTTAAAGAAGGAATGAATGTGGAGAGTATATAGACCAGTTGTATAGTTTCGAAATTTTGTATGACTTATTGATGATTAGAATTATTAATATTTCCATCACTTTCAATGTTGATATAATCACAAGCTGTTCCGTGTTTTCGAAAGGGATTAATAAAAAATAAGAAAACTGGAAAAAAACGAGCGGTTAACCTATTAGCAACTTTTAAACCCAAACAGTGGAAAATAAAAATAAGAACTCCAGTTACTCTAAATAAAGCAACTTTTTCAATTTTATGCGCGATATAAAAATTCAACTTCAAGGCGGTGGAACGTTTTGCAACCTAGAATTTTTACAGTAGTGCTTTTTGTTACGTTCCATATCTGCAATAAACTGTTGGCGGAGTGAAGAATAGTTTTAAAAGGCAACAACCAACTTTTTAATAAGTTATAATGTCAATATCTCTGAAAAATATTTGTCTTTCCAAAGAAACTACCTTAAAGCGGAATTCCTATAATTTGTGTATTAAAATTGAACAAATAGGAACATTCATTTAATCTTTCAAGACTAAAGGTTCAAATAGGATCAGTACAATTTCTAATCTATATAATGAATTTTAATATGTAGTTTAGCTGTATTGAATACCCAGATAAAATTTGAAACCGCCAATGGTAATTTTGCGCAGAAGTTTGCTAAGCTTTTTAGGCATGTAGAAGAGTTTCACGCAGGAGAGTCTCTGTACATTTAATTGCTGGGCGAGTTAGTCCCTGCATATAAGGCGGCCGACCGTTGATACAGCCGGTTGGCATGGTAGCAGGGTCGAATACTGTTATTTCGATGCGAATGATTGTGTCTGTATAATCTACCTGACTTTAATGGGACGCTGAGAAAAATTGGAAAAATTGGATGCTAAATGGTCAGAGTAAGCGATGCGTCTGTAATCAAAATTAAAAAAAAAAGGTAGACAGTCATGGGACTGCCGACAGAAGTAAAAACTTGAAACTTTGGAGTAACTGTGTTTTTTTTTTAATTTATAAATGAATTATTTTTTAAATGCATAATTTAAAAATGTATATTTTTTTTCACGTATAATCAAGGATATAATCAAATATAGAAAATGGACATTTAGAAAAACTAATTATATTACAATTATTTTTTGTAAAGTTCTAATGGTGAAATTGAATGATGTAAGTTTATAAATAATCATTTTGCAAAAGATAACAAAACACATTTTATTTCTGATAATTTAAACCAATAAATATAAATAATATTTATAAATTTGTTATAAAATATTATAGAATTTTTAATTTCAAAATCCGCGACAAAAATATTATCGAACAACTAGAAATCTGTTTTACCACGCTAGTAAGAAAACTCCTAAGCTACTATGAAATATTCATTGCACGATGTATTGCAGATATTAAATATTAGAGAAATTAATAATATCAAATTTTTTAACTTAAATATTGATACCAATATTGGGAATATTCGAAAATAAATGCTTTGTTTTTATTATTAATTTTTCTGTATAAAAATATTAGCATATTAACTATTCACTGTTGTATTGCACAGTGATTCTACAATTAAACAATTAAAATAATGATTATATAAAACACAATTTAATTTAAAACACATTAAAACACGTTTAAAACACAATTGGCGTCGCAACCAGTGTGGCGCAATACGTCACCAGCATGTCGGTGATGCGAACCCATAAGTTTTGCCCCTACCAAAAATTGCTTAACGCGGCTAATGAAGTTTTCAATTCAAAAATTATCAGTTTGTTTGCTAGGTACATTAAAGGAATATATGCCATTTATATCCTTTATATTACTTGAGTACATCAAATAAATTAATTTGGAAATAATTTTAAACACTAGGATGTAACAAAAATATTTGCGTTTTTTTCCTTGTTTATAAATCCGATTTCAACTTCTTGCTCAGAGAAATAAACATTCCTTCTTCAGTATTAAAGTAATTCCATTGCGAAATATTCAGTCTATGATTTATTACAAAAAGCTTAAAATGAGTGAAAGGAGTCGCGAATTTAAAGAAATATTAAAATTCCATTTCTAACAGGCTTCAAAGCGCTTAACGCCGCCCGTGAGATTTGCGAAGCTCGGTCCTTCAAAGGTCAATACGCCCCACTCAGTCCTGGCTCAAAAAGTTCCGAGTTGGATACATGCCTCTTAAAGGTAGGGGACGATCAGGTCATCCAGGGTGTCTTGATGCCGATGTTTTAAAAGGAGCTGTGACTGCAGATTCCCGAATAAGCACTATCTGGAGAATTTTGAGTATCCCACACTACCTTTAATCTGTATTTGCGAGATATGAAAATTATTTTTAAACTGTGTTTAACTATGTACTTCAAAAACCCAAATACTTTTGTTTTACCATAGTATTTTTATATGGACCTAACTACATTGGGTCTATTATATGCACCTAACTACATTGGGTCTACAATGATGGAACTTACAATATTTAAAAACATAATGGCATTTATACTATTTAAAAGTACAGTTTTTATTGTAAAAATAAGAGTATAATCAGAATTCTTATAGGTAATAAATTTGTTGATATATTTCCAAAAGAAATGAAATAATATAGAAGACGTTCTTCTATAGAAAATAAGCAAACTATCTGAGAAAAAGGATGCGTGGTTAAGCTATTAGCAACTCTTTAACGCCAACAGTGAAAATATAAATAACAAACTCCAGCGGCTCTAAATAAACTAAAGTTTTCAAGTTTTGTATTGCTATATTAAAATCCAACCTCAAGGCGGTGAAAAGCGTTGCAACCGAGCATTTTTACAATAGTTTTTGTATTACGTGCCATATCTACAACATACAAATAAGTGATAATGATTGATTTAAAAATTAAACATTATTGTAGAAGTAATTTTGCAGAAAGGCAAATAGTTAGGAAAGAGAACTATGCTTTTTAAAGCAATAACGAAAAATTTTTGAAATCTGTTTATTTCCCAGTAGCTGGTTTTCTAGCAGGGGCATATCTTTTTTGGTATAAAATCCATTAATTCCTACAAACAACTTCCGGTGTGATAAATTTAAGTAAAACTCATTATGGCAAGACTAAAAATATTTTAAAAAATATCGCATTAATTTGGTTATTATTCGCATTAATATATATATATATATATATATATATATATATATATATATATATATATATATATATATATATATATATATATATTACAGAAATCTTTCACCCTTTCCCCACGTGGTGCCACCGATCGCCTTCGCCGAACTGTCAACCATACGACGTCACGTGTCTCTCGGGACCGGTTTCTAGCCTTTCAGCCGTCATCAGCCGAGCTCTAGACGAACGCAAGGAAAGCAGTTCGGAGAGGCAATCGGGGCCAGACCAGATCAACTGGCCATTTTAATGACGATGATGATGATGATGATGATGACGATCATGATTAAAGACCGGATTTTATACATTTTACATATATATGCAAATTCTGCATATTTTGTGATTTTAAAGGAAAAATGCATATTTTAGGAACTATTGCATATCTAAGCATGTTTTGGGATTTCTGTATTCTTTTCTTACGTTCTATGGTCGCACGGCGCCGTGTCTGGGCGGTCCCGGTCTGCGGCTTGGGTTTTCCCTAATGGGCCAATAAAATAAAATAAGTACAAAAACTTCTATTTTTATTTATTTTCTCATATTTGTTACTGTTTGCAAAGTTTACAGACTGGTGCCAGTCTAAATTCGTTTCTCGAAGTACCGACGCCTAGTGACTCAACTTATATTTATTCTGTAAACTTTGCTGTTTGTCAGTATTCAGGTTGTCATTTGTTGTAGTCGCAGTTATTATTGTGCAGTTAGTAAGTGCAAACAAAGTGAAAGTGAAAGCAGTGATTATGTCGAAAATACTATATACTTCTTGGATTAAGCCTTACCCAGAACTTGCTTTGGACGGCGACCAGGTTTTTTGCAAATCTTGTTCAAAAATTGTTTCCTGCTCAAAGAAATTTCAAATAGACCAACATATTAAGACGCCGGCTTACGTAGCTAAGGTTAGAAACATGAAGAAGTCTGGGCCCATACAGTCAACGCTGAAGCAGTCATTTGAGATTTTTAAAAACGAAAACCATGACCAGTCAGAATTTAACGTAGATCTATGTAAAACGTTCTTGGCTGCTACTATTCCTTTAATCAAGTTAACCAACCCGCAAGTTAAGCCCTTTCTGCAAAAATATACAAAATTTAATGCTCCAGATGAATCAACATTAAGAAAAAACGTCGTTGGAAAGGTATGTATTTGGTACCGTGATAGATGAAATAAAAAAAGAAATTGGAGGTAATTATATGTATATTGTTGTCGACGATACAACTGATTCGTGTGGTCGTTACATAGTTAATTTAATGATCGGAAAACTCACAGAAGAAGAACCTGGAAAAGCTTATTTTATAGCCGTAAAAGAAGTGGAAAAAACAAACAATCTTACCGTTACACGTCTTATTTAAGAAACCTTAACACATTTCTTTTTGCCGAACTCAGTTCCTACAGATAAAATTCTTGTCCTGTTGTCCGATGCTGCGCCGTATATGATAAAGGCAGGAAAGAATTTAAAAATATTTCATGAAAATTTGATTCATGTAACTTGTCTAGCTCACGAATTAAATAGGGTTACGGAAACTATTAGGGATTCTTTTCCGTTGGTCAATGACCTAATAGCAAATGTCAAAAAGATGTTCATAAAGGCCCCATTGGGAGTGCAGTTTTACAAAGAGAATTTGCCCGGAGTACCATTACCACCTGAGCCTGTCGTGACCAGATGGGGCACCTGGATTCGTGCGGCATTATTTTATGCAGATAATTTTCAAAAATTGAAGGACTTAATCTCACAAATGTCTGGTGATGATTCACAGTGCATCCAAAAATCGAAAGAAATATTTCAAAGTACTGTACTGGAACAACAGTTAATGCATATTAAGTGTAACTATGTATTTATAGCAGACAGTATTTTGCAACTAGAGGAATCGTGTACAAGTTTACCAGAGTCGATGGATATAATAGAGACATGTGTACAAAATTGCAAAAATATACGAGATGAGGTAGGGAAAACAGTAGTGGCAAAATTAGAACATTTGATAGAAAAAAAAACAGGTTTCAAGATTTTAAGGCAGGTCGTAGACATAATGTCAGGGAAAACTGTAAATAATTTAGCTATTGAGCCTGCCTTAGTTCCGAAATTAAAATTTTGTCCTATAACATCAGTAGATGTAGAAAGATCGTTTTCTTTGTATAAACATTTCCTTAGTGATAGACGCTACAATTTTCTAGTTCAGAACCTTGAAGCACACATTATAATTAGTGCGTTTTATAATTTTTCGAGTTAATATTAATATTTAGTATAAGTTTCATATAAAACATTGTATTAGGTGTTAACTGAATTAATAAAGTATATTATATTATAACGTGAATTTATCTTTATTCAATACTCAATCACCTAATTAAATGAAAATGTAATTTAGGAAATCAAAATTTAGTTGCATATTCACTGCATATTTACGGATTTTTTGCATATATCCTGCATAAATTAAAAAAAATATGTGCATATATATGCGCATATTCTTAAGGTTTTTGGTTGCATATAATCCGGTCTTTAATCATGATTATGATATTATATATATATATATATATATATATATATATATATATATATATATATATATATATATATATATATATGATGAAATATGACACACTTGAAAAATATTACTTGCCTCAATTAGGAGATAACTCCATACTCCAAATGTTACAATAGCATTTTTGCAGGAACATTTACATAATAGATTAATCCTAAAAATGGAGATTTGAGATGGGCCCCCAGAGATCCAGATCTCATCACCACTTCTTTCTTTGAGATTACCTTAAAGAGAGTTTACACTAATAAACTTCATATCTTGATTAGCTCACTAACTAATATGATGAAAGCTATAGTAAAATGATCTTATACGTTAAGCTGACAACCATTTTTCCCATATTATATTCTGAAAGTAATTGATTAAAAGCTCTAGAAATTCAACTATAATTTATAAATAAGTATTTATGTAGGTATCGTTATATTTTTAAAATTTTAAATTGACTATTACTTTTACGCCACCCTGTATATTTTCAATATTACACAGTTACTATGAGAATATGATAAAAATGCCTAAATAGAAATTTAAAAAGCTGAGATTTCATGGATACCAAAAATATAAGTAAAAACTTTTAAACGTTTACTAATAGTTCCTATAGTTAAAAAAAATTTCGAATTTTTTAATAGATTTAAATCTTAAAATGACCTTGAGCACAATATCTATCAACTTAAGTATTTTAATAACGGCAAGCTGTTCCGAGTTTTCGAAAGGGAATAATTAAAAATTAGAAACTGAAAAGGAGGAGCGGTTAAGTTGTTAGCAACTTTTAAACGCAAACCGGGAAAATAAAAATAAGAACTCCGGTAACCCTAAATAAACCAACTTTTTCAATTTCTGCGCTGCGATATTAAAATCCAACTTCAAAGCGGTGGAAAGTCTTGCAGCCGAGCATTTTTACAATAGTTTTTTTTTAGGTAACATGCGATATTTACAATAAAGTTTTTGCGGAGTGATCATAATTTAAAAATTAAAACTGTTATAGAAGTAATTTCGCGCTGAGGCGAACACTTTCGAAAGGGAACAACTATCTTTTTAAAAAGTTATAATTAAAACCTTTCAAAAATATGTTGATCTTTCAGTAGATAGTTCTATAACGAGTGGCAATGTTTTCAACTCCAACGAACCACCACCGGTGTTTTAAATAAAAGTAGAGAAGAATTTTCATTATTATTATACCTACAGGACTACAAGACTAGACGCATAAATTTATTAAGGTATTGATTATCCTATTAAAGTGAAATGTAATATAATATTAGTGAGATTTACTATCGAGGAATGAATAGAAAATACACTGATGTGAACAAAATGTAAGGTGACTTCTATTTTGAGAATTTACCCGCTATATGCGTCGATATAACCATTTGTTTTAATATATAATGATATAACCAAAAGTTTCATATCAGTTCGCTTGTTCGAAATTATAGCATCACTTGTAATCGTTAAACATTTTTTTTTGGGAATTTTTTTAAATCGATAATTATATCGATGAAATAATTTGCTTACAGTATTGTTCATAAAAACGAAATTTCTTCTGGTGATATATTAAAAATGTCAAGAAAGTGTTGCGGTGATAAAACTAAGTTAAAAAAGTGATAGAATGATTTGAGTGATAGTAGAGAACCAGTAGACGATTAACCTAAGTATTAGAGTCCATTAAAAAACATATTCAGATGTGTGCCAAAATAATTCCTGATTTTTGCATCCCGATAATTCAGTAGGAAATCATTTCTAGTTGTGAGCCCTGTGGAATAAGCCTATTGAAATCCCGGAGCAAAGCAACTAGATTTTTTTATAATGACTTCAAAGTGGAAGCCAATACGTCGAGATTTTACAAATCTTAAATGCGGTTCTACAATTCTAACATTACCGACCGTGGAAGTCTTTCCGAACATTTTTATTTCTCGACGTGCTTTTCGCTGACTTGCGGCGTGCTTGACCGATGACAAGGCGTGCTTGACCTATTGTAGTGGCTAACAACTCAGTAAGAAAGAACAATACACATGACAGGATATATCCCAAAAAAATAGACGAGAGAATAGAGAATTTTAATTTGATCAATTAAATTATTTAATTAAAGCTTTCTGCCATATTTGAATACATAGCTAAGTCACATTTATTATTCTCATAAGCCAGAAACATGCAGGATTTCCAATGGCCGAACTTTTAAGATTGAGTGCGGAATATAATTCAGGGGCAACGATAATTGAAAGCCTTTGGTGTCAGAAATCGACCGCTTACTATATCGTTACCCCATATGGGGCTTCGGTGAAGTCCAAAAAAGACTGCAAGCTAGTTCTCGTTGACAGTTATCGAATTATCTTAACGAAAATTAGCGATAAAAGTTCGTATGATCGAGTCTACAATGCGATAGATTGCATTAAGCTCCTATTCTACAAGTCGGATAAGATTAAGATTTAATCAATGTTGAGATAAATGATTGTCAATGTTTTCGACAATTGTCGATTGTCAATGTCACGAGTTTTTTTCGCTGTAAGTTGCTTTTGTGTTCGATGAAAAAACAAAACTTCGGAACATGGATTTTTTTTTCGTCGAAAACATATTTACAGCAGACGCAAAATTCAACTGTGTACATAATCACAAACTTCCCCACAACCCTGAGGATGTCTTCATTATAACGATGGTATCTACATTGCCATGACGATGAAATTATCGGCAAGTTTTCACGTAATATGTGTTTTGTCAAGAAAATGTGATGCCATTCCACTACATTTTTTTTAAACGGAATAAAACTGTGACAAAAATAGTGTATGCACTCGTTTTGACAAATATATTGTAACTGTAGGTAGAAACTGGCCTCAGAGACATTTCGTTCACAACTGGTCACCGGGCAATGTGACCATATTTTCGTCTAAGGAGTTCTGGCCTCATACTAGTCGAAATTTGATGTCTTGAGCGTTCCAGAAAAAATCACCAATCGAAATAACCTAAAGCCATATATCTGTAGATCGCTATTGAAATAGCATTTGGGAATTTATATAAGACGGTGTTACAGCAGAGAAGTTTGTAATCTGAATGAAATATATATATATATATATATATATATATATATATATATATATATATATATATATATATATATATATATATATATATATATATATATATATATATATATATATCCTCCCTTTGTGGATCAGACCTTGACATGGTAAAGGGGTTTGAGTAGGGCAATGAAGCATTGAGCTATGCCGTCTGGAGTCTATGCTCCTGGGAGGGTCACCCCTGGCGGACAGGTCAAAACGGAGGCCTCAGACTAACATGATCCAAAATCTGCCAACCCGCATTGGACCAGCGTGGCAGATTACGGTCCATATCTTCAACATGGTATTTCAATATGTTGAAATATGACAGTACAACCTCAAACACGGCCCTCATTCCCCGGAGGCCAAGGGGCAACTACCTACGGCAGCGGGAAGACCTGCCCCAAGGCAGAGCGTGCTAAGAATCACCGGGTTAGATCAGGCTGCCATTGGACTTTTGACATTGCAACGTTAAATATACGGACTATGAAAACAGAGGCCCGATTGCAAGAACTGTTAATCGAACTTGACAACATACATTGGGATATTATTGGGCTTTGTGAAACACGAAGGAAGAGTGAAGAGTTAATCAAACTGGAACCAACTGGACACGTACTCTACACTCGAGGTACGGAAAATGGCCGATGTGGCGGAATTGGATTCCTCATCAATCGAAAGCTGAAGGACAGTGTGGTAAAATTTGAAAGTACATCCGACCGATTAGCCCAATGCGTCATTCAGCTGAATAAAAAGTTTAGGCTTCAAATCGTCCAAGCTTATGCACCAACTATAAGCCATAAAGATGAGGAAATTGAGGAAATTTATGATGATGTGGCCCAGCTTTTATACAAGGAGAAATGTAGGTACAAAATCCTGATGGGTGATTTTAATGCTAGAATTGGAACAACAAGAACAGACGAAAATGCAACTGGCCCATATGGAACTGGTGAGCGAGACAATAGAGGTGACAGATTAGTTGATTTTGCTGAAGGACAAGAACTATATATTATGAATTCATTCTATAAGAAAAATATCAGCAGAAAATGGACATGGAAAAGTCCATCTGGGCTCACAAGCGAAATTGACTACATCATGACCAACGATAAAACAATATTTACCAATTGTACTGTCCTTAACAATTTTAATGTTGGAAGTGACCACCGAATGGTACGAGCAAGGGTTCGGATTGATTGTCGAAAAGAGCGCGAAAGAATGGTAAGATCAAAGAAGGGCAAGGTGGATTCTGGAAAACTGCTGGAGAGAGGAAGCGATTTTGAGATTGCTTTGTCAAACCGGTTTGCTGCGTTACAAGATCCAGAGGACGTGGAAATAGCAGTTCAATATGAAGAAATCGCCAACAATGTACTTCAAACGGCTGCTTCAATAGCACCAGAGGAAAAATGTCTCAAACAAACAAAAATCTCCAGTGAGACCATTGATTTAATGAAGAAACGGCGAGCAATGAGAAATGCAGGTAGTCCTTTTGGCAGGGTCGAGTACACTGAGCTCTGCAAAACTATAAGAAAACGTATCAGAGAGGACACGCGCCGATTCAATATGCAGCTAGTGCAAAAAACCCTGGAAGAAAACAAAGGAATTAACAAAACTAAACACAAGCTGAGAAACAAAAGAACGCAAATATATGCTTTAAAGCGTGAGGATGGCACAGTGTGCAGGACGCGTACCCAAATGTTAGAGATTGTCAGAAGGTTTTATTCCCAGTTATATGAAGACCAGAGCCAGTCAGGGACAACAATACCCACGGAAGAACAATATATAATGCCAGATATCCTAGTGGAGGAAGTAACAAATGCTATAGAATTGATGAAGAACGGCAAGGCTCCAGGAAAGGATAGTGTAACTGTCGACATGCTAAAAGCTGGTGGTCGAACGTTACATAAAACACTGGCAAAATTATACTCAAAATGCCTCAAAGAACAAAAAGTACCGGACTTATGGAAAAATGCAGAAGTGATCCTTTTACATAAAAAAGGAGCACAGCAAGATTTAAAAAACTACCGTCCAATAAGCCTCCTATCAGTGATGTACAAAGTTTTCACTAAGATAATTTCTAAAAGAATATTAAAAAAACTGAATGACGCACAACCAAGAGAACAAGCAGGATTCAGAAGTGGATTCAGTACAATGGATCACATCCAGGTTGTACAGCAGGTCATAGAAAGGCACAACGAATACACCATGCCACTGTGCTTGGCTTTTATCGACTACGAAAAAGCATTTGATTCCATCTCAAAGCATGCGATAATGGATGCACTGCTTAGCCAAGGTGTAGAGAGGGCCTATGTAAACCTATTAGAATCGATATATGATGGAGCTACAGCCACAATTCACCTTGATGATCTTGAAGTGGGAATTAATATAGAAGGAGGTGTACGGCAGGGTGACGCAATATCGCCTATTCTTTTCTCGGCTGGCCTTGAAGAAGTATTCCGTAAACTGGATTGGGAACAGGATGGTGTAAAGATCAATGGTGCAAACTTAAACCATCTTAGATTTGCAGATGATATTATTCTCATTTCACAAGACCCAGAGGAGCTGCAAAGACGCATACAAGAACTGCAAAGGGCTGGCGAACCATTTGGCTTGAAAATAAACCTGAAAAAGAGTCAGCTTATGTTCAATAACTTCGCTCAGGACAGAAGAATTTCAGTTCTAGGAAGGGATTTAAAGATTGTGGACAGCTTTATATATCTTGGGCAGAGGATTTCCATGGAGGGGAATACCGCCCGGGAGGTGGAACGGCGTGTTAAATGTGGCTGGCAGGCATTTGGTAGGCTCAACATAGTGTTTAAGAGCAGACTCCCACTTTGCATGAAAAGAAAAGTATTCGATCAGTGCGTTCTACCCGTTATGACATACGGAAGTGAAACCTGGACACTCACATCGCAATCAATTCAAAAACTTCGGGTGGCACAGAGGGGAATGGAAAGATGTATGCTTGGCATTACAAGACGAGACAGAAAGTCCTGCGCATGGATCAGGGAACAAACAAAAATCTGTGACATCATTGGAAGAGTAAAACAATTAAAATGGAGATGGGCAGGCTATAAAGCGAGGCGATGGGACAACAGATGGACCAGGGCAATCCTGTGGATACCGCTTGATCGCAAACGTCCGCGAAGAAGACCGAAAGCACGATGGATTGATGATATCGTTAAGTATATTGGACCCGAGTGGCAGAGGAAAGCCCAGGACCGCGAAGGTTGGAACCATGCTGAAGAGGCCTTCATCCTGCAGTGGATCGATGCGGGCTGATGATGATGATATATATATATATATATATATATATATATATATATATATATATATATATATATATATATATATATATATATATATATATATATATAATAATAATAATAATAATAATAATAATAATAAGTTTATTTGCTGTATCAATGTTTGAATACAATAACTAAATTATACAATAATACAATTATAATTATAACAAAATACAAATCCGTCTTTATTATGCACTAACACCTACTAATGATACGCAAAATGGAACTGGAAGCAATTAAAAAAGATCTAGTCCAGTTCCAGATTTCCTTTTTAATTCAACATATTAGAAATAACCGAGTATACACAATTTGCCTATAATTTTTACAATATATTGATCAATGTAGTACCAATAAATGAATAAACAGTAACAGTAACAGAGATAAAAGAAAAAAAAAAAAAAAAAAAAAAAAACACCATCTGCTCACAATCAATAAAAAAAAAAGAAGCCAAACAATCAATTTCTCCATTTCTAGCCCCTTATACTCTTTAATTTTTGATGCTGGAGGATACATTATCCGATGTTCATTTTATAGTGATATTTAAACGAATCTGGCGATAATTTCTTTAGTTTGCGCGAAATGTTGTTATAAAGTTTATAAATATTATACGTAAACGATCTCTTAAAAATTTGTAATCGATGCGAAGGAGGCGATATGAGGCCCCCAAACCTAAGATTCAAATTATGGACATCGGTTCGGAACGTTAATCTGTCAATGAGATACGGAGGGCATTTGTCATAAATTATTTTATGAAATAGAACGACCGTATGCACTCTTCGTCTCTTTGCCATAGATATCCAGTTAGCTTCTTTTAATTTGTATGTTATCGGAGAGAACTTTCTGATACCATATATATACCTAAGATAAGAATTCTGCACTCTCTGTATACGAGCAATATCTCCTTGATCAAGACACGGATCATACACTGCATCAGCGTAGTTAAAACATGAAAGAACCAGAGAGTCCGTCAACTTGATTTTTAATGTAGTAGACAAAAAGTGTCGATGTGGATATAGCATCTTTAAATTAGTATAGGCCTGCCTAACACACTTAATGATCTGTGGCCGAAACCTCAAATCTCTGTCAAAAATTAAGCCCAAATTTTTAGCTATGTCAACTCTTTTTAGAATATTATTATCTATCGATAATGCAATATTATTTAAAACTGGATCTGCAATTCTGGAAAAAAGCATATAACAGGACTTGGCAATGTTAATTTCAAGTTGGTGTTTATGTGAAAATTCACACAATCTTTCCAAATCATCATTAACAGACCTCACAGCCTTATCAATATCATTGGGGTAAAAAGAGTACAAAAGTTGGGTATCATCAGCGTACAGTTGTATAGAACAGTCACTGATCCAGTCAGAAACCCTGCAAGTATACATACTAAATAGAAGCGGCCCCAGTACAGATCCTTGTGGTATACCATTAATAATCTCTTTGTTACGTGATTTCCCTTTATCAGTAACAACATATTGCTTTCGATTCTTTAAGTAACTATGTAATAATTTAATTGATTGCTTAGAAAAGCCCAGATGATGAAAGATAGAAATTAAGATATCATGATTTATTTTATCGAAAGCTTTCGTATAATCCAATAATATCATAACTGAAATTTTACCTACATCAAGTGCCCCAAAAATGTCGTCTGTTATATTCAATAATGAAGTTGTACAACTAAATCCTTTACGAAATCCGGATTGATTATTTGGTAGTAAGTTGTATTGGTCTAAGTACTCCTTAATTTGATAATTCATTATCTTTTCCAAGACCTTAGAAAGTACAGGAAGTATACTTATAGGTCTAATATCATTAAATGATTTAGGACTTGATAGTTTAGGCAACGGCAATATTTTAGCAATTTTCCATTTTTCAGGAAACTCAGAATCTAATAGGCAAGAATTTATTATATTTGTAATGAAAGGAAGTATTTCATTCATGCACAATAACACCATATCCAAACCAATCCCATCCGCCCCAATTGCATTAGATTTAATTTCCAAAATATAATCCTTTACAATCCCCTCGGACACTGAAAGAAAATCAAACACAACCTCAACATCCGAGTGCAAGTTTTGCCTATAGTACGCTAAAATGTCAGTGTCAACTCCAGACTGATTTTTTGAATGTTCCAGTAAGTTGTCATTAATTTTATTTGGTTCATTCAGTTTTTCTGGAATAGTCCAATTAGATACCTTATTATAAATATTAAGCTTTCTTAAGCCATATATATATATATATATATATATATATATATATATATATATATATATATATATATATATATATATATATATATTTAATAAATATACCTCTTAGAAATATAAGAGGGCACCACTTAGAATCTTGGAAATGGATTGTTGTAATTTTTGTAGCGAGCAATAATATTTTGTTTAAGAAATTGTTGCTGTTGTCCGGATTTTGAAAATAATATTTTGACATTAACAATTTATTTCTTATTTTTGTAAGGGAAAATATTGTACTTGCAAAGAGGAAGAAGGGAAAAGGACGAGGGTTTAAAGTCGTTACTATCTCATACATGTAAACTGACAAAATATGAATAAGAACTCTAAATAAATAGTTGTTTGGAGTTAGCTATGGTTATTTCAACTTTTGTATGGCTATATTAACTTCTAGAAGGTGGAAGGTTTTGTAGCCCAAGCATTCTTAGGGTTTTCGTTCATAACTTTGCCCGCGATATTTATAATAAAGTTTCAGTAGGGCGAATACAATTTATAAATTAAAAATGTTGTATATGTAATATCGCGAACAGGTGAATAGTTTCTTTATGGAATAACTAACTTTTAATAAGTTTTAATAGAAACTTCCTTGAAATATGTTTATCTCTCAGTAGGTAGTTTTCTCACGGAGGTAATTTTTGTTCCACGTTAACTCTAACAAACTGCTACCACTATTTCAAACTTGAAGAAAAATAAATTTATATTTATTTTCTAATATAATGGAGCTTTTAAAAATTATTGAAATTTAGGATTAAATTATGATATTTAATATATATTCTGACATATTTAGTTCACGTTAATATGGGCTTTAGAGCCTGTAGACTGAATTGAATATTCAGAGACATATTAAATAATTAATCATAGAAGGGACTTCCTAGAAACATGGAAATAGATTGTTGTTATTTGTAATTATCGAGCAATAAAATTTTCTTTAAAAGATTGTTTATGTTGTCCGGATTTTGAATATATATGACATACAAAGAATAAAATCTTTGCAGTAGAAATGGGATTTCTTAGAAAGATTGAAGAAATCTCATAAAACAACTAAACACAAAACAAGTAAAAGATATGATTCCAGAGATGCACCTTTAATGTATAGGGCATACACCGAATGAAGGATGACCGATTACCAAAGAAGATATATGAGTTAAAAACATAAACAAAATTAATACAATCGCCCAGTCAAAAAATGGGAAGAACAAGTTAGACAAGTAGAGAAAATAAGAAAATAACTTGTCTAAGAAGGTCAGGAAAGTTGCTTAGCCTCTAGTGAAAGGGCCTTACAGTTATTTAAGAAAACAGATTATTTTTTCCCAAGTCTTTTTCTAAAAATCTATTCTAAAAATCTCTCTTTTTCATATAATCTGGCAAATACCAACTGATCAAAGTACAGACTACAGAAAACAATTATATTCAAACAAAATTTTACTTCTCATATCGGTACATTGAGTAGATAATTTTATACAATATCTAGTCCGCACCTACACTATTGCATTCTTTACACATAAGTATCAAATATTCTAGACACATAAATTTGGAGCACCTGTAACAACTGTGTCAAGTTTTTCTATTTTTTCTACTACTGCATCTACAATAAGTATTTCTGCTGGGCAACTTATTTTCATTTTCAGCCCCACATATTTCTACTAGTCTAAGACGAATTAATTTCGGAATATTTTCTGAGATACTTCGTCTCCTTATGTGTTCATTCACTAGGTCAAATCCAAGCTTTTCTAAAAAAACTTGTCTAGGAAGAATCTGATTTATTTTTTTATTGTCTTTGTAAATATTATATGAATGTATGCCTTCTACATTCACTGCGCAATAAAACAAAACCATCGGTCAACAACACGTAGCTCTTTCGCAATGTTAGTTTCACTAAGTTTGTTAACGTTGTAACATTCTCACCTTGCCGGGCTAGCTTTTTATGTTGGGGCTGGATACGTGAGTGAGCGCTTTAGGTCGTTCAAAGGAACAACGTTGAAATGAAATTATATGTATATATTAACTAATGAACTAAATATAATTATTTGTAAAAAAAAATAAGAAAATGGAAAAAAGATGCTTAGTAATAGCTACAAGGAAATTAAAAGTTGGGCGCCAGTGGTGGCTAATGCCAGCCACGATAAGGAAATGTTTAGTTACGGTACTACAGCTTTCAGGTATCGGATATTCAGTTGGGCTAATACGGCAACGGTAATGATCTAATGATGTAATGATGGAATGATGTAATGGTGTAATGGTATAATTTACGTTCGATCATCATAACTGGTGGCGTAATTGGCGGCGTACGGTATCTTTAGTAGTGTGTCGTGGTTGCGATGGAGGTTGTAGTAGACCCGTGGTTGTCGATACTAAGGGCAAGGAGAACACGTCACGCTGCTGATCACCGGCAGCAGCCAGATTGGCAAATACTGGGTTAATTCATAGAGGAACTTTAGAAGGGATAGGGATGGTGGAATCTGCACCATGGACGGCGTATTTCCGGAGACAGATAAGAGAGGTCATCGTCCATACGGATGTAAGCAGAAAATCAGTGACGTCCGTCGGAGAACGGGATTGGACAAATACGAAGGAGGATGAGGGTTCATATGTAACGGGCTTAAAAACCCAAACGTTACAACATCAACGCCATCTTTGGTTTTATTATAATGAATTATTATTTCCGGTTTGCCACTCACTTTGTTGATGTTATCTGAAAAATGCGTAATGAATAGAAGCAACACATATTTACTATTTCGGGAAACATATGAAACAAGAGTTGCTTGATCTTGAAATATAAACATACTCGTGTTTTCTGGACGCTTCACATTTACTTAATATGGAGGAATTTGTTTGTTATTTTTCCTAAGTGTTCCTACTATGGTCAGATCGTGGTCATTCAGAAGTATATTTGCCAATTCTATGCTTATAAAATTATCCGTTTCTCTTTGTTCTCCATATTGCTTGACATAATCGTGGAACTAATGCCATATTTGATGTATCCAACTGATACGGACCATCGAGCTGTTTCCCTACGTAAACTTTCATAGATGTGATATAAAACATTTTGTCATCAATTAAAGCCTACATTTTGATACCATATCTATGAGGCTTATTTGGCATATAAACTCTAAAACTGCAATTACCGCGGAAACCTTGAAGCAATTCTTCTACTGTTGCAAAATAAGACATTGAATAGTATTTTGGTAAAGTGTTAGTAACGCTTTCAAAAATTGTATCGCAGACATTTAATCAAATTGTACTCGATTCTCCCGCGTTGATTTATCATTGAAACATGTATTTCGCAGAAGAAAACAATATCTCTCCAATAACATGGTGAGGTAATATATCTCCATGGATATTCCGTTAGTTCTAAACAAATCCTTGGCATTTTGATGACTACATTTTGTTGCTCCTAAGACATATAATAATCCAAAGAGAGCTTTAATTTCAATTACATCAGTTTTCTTAGCAGTTCGGTAAGCCGGATCATAATTTTTCGTTTCTATATATTTATGCGTATGTTGTACTATACTTTCCAAAATATTGTCAGTAAAAAACAAATTCCAAATTTCTAATGGTTCTTCTATCTGAAGAGCAATTCCTATAACTGGTAGTTGTGTTATAATTGAGCGAGGGTACGAACAGCTCTTTCAGAAGTTGCATGCTTTCTCCACCTAGTAATTCCGTATTTTCCGATAAAACACTGAGTTTTATGCCTAGGTCCATCTGTTGATATAGTTTTATTGTCTGAAAAATCTTCTTCAAATTCAGTATTTTCGTTAGTTTCCATCTGATCATCTCCTAAACTTTCGTCATCATAGTCGACATTTGAAACTGTTTCTACTTGAAATAATCGTAAGAGACTCTTCTGTTTTTTTTTTACATTACGTTTACTAATTCTGTAAACGTATTAATTCAGAATTTTAAAAAATGCAAAAAATATTAGTTTGCATTTTTTGGTGCATAGATACTAACCTCTGTCTTACAGAGTGTCTTATAACTCGATAAGGGTGTTGCACTAACGAACGCCGTTAACCCACTGTGTATGTAAACTCCACATAGGATGGTTTCTAGATATATTGCGCGCATTTAATCTACACGATATTTATCGGTAAAATTAGTTTTAATCGGTCTCTAACACCGTTACGTTAGTAACGAAGGGTTAAAACAGATAGATATGAAAAGAAAAACATACAACCCCTAACAATGTAAATGATAATGTAATGAATATTTTCGCACGTTATAAGGTATAACGACTTTAAATAAAATAAAAATATATACATAGTTTAAGGGAATGTACTTTCGAAAATTTAACCAACGATTATTTACATGAGTTTAAAGAAAAACAATTTTTTAAAGTTTAAAGTAAAGGTTCCCGAGAAAACAAATGGCAGAGATATTAAATCACCAATCGAAAAGCTATGATAAAAATTTACATTTTAAGCAAACATAAGTAAATGCGAATTTGGCAAATATTAATTTATAAATAATAAATAAACTAAAAATAAACCAATGAACGTTATTAAAAAATAATTTAAATTAAGATTCACGTCTTACATCATCCACTATCGATACGGGAACGTCGGAAACAATGCTGTGTGTATATTTCAACAAACATTATTTCAGTATATGTCAGTGTGTGCATTTAAGTTTGGTTTAAAACCAAACATATATTCTGTACATGAATATCACGATATACTTCGTATTTACGAAGAAGCTCTCAAAAATTCTGAATGGGCTGGTGAATTTATAGGCAACGATACCCAGAAGAACCGTTTCCAGCTCGGCAATTATTTGTCCTAGTTTCCGGGCTTTTGTATACGGTTAGTGTGGTTCCAGAATTTCAACAACGTGGGCGCCAGCCAAAAATCTGCGCTGAATTCGAAAAACAAATTGTGTTTCCTGTTTAAGAGGATTCTAAGTATTGGGTGATAAGTTGAAATTTCCCATTGGATTATACCCAGAATACTAAAAGAACAATTATTTTTTCCTTATTATATACAAAGGATACAAACTCTTCTACCCGATATTTTTTCACACATGCAATAATATTGTGAATGGTTTACTGTCTAAAATCAAAGGAATCCAAATTTTGTGTTCCATATTTCATCAACTAACGAAGCTTCTTTTAGCAGCAATAAGATGGTGGTATGGTCAGTTAATTTAATAAAAAATAATAATTACTTGTTTCTTAATACGATATGAATATTTTAAAATATGTTATGGTGTAAAAAATTAGTGCTAATAATTTCAACTATGAGGTTTAATGATAATAATATGTAATTTGTTATTATTTATTTGTAACAAAACGAACCCAATTTATGCTAAAACGTATAGAATAAATGGTTATAAAAATATTACATTTTATTTTCAAATAATACCTTAAGAGACCAGTGCAACAAAAAATTAATACCGATGGTTTGAAATACGCAAAACGAAAATAGACATAGACATTGCTAAAGTTAAACTTATTTTCCGGCGAAATCATTTCATTTTGGATGTTTTAGGCAATCTTTCTGTTCAATTAATTCCTAACGATTCAACTCATAGCTTCCAAAATAAGATGGCTAGTTTTTATGGTAAATGGATTAATTAATTATAACAAGATAACAAGATAGTTATAACAAAAAATTAAAATTAATTAGGGGGGTATCTGAAGTGAATTGTTATAATAAGAATATTATATAATAAGATAGAATATATAATAAGAATAATTGTAGATAAATTAATTAGAAAACATATGCTTAGAAAATTATTAAAAGAATCTTCGACTTTTCAAAAGGATCGGAATACAAATAAGTTCATGGTAATACTATTGATGTCCAATTAACAAGAGAGCTAGACAAAATTTTGAAAAAAAATTACATTAAGGTTGTGTACAAACCTTATAATAAATTAAGAGAAGTCCTGGATAATCCAAAGGATAAAGTAGATCAACATGTTAAGTTGGAAATTTACGAAATTAGTTATCAAGACTGTGATCGAAATTATATTGGGCGAACAAAAAGATATAATTCGGTTTTCGGTTCGGTTCGGCTTTCGGTTCAAAAACTGTAAAAAATCGTTTTTTAAATTAACAATTTGTTTAGTAGAAAGATTTTTGTTGCTATTTCTATTAGGGTGATATTCCAATAATATTTTTGATTGAATTATTTCCATTTTTGTAGAGTAATTTCTTATAACCAGTTATTTTCTTTGCTGAAATTTCTTCAGCAGAAACCCTAAACTGCACCGAAATATTAACCTTCAAACGAAAACGTCTGATCATACAACCCCTATCGATAAATCAAATCCACGGCACATTGACGTATCGTTAACAAGAACAGCCTATTCACCAATTATAATCCATCCCCCCGAAACTTTTTGCATATTTACAAAAAGAAGCGTGGAGGGCGCGGTGCAATTTCGCGCGGCCTCGCTCAAATATATCAGCCTAGGAGGCAGAAAGTTGGATCAGTTGCGGATTAGATTGTTACGAGGTGCTTGATTTATAGTTATACTTAGTTGATTTGTGTACGGCGCCTGTAACGGGTCGTTTCGTTGCCAGGCGCGAGACGAGATTATACTATTTATACTCATTTAATTATTTTAGTAAATTAAATTGGTTTCGGAGGTTGACGTGATGCTTTATGGGACCCCGAGAGACACCGAATCGAGATTGTCGTTTTTATATTTAACTTAATTAAATCCCTTTGCATTAACAGCGTTTTGGCTTAATTGTAAGTGACTCAAAATATCTCAGCAGTAAACAACAATATTATCACGATCACAAATAAAAGGTCATGGTGAATATTTTCTGGAATAATTAGGACGTCAAATGGATTTGACAATGAAAATAATAGCCAATTCACGGAATTATAGTCGATGGTAAATATGTCTTAAGCGCGGCAATATAAAAAAAGATTGCCATCTACTGAAAACAATTTAACTTAACAGACCATGACCTATATTCCAGTTAAATATATTAATATTTAGAATGTTTATTGTAAAATTTTGAAAAAAAATAGGTGAAGGATGGGGGAATAAATTGTGGAAAAGTTTCACACTTTTAAGTTTTCCACCAAGTTGAGTCTCGAAAGCATAAGTATACCACTAATACCATATATCATTAATGTTGTTCATCTTGGTGCCTTGGATAGCTGGTGTTCATCCTGGTATCTGGTGCCTTGGATACATGTCATCGTTGGTATAAAAAATTTTAGAACAGTAATTTAAATTTTTTCGACGGCATAAAATCTAGAAGAACGATATGTTTTAAAATTGATGAAAATATAGGAATAGTATTGACCACTTTATCGATTATTAATTATTAAGGGAAAATGGGACCTAAACAAATATGGGGTCTGAGTTCATGTTTGTGCATTGTTGAAAAGAAGTAAATTTAGCCACATTTTCACCGAATATTTGAATTCTTCATTTCTGAGCTTGGTTTTAGTATACTTTATAAAACTTTATGAATAAATAGAAAAATATTAAATTTAACTGAAGTAGCCGATAATTGATGGAAATTAATTTTAAATAAATAGATTAATATCTAAAAATTTCCACTATATTTAAAATTGTATGTATCACAATTGTTTATATATATATATATATATATATATATATATTTTTAAATGTCAAAGTAAGGGTGTGGGGTTTCTTTGACAAGGCACTGAAATTAACTACTAAGAAATTACTATAATTGTAACTTATGTTAAATATCCAAAGCGTAAGGGTTACTTTAATTAAAAGGAATAATATTTTATGCATTATACATAGAATTAAATGAAAAACATTTTTGTTACAATCAAATTGTCATCTTTATTATAAAAACATTTTATATAAAAAATCTGTACCGAGGGTACTATTATAGGCACTAAAATGTGTCTTACAATTATCACTGAGATCCAAATAAATATATATGAATTATAATTAACTAATACAAAAATTTTAGCAATAATGGACGAAAAGTTAAAAGCAATTATAGTCTGAGTCGTCCTCGCACACCATACATTCATGGGCAGGATTAATCGAAACTTAGTTACACATGTCACGGACCCATTTTTTTGCAAGTGATGCAGCACACATGCAGTGATGTCATATCTATAGATGTAACAAAGGTTGTCGTCCTTCTTGCCCTTCTCGCCCTTCTTTATTCGCTTCTTGCTGGCCAAATTAATAAGAGGAACATCATCATCGGCAGAAGTATCGTTTTTCGTAGGTGGTGCACTAGGAGTTGAGAGGATTGGTGAAGAGGTCGGGTCATGCTCGATAGACATCTGAACAGCTAAGACAACATCTTCGATTTCTGGATAGTTGAAAAATCTTCTTGGCTTGTTACAGACATGTGTGTTCCTGGTTTATGAACGACTTTGTTTCGTCTCCAGTGTCGAATCCTTTCAGAGTTTTAACCCTTTGTGTCTTTTAAAACTTACAACTCAACAGCAGACTGTTATTGAGGATATTTCCAGTTTCTTCTGACCGATCTGCTGGAAGCCTTTTCAAGACAGCGCCAGGATCGAAACTGTAAAGGCCCGTAGTTCTGAAGGAGCTCTATAGATTTTTTATTATATTGGGAGTCAATGCATTCATCAATCTCTTCAGCAGCATGGGAAACTGTGTCTTTGGAATGGCGCCCCGTGTTCTTGATTCTTTATTACAATTATTTGGACTGGTGTTAAACTGTTGCATGACAATACAATACCCTAGTAGTACCAAAAAATCATAGAGTTATGCTAAGAACTACTTCCTCACGCACCGTATTCTTTTGATGCTGCACTATTATTTTACCACCTTTTAAGATATATAGAACATTTTTTTGTTCATTGTTTGAAAAAGGGAATAGAGATTTTGTTAGAGAGATGCTCAAAAATTGTCAATAACGATAGAGATTAAGTTGTATTTAATGTACTCTTAAATTTCTATATTTTCTATTTATAAAAATGAAGCAGAGTTCTGTCTACTTAACTGTCTATCTTAAATTAACTGTATTATTAAATACATGTAGTTCGACTAGATGAACTATGTCTCACTCGATCACTAGGACGAAAAATGCATTCACATCTCAGACTGGTTTCGTTCTTCAAGAACTCATCAGCTAAGCTCGAACACCCCTCTCTCGAAGTAATCGAACCAGACCCAGTCGTTTTAAATGCATCTGATTCTTTTTTATTTAAACCTGGCCCGCAAGGGTTTTTCGATGGGCTGACCTTCTAGTTGAATGGTTGCATTAGTGCAGTGAAATTTTATGTCTGCTAACGATTATGAATTGTTGATACATTCACTTAAATGATTACTGTTCGAACCTAGCTAAATTCTCCCTAGATCGCGTCCGAAATAATGGCGATACGCAAACCTGGCATCATTAAAAAGTTGGTCCTTGCGGTATCGAGAAATATATGTTGGAATATGCCCTGAAATCGATGGTTGAAAAATATGCTGTATTTATTAAATTTGACTTCCCAAATACGGAAAGTATCCTACTTCTTCCAATGGTTGACCATTCACAACAATATCAGCTATCTCTATCATTTGGAGAAGCCTGTTACAATATTTTCTTTTTTTGTTTATTAATTTTAAATTCGAACAAACTTTAGGCCTCACTACATAAGTCAAGCGCCGTGTGCAACACCATCACAGTATGCACTAGATGCGCACAGTTATCCATATACAACAGCTCTACGATGCTAACCTCCGTTGTTTTTTAATTAGCATAAAGTTGTGCCAGGTTGAATGGGTCTCCACCCATTCTATATAATATATCAACCGAATGCGGTAATCTGCCTCTGACATAGTGCAGAACAGCGGCAACAAACATAGAGAAAAGTGTCGGCGCGATCACACAATCTTGTTTAACACCGGTCTTAATGCCAAAAGTATCAGTTTCGCCCACTTGGGACAGAACTTTTACATTTATGCTGTGCATAAGTGTAATCATGTGCATCAGCCTAGGCGAGCATCGCATAATATTCAAGAGCTTCCACGTTATTTGAGTCTTATAGTAGTGAACTAATTCAATAGTGGTAATCAATATTTCTTCAATTTGTAGCTGAGAAACATCATTATAAAACCTACCACCTTTGCCAGTGAACTGACTGCGCAAAACACTATACAAATATTGTGCTAAATCGCCCAAGTTAAATCAAACCATTCGAAATACGTTAAAGTTAAGTCCTAATTACTCTTTTTAATCTCCGACGATGCTCGAAACTAAAAATTGTTTAGCGCTTTCGGTCTCTAACGAAATAACAATAAAGCAATCCGAGTGTAGAATTATGCGGAGTAAATTTAATTAATCGAGCTTAGCTTTCAAGTCCGAGGCTGAATTTGCATGTCCGTTACGGTCGGTATGGCGACGAGGCGAATTTCGAATTTATCGTCGGAAAGTTTGTCGTTTTTGAGCTGTTTTTATTTAAATTTTTCGAAAGAGGCTAAGCTTTCGGCTTTAAGAAATTCTAGAACTTCCCTCAGATCATTAATGAGAAGATGTGGAATAAAGCATATTTCATATCTCGGTGACAGATGCAAGATTGGATCCTGGACAACTTTCATGTCATCTGAAATTGAGTTTTTTTTATGGTATCATATACAGATAGATTTTATATCCATATTATGAATGGAGTTCACAAATTAATTTCCATAACATTAAAAAAAGTCAGAGAAGTCAACCATTTTTCTTGATTATCAGAAGGCGTTTAACATACTAAAATAGGAATATAAATATCAGACCACCTGATTGCGTTAATTTATCTTCTATGTATAAAAAAAACAGAGCAGTTGTCAGAATAGAAGATCGAGTATGCGATGAGTTTTGCGTCAATAGAGAAACCAAAGGAGGATGAATCTTATTACCAACTTAATGGTACGTATGGCCCATGCGTAGAGTTCTCGAGAATTGAATGGATGATGTCAGTATTGGCAGCATTAAAATTATTAATTTATTAAACTAATCACAATTTTTAAAACTAAATCCAAGATATGTCATGACATCACATTTCTTGCGAGATCGACTGAGAAACTGACCTTAATTATCAGAATAATTAAGGATGCAAGCCGTCTTTACGGATTAGAAATAAAAGGGGAGAAAACAGAAATGATGATTATCGACCGTCAAAACAACAACATGCCCAACATCAGTCAAACACAACAATTTAAGGTAATAAACCAATTTATTTATCTTAATATCATCTAGATTAACATCGAACGAAATGGTAACATTCATGAGATCAAAAAAAGATGCGAAATCGCAAGAAATACAATACGAAATATGAAGAAAATCTGGGGAATATGGACATTATATAAAGCACAAAGAAACATATGAGTGAAACCCTTTTTTCCATTATTGCTATATTCCGTTGAAACTTGGACCATTACAAATCAAGATCTCAAGGGCATTGATTATTTTAAACTTTGGTGCTGGAGATAGGTTCTTCGCATTCTGTAGAAAGCCATACAAACAAACGCATTCGTTATTCAAGAAATTAATGAATCACAGGGCTAGTCCAAATTATTATGAATGAATACAAAGATTTTTCGTCCACGTTGAATACAAGGGTTGCATTAACCTGAAAGGTGCAGGGACGGATGAAGGATTCTGGATAACGCGGCAAACCTCCAAGAAAAATATACAAACCAAATTAAGGACCTATCGTGACCTGAGTTTCCATTTCCATTTCCATCCATTCACGATACTTCTGTAAAGAAGAATGCGGAAAAGAAGAAGAAAAAAAAAGAGAAAATAAACATCTGAGACGATTAAAACAATTTTAAGTTTCAACTTAGAAAATGGTAATTTCCGAAATGTTGAAATGATGGAATAATTTCAGATTTTCAGATATTGGACTAAGTTGGAGTAGCAATCATTCATTGATGAATGAAAGCAATCATTCTTTGATATTAAAATATGTAAAAAACTAGTTCATAGACAAGATCTAAAGAATTAACTGTTCTGAAAATGAGTCATAAACTAAAGGGACGCGCATCTCACCAAAATTTGATTAATTCAGCTGCGTCACCTACAGAACAAGCAAAGAGCCAAACTTTTCCAACGGCCCGACAATAATTGAACTCTGTTTTAAACTTCTTTGAGAACAAATTAGGATTTGTCCGAAAGTTTGCTCGTAGAATGAAAAACAAGTCTGTGAGACGAGCCCAATGTCACGTTTACGATCCCAATTTTACAACTCCATCCGCTACCGACTCGAGATTTACGCTCCAGCGTTTAGTTTTCGGCGGCAATCTACTCCATTCTTACATATGCAATTACGACGGCTGAGTCGCTGTTCTATAGCTGAGGCCTTTGAATTTATGTGGCTTCTTCTAACGTTTATTCGCTGCTCAGTGTTCCGAAACTGTTCGGCAGTAAAGCCACCGCGCCAGCTTAAATTATGCCCCGCGCTTTCCTCGATGGCAAATCTCTTATCTTTAAATACATCGTCTCTTTAAATCTGAAATCAGCAGGGAAACCGTTTGCTACTGGCTTTCTGGTAAATTGTTTTGATATATATTATCAATAATTCAGGGTGGTATAAAAAAACACGCATTTTATTGAAATTGATAATAGTTGGGAAGAGGGAGAGTGAAGATCACCGTTTACTGTCTGTGAATAATTCAGAGGGATCACCAATAATTTAGAGGAGGAAACGCACACTATCACGTTTTTGCAGTCGAGCACTTTTTTAGATCTAGCGATTCCGTTATTGCTTACAAAATCTTTCCCGTCGACAGTTTGAATGAGTCGTTTGGCATAACTGGTTTAAATGATAAAATAGCAAGAAGGTTTGCCCTTTAAGCACTTGTCTCGTTGTTCATTATAGCTCATCCTACACGGCGAGTTGAAATTTTATCTGTACAAGATCATAAATGTTCAAAAGTTGCTTCAAGGAGACTTCAATATTCATGTCAATAAGCCCAACTATCGATTTTCAGAAGCATAGAACTCATGAGAAGTAGATACGTCTTTGTATTTCTAAGGTATTATTACGGTGCGACATTTTGAAAGCCGAGATCGTCGGACCTTACTTTTTTTAATAAGAAGAGTATACAGTAACGGTGAGGAGTATTATGTCGCAATTTTTGGGCCCATAATATGAGGTTGTTGTGTAAATATAAAAAAATGTGGTTGCGACAATAGAAAACCATAGCTCACATGGTAAGTGTAAGGGTGTCCATAACACGCAATTTTATATCTTAGCAATGTCCCGTGGCTACCAAAATCGTCGTACAGTAGGCGAGCTGAAAATTGCCATTTGCGTAGAAGTTGCAACTGTACCAGAAGAAATGTTGTTAAGTACAATGTAGAACTTTGAAAAGAGGGTCTGGACCTTTTTTAAAATTAAAACTCAAGAAATGTATACCGTGTGTCCCAGCCAAATGAAATAAATTCGTTAATAAATAAATGGGGGCGTGTTTGAAAAAACGCTCGAATTGGTATTTTTAGATGCGCATTTTTTCAACAATTTTTTTTTTATACAGGGTGTGTCATGTAACAGTGGCCAATACCAACTTTCTTATTTTAAATACAACACCCTGTATATTATTTCATTTTTGGATTCTTCAGGAAATTCTAGACATATTTCATGTAAAATATCCTAGACTTATCTTCAACTGTTTCGGAAATATTAAGTACTTCTTCGAAATTCATTTGATTTAAACATGGTGTATTAATCAGAGAGTCATAAAATAACTATCTTAATGATGATAGGTTATGGAGATAGGACACGAACTCAAGCCGAAGTTATTCATCTCTTTAGGGAAAAATTTCCTGACTTATCACCTATATCCCAAGGTACAGTAAGTAGAGTTGAAAAACAATTTAGAGAACTGGGACACGTGTGACAAATTAGGAAGGAAGCAGTGTCGTTGACCGATAACAAAAAAATTGGATGTAATGCTTGCATTCCAAGACAATCCGCATACCTCAACTCGACAAGTTGCCTTGGAAAACAATGTTGGTCGCTCTTCGGTTGCCAGAATATTGAAAGAGAATAAAATGCATCCGTATAAGCTACAGCCTACTCAAGAGCTTAGTGAAGACGACCTCGACAGGAGAATGGAGTTTTGCGAACAAATGATGCACAGAATAGACAACAACCTTCTGAGAGTGGAAAACGTTTTATTTTCTGATGAGTCTACTTTTACTCTTCATGGGCATGTCAATCGCCAGAACTGTCGTTATTGGTCGAGAGAAAATCCTCACTGGATGCGGGAAATTCACACACAAAGACCTGAAAAGATTAATGTCTGGGCACGTATTATAGGAGATCAAATAATTGGTCTAATATTTTTCGATCAAAATTTAAATGAGGTAAATTACTTAGACTTTCTCCAAAATCAGCTCATTCCAAATCTTATAAATTTGTACCCTAATAGAAGAAATCCTCAATTGCTAGCCGACACAATTTGGTTCCAACAAAATGGAGCACCCCCCATTATCAAGTTAATGTGCGGCAGTACCTCGATAATGTGTTTCCAAATCGATGGATTGGGAAGAGAGGGCCACTAGAATGGCCACTAAGGTCCCCGGACCTCACTCCGTTGGATTTTATTTATGGGGATATCTCAAAAGCGTCGTATACAAAACCAAGCCACAAGATCTGAATGATTTAAGAGGACGCATTACCGACAGCATTAGGTCAATTACGCGACAAACATTAAATAATGTCAGGAATCAGTTTTACTTGAGGTTGGGGTGTTGCCAGGACGTCCAGGGTTCACAATTCGAGCATTTGTTACATTAAATGTTTTAAATAAAAAATGTATACAAAAACTAAATAGTCTTGAAATTTCCACAATTTTGTTTAGTGTTAAAAAAAAGTGTAGTTGCGCATTTTTTCCAACGAAAACCTTTTATACAGGGTGTATCATGTAACAGAGGCCAATACAATCTTTCTGTTGTGTGTTGTAGCGAATTTCTGTAATCAAATAATTTTCAAAAAAATAATCAAAAAAATCAACTAATTTTTGCAATAAATCTGAAAACAATTAATATTTCCGAAACCGTTGAAGATAAGTCTAGGATATTTTACATGAAATATGTCTAGAATTTTCTGAAGAATCCAAAAATTAAATAATATATAGGGTGTTGTATTTAAAATAAGAAAGTTAGTATTGGCCACTGTTACATGACACATCATGTATAAAAAATTTTTATTGAAAAAAATGCGCATCTCAAAATACCGATCGACGTGTTCGAGCGTTTGTTCGAACACGCCCCCATTTATTTATTAACAAATTTATTCCATTTGGCTGGGACACACTGTATTTATTTGAAAAACATTCGTAATTTTTGCACCGCCCTGTATATGTTCAAGTTAGAATTAATTTTTTAACCAATTTTTTTTTAACCAATTAACCAAACTTTTAATCAATTTTAACTTTTAAAAATTAAATAAAAAAAAACAAGTTTGTTGACACTGAATGACTCATCCCCGAAAAAATCAATTTTCCAGAAAAAAGCGGCTGAATGATGGACAAATAGAGATTGGAAGTGTGGCATGTGGCTTCGCCGTGTTGGAAGCAAGTGTCCTGAGTGTATCCTTCAAATTCTTGAAGAGCAGGGGTGAAAAAAGTTTGAAGCATGTCAATATAACGCTGATAATTCACAGTTACTGTGCAGCTGTGGTGGTCTTCGAAAAAGAACCGGCCGATTATTCCGGATGCTGACATTGCAGCCCAAACTGTGGCTTTCGGGTTATGCAGAGGCCTTTCATATTTCTTTTTAGGGTTTTGTCCTTACCAGTAGCGATAATTTTGACTTTTGACATGGACATTAAGGTGAAAATAAGCCTCACAGGAGAGTAAGATGTCGACTGCAGGAAATCGGTTCATCATTTCGTTAGCGAATAAAAGTCTATCAGCGAGGTCCGTTGGTTCCAATTATTGCACTAAGTCAATCTTGTATGGGTACATGCGTACATATTTCTGAAAGAACCAAATCACGGATGATCCCGTCACATTTAAAGCAGATGCGTGCTTTCGTGTCAATAAGTTAGATTATTGGCGTACTGACGCTCTAACTCTCTCAATGTTGTCGCTGACCTTCGACGACCAGGGGCGCGTTTATTTAACGCCGAAGCAGTTTCCTCAAGCTTACGAACCCACTGCTTAATCAACGGAAGGACATTACTGAACATCGTGCAAAATAAAATGTTGAAATCTACGGAGCGTAAGGTGGCGGAATTCTGGTTACGGTAATACTCTCGCACATAAAACGAGCCCGTATAGCGCTGCATGGTGACTAAATTACCCTGAGCCGAACTATACTTTAAGACCGACCCCACCTTTCTACCTCCTACCAAATTTTCTACAGCGCAACTAAACATTAATGTTTCGCCAAGGTCTCACTTAACATTATCAATGCGTGAACCATGCCAGAACCGAGTAAGAATACATCAAATATCAAATATCCCAAATCGCAAGGCAAGAACCACTTAAGAATCGGAGACAAATTTCTCACTGATTCTTTTTTGTAATAAATTTGCCCAACGAAAAAAAATTTCAAAATATAAAAATGATCTAAAAAAAACAAACTTGTAATTAACTTTTAATTAAATTAAAATTTAATTAACTTAAAATTTCGGGAAGTATTCTCCTCCCGTTTTCAAAACGAATCGAAAAATTATATTAATTTCTATAAATTCTGAAAATAATAGAAAAAAAGTAAAGTAAAGTAAAATTTTGGGGTTATAGGCGCATCAGCAACTGAGAGGGTTATTTAGCGACTGGACCTATAGCTTAACGTGGGTTCCGAACCACGGTCATCAGCTTTTTGGGAAAACCCCTGTCAGTACTCCCCTCGGGCTATCAACCCTTGGTTTTGTGCTTAACCGAAATTATCTCGAGAAACCTACCGACTGACCAACGTAGAAAACCTCTCAGAAGGCATCCGGCCTTACCCAGCCTCGAACTGGCATGACGGAGGTGTGATTCCTTGTCAGATTTTACACTCTTATCTAGAAACATTCACAAGAATTTACCACAGCTAAAGTGGCTCCAAAAATAGGAAGTAAATATATTTTTTGTGTGTCAATGATACTTACGTTGACAATTAGTTTTTAGTCACAGTGACATACTACCAAAAAATATATATATATATATAGGTGAGGTTTACTGTGTGATTGTAATTGTGTATTGAAATACTTAAATGTTTTTAATTGTATTGTTTAGAATCTGGAACAATATTAAATATAAATCTACCGAAGGAATAACAATTCAGTTGTTTTAAGTCATATTTTATAAGTTACTTATAAGTTACGTTTAGTTTAAGCAGCAGCCTTAAGGTTGAGTATTATTCACAACTGTTTAGCACTATTTCACAACAGGGGAAAAACAATGGAGTTTTAAAATCGACCAGGAAGGGTAGTTCTTCTAAAAGGGTTACCAATATTGCAGCTTAGAATTCAAGTTCTAATGATGACACCATTTATATTATGTATGAACACTGTAAGTATTCGTACTAAGAATTGCAGAAAAGATTGTTGTTAATCTCATATAAAGTTTATACGTAGTTAATCACATTTTAATTCTCATTTTTAGGACAGCATGCAACTTTGAATTCCTTACATGAGCAATTCAAAGAGAAACAATTGTTTGATGAATGCCGTATGTTATTGTGCAACATATTGAAAGAAGTAGGTTTTATATGGAAAAAAGATGATCCAAGACGAGGGCTTATGGAACTTCCCCATATTGTCCTAAAAAGTATAGATTTTTGACAGGTTATATGAAGGAAAGAAAAGTAGTTTTGACTAAGAAAAAAATAATCACTCTTACAGAAAATTAAATAATGAAATGGAATGACAGAGAGCATATTAATGAAAATATAAGTGCATACAGATATTTCATTGTTTTTTCTATTTTATACTTGCATATTATATATCAATAAATGTCATTGGTAATTATATAATCTTTTTATTTTAATATCCATTCAAATATTAAAAACAGTGGATGGTTTTTGAACGATGCATTTTACGTATGCTGAATCTATCCAGACGTACTATACTGACGACACTTCCAATACTTTCAACATTTATTATAATTTGTTTAGTTTTGATTTTTTAAGTGTTATTGAAGTACAAAATATAAAATTGATTCGCTGAAATTAGATTATGATATTTAATCACAATCTGGCAACAGGGCAGTCAAAATGTTGATCACGTGCTTAATAACCTGTAACTGTTTTTATATTGTCTGTATGAACTATAAGTCCCCTTTTCTACAGAGCCTTTATTTCATATCGAAACCCACCTATACATATGGATAACCGTCACGACATGTTGGTAATGACTGAAACGAAATTACTAATTTTCTACGACACTACGGCCACTACGTATACTTATTTGAAAAACATTCGTACTATTTGCACCATCGTGTACTGCTGAAAATGAAACACTAACTTGAATATAAGTTAGCTTTTCATTCTCAAAATGATCATATCGTTCTATTGTCTATTAATATTGATATTTCTCGAATTGGTACTCCTATTCAAGGCATCCTATTTGTGTTCCTGATCCTTAACAATTGTTACTATTAGAAGCAACTTATAAAATGTTTCGTTCCATCTAAAATTTCTTATTACATTTCTTTTGTTTCATATCATAGATCATATTTGTTGTGTTTAATCAATTATATAGAAATGATACATGATCATCGATCCTATTCTGTACATGGTTTGCTTCTTTTATTGCACCATTGCAGCATTAATTATTGAAGACGTCCAAATGGCCTTATACAGCCATAAACCATTCGGCTATATACGGATATTATTATCCTAACTCAGTAGTTACAGATCTTTCGATCTCATTTCTACGGTTTCAACCAGAAGCTACTTACTAATCTTCAATTTGGAACATTATTAAATTTTGCTCTCGTTGATTAATAATCGGATTTATTTAAATGTTCCTCATTTGTAGATGAGTTTTATATTTTATGTCCTGATTGATTTATCATTACTCAATCTAAACAGTAAACATTTCGCCAGAGAACAGGCAAGCAGCTATCGTAATAGCATATGCAAAAATCGTGTATACCGTCACCGAAAACCAGACGCCCGAGTGGATATCGAGACTGGATAACGGATGGAGTTATAAAACTGAGATCGCAAACGTGACATTGGGCTCGTCTCATCGAATTGTTCTACCACCAAACTTTCAGACAGATCCTAATTTGTTCTTAAAGAAGTTTAAAACAGAGTTCGATTATTGTCGGGTTATCGGAAAAGTTGGGCTGCTTGTTTGTTCTGCAGATGGCGCTGCTGGATTAATCAAAGTTGTTCAAGACCCGCTCTCGTTTGGTTTATTACGCTTGGATCATTTTCAAGCCTTTTCTTTTATTTAGTTTAGGTTAATGAATCTGATTTGATTAGCAAATAAAGCGTGCTGTCTGCAAACCTTGCATGCATTACTAATAGTAGAGTAATTGGTATTCTCAAACAAGGGTGAATAATACATTATAAAAACAACGTTTGAAGAACCATATATTATCTGGAGCTTCCGAGAAATCAATTTCATATCATGTACTGTCTAGTATTGTCAAATATAGATAGAATCCTAGATAGAATGGAATTTCAGACTTCCGTTGAGCACGACAATACTAATAGCAAGGTGAATGACAAGCTGCTTATTTCAACTTCACTGGGATGTAAAATCTATATTTCTCGACTACATGCTTTGAGAAATCGTTACTTTCGAATAATTTCTCCATGGCAATTATTTGGCCGTTATTTATGAGTATTAATTTATCTTTGCTTCTATAGGGTTGTTCAGAAAAATCGTGAGGATTTTTTTAAGCGAAATGGGAAACGCAAAATTTTTATTTAGCCTATTATGTAATTAGCATCATTATTTCCAACTTTTTGTCAGCGTAGTGATAAGTCCATAATGCCTGTTTACCAAAAAACCATTTTTGCCATTACCATTTCAGCAATTTTGGAGAGTGCGGAATAGATGATAGTCCGAGGGTGCGATGTCCTGTGGGTAAGTTGGGTTTAATATTGATGGTTTGGTCGTGTAAAAGAAGCTCAAAATGTATGCGTCTCTTCCAATCCTACCAAATGAAACGCATAGTTTTCTTCGAATTAAGACCGTCTTTCTCCGTACTTAAAACCGCCGATTCTGGCAACTCCCATGTTTTTTCGTTGTATCTTGTTATACACGATACACTTTTCATCACCTATTACCACCCGCAAAATATCATTTAGCATCCTCAAGTGTTGTTCACTTCGAATTGGATCCTTTACTCGAAGCGATCAACACTTGAGAATTATATTATATTTTGGCAAAACTTGACAAAACGTGACCCTTCACAGAATAAATAGATTGATAATCGAAATGATTTACGAACATTGTCAATGTCGTAACGTCGTTATTTCGATCGAATGGAATTCAGTTTTTTGTTTCAGTGGTTTCTTAGGGAAATATTTGAAAATTAAATTTAATATTTTTATAGCCATCCATTTATTCCATATGTTTTTGCATAAATTTGGTTTGTATTGTTACAAAAAAATATGAAAAACTTACACATTATTGTCATGCAATGTCACAGTTGGCATTACTCTCACTAATTGTTCACACCATAACACATTTCAAACGACTCACGCCTCATTCAGAAACACATAATTAATTATTTTAATAAATTAAATGTTCCAAATATCCACCAATTAGAAGTTGAAAAAGTCCTGGCAAATTTCCGTTATGCACGGCAGCAGCAAAAATACATTCTTCTTAATAGGTGTTTTGGATAATATTATCGATTGTGCTAAGAAATTGCGTTATTAATACATTTGTTGGTATAGATTAATGAGGTAAATATACGTCATCAAAAGCCAGTTCATTATTAGTTGTCATTGTGCAAAAAACATTGTTTTCGTAGCTTTTACCATGTGGAATTATGTACCAGAAAATAACGTTTTGCCGGGGAGTTTACTAACCATCTTTGATTTGAAGAAAACGGCTGCTGAAAGTTATCGATTTTTGATTGAAGTTTATTTCTGAACACGCTCTAACCCAAAAAACTTATAAACGATGTTTTAAACGCTTTAATAGTAGTGATTTTGATATAAAAGACAAGGACCATCCAGGACAGCCAAAAAAGGTTGAAGATACAGATTGCTAGCATTATTGGATGAAGACTCAACTCATACGTTAAAACAATAGGCAGAAGCATTGAATTTTACCGAACCCACCATTTCTTAGACGTTCGGAAATTGGGAAAGATCCAGAAGGAACGAATATGGGTTTCATCATATGAATTTAAGGAAAAGAGGCACTGAAAGGCGAAAGTCACTTATGGAATTTTGCTTATCAGACTGAAAAGTAAAGGTTTTGTTAGAAAACATCGAGTTGTGACAGGTAATGAAAACTGGATCTATTTGGGTATGGGTAGACCCCTATGGGTAGACCCAGGCCAGCCTTTAGCCTCACAATCTGGGCGCAATAATCAGGGAAATAAGTATTTGCTGTGTAATTGGTGTGATAGTAAGGGAGCTGTGTATTACAAATTGTTGAAACCTGATGAAACGATTACTGGCGATCGATACGACAACAATTGATAAAATTGAACCGAGCATTGAAGGAAAAACGATCAGAATACGCCTAAAGACACGATAGAGTATATACTTGGCCCCATGTTGCAAAATGTGTAAACAACTATTTGGAAAACGTTAAATGGGACGTCCTACTCCATCTGCCCTATTCGCTGGACTTCACTTCCATTACACCACCACACTTCGTTCACACCCCTTCGGACAACATTTTATTTAGATCGATGCAGCATGGACTTTCAGAACTTTCATTCTTACGTTCTTCCATTTCATTCTTGCATTCTTACGAAGATGTATAAAATTGGTTTAAAAAATGGTTGGCCCCAAAAAACCAAAAGATTTTTTGGTGCCACATCCATTCTTTGCCAGAAAGATGGGAAAACGTAATAACTAACGATGGACAATAAATTTATTGTTAAAGTAATTTATTTTGTTATGGAAATAAAGGCTCAAATTTTGCGAAAAAATCGATATTATTAACCGACACACCTATTAATACGAGCTTCTCCGAAAATAAGAAGCATATCGTGATATTCCAATACAGGATACATATTTGGTTTTAAATGGAACTTAAATACACGTACTGGCACAATGAAATAATATTTGTCGCCATTTTGAATTAAGGCATTGGCAGCATTGGCATTGGCAGCATTGGCATTGGCCAATGTATGATTCTTAATTAAAAATAAATGTTTTAAAAAATCTGTTGGTATGTTTTTAAAAACTAGTTTATTTGTAGTTAATTCCTAAGGTAATAATCAATAAATATTTGTCAAATATGGCAAATATTTGCCCATATTTAGTTTTACTATATTTGGTTAATATTTAGTTATTTAGTTAAAATGATATTTTTTTTCGATTGGTAATTTAATAATTATGTTTCTTTTTTCACGGAAAACCTTTTTGGTTCTTGTGACTTTTTTCTGAGGTTTTTAACCGTTTCTGTGAGAAATTTTTATTATTCCAAATGATGTATAGATTAGTTGGTTAAATTTACGAAAGTTATTTCCCCGACCCCCTTTACTTCAGACCGCAATATATGAACATATAAATTACTCTATTTTGTTGAATCGAATATTTCTTTTTTACTTCAATCAAGATATATGTTTCAAAAAATATCAAAAAAGGCTAGAATAATGCGCGTATGTATTTTTTCATTTATAATCTGACATTGATAGAAAAACAATGGCGCGTTCGTAAGAGGCTTAACGAAAGACCAGCGGAGGCAAAGGCAATAATGCTCTAATCTTGACAGGAAAATATCTGAAAAAAATTTCGGATTAATATCGAATTACTTCGAATTTTAGGTTTTCAGCAGCTGGTTGGCGAAACAGATTTCACACTGGTTATTTATATTCGAATGAGGTATATTTTTGTTTCAAGCTCGATTTCAACTTTTGTGATGGAAATAATCTAAAGGCTTTTAATGTAGAAATATTTTCGAGGATAAAATTGGCAATACAACAGAATGATTGATTAAAATTATGATTCTTGTACATTAGGGAATATACTGTATAAAATTTTAGAACAAAATATGTTTGTCTTTCTACACTCCTTAAAATATGTACAGCTCTTTGGCACCCCTTCTATATCTCGGAAATATTGGTTAAGGATAGTGTGTGTTTCTCCTGAAAGTTCCCTAGTGCTTATTCTAGGATCTGCAGGCACAGCTACTCCTATGGCGTCGGCATCGAGATACCGTGGACGACCTAATTCCCATATCTTCAACACTTTTTCTGAACTCTTTGAACCATAGCTGAGTGGTGCGGATTAATTCGTCTCTCCCCCTTCTCCATCTATATCGTAAATCTCACAAGCGGCGTCAGTCGCGTTGAAGCTCTGTCAAAATAATTTTATTTCTTAATATAATGTCTTAAAATTACCTTAATTTCGCAACTTATTTCATTCATTTTATCGTTAAAAATCGTCAACTGAATATTCCGCATTCTGGAAGAAGAAAAAATTCTAGAAAGCGCTGGTAACCAAACCGAATAAAGCCGCATCAAATATAATGCCCTTGAGTTAGGCAGTAGAAAATAACATGAAACCTAAGCACTCTTTTTTAAGGTAGATTGTATTACATACTAAGATTGAAGAAAGTTTGAATAAAAATCGAATACCTATGTTGTATTTTAGTGGGTGTGAGTAAGTAGAATCATTGAAGGAATCGCTCATAATAAAGGAGAGACAGGTTATCGATACCGACCCCAAATACCAACCATACCTTGTCTGCATCCTACCAGATAACTAACGAGGTTCTTACGACCAGATCGAGGCAGTGTAATCATTAACACATTTTACAGCGGTAGCGAAGGCGGGGAAGAGCAACTTCAGCGCAGCATAATTGGTGCAAGTGGCGACGCACTATTTTTAGGAATAGTATTAAATTCGAACTTAAAATGGGCAGGAGCAAGCAGCATTTGAAGTCATAATAAGCGGCTAAATTTACAGACACCTCAACCTCCATGTGAAGCGTGGTTTTTCAATTGCCAGTCTCCCGATAAAATAGAATCAAGCCGAAATGTTTCCCCAGTGGATGGGGTTTGCACAATACATGTAGATAATATTAGAATCATGTTGCACAATACATGTAGCAACATATAATATTAGAATCATGTAAAGAAATCAAATATGTACGAGCTTGAAGAAGAATTAATAAAAATGAACAGTGACATTATAGAATTATCGCAAACAGAAGAGGTTAACTAGAGGTGCTTGGATCTGAGATTGGGGAACAAGCTGTTTTATAGATGAAGTGAAAAGTAAAGTATAAAATGATTCGGTTTTATGGTAAAACAGGAAAGTGGCAAACATGGTAAACATAACCAATCGATTAAGTGACAAAATGCATGCTAACAAATCAGGGAAAGTGGGTTTTCGAAAAGATTATACTGCGTTAGACCATTTGTCTATGATGAGAGTCTTAATTAAAAAGATAAATGAATACCACTTCAATTTGTATCTAGCTCCCATCACTATGACAAAACCTTTGATGGAGTTGAATTATAGGCGATTGTATCAAATACTTCTGATACACCGTAATAGTATTGAGAGACGACTGGAAGAAGAAGAACTTCCAGAAGGCACTGATATCCAAACCAGATAAAGCCGCATCAAATATAATGCATGTGAGTTAGGCAATAGAAAATAGCATGAAACCAAAACACTCCTTTCTAATTTTAAGGTTGATTGATGATCCAAATGAGGCATCGTTTCTTGTAGTAAATACTAAGATGTATAAAAGTTTGAATAAAAATTGAACACCTATGTTTTATTTTAGTGGGTATGAGTAAGAGCAGTAAAGGAATTGCATCTAAAGTCCATGTTCAAGCTAGTGAAGGCCCATGTTTTCTATGAGATCCTCTTTATGGATCATTTGATAGAATTTTTTGGCATGTAAAGGGGAGACAGGTCATGAATACAACCCCAAAATAACAACCCCATACCAAAATAACAACGCCATTCCTTGAGTGTATCAGGGTAATATAACTTCCAACACATTCCGTGTATTTCCGTGTTTCCGATAGTGAAGGCGGGGAAGAGGAACATCAGCGCTGCCTAATTCATGCAAATGGCTGCGTACTACTTTTAGAAATAGTATAAAAAGTGTCGCCAAAATGGGCGTAGCAAACACCATCTAAACTCATAATGACTAAATTTAAGAACTCACCAACTGCGTGCTATGCATGGTTTTTAAATTGCCAGTATCTCGATCAAATACAATCAAGAGGAAATGTTCCCCCAGTGGATGGGGTTAAACATCTACAATACTACAACTGTAAACCCATTAGCCTCATGGGATCTGGGAGGGAAACAAATCGATATTCTCAAATTGTATGAAAGGGAAACCCAACACAATACATGTAGCAACAGATAATATTAGAACCATGTTAAGAAATAAAATATGTACGAGCTTGAAGAAGAATTAACAAAAATGAACACTGACATTACAGAATTATCGTAAACAGAAGCGGTGAATTAAAGGTGCATTTGAAAGGTAAATTTATGAAAGGATTCGATTTTATGGTAAAACAGGAAAGTGGTAAAAATGTAAACAAAATAAATCGATAACAACTAACAAAATGCATCCTTACAAATCGGTGAAAGGGGATTTGCCTATGATGACAGTCTTAATTAAAAAGGTCAATGAATACCACTTAAACTTGTATCCAGTCCTCATCACTATGACAAATTCTTTGATATTGCTGAATTATGAGCGATAGAAAAGGTTATGAACAAGAGTAGAAAAGATTCGAGGTACAGACAAGTGATATATAATTTTTACGGCAAAGCTATGATGTTAATACAATTGCAGCAACACAAAACCAATATCAAAATAAAAAGAGGTGCTCGACAAGGTGATACCTTATCTCCTAAACTCTTACGCTCACTATGGAAGATGCTTTTTAAACAGTTAAATTGGACTGATAATAATAAACAAGAAGGAACTTGTCATCGCACGTATCGCAAGTATATTTGAAAAACTCTAACAAATAATAGAACAATTGTCAAAAGTTTCTGATAAAGTAGGTCTTACAATAAACATCAGCAAAACAAAGATAATGATAAATATCGTCGATCTTTGTTATTTAGTAAGGTCAATCTACAAACAATAAATAACTATGTATATTTTGGAGAGGAAGCACAAAAAAAAATAGAGAGAACTAAACTGCAGAAACATTCAGAAGAGCTAGTAGACTTAAATAGATATTAAAAAAAAATGCCCCAATATTTTAAAGCCATAGTATACGATCAATGTATCCTCCCTGTCTTCCTTGTTCTCAGATATGTATACTTACAGTACTATTATATTTTATTTATTTATTTATTTATTTATTTATTTATTTATTTATTTACTTATTTACTTATTTACTTATTTACATATTTACTTATTTATTTATTGATTTATTTATTTATTTATTTATTTATTTATTTATTTATTATTTATTTATTTATTTATTTATTTATTAATATGCTTATCTACTTCATGGTGTTAAGCTTTTTATTTAGACTAATTATCTCGCCTTATATTTCTTTCTCCATCCCTCCACTATGTCATCCACTTAATACATTTCCACTCTATTCCTCTACTTTTTACTTCCCCAATCCGTTCAATTCACCTTCTCCTCAGCCTTATTCTATAATTGTTCCGGTTACTCTCCTTTAAAACACTGTCTTCCTGAGCATGTTATCTCTCATTCTGCACATGTGTCCAAACCATCTTGTTGTTCTATCAAGGTATCTCTATCAGTTAATCAATTATTTATTAATTGAATCTATTTGTAAGTTCTATCTATGTATTTCATATGATATTCTGCCTCTTCTTGTTTTATGCTCAATCTTACTTAAGAATCGCATATCCATTGCATTAATTCGTGTTTTATGTTTTTCGGTCAATGTCCATATCTCACTACTAAATAATTCTGGAAGTTTTCCTGTTTTCTGGAACTTTTCTCTTGCACTGCATTTCACTTATCTATTTCTTTTTGTATTTTACCATTACTTTCAACTATCGCCCCTAAATGCTTATAATTTTAATCTTTTGTATTGCTTTATCCTTCAATGGTATTTTTTGTTCTCTTCCTATAATGCTTTTTGTTATATTTACATTTTTAATTTTTTCTAAGGTTTCATCTAATACGAGGGTGGATATTTATGCATCCGGGATAATAAATAAAACTAATATTTATCATTAAAAATGGTTTAATCGGTTTTCAAAATATTCTCCACACTGATCGATATACTTTTGAATGCGCTTGAACCAATTTTCATAACACTTTCCATTCCGATTAAGGTAATTGGAAAACATGCATTTTAAAATAAACGAAAATCGTTGACTACGTAATTTATTCTTCACTAATCTATTCATTCATTCTTCACGGACATGAACAAAAAGAAATTATTGGGTGCCAAATCAGGACTGTACGGTGGATGACTTATCAATTCGATGTTTTTTCCGGTCAAATACTGAGTTGTTCAGTCCGATGTGTTAGAACTCGTGTTGTCATGGTGAAGAATGATTCTGCGTCGCTGGTTTATTTTTCTTATTTCCTCAAAGATTTCTGGTAAACATATGTTTGTGTACCATTCAGAATCGACCGTTCTACGTTTCTCAAATGCCTCTTACGCGAACAACTTTTGTTGGGTTTGGCTCATTTTGAGAGACCCATACAGTCGACTGCTGTTTAATTTCGGGCTCATACGCATATATCCAAGATTTATCATCTGTGTAGATTTTATTATTTCCGGCTTTTGACGAATCACGATTGTATTTTTTGAACTCATGACGAACTTGTTTTCTGGCATAACAACCGATTTTGAACGACCTTCGTTAATTTTGCTCGTGAGAGAATGGCGGCCACGATGGAATTCACTAAATCAGTGATATACTGTGATTTTAGATGGTGCTTCATCATCAAAAATCAAAGTGAGCTGATCGATGCACTGTTGTTGAGATAATCCACGTCGAAAGTCTTTTCGCCGAAAATTCTCACGAGTGAATTCCACTTTTTGACTGAGAAGAAATTTTCAAGTCCCTAAACAACACATATAGTGTCCGACATGACAAAACGTTCTGAGTACCTATATAGTCAATAATGTCAAACGTTACGATGTATATGTGAGATGGCGCCTAGAACCACCACTCTTATCAACTCCGAATATATAAATAGTAAAGCTCTTACCTCTATATTATATTGTAAATATTCTTCTGAGTCAGCTATTATTGCCAAGTCGTCTGCGAATATTAATTCCATTAATAGTTATTATTTTATTTTCCAATAAATTTTCAGGGATTGATTCCTTTTTTTCGCTTCTTTGATGGCTCTGTTTAGCACTTGAAAATAATATAGGGCTCAACAGGCCTCATTTTTTTATTTCGATTTTCGTTATGTATGTTTTTGATTCTTTTATATTTTCTCCATTCGTTTTACATTACTAATATGGACAAAAAAACAAATTAAAAACATTAATGCCTATGGAGAGACCTAGATTAGTAGTAAACTTATCAAGCCGAAAACCAAATAACTGGGTCGAAAATAAAATGAAAGTTAAGGATGTGGGAGAGTAAATAGTGGGAGAGCAAATTTAATGAAGTTTCCCTGTCCACTGTGTGCAAGACTGAAAGACAACCAATCTAATAACCTAATACAGCAATTAAGACCATGGTCGGTGAAAAGAAAGAGAGCTCGATCTCAAGTCACAGGGCTGCACCAGAAATATGTGTTTCAGAGGAGGCATTCGTAGAGGGACTTCATACATATGTCATAGACATAAGTGGACGGCCTATGTCCAGTTGGGATGTCATGAAGAAGACGAATAAAAAAATTTCTTGAGATGCCAAAAGGTTAATACAAAGAATGATATCTTAAGAGATTTCCTATTCAGTTATTGGCTCTGTCGCTAAATAACTAAAAATAACAGTACATTTGAACATACATATTTCTTATTGTCGTAATTATTTCAGAAACCTCTTGTGACAGATTAAACCGATACTAATTTAAAAACAAAACAATACAGTTGAAAAAAGAAAGGAGAATTTCTCCAATTTCCCTCCCATTAAATCTAATATTGGATTTGCGAAGTTGGAGACGGTAACAGCTATCCCCCGTTGTAAATTAGGGTGAACAAACAAACAAATAAGGGCTCGCTGAACAGGTAGAGAGGAACTTTTTGGGGCAGGGGCCGGAGAAGGGGTAATATAATGATTTACTGGTGGAACTCTACCGCGTGATACTGAGATTTATATTTTCGAAGTTCTCCTGTCTCGATTTATTAAATGTTGTTTTGAACTTTCCGGGAATTTAATATGATTATTTAATTGTATTGCCAGAGGCTATTTATATTTAAGTGTGTGGGAAATAGGGGGGCTCACTGGCGAAATAACGAAAATGGTGGCGGTTTAAATTAGCGCCCCAATTAGGACTTTACCACCGCCAAAGTATGTTCCAAGAGAAATTTGGTGTTGTTTCTCGTTTGTTTTCTGACAAAGTCAAACTTTATATCAAATTTGGATTTCTTTTGCTTGATAATAGGACTCATTGGGGGATATTATTGTAAAACTGGATCAAAACTTGTAATAAGCTTGTGTATATTAAGTGCGTTTATATGCAAAAAGGAAGTTATTGGTTGAAAGAAGAAATATGAGATATTTTTGTTTATCTATTTGCAGTACTTCGTGTAGAAAAAGGCATTATTTCCTTAATTTAGCATATCGTTCGTTATGGATATCGTTTATTATTTGGAGTATTGAAAATATTTTTGTAATGGGGTTCTCCTATTTTGAGATCAGAAAAAAATGGCCACCGGAAGCTAGATCTGGTTAAGAAGATAGGCAGTAAAAGAACATATGTATAGGTAAATGTTATAACAGCTAAGCTATTTGAGACGATGCGATAAATAAGTCCTGCGAAGCACGATACTTCTGCTTAATATACAGAATTTGGTTTTGAAATACTTCAGTTTGGAAAACGTGTGCGAATTATTATCCTTAACGTAAATGAATATATCTGCAACGTTTGAAATTATATTTTTTTTATCAATAATTTCGTATTTGATTTTATGATTTGAATTACGTATTTGATGTATCAATGACTAAGAGCTCGCTTTTGAACAAAATCCAAACAAAACTGAATGAAAACAAATTAGGATAAAATTCAACGACTCGCTGTGATGTATAAAGGGTTGTCCAATAAGAGTGTCAGAATTTTAAAATGAGGCACAATGATAACAACAAGTAATAATCCAATAATTTTTATTTTATCTTGAAAAACAAATATTGGCATTATGCTTGAATATACGTATGTATTTATATTTATTGTATTTTAAATGTATTTTAAAGTACCCTTCGTTTGCGTCTGGTGGAATGCATTCTACATACACATATCGCATGGTATTCTTGGGGGTACCATATCCTCATTGGACGTTGGCAATTACCATGGCCCATCTAATCCTGTTGGCCGCTGATCTAAATAGTTCGGTTGATGTCATTCCTGTCCATTGCCTCAAGTTCTTCAGCCATGATATCCTTCTTCGACCAGGTCCTCTCATTCCCTCTACTTTTCCTTGTAGTATAACTTGTAGTAAAGAGTATTTTCCTCCTCTCATGACATGTCCAAAATAAGATGCTTTTCGTTTCTTTACGGTGACAATTACTTCTCTTCTCTTGTTCAGCCGCTCCAGAACCTTTTCATTGGTAACGTGGTGTGTCCAGGAGATTCGAAGTATACGGCGGTAGCACCAGAATTCAAAAGCTTCAAGCCGTTTTACAGTGTTCTCTGTCAAGGTCCATGCCTCCACCCCATAGTATAATATTGAGAAAACATAGCATCGGAGAGTCCTAATTCGTAGTCTGATGTTTAGTTTTAGATTGCATAATACACCTCTCATTCTGTTAAATACATTTCGTGCTTTTTCAATTCTGATTTTTATTTCTCTAGCGTGGTCCCAATCTGCGTTCAGGTTGCATCCCAGATATGTAATGTTTTGTACCTGCTCTAGTTTCCTGTCATGCAAGTAGAAATCAGCGATTATGTTCTGTTTGCTGATAATCATAACTTTTGTTTTCTCTATATTGAGACTTAGACCGTATTCTTTGCTCTTTTCTGCTATTCTATTGATTAGTATTTGCAGTTCTTCTGCTGTCTTTACTAGTAGTGTAGAATCATCGGCGTAGCGGATGTTATTGATGTTTACTCCGTTAACAATTAGTCCCTCGTCTGTTCCCTCGAGTGCCTCCTTGAACAGTTCCTCTGAATATATGTTAAACAGCATGGGTGACAGAATGCACCCCTGTCTAACTCCTTTTTGGATGTTTATTTGAGACGAAGTTAGGTTTCCTGTTCTGATCGTTGCATTTTGGCGCCAGTACAAGTTGGCTATTATACGCCTTTCAGGTCCATCTATTCCGATTCTTTCTAGGATACTTAACAGTTTATCGTGTTTGACCTTATCGAATGCTTTCGAAAAGTCAATAAAACATGCGTATACGTCAGTGTTCACATCTCTTGCTCTTTGTATGAGTACCTGTATACTGAACAAGGCTTCTCTTGTACCAAAACCGCTCTTGAAGCCGAATTGAGTGTTTCCTATGTGTTCCTCAATTTTCCTATATACCCTTCCATGTATTATTTTCAGAAATATCTTGAGGAAATGGCTCATTATACTGATTAAGCGATGTTCGTCACATTTTTTTGCCCGTGTACTCTTAGGAATAGGTATAAACGTCGAGGTTAACCATTCCTCTGGGATTGATCCAGAATCATATATTTGGTTAAACAATTGTATTATTGTGTCTAGATGTTCTTCGTCTATAAGTTTTATAACTTCTATATAGGTGTTATCCGGACCAGGGGACTTTCCATTCTTTAGTCGCTTTATGGCTGTGATCACTTCTTCTCGAGTGATATAAGGCCCAGTTATGTCGTTGTTCGTTGCTATATCCCCTCTACTTGTGTCCTCAAAAAGTGTTTCTATATAGGTTTCCCATGTTTTTAAACGAGTTGTGGGATCCCAGACTATGTTGCCTTGCTTGTCTGCAAGTAGCGTTCTCCCATTACTTTTGAATACGCCAGCTGCTTCTTTGATTTTCTTGTGCATGTTCAGTGTATCATGCTTTGCGCCCAAGTTTTCTATCTCGGTGCATTGTTCATGCAGGTACTCTGACTTTGCTTCTTTTATTCTTTCCTTGGTCGTTATATTCAGTCTTTTGTATTCCAGTTCATCTCTGTTTTTTAGTTTCCGTCTCTCTGCCATTAGCTCCAAGATTTCGTTATTCATCCATTTTTTGTTCTTTGTTCTGTTGTTCTGAGACTTTAAATTGTTGTTTATTGTTGTTGTTATTATACTTTTTATGCTTTCCCATTTGTTGTTTATTGTTTCGGCTGGACATACTTGAAGTGTAGCTAAGTTGTTGTTTATTTCTTGTTTCACCCTTTCGATAATTGTTGTATCTTTCAATAGATTCATGTCTGGGCGCCTGGGTCTCTGTGGTTGATTGGTCTCTCTCTTGACCCTTGCTAGTAGTAGATTATGATCCGAGGCGATGTCAGCTCCTGGGTACGTTTTTGCGGATGTTATCGAGTTTTGGAATCTTTTGTTGACCATTATGAAGTCAATTTGGTTTCTAATATTCCTTTCACCTGGAGCTTGCCATGTATACAGCCTTCGGGAGGGTAGTTGGAAGTATGTGTTCATGACCGACAATCTATTTTCTTTACAGAACTGAGCCAGTCTTTCTCCTCTTTCATTTCGGTGACCCAGACCAAACTTACCAATCACATCGCCGTCCGCTCCTTGTCCTATTTTTGCGTTGAAGTCACCCATTACAATGGTGACTTCTTTGCTTTTTGTATTCTGGAGTGCCTTCTTGAGGTGTTCATAGAAAAGCTCATTTTCTTCCTCTGTACTTTGAGTTGTTGGTGCGTATGCGGCTATTATGTTCAGATTGTATGGTACGGCTCTGATCTTCATTATTGCCACTCTGTCTGAGATGGGTAAATATCCTAGCAGTGTATTTGCTATTCGGTTATGCGTTATTATCGCTGTACCGTTTCGATGGTGTGTACCATCTTCGCCCGCATAATATATATTATAGTCTCCCACTTGACATTGCCCTGTTCCTGGCCATCTTGCCTCAGTGCATGTCAGAATGTCCATATGTAGCCTTTCCATTTCCTGTATGCTATTGTGAGTGTTCCCTGCTTGATACATACTTTACACATTCCAGGTTCCTATTCTAAGTTGTGTTCTGAATAAGTTAGTTGTTTCCCTGTTTATGTCTTTATTGGTAACTCTCAAAACCGTCCTCCCCGGAGATCCGATCGGAGGACTTCTTACTCCGGAACATTTCATTTTGAGATTATGGATCGCATGGTATATTTCGCTTAAATATTTTGTTTGAAGGCTAAAATTGTTCGGGTTTAAATTCTGTCAACAAAAGATTTAACGTACCCCACAAAAAAATAATCTACTATAATGACGTGAGATCGCGTGATCTTGGGGCGATTTGACATTACCCTTGTTGAAAGAAAACATTGTTCATATTAATATCAATTTAGGCTAAAGATATTTTGTTAGCATATTCCTATAATATTCGTCATTCATATAGCATTATAAAAAATAATTCAGTCCAAAAATGGCACTAAACTTTCAGAGGATGACGAGGTAATTCCTGAATCACTTCAGGATTTTTATCGGTCCAAATCCTCAGTTAGGTTCATTCACAAGGCCATTAAGCTAGAAGTGCATTTATCGGAAAAAATTATTTTGGATATTGATGGTAAATACGAATAATTTCTACATGTAGTTGATTCGTGTATCTTTGCATAGTGAATTGAAACAACATACTGAACACAGCAATCTTTGAGTGACATCACCAACACCATTCGCCGCTATTACGTTAAAAGTTTTGATGTTTGTATTGGAAAATTTTTCGGAGCTTGCTTTTCCAGGTTCAAATTCTTTAGATTACTATCGATAAACTAATTTAGAGTTTAGAAACAAACGAATGTGATAACAAATTTAGAGTAGCGAGTTTTCCAATAAGAATATCAAAACTTTGTAACGTAATAGAAGCAACAGTGTTTGAAATGTAAAGGTGGTTGATAATATATAAAAGGTTTTGGTTAATACTCTCGATTTTTTCGCAAAATTAGAGCATTTATTTCTATAAAAATATAAATTAGCTTTATAATCAAAGTCTCTTCAAAGAATGCTTTGTTCTGAACGTAAATGCTGTATTGATCGAAATAAGTGTTATTGCTAAGGGGCTAAGTCCGGTGAATATGGTGAGCGGGGTAAGACGTCCCATTTAACGTTTTTCAAAAATTTTTGTTGTTGTTTGTTTTCATATTTATCATGTTTTCATGTTTGTCACAAATTATGAAAAAAAAAATGGTATTGCAGTTTTAAAAAATATTGTTTTAGTAGCTACTGAAGAAATCTGGCAATACCGGAAAGAATTGTTTATAATTTTTTGTTAGTCAATTTATTTCCAACAACTTTGCATATTTATATATACATATATATAATATATATATATATATATATATATATATATATATATATATATATATATATATATATATATATATATATATATATATATTCTGAAATGTACAGAGTTTTCAGGTCTATAATCTGAACAATTTAAAATGACGAGTGCTAACAAACTTTAACAACAATGTTAAGGCTTTAACGAATATAATTTTAAGGTATTTAAATAGTATTATATATGAAAAAATAAATAGAATAATTAGTATCTAATTTTACAATTTTGTTTGCTTGGATCTCGAGCAAACAAATTATAACCGTTAACAGTTAAAAAAATATTTTCTCGACATGATTGGAATGGCAAAGACAATTTGTCACGATATTACGTATTTTATTTACATAGGTGAGACCATAAAAAGTTCAAATTCATTTTACAAACATAAAAGACCGCTATGAGTATTACCATGCAAAATGTATATTGCAGAGTGTCTTATTAACATGTAAAGGCATATAAGCGTATGTTTTAAGATATACACGAATGGTAAATATGATGGTTCGCACATTATTAGTACGTCTTTTGTTATATAAATACATTCAAGTTAAGAATAGCAACAAGTGTTTTCTTCGTATTAACTACTTGAGTACTTTGGTTTCTGTTATAAAAGTGTAACAATATATTACAGAAAATGTACTAAAAAATGAAGTAGTGGAACACTACTTCATTTTTATTCTACGTAGTTATACCATCATTTTCATGCTCCATGTAATCTCAGCAAGCATATAATATATATATATATATATATATATATATATATATATATATATATATATATATATATATATATATATATATATATATATATAATCAGCGTGGCAGATTACGGTTAACCTAACATGGCTTTACAATTTCAAATACGGCCCTCATTCCCCGGAGGCCAACGGGCAACAAAAAGGCAGAGGATGTTAAGAATTACCGGGTTAGGTCAGACTGCCATTCAACATTGCAACTCTTAATATTTCGACAATGAAAAGGGATGAACGACTGCAAGAACTGTTGATCGAGCTTGACAGCATATATTGGGGCATCAAAGAGCTATGCGAAACACGAGGAAAGGGCGAAGAGCTAATCAAATGGAAACAACTGGTCAATTACTTTACACTCGGGGTACGGAGAATGGACGATGTGGTGGAATTGGATTCCTCATTAACTAAAAGTTAAAGGACAATGTCGTAAAATTTGAAAGTACACCTGACTAATTCAATGCGTCGTTCAGCCGAATAAAAAGTTTAAGATTCAATTCGTCCAAGCTTATGCACCAACTCTAGGCTACAGTGATGAGGAAATTGAGGTATTTTATGATGATGTGGCCCAGCTTCTAGACAACGAGAAATGCAGGTACAAAATCCTGATGGGTAACTAATACTAAAATCAGAAAAGTAAGAACTAGTGAAAATGCAACTGGCTCATATGAAGGTATCGAGTGGGACAATAGAGGTGACAGATTGGTTGATTATTCATTGGTCGGTATTCCCCTCCATGGAAATCCTCTGCCCAAGATATACAAAGCTGTCCACAATCTCTAAATCCCTTCCTAAAACTGAAATTCTTCTGTCCTGAGCGAAGTTATTGAACATAACCTGACTCTTTTTCAGGTTTATTTTCAAGCCAAATGGTTCGCCAGCCCTTTGCAGTTCTTGTATGCGTCTTTGCAGCTCCTCTGGGTCTTGTGAAATGAGAATAATATCATCTGCAAATCTAAGATGGTTTAAGTTTGCACCATTGATCTTTACCCCATCCTGTTCCCAATCCAGTTTACGGAATACTTCTTCAAGGCCAGCCGAGAAAAGAATAGGCGATATTGCGTCACCCTGCCCTACACCTCGTTCTATATTAATTCCCACTTCAAGATCATCAAGGTGAATTGTGGCTGTAGCTCCATCATATATCGATTCTAATAGGTTTACATAGGCTCTCTCTACACCTTGGCCAAGCAGTGCATCCATTATCGCATGCTTTGAGATGGAATCAAATGCTTTTTCGTAGTCGATAAAAGCCAAGCACAGTGGCATGGTGTATTCGTTGTGCCTTTCTATGACCTGCTGTACAACCTGGATGTGGATATATATATATATATATATCCACATCCACCAGATATATATACCATATCCACCATATTTTCCATAACCATATCCACCAGATATGGTTATGGAAAACACGAATAAAGGGCGAAGAGCTAATCCAACTGGATTCAACTGGTCACGTACTTTACACTCGGGGTACGGAGATTGGACGATGTGGTGGAATTGGATTCTTCATCGAAAGCTGAAGGACAGTGCAATAAAATTTGAAACTATATCTGACCGACTAGCCCAATGCGCCATTCAGCTAAATAAAAAGCTTAGTCTTCAAATGAAATTTTATGATGATGTGGCCCAGCTTTTATACAAGGAGAAATGTAGGTACAAAATCCTGATGGGTGATTTTAATGCCAGAATTGGAATAGCAAGAACTGGTAAAAATGCAACTGATCTATATGAAACTGGTGAGCGGAACAATAGAGGTGACAGATTAGTTGATTTTGCTGAAAGATAAGAACCTTATATTATGAATTTGTTCTATAAGAAAAATATCAGCCAAAAATGGACATGGAAAAGTCCATCTGGACTCATAAGTGAAATTGATTACATCATAACCAACGATAAACAATATTTTGCAATTGTACTGTCCTTAACAATTTTAATGTTGGAATGGAACGAGCAAAAGTTAGGATTAACTGTCGAAGAGAGCCCAAAAGAATGATAAGGTCAAAGAAGGCCAAAGTGGATTCTGAGAAATTGCTGGAGAGGGGAAATGATTTTGAGATTGCTCTGTCAAACCACTTTGCTGTATTACAAGAACCAGAGGATATGGAAATATCAGCCCAATATTGAAAAATTATCAAAAATGTGCTTGAAACGGTTACTTCAATATTACCAGACGAAAAATGTCTCAAACAGACAAAAATCTCCAGTGAGACCATTGATTTTGGGACCCTGCCAAAAGGGAGTCCTTTTGGCAGGGTCGAGCTCTGCAAAACTATAAGAAAACGTATCAGAGGGGACACGCGCCTGTTCAACACGCAGCTGTTACAAAAAACTCTGGAAGAAAATAACGGAATTAACAAGAATAATCTTAATGCGTGAGGATGGCGCAGCGTGCAGGGCGTGTAAGCAAATGTTAGAGGTTGTCAGAAAATTTTCTTCCCAGTTATATGAAGATCATAACCAATCAAAGACAACAATACCCACGGAAGAACAAATACCAGATATCCTAGTGGAGGAAGTAACAAATGCTATAGAATCGATAAAAAACGGCAAGGCTCCAGAAACCAGTGTAACTGTCGAAATACTAAAAGCTTGTGGTCGGACTTTACATAAAACACTGGCAAGGTTATACTCTAAATGCCTCAAAGAACCAAAAGTTCCTTACTTATGGAAACATGCAGAAGTGATCCTTTTACATAAAAAAGGAGCACAGGAAGATTTAAAGGACTACCATCCAATAAGCCTCCTATCAGTAATGTACAAAGTTTTCACTAAGATAATATCTATAAGAATATTAAGAAAACTGAATGACGCACAAGAGAACAAGCAGGATTCCGAAGTGGATTTAGTACAATGGATCACATCCAGGTTATACAGCAGGCCAAAGAACGGCATAACGAATACACCATGCCCCTGTGCATGCCTATTATCGACTATGAAAAAGCATTTGACTTAATCTCAAAGCAGGCCATAATTGATGCATTGCTTAGACAGAAGGTGGACAATGTAAACCTATTAGGATTGATATATAATGGAGGTACAGCGGTAATTCACCTTGATGATCTTGAAGTGGGAATTAATATAGAGCGAGGTGTACAGCAGGGTGATGCAATATCGCCTATTCTTTTCTCGGCTTGCCTTGGAGAAGTATTCCTTAATCTGGATTGGGAACACGATGGTGTAAAGATCAATGGTGCAAACTTAAACCATCTTAGATTTGCAAATAATATCGTTCTCCTTTCACAAGACCCAGATGAGCTAGAAAGACGCATACAAGAACTGCAAAGGGCTGGCAAACCATTTGGCTTAAAAATTAACCTGAAAAAAAGTCAGGTTATGGTCAATAAATTCGCTGAGGGCAGAAGAATTTTAGTTTTAGGAAGGGATTTGAAGATCGTGGATCACTTGTTATATATTGAACAGATGATTTCAATGGAAGGGGATACCGCCCGATAGGTAAACGACGTGTTAAGTGTGGCTGGCAGGCATTTGGCAGGCTCATCATAGTGGTTAAGAGCAAACTTCCACTTTGCCTGAAAAGGAAAGTTCGATCAGTGCGTCCTGCCCATTATGACCAAGGCAATCCTGAAGTGGATACCGCTTGATTGCAAACGTCCACGGAGAAGACTGAAAGCACGATGGACTGATGATATCGCTAAGTATATTGGACCCGAGTGGCAGAGGAAAGCCCAGGATGTGAAGGTTGGAAGCATGCTGAACAGGCCTTCATCCTGCAGTGGATTGACATGGACTGCATATGCTCTCTCGCCAAGAATAGGGAGTCCCGCTCCACAATCAAACGAATGCCTTATAAATGGATGGTCGGATGCCTTATAAATGGATTTTTTTGACTTCTTTGGACTGCGTCCAACGAGATAATAGTAGTCAGGAGTTATACACCCCCGACCGTTAAACTCATTTATAAGCCATCCGACGAGAAGTCGGCGAAAATATGGGTTGTTTGATTGTGGAGAGCGACTCCCTATTCTTGGCGAGAGAACATATGTCGGTACCCTGATGAGTCTAACCACCAACAGACGAAACATGTGACCTCCAATGTAAGGGATGGATGAGGCTTCCACCCGGTTAAGCAACTAACCATTGCTCATTATGGCGGAGATGCAGGTTGTTGAGCGTTCCACATGAGATTGTGGAACCCAACGGTCGGGGGTGTGTTACTCCTGACTACTGTTGTCTCGTTGGAGTCAAAAAAGTGTATATATATATATATATATATATATATATATATATATATATATATATATATATATATATATATATATATATATATATATATATAAAAACAAACCTACAAATTAAAAAAAAAAGATTTATGCTTTTCGGACAAAAACGAAGCACGTTAAACAATCAGTTCACAAATTAAAAACTGTTTAAAGAAAAACAATTCATCAAGAAATAGGCGCAAAATTCGCAGGATGTCATATTATAGACAATGACAGGATATGATGACGCAGAATAATTTTTCTTATTCGAACGCCATACGAAACAATACGGGCACGAAAGCAGGAAGAAACCTACGAAAACAGAAGAGGTGCATGCGTCACGAAACAAAAAATAAACAACGATCAAGAAGACACGGCAGAAGGTGCTTCGCGTAAGACCAATTGCCAACTGACATTGCACCTGTCGACGGTTACAGAACTTGCCACAATGTTACGACAATGGATATATTTCTTATGGTCACCAGGTGGTATCAGATATAACACTTTAGGGAAAGTATAATCTTTTATACAATTGAAAAATTACACATAAACTAGCGTCATCACATGTGACGCTTTTATGATAGCCTTTATTTTTACGTTAATGATAAACTGTTATGTCAGTTTATAAATAATGTCGGTTTCAATATTACTAAGATTAATATGAATTTAGCTCAACGAGAATTTTCGCAAAACCGGCTGTGGGATTTTTTAAATAAGTAAAGTCAATTTTTGAGTCATTTATATATCATTTACATATCTCAAGGTTTATATTTATATAACTTAGAGACATGTATCAAACGGCATTGTTCTCTACTGGCCTTCTATTTTAGAGAAAAAAAAATCTTTGTTTCAAACTTAAATCCGGCTTGGCTCTAACTGAACAGGTGGTTTTAACTGAATTAGCGAAAGTTTGCGTATTTTTAAAACATTCTCAGATCTTCTTTTTCTGAAGTAGAATACCTCATAGAGGTATTTCCAAAACATGAATTTTGAAAGCATCAACCACTTCTTCTGCCGTCAAAAATCGTTGACCACGTAATTTTTATATATATATATATATATATATATATATATATATATATATATATATATATATATATATATATATATATATATATATATATATATATATATATATTATTTCGGTCCGATATGTGAGAGCTCGCGTTGTCAAGAATAATCTGCGTCGCTGGCTGTTTTTCCTTATTTGTTCAAACTTTTTCTTAAGACTTCTAGCAAATAAATGTTTGTGTACCATTCAGAATTGACCGTTCTACGATTCTCTAGTGGCACTGAAGTAACATGTCCATTTATCCAACATAAACAGGCGATCATTTACTTCAAGGTGGTTCTTGTGCAAAAAAACATGTATTGGGTTTGGTTCGTTTTGAAAGACCCATACAGTCAAATAATATACATATGCATATACCCAATATTCATCACCTGTGTAGATGTTATATACGGCGCTTTGCATCAATCGGCACGAGCCTTTTTTTGGAACGATTGCCAAATTATGCGGAATCCAATGCCCACAAATGTTTTCATGGCTAAATGTTCATGTAAAATCTTGTGTATGCTTGTTATATTAATGCTCAGGAATGCCTCAATATCACGGTATGTCACACAATTACACGGTCAGTTTGCGCAAAGTATTGATGTTTTCTGGTACAACAACCTATTTTAGATGACCTTGTCTAAATTCGTGAGCGAACGACGGCCACGATTTAATTCACTAAATCAGTGATATAAAATGATTTTGGGTGGTGCTTTATCGCCAAAAGTCCAAGTGAATGTATGGATACACTATTGTTGAGATAATTCATGTCGAAAGTCGCAGTAAATTAGTTAATTCCATTTTTTGACTCAGATGAAATTTTCAAGTTACTAAACAACACAAATAGCGTCCGTATGACAAAACTTTCTCTAAGTATTTATACAGTCAACAGTGTCAAACTTTCTGATGTATATGTCAGATATCGCCTAGCAGCACCATTGTTGCCAATTCCGGATACATAAATTGCAATCCTCGTAAGAATTATCATTTTAAGTAAATAAATAAGTGTAAAGGTATATTTTCGCAACTAATAATTGGTTATAATATCATAAATAATCTGCCAAGAAATGGACGTGATGATAAAAACGTTGCAGTCACTAATTGCGAAAAGGTCTGGTGACAAAAATTATTTTACTGTGTGTCAGTATGTTTATATTAATTCCATTTAAAACCAAAATTATATTGTACGCCAATATTACGATATGCTTATTATTTACGGAGAAGCTGTTATTAGCCCAGTTAGAAATATACTAGGAAATAAACCTAGAAATATACCATGACTGGCACCTTTAGAACGGTGCCAGGCTTGCATAGACTGGAAAGATTTAATCATATGTTTTTACTGTAACCTGAATCATTTATAACGTGTTATGGTGCGTTAATATGTAAGTTTACCTTTGTTTTAACAAACCAAATTTATGCTGAAACTCGTGGAAAAAATATTAAATTTTATTTTTAAATAATACTTTGCTAGGTCAATGAAGCAAAAAATTAATTTTCCTAACAATTGGCAACGTTCCCAATTGTTAAGAGAATAAAATAATATTTTCTGGGGAAATAGTTGCATTTTAGATACATGTTTTAAGAAAACATTTTGTTCAAAATTATGTAAATAATCGTTGGTTAAATTTACCAAATTTATTTCTCTTACTCCTTTACACCTTACTCTCTTACTTCTCCTTTTCTAAATTGCTTCTCTCCCTTTCTAAATATTCTCACTCCAATATCTTTGGGTCTACCCCAATATCTTTTTGGTGGAACCCAATCTAAAGTTAATTTCAGCAGTTGATTTTCTGATAGCTTTCTCACTTGTTCGTTGCAGTTAAGTTATCCTTCTATGTTCTCAATTGTTTTTCTTAAGTAAATCATCTATCAAAGTATTCAACATAAATCTTGAACAAGTTTGGTGACAGACACAACTTCACCTTCCTTGCTTCTTGAATATCCTTTCCGTACTACTTCCCCAATTTTAATGTTGTTGAATCAGTAGATTTTTTGAATTATCTGGATTATTTTGCCGTTTGTGTTGTTGGCCGCCAGGTTACTGGTTACATTTTCCATGCACCATACTTCGATTAAAAATAAACATAAAGGTCTACTAGAACCAGCCTTTTTTAGATTTTTAAGCTTTTTCAGTAGTGATAGCTTTCATTATTAATAAATCGATGACATAATTATTAAATTGATTTTTACTTAATAAAAGTAATCAAATTCAATTTTATTTCCCTTTATTAAAAGTTTTAATGAATTCATCAAACAATTTGCCAATTATATGTTATGACATTTAATCTGAACTGTAAACAGTGCGTTTGCAGTGCCATTACGATAGTATCACTAATGCCCGATTCGTAATAGGTGTTATTTTAACTCTAATGGTTTTCCCATTAGCTGGATGTGATGAATATGAATGGACTAATGCGGGGCTACACCATTCGTTAATGTTTGATATTCCGTGGCTAAGTTAAATAGTGTTTGCTCTTTGACTTGTCCTGCATTCATATGCTCTTACGTTCGTATATGACTCGTATTGACAGTATTACTGTCAAAGATTTATGAGTAACATATACATATCGTGGCATGCATCAATATATGGTTTTGGTGTGCTGAGTTGGTTATTAATTTTTTTAATTTAAACATCATATAGGTCTGCCCATGAGTTTCTATATATATATATATATATATATATATATATATATATATATATATATATATATATATATATATATATATATATATACCAGGTGTCCCATTAACTAAAAATGATCATGAGAAATTCACCAAAAATATTTTTAAGCTTCTAAAACGACCGCAAGAGGGCGTGACGAGCTAAACATTTATAAAAATCATTTTTTGTGTGTATTTTCAAGTGTTAACCGAGTAAGAAAAATTCTCAGTTATAATTAGCAAACTGTCTCTTGCAACTTTGTTTTATGACATTTTGTCGTAACTTCGCGAATAAAGAAAGGGGGGCAGTTTCACCTATTTAGATAAAAAGTCATCTAATGTCCGTTTGCCTGAACGGATTTTCCTCAATTTGGATTCATTTAAAAGGCAATTGCTGGGACAATAAGATAATCTGGGAGATAAATTATTTACTTTATAAATAAAACCGCGAGGTGGTGTTACATTCAACAATAGTTTTTTGAAGTTTTGTTCAGTTTTTTCAAATGGAATGGAACAGCGTTTATTACAAGGCTAGAAAGGTAATTTAAAGAGGAATCATCCAGTGAAAACCCGAAACCGATATCTCTGACATGTCAAGAGATAGTTCGATTTTTCTGAAAAAATCAGTTATTATTTCACTACTACCTGCATTAAATTAAAAAAATATTACCCTATTGTTTGCCTTTGTGGCGGTCCAGCGCCTACTGCAAATGGCGCTAGCTACCATTCCACAGCGGTAGTTAGAGCCATAGCCTGCGGAGGAGGATAGACGTTTTTCTTGGCGCGAATAGTAGTAGTGACGTTCTCTAATACAAGTTAAAATATAAAAATAATTCATGTAGAATTCCACAACAGTTGTAAATAAATAGAAGTGTATAATCCTCAGAGTTTCCTTGAACATTAGTATAACTGTGAGTGTGGGAAATAAGCATAACCTCAGCGCACCCGGCCGGTTAAATATAACACGCCCACCTCATAACCTATAATTGGGGACCCCAACGTGATATCGACCAAATCCGAAGAAACTTTAAGGGCAGATAATCAAAACTACAACTATGAGTACAGAGCACAACACAGCGGCCAATAATGGATCCGCCGATGTTCCCAACGCGACCAATAATACACCATCCAGCAACACACTCAGTAATCCCTTTACAAGCGAAATATGCCGCGTAAGCTTCAAGCCACCGGAATTCTGGAAGTCGGACCCAGAATTATGGTTCTTTCGAATCGAAAGTCAATTTCGTACAGCAGGAATAGCGACAGACGAAACCAAATTCGACTACACTGTTGCCAGTCTAAATAGTGAAACCCTGTCCGAAGTTACAGACATTATCCGTGCTCCACCGAGCAACGATAGGTATCAGGCATTAAAAGATCGCCTTATAAGCCACTTTGGGGAGAATGAGAATCAAAAATTAAGAAACTATTAGCAGGAGTGGCACTGGAGGATAGTAAACCTTCCCAATTATTACATAGAATGCAAGGATTGAACAATAATGTATTACAAGAATCGGTTATTAAAACCTTATGGTTAAAACAGCTGCCAGTAAATATTCGAACTATGCTTATCGCCAGTGGGGAGAGACTAGAAAAATGAGCAGAAATAGCAGATAAAATATATGAAACCTTGGATAGACCTGCAAATTTATACGAAGTTAAGTCGCAAGCTTCCGAGATCACAGAATTAAAAGAACAAATAAGCAGTTTAAAACAAGAACTCAACAAAATAACTAAGTCAAAAAGGGAAACGTACCAGACACACCGAAGAGAGACATTATGTTGGTATCATAAAACATTTGGTCAAAGAGCAAGAAGATGTCAGTCTCCATGCACTGCAGATCAGGAAAACACCCAAGGGAGTCCATAGATACGGCCCTACGAACTCCCAAAGCAACAGGCCGCTTATTTATTCGAGATATACCTAACATGTTGACATTTTTAATAGACACAGGAGCAGATTTGAGCGTTCTACCTAAAAGCATACATATAGGTAGGCCAGACCCCAACTTTAATTTATTTTCAGCAAATGGTACAGTAATAAGGACTTTTGGCACCAAGACAATTAACATTGACATTGGACTAAAAAGACTGTTTAGATGGACATTCGTTATAGCAGAGGTAACACATCCTATTATTGGAGCGGATTTTCTGGCACATTTCAACCTACAAGTCGATATTGGTGGCCGAAGATTGATCCATATTGCAACACAGAGCAAACGGTATGGGCATGTAAGATCAGTGGATGGTCCAAACATCAAGATTGTAAGTAAGTCTGATCCATTCTATAAATTAATAAACAAATATCCCCATATTGTATTACCAAAGCAAGAAACTGTTAATTGCATAGATATTTTTCATTACATAGAGACAAAAGGTCCACCAGTTTTTGAAAAACCTCGCCGCCTACCTCCGGATAAATTGAAAATTGCTAAAGAAGAATTTGCAAAATTAATGGAACAAGGCACAATAAGACCATCCTCATTCAGTTGGGCAAGTCCACTACACATGGTGAAAAAGAAAGATGGGACTTGGAGATGTTGTGGGGATTACAGACAACTCAATACAATAACAAAATCTAACCGATACCCAATTCCACATATTCAAGATGTAACATACAACTTACATGGTAAGAAAGTATTTTCAAAAATCGATCTGAAAAGCGCTTATCACCAAATTCCAGTCAACACAGAAGATATTCCAAAAACGGCAATAACAACGCCATTTGGCCTATATGAATACATCAAAATGCCATTTGGCTTAAGAAATGCAGCACAGACCCTTCAAAGATTTTTAGATCAAATTTTCAGAGATCTCTAATATGTACATGAGTATGTTGATGACATTTTAGTCGCATCCGATAACTATGCTGAACATCTAGAACATCTGGACATCGTTCTGGAGAGGCTTTCAAAATATCATCTGACAATCAATTTAAATAAATGCCAATTCGGCACAGAGGAAGTTACATTTCTGAACTGAACTGAACTGAGAATTCACAATCTATACTGATCAAAAGCCATTAACCTTTGCTTTCAAGCAAAAACTTGAAAAGGCACCACCACGACAAATCAGACAATTAAGCTTTATCAGTCAATTCACTACAGATATTAGACATATTAAAGGGACAGAAAATATTGTAGCCGTGCATTGTCAAGAACAAGCATCAGTCCTATCAACAAATCAACTACAATGAAATGGCTCTACGACAAAAAGATCAACAATTGCAGGATATTATTAACAAAACAATTAAATCTAGTTTAAAATTACAGTTAATTAAACTCCCAGAAAACGAGGAACCATTGTACTGTGATACAACAGATCAGAAAATCCGACCCTATGTACCAGCTACATTCAGACATAAGATCTTCAACAAGCTACATAACATGGCTCACCCAGGACAACGTGCCAGTCATAAGCTAATCTCCAGCAGATTTGTATGGACAGGCATGAACAAAGACATAAAAAAATGGGCAAAATAATGTTTAATCTGCCAGAAAACCAAAACCACTAGGCACACACAATCCCCTCTTCTTAAAATCGACATGCCAGAGCATAGATTCTCACATATCCACATGGACATTGTTGGACACTTGCCACTTTCAATGGTTACAGATACCTACTCACGATAATTGACCGTTTCACCCGTTGGCCTGAAGCTATTCCTATTAAAGATATTACAGCAGAAACTGTAGCTGGAGAATTCATACAACAATGGGTAGCGAGATTTGAAGTACCTAGTAAAATTATGACTGACAGAGGAAGACAATTCGAATCTTGTCTGTTTAGGCATCTTACCAACTTATTAGGCATCAATCACATCAAAACCCCTGCTTACCATCCTCAGAGTAATGGAATTGTTGAACGCTTTCACCGCACATTAAAGAACGCGTTAATTTCTACTAATAATACCCATTGGACTGTAAGTATACCACTAATTTTATTGAGTTTAAGGAATACACTTAAAGAAGATTTACAATGTACCCCAACCGAGTTAGTATATGGTACAACATTGAAGTTACCAGGTGAAATATTTACCAGTTCTCAACAACCAATAGATGAAGTGGACTTTATCAAGAAACTCCGAATGGTGATGAGAGACTTAAAACCAATCGACGCCAGCAATCATGCCAAACAGAAGTCATTCATACACTCGGATCTCCTTCAAACGAGCCACGTTTTTGTGAGACAAGATCAAAGTAAGCCAGCCCTAGCGCCATCATATGCTGGTCTATTCAGAGTGCTGTCGAAGGAAGAAAAATTCCTTAAGATCGACGTAAATGGGCGTACCGAGATTGTATCAATGGATTGAAACCTGCGTATTTGTCTAGCGATCAAGACATCCAAGGTGAACATTCATATGCGCGATTATTTAGCGACGAAATAATGAAAGACATAAAACTTCCACCATCATCCATGAAAGTACCACCACCACCAGTACAACCCAGCAGATGGCATCGCAGAGATCATTTGTCCGCAATAGCGAACTCATTAAGAGGGGAGCCCTGTGGCGGTCCAGCGCCTACTGCAAATGGCGCTAGCTACCATTCCACAGCGGTAGTTAGAGCCATAGCCTGCGGAGGAGGATAGACGTTTTTCTTGGCGCGAATAGTAGTAGTGACGTTCTCTAATACAAGTTAAAATATAAAAATAATTCATGTAAAATTACACAACAGTTGTAAATAAATAGAAGTGTATAATCCTCAGAGATTCCTTGAACATTAGTATAGCTGTGAGTGTGGTAAATAAGCATAACCTCGGCGCACCCGGCCGGTTCAATATAACACGCCCACCTCATAACCTATACCTTCCTTCACATTTTACCCAGGCTTAGGACTGGTCCAAATTCTTCGTGCCATATTAATTTGGAGCGTGTTTAAAGGCCAACGGGCCAACAACGAAGATAATAATAATAACAACAGTCAAATAAAATTAACAGCACAACAGTTTAATAATTAACAGAATCTGAACTTTAACGCCTTTCTAAATGCCTTCCATCCTTAGAAATGCAAAGATTTATTTTTCGACGAGTACTAAAAACGACCACTTCAATTTCCGCTCTTGAAAAGCTGGTTATTGTATTTTGAATTCTTTCAATCATGTTTTCTCGTGTGGTAGGACGAGTTTGAAAAACAAGGTCTTTTAGTCTTCCCCACAAGTAAAAATCGAGGACTGTCAAATCCGGTGAGCCACGAAAATAAACTACCCCGTCCTATCCAACGATTTGGAAACGAAGCATCCAAGAAGTTTCGAACCACCTGCGAGAAGTGGGCAGGGCATCCATCATGCTGGTACCACATTTGTCTTCTTGTTTCCAACGAAACATCTTCCATTAGTTCTGGCAGTCCATTTTGTAAAAAATTTAAATATGTTCCACTATTCAAATGAACATTAAAAATAAAGGGACCAATAATTTTGTCTCCCAAAACACCACACCATACGTCCACACTCCATCTATTTTGGTGGTTGATTTCTAACACAGAGTGTGGATTAGTAACTGCCCAGTAGTGCATATTATCTAAGTTAACGCCTCCATCACTGCTAAAAGTAGCTCCATCAGTCCATAGTATGCGTTTTAAGAATTGTTTATTTCCACTACACATATTTTTTAACCAGTGACAATAGTCTAACCGTCTGTCGAAATCGTTATCCAAAAGGGCTTGGTGTAAGACAACATGATAGGGGTACAGCTTGTTATCTCTTAAGATTCGATGAACGGATATCTTGCTAACACCTAATTCTTCAGATATTTGTCTGATACTTAAATGGGGGTTGGTTTCAACACAAACCAGCACATTTACGACATTATCTCCATTACGAATCGAACGTAACCTGGTGCGGACTGGATCTGGATGCACAATTCCTGTTTCTCGTAAACGTCTTGCTAGACGTGTAAACACCTTCTTCGAATAATGCCTTCTTTCGGGATATTGACTTGCATATTGCCGCTCTGCAATACATTGCATTTTCAAAACATTGCATATTATTATAATAATTATTAATAATCAATAAATGCAATGTTGAAAATGTAATGCATTTCAAAACTGACAAGTTAATTTGAGCGTTTTTGTTTGTTTCCATGGTTCCCTTCTTACACTTTTTGTGTAATGTACCTAAGGATTGCATGCGTTTATTTGGAACCCCGAAAACGCATAATTTCATTCATCCAATTATTTAGTTTAAAAGAAAGAGTAGGTATATTTATTAATGACTGATTTCAATATTTTGTCAAGTAGTATTTAAGCATCACAAAAGAGAAAATGCAACAATTGGGGAAAGGCATTTTTTCCGCTTATGTTTAATAAATTAGAAAATATTATCAAGGTCAGGATTAGAACATTTATGATGATTGGTACAGAATAGATAATTTTTATTTTTTAAGTAAAATTGTTGCGGTTGCGATTACGACCTAAATATTAAGACCAATTTTTAACTTAATATTACGGTAAAAATTAAAACTAACTGATTTTTTTCAGAAAAATCGAAATATCTCATGACATGTCAGTGATATCGATTTCGGGTTTTCACTGGACGATTCCTCTTTAAATTACCTTTCCTGCCGTGTAGTAAAAGCTGTACCATTCTATTTGAAAAAACTGAACAAAACTTCAAAAAAACTATTGTTGAATGTAACGCCACCTCGCGGTTTCATTTATAAACTAAATAATTTATCTCTCAGATTATCTGATTGTCCCAGCAATTGCCTTTTAAATGAATCCAAATTGAGGAAAATCGGTTAAGGCAAACGGACATTAGACGACTTTTTATCTCAATAGGTAAAACTCCCCCCCATCCCTCTATTCGTGAAATTACGACAAAATGTCATGAAACAAAGTTGTAGGAGACTGTTTGCTAATTATAACTGAGAATTTTTCTTAGTTCGTTTTCTTCGTTTTAGAAGCTTAAAAATATTTTTGGTGAATTTCTCCTGACAATTTTTTGTACAATTTCTTTTCCCCAAAGCTGTGGGATAAATAGTTTTCAAGATACGGTCGCGATCCATCCTTAATGGGACACCGGGTATATATATATATATATATATATATATATATATATATATATATATATATATATATATATATATATATATATATATATATATATATATCTGTATTTGTACGTGTGTGTGTGCGTGTGTGCATGTGTGTGCATGTGAAAGAATTCGTAAATTTAACTAACGATTGTTTACTTCATTTCAAAGAAAATAAATCTTACAAGGATGAATAACATAAAGTTTCGCGGGAAAAAAAATGTAAAGTTATTAATAATCACCAATTGAAAAGCTGTAATAACATTTTAGAGCAAATATGTATGCAAATATGTTTTATGAGCAACTATAAATAAATTAATGAATATTGTTATTTTTTTCTAACTAAAAATCATCCCACATCAGCCAACAACGATGTGACAACGTCACGACAATCCTATGTTACAATGGCGACAAGAATTATTTCAGTATATGTTAGTATGTACAGTTAAGTTCGATTTAAAACCAAAAACATATTCAGTACACGGATATCACGATATGCTTCCTATTTACCAATACTTTCCACACCAAAATTCCTAATGGGTTAAGTGTATTATATGTATATTTTATTATTATTATTATTCACGTATGGGCCCTGGTGGACCACGCGAAGTACAATTAGAGGCGCTTGCTGCTGTTAGCCTTCCTTTGCGCCCATACTAATTTCATTCTTTCGCTATGAGCTTTTTTCCTTTCGTCAGACCAAGTTGTTCCAGTCCTCATACATTTTTCTCTCTGGCAAATCTTCCAAACCTTAACCTTGTGTCTGAAACAGCCTCTATCCTGAATTTCACTTTGTGTAATATTTGCTGATTTTAGGTCCTCTTTAATTGCAGCAATCCATTTAATTATTTCTACTTTAGCTCTCCTCCTATTTTCATAAAGTTCGACTATTTGTCTAGTTAGCCTACTCGGATTCATCCGTTTTATGTGTCCGTAAAACTTAAGTCTTCTTTTTCTCATATCGCTATGTATATCTGTGTATTGTTTGATTTCTTGGTTTTCTCGAAGTCGGTATGTTGTGCTATATATTTGTTAGGGACCAAGGATTTTTCTTATGATTTTTCTTTCCTTCTTTTCAATGTCCTAGATGTCCCGCTTTCTATTCAAAATGAGCGTTTCTGCAGCATATAGACATTCTGGCTTAATAACCCTGTTGTAGTGTCTCAGTTTTGTGTTTTTAGATAGGCATTTTTTGTTGTAAATATTTTGTGTAAATCTCAATGCCGTTTCCATATTTGACATCTACCTTTATTGGCCGCTTTTTCCAACCCATTTTCCATGATTATTTCACCCAAATATTTGAATTGAGAGACTCGTCTGATGTTACCATATTTTGTTTTTATAAATGGTGTTGGAACTTAGTCTGTTGCAGGTCATGTACTGTGTCTTTTCAAAGAAAATTTGGAGTCCTACCTTTTCTGCTGTTTCTTTTAGGATTTCAATCTGTTTCTGTGCCGTTAATACATCGTGAACTAAAATTGCTAGATCATCAGCAAATGCCTGACAATCAATTTTCATGTTGGTTCTCCCCAGTTTAATGGGCTGGTCAATATTCAGGGCCGACTTTTTTTCACGCCACTCCCGTATTACTATTTCTAGAACACAGTTAAATAAGAGAGGCGAGAATCCATCCCCGTGTCTCACTCCAGTTTTAATTTCCAGTATCCAGTATATTTTATATTATATTATTATATGTGTGTTTAATGTCTGTAGTTTGACTGTTTGACTGTATAATGTTATTATTTTTTGGGATTCTCGGACAATTGTATTAATAAAAATATTAACTTTTACTATATTTTTATACGAAACTATTTCGGTTTATTTTATAAAACCATCCTCAGAACAATTACATTTCAGCTATATCTTGTTGAATAATTAATTTTTTTACATACAATATAAAATTTTTTGTTTAATTTTAAGTTGACATTTAAACGTAAAAAAATAATAATTTTATAAATACAGTTGACGGAAAATCCAAAATTACATTCTGTCGAAGAGTACTTGAGGTACTTGATTATTTAGAACTGGCTCAAAAAAGAATACACTAAAATCGAATATTAAATTGCATTATACACCATTCCTTTTATAATGAAATTATCTTATTTGGGCACAAATTACGCCATTTGTCAAGCTTTTCGACTTCAAGACTTAATTATGTTAACTGAAAATCCACCTTGAATATGTTTAAGGAGTTTCCGGATCGTAACATATCCAACCATATCAAAACAATTTCCAAAACAGATAGCAGCTTAAATCAATCAAGTCAGATATGAACTTTGTCAAAATAAATAAACAATATTACTAGTGGGTACAGATAAAATGTCAGAGTTCAAAACGAGACAGAAACCTCTGTAAGCTATCACTCAGAAAATTATAGTGCAGTTCGGCATATTGTTGGAAATGGCATGTCTTTAGTGCCCTATAATTAAAATGTATTGGAAGCGACAATAGAGAATTCTGATAATTGTGGCGTCAATGACGCGGCAAAGATATTTCCGAAGCCGGAAATCGACCTTGATGCAAGCCAGAAATAAGGGAACAAAAATAGAATATGAAAAATTTGCATGTTATTTGATAGAACATTAGCTAATTGTAGAATATTAGATAAAAAGAAAAAAGATTATATTTACAAACTTATTGAAAGGTATATCGAATCTTCTAATGTAGACAATCTTGCTAATATAGACATCATAGCTTGTGATTTGTTGACCTATAAATGTGTAATAACATTGTGTACACATTTACAGAATAACTGAGAAGCCACAGAAATGTTTGTTCTTTCTCTAACTGATACTTACGGGCTACAAAAAAATCACGGTTAGTGGTATATAATTTAGCCGATTGGTACACTCGCCTTAGCTCATATAAATATTTGAAGATGAATGGTAGCACGTATTGATCAACAGGACCAACAGCATAATGAACCGGTTGGACAACAAATTGCAAAACCCAAAGGCAAATATAAAAATATTATATTGTAAAAAAGATGAAATGACAGATGTTGGTAGATTTGGCGTCAAATTACCGCATAAAATATGATAGCGAATGTTTAAGATGGTAAAAAGCTGTCTACGTATTTTGCAAGAGATCGTAATGGCAGAAAGGGCATAAAAGGTGACGTATAGCCATGCAAACCAATATGCTAAAGAAAATCGTTACAAAGGGGCTTAATAAATTCTTCGAAATGATTATTCTGTGACTCTTGGATAAGTTCACTGATAATCCTAAGTCTACTGAACATCTCAATTTAATGGAATAATCTGTATTATTTAGGATTCCTTGATTAAGATACATATCGTTCGATTATCCCCAATATTCACCTAATTTGGCTCCATGTGACATTTTGTTATCTCCAAAATTAAAACTAGTGTTGGAGATAAAATGTATCTATGTAAATAATATCTAGAAGATATTGGACATAAGTACAGGGTGTGTAAATAAATTAATTATACGTAGCGTGCGATCTGGCAACACTGTCCGCTTCCTCTTTAGAAGGGAGGTAGGATTATATCTGTTGCGTTCTCATAACGAGCTGGAACTCCCTAGAGTTACTTGATGGTCTGTAACAATTATTTTCTTGCCCTAGATTATTCTAGTGCGCTTTGAAACGATTTCGAACAATTGTGTGCTCTCAAGTTTAGAACAGACTTGGGCATAGTACCATAGAAGCATTTGCAAAACTTCAACTGGAGCACAGAAATATCGGAAAAAATGTTGTGTTAGGTGGATGCTCAGGTTTTCAGGTGGTTTAAGGCATTTTCAGAAGGCTCAGACTCGATTGAAAATGGATCTCAATTCTTCCCCAATCATTCAGCGAGGTTCATCTTATATTGCCAGATTGAACGAAATGCCACCAATCTCAATACTTTAGACATCTCATAGATCCCCAAGAAAGCAAAGCAGAAGTGCCTAAAACCCACTTTCAACGTTGAACTTATTTATAAGTATTTTGAATAAAGAGTAGCAAGAACTATAAATGACTTTTTTTTCCTGTTGACCGGCTGTGTACTGAAATGACACAATAATGATTTAATCAAAAAACCTTACAGTATTACTTTCTAATGTTTTTCAAGATCTATTGAAACATATAGTTCCTATTGTCAATTTAATTTTCAATTCAATTCCAGCCAGAACAAATGTTCGCTTCCGTAAAAATCCCCAATAATCAATTTGAAGGTCTTTGTGTCCACGATGAACTTAACAAAAGTAAAAGCTTAAGTTTAAAGCTCAATGGTCAATGATGTTGCCATCAATACAAATGTCGGTCATTTGTATCTGTACTACTAGTTCCGCTATTTTCTTCCTGGAATTGGCCTCGGGCTGTCTTTTACTAACCATTTGTCTCGGATGTGCTCCTAATTCGTGATGCAGCCCAAATCGAAAACAGTCGTTGTTTGGCCGGATCTTTTCGCTCAGTTGGTGTTTTTGTTTTATTAGGTGAATATTTAATCGAGAAATTGATTTTCGTTCTAAATAGCTAAAGAAAATTACTTGAGCATTCTTAAATTGGAACATTACTCATATACTAGTTGTTCAAGGAGAATCTAAAATACTGCCAACTGAAAAATGTTACAAAAATAATAAATATCTTGAAATGTACTTAAGTTCAGCTAAATCGAAAAAAATTGAAAACTAATTTTAATTTAGTAGGCCCTTGACTTGACTGATTATTTCACACCATGTTTCTTTTCCAGTCATCAATTTTAATTTTCTGAATCCATCTTAATCGTGGACTTTTCTCCACTTCTCGTTTTGTATTCTATGCTATTTTCTAGTATTTGCTTTTGAGAGTCGAGCCTCCTGCGTTCTAAAAATATGTTCTGCCCATCTCAATCTTTTGGATTTTACTATTTTTATGATTTTAAATCATTATAAAACTGCTTTAACTACACGTTTGTTCTATTCTCCAATCTTCAACTATTTTACCTCTAAATATGTTTATTAGAAAAGATATTTGCCTCCCATAATCCCAACTAAATAGTTTGAAGAGATTCATCTGCTGCTTCACTGTTATTTAAGTTTCTAACTTTAGATTGCGAGATATCTCTTTAATATAAACAATTCTTTATGATAGTAAATGCTTCAATTTCCTGACATTATCCTCTCTTGTATTCCCCCTTACGCTTAGTTTTATACTAAATACTACGCTCAGATATGTGAAATGTTCAACATCTTCAAACTTGTGATTTTCTGATATTATTGATAATTGTCCACGTATAATCCTATAATCCATTTCTGTATTTTTTAATTTTTTTTGGTTTATCAGTTATTTGTATTGATGAGCCATTTTCTCTAACTTAAAAACTATCTACACATAGTTTGTTTCTCTATCTTACTTTTTGCTATAATTGCGATGCTATCTACAAATGCCAAACCTTAATGCCTTCGATAGTAAATTAATCCGAAGCTATTGATATTCGCTTCTACCTAACTGTCTCTTCTACAATATTGAACATAATACGAAACAGAGAATCTCCTTGTCTAAGACCGTCCCTAACTGTCTCTAAATTTTTCTGATAATTTATTCCTATTTTAACTCTATTTTTTACCCAAATCATTAATATTGCTAAAAATGTAACATACATAAAAATATGGTAATACTTCAGTAACCGACAATGTACCTTTCACATTTCATTAGATATACTGCACTTTTTGTATCTGTTTATATTTTGCTTTATTTCGAAAAATACGGATTTTATACAGAAAGTATTTTCTTGTTATTTCTGTGCTATGTCTAGTTTTAGCCGCTTGTTTTCTGTGTTAAGGCGGTGAGACATCTGCTTACTATTTTGAATGTTATGAAGTTGGTGTAGATAAGAGATATGTATTATAAAATAATTTCTATGTAGCCCATTTGAAAATTTCTGTGTCTGACAAATAAAACATAATATTTTTGAGAGGTTTTAAAACTGTTCAAAATCATCACCTTGCAGTTCAATACATTTAGTTCAACGACGTTCTATCATTTTATACCAGAATAATGTGATTTATCTAACTCTGGAAAATATGTGGTTATCTCAACTTTAACCTCATTACTTGAAGTGCAACTATATTTAGCAAGTCATTTCATCAGGTCTAAGAAGAGGAAGTACTCGCTATTAATAAAATCCTGCGAATATGGTGTTGGTGGAAATACTTCGAAGAATATGGAGTTTTACATCAACAACACGAAACCGGCATGCATATTATTGTGTTGGACGAGTGCTTTAGCTTTGCCTTAGTGTGCATGTTTAATTTGATTAGCACCCTTCAATTTGATCATTAATTTAGCATAATATTTCTTTCGGTGATGGTCCTGCCGTTTGTCAGGTAGTCTATGAGCATAACACCACAAAAATTCCAGAAAATCCTTCCCACAGTTTTATCTGTAAATTGAACCGTTTTCGCTTTTTTTCCGAGTGTTTTTTTTTCTGTGAGTAACTATAAATCAATGTTTTTCCACTATTATAAAACTTTAAGGAAATTCAGCGGAATTGCGTTTAAATTAGTCCAAACATTCTTGAAAATTGTTTATTTGAAACTCTATTTCGTTGACTAACACGACGACAACTGTATTAACAAACACTGCTATGTGCCATTATAGCGAAAATCTTTTTTATCGTGCGAAATGTAAATAGTAAAAACGGTTACTTAGCGATTACCATTTAATATAACAATGCGAATTTTTGTGACGATTGTATTAATCGTACTGTACTGTCAGTGTTCTGAATGTTCATCATCTTCAATGGATTCAGCAGTTCACTTTTTACCATCGAAAATATAACAAGTGCGAACTGTACTGCACTGCCCTTGTTCAGCATATGTTAAAATATATGTGTTCTACTCATCACCACGAATGCAAAAGAAACTAAACGCAATAATTTCATACTTGATAAATATAAATTTAACTGATATAGCCGATATTTGATGGAAATTAATTTCAAATAAATAAACAAAGATTAATATCTAAAATTTCCTCTATATTAACATTGTATTTATAACAATTGTTTCGACACACAGTGCCTTTTTCAAATTCGAACTACAATAGATCGTGTTTGAAAAAGGCACTGTGTGTCGAAACAATTATTTTACATTAAATTTTTAAAATAGTACAAATTTTAGATGTTAATTTTTGATTATTTACTTACTTGGCAAATATTATCCGGTACTACTTTTTTTATGTTCCACCTATAACAACAAATTTCCTTAGAACGGGAGTTGTTTAGTTAAAACGTGAAATTAATTCGGCATTTTAAATGCTACTTATACTGTCTGCTATTGTTGGTATGAAGAGTTAAATATGCATAGCCTCAAGTGTAAAATTACCGAGTAAATGTGTACACTTATATTTTAAAGAACCTAAATAAATAAAATCACATTCTGTTGGTTCCAAAAGGGGACTTTATTAAAACAGGTCAGATTATGGGCTTCACCTGTACTAATCCTGAAATTTATAACATCCTTAATATCAACAGATTTCTTGTATTTCCTAAACAATACATTCTTAATTAACAATTGTCTACACATGATTATAATATAAAATATACGGACCTGGCTGAATATTTCCTTCGCAGCTGCAAATTCTACGTCCTGTAGGATATTATTAATTAGGTCGCTGATTTACATCAAATGCAATTAATTTTCCACGCTAATAGAAATTGCTAAGGTATGTTATTAAGGTAGGAGAAACAGCATTTAATCTTATCGGTTGTCGCTTATTCCCTAATTATTATTAAATTTTTGTCCAGAAATATTACAGTTATAAAAATATACGTAGGTCTGAATATGTAATTGTCTTAAATTTTTTAAATCTCTTACTTGAAAATGTATCATTTTTGTGTATTGAGTTGATGCAAAAGTTGGTCCCGTTCTGTATAGCATATGCGATGATCTTGATCCGTGTAAAGATTCGATATTAGACAGAAGGAATTGAAAAAATTAATCAGGAAAAAGTTAAGATATTTCGTGATTTTTTAAGTTTAAGTATTAGAAATAGAGTCACTAAGGAACGTTTTTGATATATTATGTTTTTTATTCCCAAAAACGCAGTAATGAGATTAGAGCAATGTACAACGTTCTGGACAACTAGCCTAGCCTGATGGTGATAAATTCTTGTAATCAACCAGACAACAACGTTAAGCCGATTACGTCAACATGGAATGGCTTACAAGGCTGATCATGGGTGCCATATAAATTAAAATTTAATGGACCGAATTTCCACTTTCATTTCTTTAATGAAGGGCAACGAAATCGATTAATTTTTTACATGTGATGAAAAATTGATTGTCTTTAATAATGTTAAGCGTACGAGATCATAGTGCAAGCGCAGAGAAGTTTCTTGAACTAGCAAAGAAGTTAGTTTCCGAAGAAGGTTATGTTATGCATTTGGTGCTACTGGAAGGGAATCGTATCGTATATTTTAAGCTATTACCTGAAAACCATACCATTAATTCGAAGAAACGCGCTTCACAACTAAGCGAATTAAAGTGAAAATATGACCATAAGCAACCTCAATTAGTCAACACGAAAGGGTATTGCCTTCCATTGAGCCAATGCGGGACCACACGTGTCTTTGGCAACCTATTTTTACTTCCTTGATCAGTTCGATAACCAGAAATTTTATATCTTCTTTGAATTATGCAGCTATTGAAGATTTTGATAAAGATCATCGACAAGAACATATTATTTGATGAAGAACGAACGAATTTTTAATGTGGTCATTCTGTTAAAGCATTATCATTTATACATTCTGACATTATAAACAACATATTACGATAATACATTTTATTTATATGTACTTTGTATTTCTTTTTATTCTGAGTCGTTCAAAAACCTTAGTTGCTGATGGCCTCTAACCCTAAATCTTCTTTTTTATTTTCATAGCTGATTTTCATTACTGATCTGAAACCTAACCTTTCAGATAAGCAATCAAGTTAACGCAATATCTTTCACGCAGATGGTGCACCATACAAAAGATTATTACGAACCGATTCAAATAATATTGTGCGTGATGTGATCGACGATATAATGTCCATTAACTCTATTGTGCTACCACAGGCACTTTCGAGCAAAATCCCGGTTTATTTCTAGGTCACCTGAGCAATATAACTAATTTTCTATATAAAACCCGTAATTCTACTAAAGTTTTTTTTTGTGTACCATATACCACCAAAAGTAACCGGAATAACTAAAGAAAACAAAGGAAGTCATTATACATGGTAAAAGAGAAACTATTTTCGTAAAATTAACGTCCGATTCTTTAAATTCGTTTGAACAATATGTTTTCTTCAACCATGTATTCAAAATGTAAACATTACTTTCATTAACAAACTTTATTTTCTTTTCTTAACAATTGGCAACATCTCATCGCCTTGTTTATGTTTAGCCATCGGAATTCAGTTTTTCGTTGCGTTTGTCTCATAAGTTATTATTCGAAAATAAAATGTAATATTTTTATAGCCAAATAGTACATACGTTTCAGCATAAATTTGGTTTGTTTTGTCATAAAAATAAAGGAAAACTTACACATTATTGTCGTTTAATGTAAAAGTTGAAATTACTAGCACTAATTTTTACACCATAACACGTTTTAAACTATTTACGTCACATTAATAAACACATGATTAATCGTTTGACAACTTGTCCCGAAACACTTCGAGTAGTTCTAGTAAAATCCTCTTCAAGAAAATGTAAAATTTGTTTCATAAACCACACTACCAGTATCCAAAGGTCTTTTTGGAAGCTTCAACGATTTATTGATCACTTTTTCATGATTTTCTTCGTCAATCATTTCAACTGAACAACGATCTACATTCCTCCTGCCTTATATGAGTCATCAATATCCGTCAAAAATTTGTGTTTGATTAACTAGTTATCTGCAACGATTCTAGGGCTTTAGAGTGTTTTCGTAGCTTCTATCTATCAGGTCTTTACCATAATTGTTGTCCTGTCTATTTCATCGACGCAAAATTAATTGAAAATTTTTCTCCGCCATATGGTTGTTTAAAAACGTCTTATTTCAGCTTAAAAACGAGCTAAAATATACGTGCCTATTGTAAATATAAAATAAACAATGAATTGTAGATGATGAAGCATGGAAAGGACGATCACCTGATCGATAACCGTTTCACATCTCTTAAGGAATTCGAATAAAGTTCCAATGGCTTTCCTATATCAAAACTGCCAAGTTCTTGTTCGCTATTAGCTAGTTGCATAGCTAATAGTTTTAAATCGATTAATGGTAATTTAAGGATTTAAAAAAAAATATTGACAGTTGCACTGTAGTGGAAGAAAATTAATTTAGCACGAATTTTGCTTACAAATTCATACTATAACATTTAATCAAATCATCTCTAATACATTTTAGTGTATTTTTAATGTAGTATATTTGTTCACCACATGGTTTGCTTTTTACTGATCTTGTTATATATTAAAATTGCAAACAAGAAAACGTATTTAAATAAACTAGTTTTTTAGGTCAATTACGCAATGTTTATTCGAGCGTATAAAGCCCCATTAACACTATACAAGGTAACATTCATATAGTAAAAATAGCGAGCAATTATAAGAGATAAAATTTCTATTCTATTTTCATTCATACATCTCTTCAGTGGAAATAAGTTCACAGTGAGTGCCGTGTGTGGATTTTCCCACGAAAAGGTAAATGAATTCGTGCGAACTATTTCCATTGTCTAACCCATTTTATTCTTAATTGAAGCAATGTCTCATTTTATAGTTTCAGATAGATATTATTTCCCGAAGAAGGGCAATTTATATACGAGCCGTGCTGTCGTCCCTAAAAAAAAATGAATAAAAAACTGTTGCAATTTTTGCAATTTGTGCTTGTATCCTTTTATAAGCTACAATTTGCAATGCTAAAATAATAATTACTTAAAATATGATACGTATTAATACTTCATTCAGAAACGTATGGAAAATAAGTATTACTATAGTATCATGAGATACAGAGCGGCAAAAGGAAGAAATTAAAATATATTTCCGTTTTTTATCTTGGAATAAGCTACTTAATTGAAGAACTTTGGAAATAGAGAGACATATACTTGCGAGATGTATACAAATTTTAACAATACACTTAAAAAATAGAAGATACACTATTTCAACTCCAAGCGCATAATACGAAAATTGGTACCACATTTTTGGAGACTTGGTCTGTGGTTAGATCTGATGAAATTTGTAAAAAAGGTGTTCAGTAAGCTGTAGGAAGCCGTCCAAGCTCTGCTTAACCTGGAATAAACCTACAGTCCAGGAAAGTATTTTATAACAAGATATTCATATACATCCATCCTAAATTCAGCTAGTGAAAGAACTTTTTCTTGAGCTTTACACCTTCTTTTGCCTTTTCCTTTAACATTTCTTTTCCTTTCTTTGTATTATTCTGATCTTCCTTACTACTTTTAATTTTTTTGTTAAATGCGGAAAAATGGCCAAGGCTAGTTGATTCTGAAATCTGTTTTAATAGAGTAGGATTTATTTTCATAAATACAGTTAACCAGTCAGCTTAAGGTCATTGGTTTTTGTGCCATGAAGTTAGAATGTTTGGAATATTGAAATTGTCGATATATTCTTATACCAATTTTCTCAACTCTTCGGGTAAAAGACTAAAATAAATTGAGGAACATTTAAAACATATTTGGCCAGCTCTTCTTCTTGTTCCGAGCTGAACACTAGCCTGGGTTTCTAACCCACTAAAGGAATCTCATCAGCTTTATTTTTTTTAATGTACCGATGTAACGTTACAGGACAAATCTCAAATTTTCTTTCTTATCGCTGCTTGATGCAACAGTTCTTTGGAGGTTAAACATTTTTATGACTTGCGCTTGAAATTTCACATCCTGAACAAATATAAAATATTTATACATTTCTAAGCACAATTAAATTTCAAAACGGACTGAAATCGGAACTTTGAGTCCCACAGTATTTCATTTTACAATATAAACATATAATCTCACAAAAGTATTGACAGAAAACATAAAATGCTATAGTCAAATTATTCCTAACTATTTTTACTATGGCTAGGATAAGCAACGCATATACAAATTCATAAATAACCGGAATAGACCAAAAAGTTTAATGGCAAAAAATTTACTTACTTGGCAGTTTCGTAGCTCCGTGTATTTAATCACATTTTCCCTGCTATGAAAGCAACAAAAATGATTGCAGCGACGTGAGAGAATCTTACTTTTTCACGACAGACTTCAACCGGGTAGCCATCTCTTTTTTTTCGAAATGAATTTCATCGAAACAACTAACCCCGGAAACTTCCAGTCCCGCTCTCGCCTAATTAAGCCAATTTGGACATATGACATCCTACTATGGGGATCAATTTCATCATTCAGCGATATATTCCAGTACAATCCATCAAAGAATAAATTAAAGAATTTAGTAAAAGATACAGAAAACTACTTTTTGTGTAGAGTAATATGTTGACTAACCAAGTAGTTAACGTACCGTAACGTGATGGAATACGAAGACTCAAAAGTCAGATCTTCAATCTTCAGATCTTCTGAGCAGGTTTGACTAGTCATTAAGATCAGACCTATAACACAAGCCTACAAGACAAAATATTTGTTTGGTGACTAATATTTTAGAACTGATTAGCTATATTTGGGGCACTAAATCTAAATATGAAATCATTACTTCTCTATCTGCTCTACTTTTTTAGATACATGCACTTATTTGTTTTTTTTTTCAATTCAATCCATTCATTCATTCAGTTCAAGTTCACATTAGAATCAAGCATGGTGAGGAATATTCAGGTCTTAGGGCAGTGGACTACCGGGAAAAGAAAAATTCGACGTACCGATGGTTTGGAGAGAATCCAAAAAACACTTCGATAACTTTTATTTCATATTACAGGAATCAATCGAAACAACCCTAGCAAGTGGACTTATCCTGATTTAGTCGCTGCAAGACACCTGGTCCGTCATTCAGAGGAAGTGCCGATCCCAACGTTTGACCAGTTATCAAAGTTCTTACGAGGTTGAGGACGAATATTGTCCCATATCGATGCTTTTCTCCTCTATCTTTATATATAATAATATTTGTATAATCTAATAATAAAATTCCATGTTTAGTTTTTTTATGTCATCCGTGGATTTAACTAAAAAATAGTGTAAAGTATATCTATAGTGTAAATGTTATATCTTGGAAATTTGAGCTCCTAGCCAAAAATGAATGCAAAATTTGAATTCAGGACATCAAATTCGTTTATCAGTTCCAAATACCCTGTCACCAAAACAACTGTTGGCCTGTGTAATAGTGATAAAAGTACATTAGGCTATAATTGAATAGGCTGCTCGATTACTGAATCGATCTTCACATATTATTTATACTTTGTCGCTTTATAAATTTATTATCCACATGTACGGATTGCTGTATTTTTATGAGTAATAAAAAAAATTGTTATCACGAAAATGGTCACTAACAGATAATATTTTCCGAAGATAAATAATTAAGAACTGTAGAAACTAAGTTATTTACTTTTTATTTATTTACCTACTTTTGCTTCACACAAAGTAAACACAAGTTTATTGAATAAGTCTAGATACTTTTTCATTTGGTTAATGTTCAAGTAACAATCCGTTAAATTTAAAGTAAAGACTAAACTAAAACAGCCCAGCAAAAACCATTCCGCGACTTAAAACTCGGAAGTACATTACTAAGAGTCTCATCCACATCTATTTGCGATTCCAAAAAACCCGTTTGACAAATGAAATACACGGTTATGCATGAAAGAATTTCGAGGTCATTCGATCCGAAACTGCCGTTCGATTTTCCTAACCGTTTTTAAATCCAACCCTGTTCAACTTTTCCCATTATTACTCAATGCGCCCCAGTTTATACGATCTCATAAGTTAAAGCCACCGAACTGGCTCTACGGACAATGTGGCTCTGTTTTTGTCCCCGTGGGTGGTTCTTTAAGAAAGTTTCGTCGGTTCTATCTTTTCTATTTGCTGTATTTTGTTCATAAATCGTTCAAATTATGCTTATTTTTTAACAAATATCAAGTGTTCGTTCAAAGGTCTCTTTTTTAAATCATATAATGTTCCAGAATAAATTATCGGAAAGTATTTTTATGCTGTGTCAAGCTTATGAATACGACATAGTCACCGGTGAGTGTGTATGTCCGTAGAGCCAGGTGGTGATCTATTCATAGATTTTAAAAGTACGCATGACAGCACAAACCAAAACGTATTTTAAAAAGAAACTCTATCTACTGTTCAATCCAAAGTAAAGATTAAGAGCAGCACATGACGCTCATTTCTACTTGCATCAAGATGACATTTTCCCCATACCTTCTATTAAATATTTTGCTTCTAATAAATAATTTGAAAGGGATTAAGAGAATTTAACTTCAACACATGAGACACAATTATAAATAAATGGACCCAGACTGGATTAAACCTAGACCTCATTTTAGGCATAAAAAGCATTTAAAGAAGTTTTATTCGAATTCTCGAAGATTTGTTGACAGGAACTGGCAGAGTAGAACTTGACAGTAGAACTGACAGAAGGAATCTTGGTTTACATGTAAAAAACATCAATAATATCACCTATGGAATTAGACAAACACTATTCCTAGCAAACAAACCCACGAACTAATTCAATAAACATTAGTCTATTAGTCTACCACGGACTAATTCAATAAACATTGAACATTGTGCCAAGGAAAACAAAATATACAATTTATAAAACACCTTTCAGGCCAGCGTTGATGCACTCTTACAGTACGCATATGTACTGTTAGATATTGTCGAAGTATTGTGGGAACCTCTGAGAGAACAGTTTTAGAAGAATGTAAAAATTCACAAGATAGGGTATATGGAGAAAAGAGGTGAGACTGAGCTTACAAGTATAAATACAGTGTTACATATACAATATGTTACGAATTTGAAGTGCCGAAATGTTTGAATATATTCTTTTTTCCTCTCCAAGGACCAAACCAAATCAAAACAAAATTCCCAAAACCAAACCAAAAAAAAAAAGAAAAAATCCAAAAAATTGTAAACGTAGGAAAGCGAAGAGACAATGCAAGAAAGAGATAGAAAAGAACGTCGCGGACTCCTTGAATAGGCCAAGACCCATCTACTGTTGTTGAGATAAAGACCCATCTACTGTTGTTGATGAATGTTTTGTAACTAAATTATATTATGGGCTTTAAAGTGACACTAAAGCATTAATTCTACAAGAATTTTCAGAAATATTTGTAAAAGTTTCACTTGAACTATATTTTAAGAAATTATACTTAAATTTATAGTTAACTGGTTATAAAAATCGCTCACTAAACAGTCTGAATTGTTTGCCTCATTCGTTACTTTCCATATCTTGTCTGTATGAATTCAAAAACTCAGTTAGAATACCAGAAGCAATGTCCAAAAATGCATGTATACACGTGAACAGAAAAAGTGGGTACTGAGGTTTACATATTTGTATCAAAGTGAAAATAAGCCTATTGTATAACATATCTTAAATAGAAAACCTGATATTATTTCTGCTTATTAACTTAATATTGAGGTATGCGATTACAAAACATGTGCTAATATCATGTTAGATATCTAATGGTTCAATTATAAGTGGTAAAATGCCATGAATTGTGGCATCACGTCATTTCAGGCAACTATCTGAAAAAGGGACGAGTTATAGTTGAGCCGATTGGACATTGCTACTTCTACCTTCTAATAAATTCTCCTACTTAATAACGAGTACGAAATTCTGGTAGTCCTAAAAGTCCAAAGAATACGGTGAATATCGTATTACTATATTCCGATGAGAGTGTGTGCGTATCACCCTTACATCATATTACATCACCCTTACATCATAGCAAAAAATTCATCGGTTTTAACATATCAGACATATATTACTTCTGTAAAGTTTTTCAATTATTATCAATATCTCTGAACTTATTGAAAAAATAATTTTTGTTATATAAATTGGGCATAAAACATATGGCCAATTTAAAAACTTCCTTGCCATTTTCGGTAGTGCTCTATATAATCTCTCTATAATATATAACTAGGCTGTATAGGTCCGAGGCATTATGAAAAGAAAATGAAGTGGTAACGAATATGCAATAATTCTATGCTTAACTTATCAATAGTTCTTCCAGAATGGACTAAAGCATAGATTAAAACAATAGCTTCTGCAACTACTAAAACAAAATGTTGATGCTCTTCTAATTAAAAGTGTAATCTAATTTTATGCAGTATTGGAATGATATAAAATTCACTCTATAGCGATTATGTTAATCTATCATCACCATACATATTCCATAAATATTTGTAAGGTAGAATAATAAAAACGAAAATTAATATCCGAAAAATTATTCCAGCGAAATAAAGGTCAAAGTTGTCTATTGAGTTCTTAATGGATGAAATGATATTTAAAATTAAGATGAACCGAAAATTAATGATCCAAAAAATACCCATTAATTTTGGGTGTGAAAGTCATTAAGCTGGTATAATTGATATTCCAATCAAGAAATATCTTTGCAAATACAAGGATTTTTTAGCAATTTCGTAATACTATAGATTATTAACTTTTGGATAAATGTTTTCATGCAGTTATGACAACTTTTTTTACCACATTTGTTTTGCAGAAATATATGAGATTACTGAAGATTTTTATGTTGTAGTATAGTAGTAGTATAGTAGTAGTATTTTATATAGTAGTGGAATATGTAATTTCAGTCTGCTAAATGCCAGATATATGGACATCGTGTATTAGTTATGTGCAACACCAGTTAAGAAACGATCCAATTAGACAACCAATATTTCAGATAATATTTAATACTGAATTAACTAATTGTTAATAACGTATGGGCCAAATGAGATTTTTAATTTGATTTGGGAGTATCTCATAGCAACCTAATTATACAATATATCTTAGGTATTACATTGTTTGGATGAAGATTGGGTACATTCAGAAGTTGCCTGACGATTACTCCCCACACTTTGGGGATAAAGCTCGAAAAAGCTTTGATAAAATCTAACGTTACCTTTGATGTGTAGAAGGATATATTGTCTTCCTGAAATTTGATGTTCGGCTACAACATCCACCTACAGTAAGCTTCTCTTTTCCTAAGTTCCCAGTAATTTCATTCTCTATGTTAATTACTCAATATCCGACCATCAAAAACAACGCTGTTACATTGTGCATCCTGCTCAGAATGTCTGCAGGATCAATGCAAATGCTTACTATTGAGGAATCATACTTGACAAATATCATCAGTCGTTAGGTAATACTTGCGCCATCTCTGTGTTAGAAGTCTTTTCTCATATATTAGTTAGTACACATTTAAATCATTATTTAGTTGGTTTGATACAAAGTATTTTATTAGTTTTTCTATGTTATATATCATATTACATTAATAAAAGCTGGATGTAAAAGTAAAATAGCATTAAATATATAATTACGATAATTGTTCAAATATTTTTCCAACATTTCGGCGTTCTATATTTGTAACATTGAAAATGTTAATCCCAGGGATGAAAATTACATTAATTATAGCCCAGTTCAACTTGAATTTTTACTTTTTTATGGTAAATATTTTTACACAAATAATTAATTTATGTAAAATATACATTTTTACATTAATTCCATAAGTTTTTTTATTTTAAATTAAACACATTATTTCTTTTAATCTTCTTCAAACTAATTTTCTAATTTATTTGAAATTTGTATTGTACGAGGTGTGTAAAGGAAATAATGAGACTAGTGGCATAGCTTTTGATCTGACCACATTGTTGGCTTTCCCTTCGGGGAGGAAGGAGGCCAACATCTGATACGTATTTAGTGCGAGTTTCAACTCTCTAGAGTCACTTAGTTCTTTTCGCAGATTGTATTTTTTTAGTGCGTTCTGAAAAGCAGTAAACAATGTCGAGCAACGATCAAACTGTGATTTTTGACTGTATTTGACTTTTTTTTTTTGCTTTGGTTCATCTTTAGTACTATAATCGCTTGATTGTTGGGCTGCTTTTGAGTGATAAGCAAAAAACCATGATTCATAACCAGTAATTAGGCATTTCATCATCCAAAGACAGTTCAGCAACTTCAACATCCCAATGTTTACCAAAAAAATTAAGTTTTTTCGAAACGAAACAAGAAGACGTACAGTAAGCCTAAATTGTTCGTCAAAATTGATTGAATTACTGTTAGTATTTCAGTACTATCCAGAATGTTTCAATAATTATCATCTGCAATAATTAATCGAGGCTTACTCAGTACAAGGTCCTTGATTTTTGCAAATGTTTTCTTCATTGGTTGTCATGGAAGGTCTTCCTTGACGAGATCCTAAAGCCTTTGTACCATTTCTAAACATGTTTTTTAACTCATCAGAATCAGCATGAGAAATTTCGGCTTTGGGCAAAAAATAAGCGCTGACAAAAATGTTTAACAATTACGAAAAACGCTACAATTTCTGTTTTACTTTCTAACAGCTTTACTTATGATAATACTTTTGCCAGCCACGATCTGTAAATATAGGATGGGGTAAGTATCACACTACCATTATGTTTTGGCGCCATTTTTTTCGCGATATTTGTGGTAGTTTAGATTTGACTCTTTTGTAGTGCAGATGTTCAATTTATATTATAGATAAACATATGCTAAAAGAACGCAGTAAAAATATTGTAATTTGCACTAAATATGTTATTCAATTGCTCCAACTCAATATGAATTTAGGGCGTGTGGTGCCTCATAAAACGACAATTTATTGCTTATTCAAGCAATTGAATGGTGATATGCCCTGTATCAGAGTTCTAAGAATAGTGCGAAGCGCTGCAAAGAGTGTACATGTGCACATGTTTCCCTGCGAGATTTGAATTGTTAAAGACCTGTTGCCTGTAGACAATAATAAACGATTACAATATTATAATATCATCAGTTCTCTTGATTTGATAGCTTGGGATTATTTTAAAAGCTGTATTTACTTATAATCAAAGCGCGACGCTTGCACCACTAAGTTAAGTTTGTAATTAGGAGTTAAAGTGTATTAAATAAAGATATTATATGTCTCTTATCCGTATAATTCCAAAGAATCACCCACTGTTTTGCTACTTCCATCGTATATATTACTCTTTTGGTCTTTAGTAATTATAAGGCTTCCTATGTTTTTATCAAAGTTATTTGAGTATATGAAGAAGATAGAATTATGTCTGTTGTTTTTGGAGAGAGAGCGAGAGAGATATCTCGAAATTGCTATAATAGAGTACGTGGGTAAGAGAGACGAGGGGTCGGAGGAAAGGATCTGTTATGGTATTTGGAGCCAACGAAGTATTAAAAATACGGAGGTTATTTATTGGTTTTAATATCCTCGCTCTTTATTTCATAACCGTGTGCGTTAAGTTTTCGAGATACAAAGTCGCGAAAGAAGGCGTTACTGGCTGTCCTCTAATGCTGTCGATAAATTTTCTTGGTCGACCTTTCCCCAAAGCGTTTTTGTTGCGTTTTGATTGATAAGGAGAGGGCAGGTGCGTACAAAGGTTTCTGAGAGAATTAAGTTTCATTCATAATTCATTCTCAATCTTATCTGAAAGAAAAAGAAAAAAAAAACAAAAGCTATTTTGCATGGATAAAAAACGATTCGGGAAAGTTGCAAATCTTTTATAAACATATTATTTATTTCAGTTCTTGTTATAAAGAATATGAGAGTTTGAACGTCAAATAAAAAATTATGAATTTTAATATTTCAAAAATATCCCAGTAATCTGATCAGTTTGAGAAATTTATTGTTGTTCTAGCTTTTAAAATAACATAATTGATAAATATAATTTCAAATTATTATATTAGTCTCATCTCAAGTTCATGCTTGATTGAATGGCTCGAGTTCTAAATATATAAAAAGATGTATTTTTGCAAGTATATCACTAAATCAATCTTCTATTGAAACCTTAGGAATGAAACAATAAACTGGAAGAGATTTACCACTAAACACGAAGTAGTCTTTTTATACTTCGCTACATGCGTTTCGCTTATAGATTAAACCATATCTATTAAATACATTTTAAATTATTAATAATAATAAATTATTAATAATAGTAAATTATTAATTAAAAATGACAAATTTAATCCAGATCAAAGTATCTCCTTTAGGTCTGGAGTGATTTGGTATTTAGTGGTATAATTCTTCCTGTTTAGTATACATAATTAAACAATTTATATTAACAAATCAATTTAATCCATTAATACTTCATTTATATAAGTATATAGTTTACATTATCATATATTCAAGAAAATATAATGTATACAAACAAAATACTAATATCAAAATTGCAAATCAAAAATTATTAAATCTAGCAACGAAAGTTGTTTTGCTAAAAAGAGTTCTGGTGCGTTCTGCAGTATGATCATAGGTAGAGTTCCAGGGTTTTGCCAGTTATTTATTTAACATTTTGTAAATCAAGATTTTTTCTGTCAACTGAGAATAGATCGCACTGAACTCCAAATGTAAATATGATTAACTCAACTCTACTCTACTCTATTAACTCTAACAAAACTCTACATTTAGAATAGCTCTGGGGGTATTGAGAATTAGTCCTATCCATAGCAGTCATCTCTTTGTACTTTAGATGTTTTAGATTATGAAGTACGCTGTCGATTTTAAGTGATGTATTTCCCAGCTGTTGTCTTTTAACAGTCGTTCGCTCCCTATCTGTTGATAATATAATATCTAGTGAAGGTGCTAGCTCAGGTTCACAAATCTATCTCTCATTATTTTTACCTTCATCCCTGGAAAAACATATTATCTGCTGAGCTCTTCGCAGTTCACGAGGCCTATCACTGATCACTTCATATTCACTCCAACTCAATGGCAACTATGTCCTTTACTTTCGCCGCTCCTTTTGTATCGTTTCTACAATGCCACTCCCCTGTGACCATCTTTATTGGAGACCTGGTATAATCCGACTGGATTTTCAATGAGGATGGTATACAATTCTACCCATTTAAACTTTGATTCTTTCTAAATACCCTCCCTTAGTCTTCTATCGACTGGTGTAGCCTGTGATTTATAGTACGATCACCTCCTTGATGGTGATCCTCCAATCTGCAATGCCCCTCTCTAAACATGACTTGTTCTAGTGGATTGTAGTTCAGTTATTAATAAAGGAGAAATCTTTATATATTCCCTGCAAATAATAAAATGGCCTTTTTCAAGTTTCTTGTTTCCTATTCTCTTCTAAATCTCATACTCTACCCAATTAATTTCTCTCAAATTATACCAGCCAACTTCATCCATCTTTAAACTTTACACTTTTACTTGTTCATAAATCTTATCTATTTCTTATGCTCTCTAACATATATTATGTTATCTCTACCAATATACTGAATGTTTGATCCTCCTCACCGTGCTTGTCTACTATATATCATTATTCAATACTCAGTATTTGCAAGGATAAAGTGAAAAGTCAGATATTTTTCGATAGATTGTACTGCGAAACGCAATACCTTGCAACACAAAGATGATAAAGGGGCTATTTTTCCAGTAATGGTCCATAAATTTCAAGCCTAGATTTGTTTTGATAGTTTTCGAAAATATTTAAGTTTAATAGTTTACAGAGAAACCATCACACAATATAAAAAAAAATTAAAAAAAAATATTATGGAAATTGTGTTTTTTACATTTCATGGTTTATAAGTTGTTCATTGACTTGCAATGCGGACGAACCAGCACGAGTGAAAATCTGTCCTCAGGACGCCAAATTGAAGTCTCTATTGAGTAGAAATAATCAAGAAAATCAGTGATATCGTATTGATTGGTCGCAGAGTGATGGATATCGGTATTGTTGAGATGATCAACATCTTGGACTAATGTATATGGAACATCCTTCAAAAACATTTGTGAATCAATTGCTTACTAGAGACCAAAAAACTTTTAGACACATATGTGTCTAAAAGTGCAACAACTACAAGTGCAACTCGAAAGAGCTTATGTGGCGAATAATGATTACTGATGAAACTTAGAATTGTTACAACATACCAGAAACAAAAAGTAGTTAAAACTGTCAGTTTTACTCGGCGAACATACTAAGAAAAAGGCGAAGATGTGTTCAAAATTCATGCAACTGTTTTCTGGAATTCATTCAAGGCATTACATGATACACTATTTGAAAAAGAGAAAGACAACAATAAGGGAGTATTATGGTACATTATTGGTCAAAATTTAAGAAGAGTTAGTAAAAAAATGCACTCATTTGGTAAACCAAAGTCCTGGTTTATCAAGACAATGAACTCGCCCATTTGTCTGCTGCCACAACAGTGAACATTTTTACTTCTATCTTTCACTTTCACTTTCAATTATACAACAAATTGATCAATTGATATAGAATCCATCCTACTCTCCGAACTTGGCTCCCTCCGACTTATTTCTCTTTGAGGAATATGAAGAAATATGAAGAAATGACTGGCTGACTAAAGTAATTCATATCACATGCAAATATGGAAATTCATGCTATATTTAATAAAGATATAGACTAGATGTGTCTATTAAATAACGAGACTGACGCCGCTATAGAAGAAGTTCGCATGCGCCAAACGCCAGTGACCAACAACTGTTCAGCGTTCTCTTTGGAATGCAGTACCTCTCACTTCTGTAAACAAATCCGTATAACCGCAGCCTTCGTTCGCTTAGAGTTGTTTTTTGTTTCGCCGTAAAAATGTTAAATATAACAACAGAGCAATGAATTGTTGTGAAAGTTCACTTGAAACTTGGAAAAATCGTTACTGAGACTTATAATTTATTGAAAGAAGTGCATGGCAAGTAACGTTTATTGCGTGCACGTGCCTTTGAATGGTTTAAGCATTTTCAAGATGGCCGAGAAGACGTTGAAGATGATCTACGCCTTGGTCACTATTCTACGTGAAAAAGTGATGACAATATTGAAAAACTTGGTAATCTGGTTCGATCAGACCATAGGTTGGTAGGATCAGACCATATGGAAAAACTATAAGTATTCGTGCGATTGCTGAAACTATAGGAATTGACAAAAAACGCGTACGGCAAATTTTACATAACAATTTTAACATGCAAAAAGTGTGTGCCAAAATGGTGCCTCTTACGTTTGAACAACAAGAAGCTCGCAAAAATGTTTATACTGACACTTTGAAAGCCATTGAAAATGACCCAAATTTATTGAAAAGCATAATGTGACGAATGGTAATTTTTTACTTGAATGATATTGAAATGAAGCGTTAGTCCATGCACTGGATGAGCACAAATTCACCGAAAGCCAAAAAAGGTCGAATGAGCAAATCAAAATTCAAAGCAATAATGATTGTTTTTTTTTCGATATTCATGGTATTGTGTACCTTCACTGAGCTCCTGAAGGTCAAACTATGAATTCCGAAAAAGAATAAGAAAAAAACGACCCGGATTGTGGACGGACAGGTAATGGGTTCTCTACCAAGATAATGCGCCGGCTTATTTCGCATTGTCTGTTTAAGAGATTTCTAGCCAACTACAGCATCGCAGTACTAGACCATCCACCTTATTTGCCGGATGTTGCGCCATGTGACATCTATTTGTTTCCTAAGGTATTAAAAGGAACAATATTTCAGTCCGCTGAAGCTGTGAAATAGAAACCTCTGAGGGTCTTCTGAAGGAGCTTACAGAAGAATACTTTCAGCACTGTTTCGAACAACGGTAGATTCGTTTGGAGGGTTGTAGGGATAGAGGAGGGATGTATATTGAAGGTAATAATAAGCAAATATGTATGAAATCAAAATAAAATGTTTTACATGGTCATTTGCGTCATTAGCGTTACAAGATTTCATTATTTAATAGTCACACCTCGTATATGGAAAGCAATAAAAAGTTCGAGTATCGAGCCAAAAGAAGACTTAAAGTTTTTGAAAAATAAAGCGATAATTTTAGCGTGTTAACTCATAAGGATTGCTCTCTGTGACATACCGATATATATATATATATATATATATATATATATATATATATATATATATATATATATATATATATATATATATATATAGGCTAAAAGGCTAAAGATACTTGCCAAACGACCTTAGCAGCTGGCCAAAAACTACATATTCCAAAAACAGTCGGATGCCACATATTCCAGTTATATTTCAACATAAAATACGTACTTTTAAATACATTTTAAAACTTTTAAAATATTAAAAGATTTTTAATTTTTAAAACTTTTTTGAAAAACTACATGATCCAATTATAATTCTAATTTAACTGATAATACGTACTTTTGAAACAAATACAATGAAAGAATAAAAGCAAATGTTTTGAAAGGCTATATTTTATTCAAAAATATATAGCTCTGGCGAAATTTTATTTAAAAAATATATACGGTTTAGTATTACGAATGGACCAAAAATTACTATTGTCTAAAATTACTATTGTCTAACAAAAGTATTTGGATTTTTGAAGTCCTTAGTTATTCACTATTTGAAGAAAAGTTATATCTCGAAGTTATTTCTCGAAATATAGACCATTATTTTATATGTCCGCAACCCAGCTTTGAGCCAGCAACTCTATTTCACTTCGGTACTACGATGAATTTTTGGAGGCGAAAAACAGAACGTAGCTAGTTTTTACCTCTTCTTTTGTCCTGATTTTTTTTCCTCGCAAACAGTGAGATCAAACATAGACCTGGAGGAACTGATGGAACGAGATGGGTGCTGTAAGCTAGGTGAATGATAAATTTATGTTCTAGTTCATTAATTTTTGAGGTGGTTCATCTAGCCATATACCAATATACATACATAACCAATCTCACATCTTTTATCTTGCGTTGCTTTAATGCAGAAGGACCTTTTACGACTGGTAAAAGCTGGACATATTTCGACCAGAATATTGTGCATTCACTCAAGTTCAACTAAGTAGAGCTCTGACTTTATCATCCTACCACTACGAACCAACTAAAAGTGACTTATTCTTTCAAAATTTTACCGAACACCTAGTATGACCTTTTTGAAAATAAATAAGTTTCCACCACAGATAACAATCCGTTTGATGAATCGAAAATCGAAAAAGGTTTTTTTGAAGATTTGAAAAGTTTTACACACTTCAACCAAACGCATGACTTGCTGTGTTATAGTTCCTGAGGGGTTCTTTTACTGGTCTTTAGCATCATTCATATACCTCACAGATATCGATTAACGGTAGCGTGGGATATTTCTAATTCCCCTGGAAGTTTCCTAGTGCTTATTCTAGGATCTGAAGCCATAGCTGCTCTTAAAACATAGGCAGCGAGAGACCGTAGACGATCTGATCTTCCATTAACTTCACAATTGACTTTAATGTTGCTACTTTAATGTTGATTAAGGAAAAAATTTAAATACTTTCGTTAAACCCTACCACTTAAGTTTACTTTTAGCTAACTTTTAATATTGCTTTCCTTTTGAAATTTGTCCTCTACTTAATTGCAATGCATAATAACATATTGATATTGTCGATACTGAACAATACTATTTATATTTATTTTGTATTTCCTGTTATATGAAAAAGAGCCTTGACGAGCCAACCCTGGCAGCTGAAGTGGCTGTTAGGCTTATTGTGTTCTTTAACAAACTTTTTGGGCTCAGGATCGACTGGGAAACGGAAGCTTTCCTTCTAACTGACGTATTTTCGAGGAGAAAAAAAAGAAGCGAAAGAAAGGTTAGGGTAAAGTATATAACATAAAATGGCTTTAAGGAAGTTTTGTGTTTCCACAAAGAGGTTGTTTCCTAAAGGATCTGCTCTGGACACGTGCTTTGGAGATAAAGACGCGTATCAGATTTACCTGGGCCCCGCGGATAGGAGAGTTACGAAATGCTTTTATAAAGTTTTGAGGAGTTATTCGGATTTGAGACGGTGAGAGACTATATCCGACCCAAAATTGAACCGGATAATAACCTCATTATATTGAGCCGTTTTTAACTATACAGATAGTTATCGATGAATCGTGAATTTTAAGGTACAATGCTGAAGAAATATTTCAGACAAAATTAACAATGCATTAACTACGAAATATCTTGTAAGCACATTACACTAATTGCTGTGAAAAATAGAATGACTGAAAACAGAGAATTTACTTGAAGAAACCTGTGGCATGTTAATAGTAATTTCCACAAGAAGTGATCTAAAAAATTGATCTAAACTCATCTGTTCCCTTGATTTTTTATTTTTGCTGAACTTCATTCTGGGTTTTTCTGTGTGTCCACTTTATTCAACGGTTATAGGATGGGTATGTGCAGTCTTATTTGATAGCTTTTGTTTAATTTCTTTCTGTATATTCTTGTGTTCCTTCAACTAGACTCAATTCCAATTTTAAGGTTCACAATTGCTGGATCTCTGATAAAAACATTTGTTCATATAGACATAGTATTTCCACCTTTGTGTTTCTGAAGGTATATTGGAAAGCATGATTGTTGCATACAAGATGATTAGCAGAGCTTCATTTAATGGCAATTCCACATTTTTGAATTGATAATACAATTTTTTTCAATTCTGACACAAGCTGTCTTCATGTAATTCGTTTGTTCCCAAGTTTCAGATAGATTTCTTAATGCCGTTTTCTATAATATCCAATTAATTGCATATTATCGCAATAATGATCAGACTGGTTTTTACTAAGATGATGATGATTTCATGTAGTTCAATTCCGATTCATACATGTGAATGACGTGATAGAAAGAGACGTTGACAACAGTGAGTCTGATATATGTTAGTCTGTTATGTTCAAATATTATAAAAGCTCTTTTTAACATACAGAATTAACATTAGATACTGTTTAACTAACATTAGATACTGTCTAACACCCAATAGACGAAACATGTGCCCTCCAATGTAAGGGATGGGTGGGGCTCGCCCAGTCAAACAAATTCGATTTTCCACGGTGATTTTATTTCCAGCTTGGGCACTGGCTTAGGTAATAGGTTTTTAGGTGGCTTAAGGCATTTTCAGAAGGCCGAGATTCAATTGAAGATGAACCTTGCAGCGGAAGGCCTTCAACTTCAAGAAGTGATGAACATATCCATAGAATGTGTGCAATCAATTCATAAGCTGTAATTTTAAGCTACGTATAGCTACGTTAGGTATTGTTCTTAGATAAATCTCAGTCATATTTTAATATTTATATTGATTGTATAATTTTCAATAATTTTTAAATACTATCCAGGATTTAAATGTAATCAATGCTATGCCTATGCAGAATATATTATTAAGTTTAATTATATATTAATTATACAGCTATATAGGTCTTGGGAGCCCTTGGCCTTTGATAGACTTATACCGCTAAGTGCTGGCTTATTGGGTTATATATATTATGGTCACCCGTACAGATATGGACTGCGACTTAACTTTAGTTATCGAGAAATGATGCTCGATGTAGTGCGGCTCGTCTTGACGTGACGTCATTATTGGGGCGCCATTATATTATTAGTATAAGTAAAATTTTAATTCAATAATTATTTCTTGAGAAACAGCAGGCGTTGCTTATTACACCTTAGATTAATAATCGTTAAACTTGCTTATTATATTCTAATAGATAACTGCATATTTACTGGATAGTTTTTTTTTAATATCACAATATTTTATCTTTATAATTAGTATACTACAATCATCAAAAAGTACGGTGACTTTATAAACAAAACACAAAGAAATTATTTATCCATCTAAACATATTTTTTCTTCTCTCTCACTGCAATACACTTATTCCAACGATTTTCCAGTCCTCGAAACAGTTTTCATACTCGACTTTTGGTATTTCCTTGAAAACGACTAGCGAACTCTATTGAATGGTTTCTATGGACTCAAAATAGCTTCGGCGAAGCAGTTTTTTCGATCGAGGGAACAGAAAACAGTCACAGCGCTCCCTATATGGTGAATATGGTGCTTGTCGAATGATATTTGATTTTTAACGAAAAATGAACTAATCATTATTGCCGAGTGCGATGGTGCGTCATCTCAATCCAGAAAACATGAATCACTATAACCTTTTGGCCACAAATCTGAATGGATTTATTTGAATAGATTTTAATACTTAATCGGCGGTTACTCAGTACCTGCTCCTTGATTTTAGTAATGTTTTCTTCATTGGTTGAAGTGGAAGGTTTTCCTGAACGTTCATCCTCAACTGCCTCTGTATTTCTCTAAACTCCTTGTTCCATTGATAAACACAAATTCATCGCCACAACACCTTTTTAATATCAGCGAAAGAAATTTTGTTTTTTTAGGTAAAAGTTAATGCAAATTATTTCCTTGATAATTTTTTCAAATATTAAAATAATATAAATTTATACATTTAATAAATAAAATTAAATAAGGTAGAAACGTTTCTTTTTACAAACCAACATTAATATGGGAAAGTGATAAAATATTACCTGTCTGTTCATCGAATAAAACCAAATCCTTTAAACATTACACAGTTCATTCGACATCTTCTAGTAATAAAATTAAAACACCCCTGACAAAATATGTCTTTGAAGACGAGAAATCGACAGTAAAAATTTAACTAGCCATTTATGAAGAGTACTCACTCCTACGAAATATGGGCCAGATATTGGATATTTTCAAGATCCAATACTTTTTTATGGGTTGTAGATTTTTAGTAGCGCACTGATATAAGGGGAACGAAACTCGATGCGAACAAGAATATTGACGTCGGTAGGCATTTTGTCATTTTATTATATTTGAAGGTATTTCTCTTATCATGAGACGATGAATCTTGAAATAAAAATAATCGAAGAAACATAATTGCACAACAAAAACATATATATATATATATATATATATATATATATATATATATATATATATATATATATATATATATATATATCTTAAATTTTTTTTCTCGTATAGTCTGCCTTGAATACGAGGAAAAAAACATTAAGATTTCAAAAATACAACGGACTTTATTTAAGATAACAATTTTTTAAAATTTACTTCAAGAGGTGTTGAAAGTATCTGTATCTTCAATAGATGTTGAAAGTTTATCTAAATATACTTTCGTAGGTTCTGTTAAGTGACGCCACACATTTAAGAAGTTATTTTCTTCATTTCTAATAACATTGGCCGTTTGTTGAATTTTTTCATCATGGTAAACTAAAGGCTTCATTTGACCCCACAAATAAAGGTCTAACGGATTATTGTCTGGGCTACGAGGTGGTCAAGGAAACTCACCACCGCGGTCAGTCCATCGATGTAGAAAACGTTGATTCAAATGATATCGCAGTGCAACAGTAAAATTCGATGGCGCCCCATCTTGCATGAACCACATGTCTTGTCTTAAGTTTAGAGGTATACCGTCCAAAAGGTCTAATAAATTATTTTCTAAAAAAGTAAAGTAAAGTGTTTGGGTTAGAGGCGCATCAGCAACTAGGCTATTTAGCGACTGGACCTACAGCTTAACGTGGGTTCCGAACCACGGTCATCAGCTTCCGACAAACCCAGGCCAGCACCCCCCTCGGGCTATAAACCCTTGGTTATGTGCCTACCCATAAGTCTATCAGGAAACCTACCGACTGGCGAGTGACCAACGTAGAACACTTCTCAGAAGGCATCCGGCCTTACCCAGCCTTTAACTGGCGTGACTGAGAGGTAATTCGTAGTCGGATTTTACACTCTTGCCTAGAAACAATCACAAACATTTAGGAAAGATAAACGGACAGAAGAAAGAAAAATAACCATCCGAGCGCTGGAATCGAACCAGCTACCGCTCCAGCGCGGATTCGGCAAAGCAGACGCTCTTACCGCCGCACCAACGCGACCGGCTTCTAAAAACTGCACATATTAATTTCCATTCAGTCTTTGCGGAAACTCAAATGGACCAATTAAAAATTGTCGATAACGCCGCACAAATTATTAATTGAAATTTCGTGCTGGAAATGTTCTTTTTGTAGATGTGAATTTTCCAGGGCGTAATAATGATTATTTCGCCAGTTAAGAATTTCGCGTGTTGTAAAAGTTGCCTCATCAGTAAGCAATAATCTTTTGCGGAAACATGGGGTCTTCGTTTTTTTTATGTAGTAGAATTTGACAAAATTATGTTCTAGCCGATAAATGTTGTGGCAAAACATATTGAACAGGCGAAAAATGGTAGGGAAACAATTTTTCTTTATAAGAAACTCTCGAAACGGTAGGTTTGTAGATAGATTTGTTAATTCCTGTAGATACTTCCAAACGCCTAGTGCTTAGTTCAGGATTTTTCGCGATACTAACCAAAATGTCTTCTTCTTTTTCTACCGTCATACGTTTCGGTAGTCCACCAGGATTGTTGTAATAAAACGAACCTGTTTCACCTAACTGATTGAACATTCTTCAAGAGAGTTTTCGATCTGGGATGATTCTGGTTGGGTAGAGCTCTTCAAACCTTCTAACTGCAGTGCGACTATTGTAATTCACTTGTGCATAAACGCAGAGCAGGAAATTATTTAATACCAAGTCAAGATTGGAGAAACTTGTTTCCACTTACGTTTAATAGGAGAGATAGAAAACAATGACAGTTGTCATCGAGGCGTAATAATTTGTACACAACATTCAAGGCACACTTTGCGAATTGCAGATTTTTCAGCCATCGGTAAGATGCGCAATGGAATTTTCGAACATGAATATCTCGCAAACGGCGTAAATTATCGATATTAACCAAGGGTATAGGGTTAAAATATGAGCGAGATAATTCGTCACAAAGTAGGTAGCAAGCGCCCTCTAGGAACTAGCCTCATGCTAGTACAAAATTCGGATTTGTCGCGTTTGAAAACCCAACTACCGCGATTTTGACCCTGATATCTTCAACCGTTTTTAAATGATCTCAATTTTTCGAAAATTTAGTTTCACTTTCAACACCCTGTATCTTTTTAATAACTGACATTTGTAAACAGATTTATTGACTAAATCCTCTTATTTTTATCTCTACTATCACCAGTTGCTCTATAGTGGTAAACATTTATTTTAACATTTAAACATTTTATTTAAAGTATAATTAGCGCATTCTATTGCTGCTTATCTTGTTAAATAATGTATTTCCTTCTAATAGTTTGCCCTTTTTGAGTAGAATTTTCCTTTTTGAGTAGAAGAATGTACTAATTTTAAACTGTATTAAAGTAAACATGGTGGCGCTAGATGCCAAAATATGAATTACTACGAATGAAATCAGATGGTCCTCATGTGTAGTTGGTAAAGTTTTGGTTTTAAAGACTCATATGTGAACTAAAAACAACCAGAGGCCGTCCAAGAAAATCGAGAAAAAAATGGATAATCGTATTTTACGCGAGGCTCTGTTGTCATAAAAAAGCTCTTGATTTAAGTATCAGCACCAGAAACATAGGACGACGTTTACAAGAAAAGAACCTATACGGGAGAGTTCTGACAGCAAATTGTATGTCAGAAGACGTGCTTGAAATCCACGTAACACTTTGGGTACAGTGAAGCATGGTGGTAGTAACATCAAAGTACGGGAGCGTTTTTCATATAACAGAGTAGGTCTAATAGTTTAGATAAAAGAAAATATCACAAATTAAATTTACTTAGCAATCTAAGAAACAATTATGCTATCTTATACTAAAAAAAATTAGACAGGATCTGCCAACAAGACAAAGATCCCAAACATACGGCTAAGCAGTGGTTGGTAAATGTGGTAAATGTGGTAAAGCAGTGGTTTGAGAGGAAACATATTAAAGTTTTAGAGTGCCCTTTACTGCCCCCAGATCTAAATCCGATCGAGAACCTTTAAAAAAGAGTTGAAATGACGTCTTGCTGGTAAAAAAGACAGCAAACAAGGAAACATTGTGGCCAAAAATTGAGGCAGCATGATTTTCACGACCAATATCTAATCGACCCCCTGCTAAGAAGATCTCAATCAGTAGTTAAGAATAAAGGTCATGCTACAAAGTACTAATCTTAGGTAATTATATAGACTAAACAGTTTTACAGAAGGCTTATTTTTTTATGATTTTCGATTACTATTTTTTTTTGACCACGTAATTTTTTCTAAAATCTCCCATCAAGATAATAATAAATAATAATCTTTTTATATTCAAACTAATACCATGTATGCCTTTTAGATGCTCTTAGAAACAACGAAAAAATGAGTTTGAATAAAATATGTTAATCAGGCTCCGCCTCTCTTATTTTACCTCCACTATATCTATATGGCATAGTAGTCCCGTGGAGAAGAGTTTTATATAGCAAATAAAAGTCAACCGTGCTCCTTGTGGGTGCTTTCCCATTCCTGTCGTCCGGTTGAATTTTCATTGGTTTTTTTAATAGGTACTGGTCAGTGGCGGCTCGTGAGAAAAGGCGTTGGGGCGCCGCCTTTCCAGCATTTATCACAGTAAACAATTTTTCGGAGTAAAATACCATATTATATTTCCGATCACTTTCTTTCTTTTAACTCATTTTTCTAGTTCACCTCCTGTATAGGGTTTCAGTAGCAGGAAAAATAAAAAGGAGGAAGGGGAAAGCAAAAAAAATCTTCAGCAGCACTATTTTCTCCTACGCCTTGCCACTTTAAAACCCCACGAACCGCCACTGGTACTGGTGCATAACTGGTACTTACTCAGGGCTTAGGTTGGACCATTTCGCGCAGTCTGACGTTGCGGACATCCACCGTAGGATGGCGTGAGCTGAATGTGATTGCAGCCACCATCCGACCTGGCCTATCTATATGGTAATTGCTTTAATAATTTCTTCATCCAGTTTCCGAGCGTTTAGCTCGAAGCAGCACCACTGACATTTTGGTGGCAGATAAAGGCAAATTTCGGGGCAAAGGCCTGGAGCACGGGTGATTTTTTTGCTTTTTAATTTTATAAACAAGGAATATTTTTTTACGTGCTCCATGTAATAATTGCTCATTTCTTCAGCCGCGTCCTCAAACGTCAGCAAGTGTCTCCCGAAACCCGTTTCTGGCCTGAATCCAGGGGGGTCATCAGTGGGATCAGCTGTACGTTCGGAAAGAAGCTGAATAAATAACTACCGTATACTGTAAGGTACGACCGTACATATAGGTTTTTTCGAATGAAGTCTGCAATTCTATGCAACTCTTGCAATTCTATGGTTAACGCGCGCAACAGTCAGACTGCGTGAAACTGTTCGAGACCCGCACAAGCCGTGTATAGATACCAGATATGCATGCAAGTGGTTGTGGAGAATATTATTATGTTGCAAGTGGCTTGTGGAAACTATACATATATATATATATATATATATATATATATATATATATATATATATATATATATATATATATATATATATATATATATATATATATTTAAATAAAGAAACATTTTTTTAATTAATAAACTAATTATTAATTGAACCACAGAAAAAAAATTTCCTTGTTTTTGGGTTATTTTGTAGTTTGGTATCAAACTTACATTCAATTTATTTTATATTTTGCTAACATATTCACATATCATTTGATCAGTCATGGATGAGTCAATCCTGTAAGTAAAAAACTATTGGCCAAAATATAATAAAAATCTTAAGAGACGACACTAATATTTAGTTCCTATTTGGAAAAAAAAGAAACTCATCAGATTACAGCAAAAAAACAAGAAATAAATATTTACGAATATCGATATCCTAGATAAAACGGCATATTTCCGAAATTTTGTCGTATCTTCTGTTTCTCCGCTGCATATTTCAATGATAATGGTCTTGAAAAGAGCGGCCACCGTCTTACCAGTCGCAGGAAATGAAACATTTATAATAAAAAGCAAGCAAAAGTTAGAAGTTTAATGGGGCGGAATTGGACAAATAGGGGGTGGATGGTAGGGTGATTTACGTTAATTTATCACTCGAAGGTTGAAATCAGTCATCTGCAGGATGCCATAGAAAGAACTCTAGCAATGGGGGTTGACCCTTTCAAATAAAAAGCACGCCAGTTCACTGCCTTTAAACTTTTCAACGAAAACAATTTCCTAACTTGGATACAAAATATCAAGGTTGTTATTTTACTTGATTTATGACTTTATTATTACCAAATTGAATTGTTATATTAAAACCTAATACGGAATACTTCTAAATGCGAGGGTAGAGTGAAAATTAGATACTTTTTAATTGAAAAATTGTCTCTTGGATCCGAAATCTATTTATTTTTCATTTTATTTCTCAGCGATGACCTCTTTATTTGATGTGAATTTATTTCCAGCCATTTTCTCATGTTTGGAAAGAGGAAGAAGTTGGAGAGGGCCAAGTCGAAATAACAAGGTGAATGCGGCATCAGTTCAAAGCAGACTCATCAAAGGATGTACTTTTTGCCAAATGATCTTATTTTTTTATCAACTTGTCCTAAAATTTGAATAATACAGCATCATACTTCCGCATCAAATTCACAAACTTATTTTACAATTAACAGAAATTTACAATAAACCAATCACTTCAAATACCACCCATTTCTTTTAAAAGAACTCGCGTGTAACAGTCGTCGTCGAGATTTCGGCCGAACATGCCGTAACATCGATTGTTGTTTTCGGTGACCGTAAATCTTTCATCTCAAAACGCTTTTAATTAAAATGGTCTGGCACTGCTCTATATTTAACTTCTGCTTAATTTATTTCGGATCAACCTATGCGGATGCTAAAACCAGAAGATGTAATCTATCCAATTAATAAATCTTAAGCTACATTGGAAACGCGACTTCGATAAAAATTAACCCGTATAAATCACGCTCGTGCCGTGTATAAATTTATATTTTTTCCGGACAGATAAAAATATCTGACTGATTTATATCTATTTGTATTGAATTTATTCACATTTAACAAGGAAATTTTACTTGTAACCAGCTGTTCATTAATTAGGTAAATCTTGCAGAACCGTCACATGTAAAAAACACCATAAGAAGCACCTGACAACATTGTAAAATATTTACTTGTGTATCCATATATATTGAGGCATCTATAAAGGATTTTGCAGGCATTTGAGGCATCTATAAAGTCATTAAAAGTTCGTTTAAAGTTAAGAATTGTTCGGGGTTTATTTATATTAACCAGAGATTTAACATAACCCCACAAAAACTAACCCATGGACGTGAGATCGCATTATATTGGATGCCTATTTTCTTGGAATAAATAGATTTTCTGGTGAGATGTGTGACATGTCTCGTTGAAACGTCTTGTTAAAACATTGTTTACATCTACATTTATCAGTTCAGGCCGAATAAATTCTGTTAGATATTCTTATAGCGTTCACCGTTAACAGTAAAACAATTTCCATCACTGTCCTCAAAAAAAGCCCATAGACCGCACCAAACAGTAACGTTCTGAGAATGAAGAGATCTTCTGAAAGATTTGAGGATTTTTATCTACCTAAATTGTAGCTGTGTTTGTTTACAAAGCCATTAATCCAGAATTGCGCCTCATCGGAAAAGATTACTTGTTTCTCCAAAGTGACGTTCGCTTTCCAACTGCTCTCAAGCTCAATTCGTATATCGTTTATCTTTCTATGGTGAATTCACACAATGTAGTGATCACAATAGTTAATCAGTGACATCTAAGGAAGAGTTGGGTAATTGCGCGTGGTCGATAATAGCGTGTCTTCACATAACTACAAATGTGCCTATAGTAAACTATGTCTATTTGAGCACCGAATCGTGCCCACTGCTACCGATAAACCGCCCACCACGAGGTAGTAGCCGACGAGCTGTGAATGAAACGTCATCTGTCACTAACAACTTTCGCATGCATTTCTTATAATTTTGTATGACTAACGGATCCAGGTATGTTCCACTTTTTTCATGATAAATTATATATTAGTTATGTGCCTTGAAGTATACATATGTGTTAGATATAGTAGAAATGAGTTTTTATGGCTAAAATCTTATTCGTAGATATTGACGTAGTGTCAGAACAAAATGGCGTAGTTTGACAATTGAGCGCTATTGTCAACTATGTATTTTACTTTTGTTTATTCTATTACAGAAGATTGAATGTGCAACAAAAAGAAAAAAGGGAAAGGAAATGTATATAGGAAAGGAATATATATATATATATATATATATATATATATATATATATATATATATATATATATATATATATATATATATATATATATGTGATGGAAGGAAAATAAAAGAAGTGACAAGATCGTTTGTGCTTACAAAATCTTCTATAAGAGACAGATCAAAAAAAGGACTACTATGCTTTAAGACTGGGATGGAAGGCAACGTTTTGAAAGGATAATGAAAAGGAGTTAGCTTGGAATTACACAGCTTCGCAAACTGGCTTATAAATTTGCTGTTGCAAGATTGCTTATCCGGCCAAAAAAAATTTATGTTGATGAAAAAAGTTTCAACTGTGCAAAGGCCAGGAAAAACTTATCCACCTAAAGGGCTTAAACAAGTTGGTAAAAAACTATAAAGAGAACAGTGTTTATTTCAGCCGCAATAACAAAGTTCTTCTATCACATTTATGCAATGACGCTGGTTATGATGACATACATACAGACAAAGAAAATAATGATGATACTGATCTGTTAATGACCTTTGCACTATATGTGGAGAATTCGGCCGGGACAAGGAAGTATGGTTTCGTTGTTGCAATTGTTCTAACTGGATTCATATAGAATGCAGTGGACACAACATTGCCGAAATTTTCATTTGCGACTACTGTTAAAATTAATAATAATAATAATATTTTTATTCAGAGATTGACTTGTAAATCGGCTATTATTTATTACGCATGGTTATGATAATTGATAATTCCGTGCTTTTCAAGATTTTTTTACTTCATACACTTTCACATGGGCACTGTAAAAAATTAAAGATTGCATTAACCTAGATATTAATCTAATTAATCTAGCATTGAAAGTTGATTGCCATGTAAATTGTCTTATTAGTAATCAAGTTTCAGTCGCTCTATTTCGTACCAGTAGAATATTATAGCAATAATCCCTTAAGGTCACTGAATTATCCAACTCTCCCCTACATTTTAAACGGTGTGTTTTTACAGAGTCTATATGATCTATGGGACTGTCTGCTGTTATTTTGCAATGTTGAAGTGTCTAAACTTGAAGAGATTTACCACTAAACACCAAAACACTTTTTTGAACTGCTCGACGCACGTTTCGCTAACCGTGTTAGCATCATCAGGATTATCACCATGTTAGCATCTCGTGCGTCGAGCAGTTCAAAAAAGTGTTTTGGTGTTTAGTGATAAATCTCTTCAAGTTTTTGCGTTTCACACCAAAGATTCCAATAGAAGAATTGTTGAAGTGTCTGTTCAAGGAGAAATTTAACTGAATCTTTGTACATTGCATATAGAGTAGCACAAAAGCATGTTCCATTAAAAATTCCAAGTTCCAAAAAAAGTTCTGGAAATACAATTTCTTTTTAAACAATTACTTTTGGAAGAAAAAGTAAAATTGAGACCATTTTCTCGTTATGATTACTATCTCTTTCTGGACAAATTTTGTATTTCAACTCATCTAATATTTGATACTTATTCATGCAAGCTTTCTCTTTAAAGTCAAAAAAAGTAATCAGGGGTGGTGCGATCCGGAGATCTTGGAGTATCTCAGATCTCGATTTTTGCAGATTGATCAATTAAGGAAATGCTGCTTCAAAAGCGCCACTGTATCCCAATGAATATAAATTCTAGCATGATCCTACTTAAATCAGGTCTATCGATTCTCTAGCGTCTCCTAATGAAAGTAATTATATATTTTTAAGCACATGCTTATATATTGTGTATGTTCTGATCTTCCTTCATCTTCGTACAAGAAAGATCCAATAATTTTTTGTGCGGAAACTGTGCACCATAAAATTCTCAGTCAATTTCTACTCAGTTCGGCATATTTTGAAGTTACCTTGTGCTGATAGAAAATGGCCATGATTTTTCTAGCGAGTTTCTGTAATACGTGTTATATTTTTGAAATACTTCTCCAGTATCTGTAGTTGACTCACCACATAAAGAGATAAATATTCCACGTTTGCGGTGTCATTCTAGTCGGATTTGTTTTCTTACAAGTACAATATTTGCTCATTGAGTTAGAGTTTGACTGTTGTAGGGCAATTTTTTACTCACAACCTTAGAGCTCTAGCATCGAATGCAAATTGAGTCGTACGACTTGTCACAAATATTTACGACCTGTTACAGGTTAGGTTTTCTTCGGATAAGATACATGGTGGGTCTCTACCCTTTTTGTCATAACTCATATATCAATTCTTCTAAGGGAACCTATAGTTTGAAATATTCAACTCAAAGAGATTTATTGCTGCTAAACATTATCACTTATTTTTAATTTCGCGATTTCATTCAATGAACACAAATTCTACAGTTATATTTATAGAGAAATCCATTTCAGCTGGAACGGTTTCATAAGGGCCGTCGCTGCAGCGATGATAATGATTGAAAACCTGGATATTAATGGTTAGTTCGTCTGTGTGTTGTTTGTGCATTGTGTTTTCTTTTTTTGTTTTTTCCCTTCGTTTGATGTATACTCATTGGACTATATGCTGCATGATGCCCTACGATTAAATAAATAAATAACTCAATTTTGCGATGCGAATTTCGCTAACTATATTGACATATTAAGATCATTCAAGCTGATGAATGGATGTTTTATTGTATATCTTTTCGAATTTAATATTTCATATAGATGAGTACAGAAAGGATCAAAAAATGCTTAACAGGCTAAAATAATTACAGGATTGTCCAATAAGAGTGTCAAAACTTTGAAATGAGGTACAATGATAGCTACAACTGATAATCCGATAATTTTTGCTTTATATTGAAGAACAAATAATGGCATTATGGCTTGAAAATAGTGCCGTTTAAATATCGCCCTCGTCTTTCTGTGGTGGACTCCATTCAGGGTACCCAATTTTCGATTATTTGTTCACACATATTACATGGTATATTTTCAATGATGCCGTGTTTCGTTATAGGTCAACAATAGTTCGGGGTTTATTTCTGTAAATATTTAGATTGTAGAGAGATTTAGATTGGAGAGATTTAACATAACCCCACAGAAAATATTACAGGTTGACAATTTTTAACTTTTTTGAGGTAACACTGATTAAGTATTTTGTAGTCCTAAATCAAAAAATGATAAGCTAATTACTGTAATACGTACAGTTTTTTTTGTTACAGGGGTTTGGTGATGGAAAAAAAGGATGACATATTTTTACAATCTAATATTAACTTAATTTAAACATATAAAACCTGCTAAATCTATACAAAGACATTACTGAGGATTATGTGAATAAAAAATATATTACATGATATGTCATACAGAGACCATAACTTTTACATTTTCCTTTTGTGTTCTGTAGCGTCAACTCTTTTTAAAAACCAGCAGTAGTCACTCAGCATAGATGGATTCCGGCGTCCTTCGTATCTTGCGTCCATCGTCCTGATGTCCTGGTGAAACCTCTCTCCTTGTTCGTCGTTTACTGCATCCAAATTTTCCGGAAAAAATCCAAATGGGAGTGTACAAATGCATTTTTAAGAATATAGACTTTCAAGAGTTGATCGATGAGGTTTCTTTAGTTTTCATCTTTCTTACATACAAAACACTTCCAAGCTGCCAATTCCTTTTCATTTAATTTTTGTTGAAAATGGAAATCACCTAGAAGTTTCCTTATTTGAGGTCCAACAAATACGCCTTCTTTTAGTTTTGCATCACTTAATTGAGAAAACATTTCTTTTAGATACTTGAAACGATTACTTTCTATGTCCATGGCTCTGGCAAAGTTTTTCATTAGTCCAAGCTTAATATGGCGACGCGGAAAAAGCACCTTTTTTGGATTAACAAGGAAGGCATATTTTATGTTTGAAGTACCAGGTTCAAAAGAAGTTCTATGACAGCAATCTTTCTTACTGTAATATTCTTTTGTTGCCCTACTGTCCGATAGTCACAAAAAAACAGCAATGTTTAGTACCAAAGTACTCCTTGCTTTTGTACTACAAAGTCAGGTACAAATAATTTCAATTATCTCATGATATAAAGGAAAAGTAGGTACTTGAAAATGGGACTTGCTAGGCCATTTCTGTAAAAAGGTGTTTTAATAACTACCTAAATGAAAAGCAAAAAGGGCGTTTTCATGAACGTTACAAAAATCATGTCGACCTGTGTAATCACAGAGTGTGAGATCGCCCGATCTTGGTGGCCAATTGACTTTAACAATTCCTAAAATAACGCGTCCAGAATTTTTTTCTTGAAATAACTAGATCGTCGGGTGAGATGTATAACAAGGCGCACAATCTTGTTGATGTTCTGTTAACTTATTCCTATAGCATTCACTATTAACTGTAACACTAACAGCGTCTTAAAAAAAAATAAGGTCCTGTCACTCTTTCAGTCCTAAAACGGCACCAAATGGTCATTTCCTGAGAATGGAGAGCTATCTCCTGTATCACTTGAGAATTTTAATTAGCTTAAATCCTGCAGTTATGTTTATTCAAAAATCCATTATCCCATAGAAGTGGAAAACAGTATTTTTTCCCGAAGTGTGGGTCGATTCCAACTTTCAGTTTCTAGGCGCTGTTGAATTCTGAATCTTTTCATAGTAAACTGACACAATGTACTGAACACAGCAGTCTATGAGTGACATTTAGATTCCAAACAGTGTTGTCGGTATTAGGTTTAAAAATTGTGACACTATTATGGGATTTTCTTTATGTTAGAAACATAATTTTAATACAAAGACAATGTTTAATTTGATTATAATTTAATATTTTCTATACCATGCAGTCCTATCCACTCAGTATTTGTCGTTGTTGATATTCTTGTTGGTTAAATAAATTTTCATGCCTAATATATCGTGAGTAATCTCATAAGATAATATATGGAGTTACTTGTGTCAAAAACATTAATCACAGTTTGTTGACTCATATGAAGGTATGCAGCAATTAACGTTTTAGTTCAGGAATCAATTTCCAGATCACATTCTTAACAAGCCGGTTATTAATGTGCCACTCAGTGAGAACTGCAAAATTGTAGCTCGCTTAAGGATATGTAGAATTGCGCGGTTTCACCGATGTAGTTTTATAATTGTTTTGATCGGGTCAATAAATAATAGCGAGTTCAGAAAATTACCAACGATATTTATTGGAGAAGTTGGAATTTCCGTTTACAACAACAGAAATAGTTTAATTGCTAATAAATATATTATTTTCTATTCGTATTTCTAATCAGTTACCTGTTCGCTTCAATTAAAGTAAGAATAGAAAACGTTTCCATTTCTTGCAGGAATGTAACATACATGAGAATATTTAAAGTTAGTAATATTTAAGTGTGTGACCATTAAATCACATCCATGTTCTGAGACAATTATATTAATTCATATTAATGTTAATCACATTATTACAATATTGTTACTTAATTGAGATATAACAACATAGCAACACTATTGTAGAATATTGTTCCAACTGTCCAAAATTGAAATGTAGAGCATAGTAATAGGTTTGAAGAGATTTACCACTAAAAATAGAGAGATATACCAATACCATATAAGAGATATACCAATAAAAGTATTTACGTCTTTGAGTTATTCACTATTTAAAAGAAGTTATATCTCGAGCTTATTTCTCGAAATATGGACCATTATTTTCGATGACCTCAACCCAGCTTTGAGCCAGTAACTCTATTCCTTCTCAGTATCACGATAAATCTTTGGAGGTGAAAAATTGGACATAACTAGTTTTTACCTCGTCTTCGGTAAACTCGAAGAGATCTACCACTAAACACCAAATCATTTTTTGAAATTTCTCGACACACGTTTCGCTAACCATGTTAGCATCATCAGGAGATGATTTAATCTAATTTAAAAACTAAACCATGTTTTATTTATATGATATTGCTACCTAATGAAGCGCGTCATGCGTCATGCGCTTCATTAGGTAGGGATTTCGCGCGAAAAATCATGAACCGTTTAGTTTACTGAGACTTACATTAATAATTGAAGAAGTTGATTGAATGGAATAGATCCTTTATCCCGGTTCATGATTTTCTTAGATTTTTTCTATTTGAATACTTTCATAAGCTCTATTGTTACCCAGTCTTAAATTACTAATCTCTATATTGTGGTCTTGTTGAAATGCATGTTGGGCAACAAAAGATTTTTCAGTTCTCCCATATATAATGGGCAATGTGTTCTTTATATCCCGTTTATATGGATCTTTTTGTTTGCCCAATATACCTTCGATCACAATATTGACAACTAATTCAGTAAATCCCCGACTTTTCATGTTGATTTATTCTTTGGATTACCTAGGACTTCTCTTAATTTATTATATGGTTTATACACAACCTTCATGTCCACTATTCTCAAAATTTTGTTTAGCCCTCGAGTTAATTAGACATCAAACAGTATTACCATGAATTTATTTTTGTTCTGTTCCGTTTGAAAATTCGAAGATTCTTTTAATAATTTTCTAAACTTATGTTTTCTAATTAATTTATCTACAATATTCTTATTATAACCGTTCACTTAACCTTATTAACCGATTCACCTCCCTAATTAATTTTAATTATTTGTTATAATTATCTTTATTTAAAGCAAAACTGATTAATCTATTTACGATACAATTTATACTAGCCATCTTATTTTGGAAGCTATGATTCGAATCTTTAGGGATGTATCTCAAAATGGTGGTGTTTTTTTTTCTAAAAATATCGAAATTTATCTATCGTTGTTTTCGAGTTCATACGTGAATACTATGTTCCTATACTATACTAAATCATCCTATACTAAATCATCTAAGTTTTCGTTTTTTGAATCGAAAATTACAAAAACGTCATCCAGATATCTTAATCTTATCCATATCACCTAACCATACCTCTGAAAAGTAACTGAATTCATGTTTCGCCTCAGTTTCAAATTTACTCATGAATAAGTTGGGTCAGAACGGGGACAGAGGATTGTCCATTGCCGTTCCTTCTTGTCGTTCGTGAAACCTGTTATTAACTGAAAATAAATGTACTCAGAAACAATCTTGTTATTAAAACCGTTTAACTCGAGTAACGCCCTCAAGATTTCAACTTTTTGCTCCCACAAATAAACATTCCTTGTTCAACTGTAAATTTTCAGAGGTACATCGGCAATTTATTGTCGAACTTGTAATTTGAGATTTTCTGGCCTATTAACATAAACCCGACTTTTTAAATAGCCCCAAAAAATCAAGTGATACCAAGTTTGGTGACCTTGCCGGCCGTCGACCGATTCATCGGTTTAGGAAAATAGCGTTAAGAAAATTTCTAAAGTTAATGCCTTAGTGTGCTGGTGCACTATCTTGCTGTAACCATATTTCCTGGTTTTAGTTAATTAAATTTGGAAACAGACGCCAAAGTTGACGCACGATATTTTCTTCCAATATATCTTTATACTTATCTATTGTCAAGTTGCCACCAATAAAAAAAAAGATCCTATAATATTATTGCCACTAAATCCCATCCAAACATTTAATTTTTAAGAATACTGTGTTTGGACTTACTCCATACACTGCGGATTAATATCAGCCCAGTATTTTCAATTGTGTCTGTTAACATGACCATTTAAACAGAATGTTGCTTCATCCGTGAAAATAATATTTGAAACAACATTTGGATTGGTATTTTTTTTTCCATCATAACTTCGCAAAATTCAACTTTTTGATCAAAACCATCTTCACTCAATCCTTTTTAAATTAATTTACTTTTTTAAAGTAATTTTATTCTGTAAGAATACAATTTTTGTAATAATTTTTTGGACTGAGCGTGTGCACATGTTATGATTTAAAGCTAATTGTTGTACGGAAAGCTTACCACTGTCTACTACATCAATTAAAACATTCAACAAGTTTTAGTCAGACAGATTGTTGAATTTCTAGTAGTTTTAAAAGAAATAATAATAATAGTAAGATAAAACCTGAGAGCATTTTTGAGCTTCGGTCGAAATATAAGGTTTAAATTTTAAGTTACGTGTCAAAACACATGAAAATATGTTTTAAACGTGTAATAATATGCAAATTATTTTCTTTCATGCCTATAACATTAATTTTGATGTATTATGTTTATAAATCGACATAAACCGTTTACTGATAGAACTACAAATCTGTCATGTCCATACACACATATGTCTTGTGGACTGGTTAATATCAAAACAGTTTTAATTAATTTCCGTATGAAAGTTTATTTATCCCAAAATATAACGGCTTTTCAAATCGTATATTCTCCAGTTTCCTATATATTATTGTTATGCGATATTCTAGGCCGTCAAACAACTTCCTTTTTAGAATAAAATCCCATTTGCGGTCTTAATTGTCCATTTAATTTGGATATTTCCGGCTCTCTGTTTTCGAACTGGAGCAAGTCATAATTAACTCTGTCATATAGAAATGGATGTTTTTCTATTTTCCGTGTTAATCTCAGTTTATTTCATTCAGTGTATTAAAAACCTTATAAATTTTATATACACGTGAAGAAAGGCATAATTCAGGTTCAGGGACTGAAGCACCTAGAATTATTATTATTGGATAATATATGAACAACCTTCTAAATATTATGCTGCATATAAGGCCTACGTTCAAAATTGTTGTACACTAATTCCAGAATATAACAGAAAACAATATAACAGAATATAACATTTAAATTAATACCGTCTTGATCTATAATTTAATATATATATATATATATATATATATATATATATAATATATATATATATATATATATATATATATATATATATATATATATATATATATATATATATATCCCCTTTGTGGATCAGACCTTGACGTGGTAAAGGGGTTTGAGTAGGGCAATGAAGCTTTGAGCTATGCCGTCTGGAGTCTATGCTCCTGGGAGGGTCACCCCTGGCGGACAGGTGAAAGCGGAGGTCTCAGACTAACATGATCCAAAATCTGCCAACCCGCATTGGACCAGCGTGGCAGATTACGGTCCATACCTTCAACATGGTATTTCAGTATGTTGAAATATGACAGTACAACCTCAAACACGGCCCTCATTCCCCGGAGGCCAAGGGGCAACTACCTACGGCAGCGGGAAGACCTGCCCCAAGGCAGAGGGTGCTAAGAATCACCGGATTAGATCAGGCTGCCCTTGGACTTTTGACATTGCAACGTTAAATATACGGACTATGAAAACAGAGGCCCGATTGCAAGAACTGTTAATCGAACTTGACAACATACATTGGGATATTATTGGGCTCTGTGAAACACGAAGGAAGGGTGAAGAGTTAATCAAACTGGAACCAACTGGACACGTACTCTACACTCGAGGTACGGAAAATGGCCGATGTGGCGGAATAGGATTCCTCATCAATCGAAAGCTGAAGGACAGTGTGGTAAAATTTGAAAGTACATCCGACCGATTAGCCCAATGCGTCATTCAGCTGAATAAAAAGTTTAAGCTTCAAATCGTCCAAGCTTATGCACCAACTATAAGCCATAAAGATGAGGAAATTGATGAATTTTATGATGATGTGGCCCAGCTTTTATACAAGGAGAAATGTAGGTACAAAATCCTGATGGGTGATTTTAATGCCAGAATTGGAACAACAAGAACAGACGAAAATGCAACTGGCCCATATGGAACTGGTGAGCGAGACAATAGAGGTGACAGATTAGTTGATTTTGCTGAAGGACAAGAACTATATATTATGAATTCATTCTATAAGAAAAATATCAGCAGAAAATGGACATGGAAAAGTCCATCTGGGCTCACAAGCGAAATTGACTACATCATGACCAACGATAAAACAATATTTACCAATTGTACTGTCCTTAACAATTTTAATGTTGGAAGTGACCACCGAATTGTACGAGCAAGGGTTCGGATTGACTGTCGAAAAGAGCGCGAAAAAATGGTAAGATCAAAGAAGGGCAAGGTGGATTCTGGAAAACTGCTGGAGAGAGGAAGCGATTTTGAGATTGCTTTGTCAAACCGGTTTGCTGCGTTACAAGATCCAGAGGAGGTGGAAATATCAGTTCAATATGAAGAAATCGCCAACAATGTACTTCAAACGGCTGCTTCAATAGCACCAGAGGAAAAATGTCTCAAACAAACAAAAATCTCCAGTGAGACCATTGATTTAATGAAGAAACGCCGAGCAATGAGAAATGCAGGTAGTCCTTTTGGCAGGGTCGAGTACACTGAGCTCTGCAAAACTATAAGAAAACGTATCAGAGAGGACACGCGCCGATTCAATATGCAGCTAGTGCAAAAAACCCTGGAAGAAAACAAAGGAATTATTAAAGCTAAACAGAAGCTGAGAAACAAAAGAACGCAAATATATGCTTTAAAGCGTGAGGATGGCACAGTGTGCAGGACGCGTACCCAAATGTTAGAGATTGTCAGAGGTTTTATTCCCAGTTATATGAAGATCAGAGCCAGTCAGGGATAGCAATACCCACGGAAGAACAATATATAATACCAGATATCCTAGTGGAGGAAGTAACAAATGCTATAGAATTGATGAAGAACGGCAAGGCTCCAGGAAAGGATAGTGTAACTGTCGAAATGCTAAAAGCTGGTGGTCGGACGTTACATAAAACACTGGCAAAATTATACTCAAAATGCCTCAAAGAACAAAAAGTACCTGACTTATGGAAAAATGCAGAAGTGATCCTTTTACATAAAAAAGGAGCACAGGAAGATTTAAAGAACTACCGTCCAATAAGCCTCCTATCAGTGATGTACAAAGTTTTCACTAAGATAATTTCTAAAAGAATATTAAAAAAACTGAATGACGCACAACCAAGAGAACAAGCAGGATTCAGGAGTGGATTCAGTACAATGGATCACATCCAGGTTGTACAGCAGGTCATAGAAAGGCACAACGAATACACCATGCCACTGTGCTTGGCTTTTATCGACTACGAAAAAGCATTTGATTCCATCTCAAAGCATACGATAATGGATGCACTGCTTAGCCAAGGTGTAGAGAGAGCCTATGTAAACCTATTAGAATCGATATATGATGGAGCTACAGCCACAATTCACCTTGATGATCTTGAAGTGGGAATTAATATAGAACGAGGTGTACGGCAGGGTGACGCAATATCGCCTATTCTTTTCTCGGCTGGCCTTGAAGAAGTATTCCGTAAACTGGATTGGGAACAGGATGGGATAAAGATCAATGGTGCAAACTTAAACCATCTTAGATTTGCAGATGATATTATTCTTATTTCCAAGACCCAGAGGAGCTGCAAAGACGCATACAAGAACTGCAAAGGGCTGGCGAACCATTTGGCTTGAAAATAAACCTGAAAAAGAGTCAGGTTATGTTCAATAACTTCGCTCAGGACAGAAGAATTTCAGTTTTAGGAAGGGATTTAGAGATTGTGGACAGCTTTGTATATCTTGGGCAGAGGATTTCCATGGACGGGAATACCGCCCGGGAGGTGGAACGGCGTATTAAATGTGGCTGGCAGGCATTTGGTAGGCTCAACATAGTGTTTAAGAGCAGACTCCCACTTTGCCTGAAAAGAAAAGTATTCGATCAGTGCGTTCTACCCGTTATGACATACGGAAGTGAAACCTGGACACTCACATCGCAATCAATTCAAAAACTTCGGGTGGCACAGAGGGGAATGGAAAGATGTATGCTTGGCATTACAAGACGAGACAGAAAGTCCTGCGCATGGATCAGGGAACAAACAAAAGTCTGTGACATCATTGGAAGAGTAAAACAGTTGAAATGGAGATGGGCAGGCCATATAGCGAGGCGATGGGACGACAGATGGACCAAGGCAATCCTGGAGTGGATACCGCTTGATCGCAAACGTCCGCGAAGAAGACCGAAAGCACGATGGACTGATGACATCGTTAAGTATATTGGACCCGAGTGGCAGAGGAAAGCCCAGGACCGTGAAGGTTGGAAGCATGCTGAAGAGGCCTTCATCCTGCAGTGGATCGATACGGGCTGATGATGATGATGATATATATATATATATATATATATATATATATATATATATATATATATATATATATATATATATATATATATCATCATCATATATATATATATATATATATATATATATATATATATATATATATATATATATATATATATATATATATTATTAAAAATGGCGGACGACGTGTACATGCATGTGTGGCGTTTGCTCGGAGAAATTTAATGTTTCCAACAAGCATATTAAATGCAAAAATTGTGATAAACCATTTCATTCTTCGTGTGTTAATATGAAAGACTCATGGTGTAAAATAGTGAATGAAAATCGAAGTCTGTTTTGGCTCTGCGACGGTTGCAAGGTTCAACGATATTCTAGCAGTAAGTCTGTTTTGGCGAACGAGAGGACAGTTACTGATACTGAGGAGTTACACAACGAGATTGAGTGTTTGAAACGTGGAAAGCAATTATTAAATAAATTAATATCTAAATTAGAGTACTCACATAGTGTTCAGAAATCACTAATTGCGACATATGAAGAACATCGAATGTCAGCCAGAACTGCTGTCGGCACTTCGGTACTATCTACTTGTGACCGTCCGGTGGATTTGTATAGTGAAATTACTCTAAGTCTAATGAAGATAAACAATCAGTCCTCATAGTAAAAAATAAGAATGAAAACGTTTCCAGCAGCGAAATATTCAAGGCTATTACAACTAATGTTAATCCTGGTAATACAAAAGCCTGTATCAGTGATACCAGGACGGTACGAAGGGGAATCGCTATTAGATGTGCAGATCGGGACTCCTTAGATAGGGTTAAATCTAATTTATGTGAAAAACTAGGTAACTCCTATAGTATAAATTTAGCTAAATGTTTAAATCCGCGTCTTCTTGTTAAAAACGTTAGATTAGATGGCCTAAGAGATAACTTGATAGTAGATAATATTTTGGATTTGAATGATTTATCTGAATTTGATCCGACTGACATTAAGATAGTCACACATTTGAAGTTTAATAATAAAACTCATTTAGTTGTAGAAGTTCCTCCTTTATTAAGAAAAGTATTGTTACAAATTTTTGTATATATGGTGGCAAAGTTCTGCTGTTTCTGATTATTTGCGCATTATTAAATGTTTGAAACGTTGTGTATTTGGCCATTTTAAGAAGGACTGTAAAGCAAAACTAAGCTGTCTTAAGTGTTCCGGTGATCATAGGATGAATTCATGTGAATCTGATGTTTTGGTGTGTATAAATTGTCTTAATCAGAATAAAAAACTGAAAGAAATTTGCCTGTAAATCACTCTGCAAGTAGTAAAACGCGTTCAATTTACCGACATTATGAATCTAGTTTAAAGGATAAAATTAATTATGGGGAATGATTTTGGTTCAATAAAAATTGGTCATTTGAATGTTAGATCCATTTTGAATAATTTTGCTTTTGCTTTTGCTTTAATATTTTTAGTGTAACTGAAACATGGCTGTCGTCAAATATTATGAATGATTCGATAAACATACCTAAGTTTAGATTTTATCGCAAGGATAGAGATAGCCGTGGAACCGGTGTGGCAGTTTTCATGACGAGCAACTATAAATGTGGAATACTTCAATTTGCTCAGGATTTGCATGGGCAGAGTGTCTGTTTAGAGGATATGTGATTAAAAATTTCTTTAGGGCATACTATATTGGTACTAGGTGTTATTTATCGTCCACCTAAGCCCATATCGATCGAACTATAAGTTACCTTGATAGTGTGCTCTCATTTTTTTTCGCCCTCATACATATATTGCTTATCGATGATATGAACTTTGACTTTTTTAATTACAACTACAAAATTAGTATGTCATTGAAGGGAATTTTTATGGACTAGAACAACTGATCAATGAGCCTACATGTATTATAAACTATTCAGACACATTGATTGATCCTATTTTTGTAAGTACTCCAGAAATATATAAGGGTATCGGAACTAAGAATGTTGGCCATACATCAGACCATCATATGAGTTTCTGTGAGTTATGCATTAAATTTCAAAAAGAGCCGCAAAAATTCGTTGTTTATCGGGATTTCAGGAATTTTAACATGGATGCATTTAATGTACAAGTGTATAAGATCTCTTGGAGTAATATTTTTTGATTTGCAGAGATTCATAAAAAAGTTGATTTTCTTACTTCCAGCATTTTATCGTTATTCAACAGACATGCTCCAAAAAAGAAAATATTTATTTCCAAACCACGTGCTCGTTGGCTAATACCTAGCATAAAGCAACTTTTGAAACAAAGAGATAAAGCCTTGTCTTATTACAAAACATTTCGGAGCCCTGATTGTTGGGAATATTACAAACATCCCAAAACTTCACAAAAGGTGCTATTCGTAGAGAAAAAGCGGCAAATTTGAGATATTTGAATAATCAAAGTATCTGCAGTTTTTATAATGCCCTTACAAGTTTAAATATTCGTAAGTCTAAAGTGTCAGCTGGCATTTCTCATAATCTAAATAATGTCGATGATATTAATAAATATTTTCTCTGTCTTTGAATTAAGCAATCCATCAACTACTACTTTAAATTATTATACACACTCATAGAAAAAATGCTGCCTTTAATTTTATTTTTAAACCAGTCGAAATATCTGATTTATTAAATATTATTCATGTGATGAAATCTAATGCCAAAGGATCTGATGGTTTGACTCTGCAGATGATAAAACTATGCATGCTATGCTGCTATTGACAAGTATGTATGTCATATCATAAACTGTTGTTTGGTGTGTGGCTTTTTCCCCTCAATGTGGAAAGAGGCACTTGTAATTTCTCTTCCTAAAAAAATCTAATTCGTCTAAGCTTGGCGATCTACGGCCAATAAGCTTGTTGCCGACTTTGTCAAAGATTCTGGAGAAGGCCGTGTGTAACCAAATTAATGAGTATTTAACTAGTATTAATATACTTTCTGCTACTCGATTTGGTTTTAGAAAGGGGTGCAGTACGGAAAATTCCTTGCTTTCTCTATGTGACGATGTTTGTCATTTTATGGATAATGGAAAAGTGACCCCTCTTGTTTTGTTGGATTTTAGTAAGGCATTTGATACAGTTAATTATGCTCTAACCATTGCTAAATAGGGATATCTTGGCTTTAATGAAACATCACTTAACCTTCTTCATATGTACTTGAGCAGTGGTACGCAAAGAATATTTTTAAATAACCTGTTATCTTCAAGCTTGAATATAAGTGCTGGTGTACCTCAAGGATCCGTATTGGGTCCGTTGTTTTTCTTAATTTACACCTTCGATTTACATGCAGTTATTGTAAATTGTAAATCCACATTTTTCGCGGATGATACACAGCTGCACAAGGAGTTCGTGTGCGATGATTATGAACGTGCAGCCAAGGCCATTAATGAAGATCTTTGCAACATTTCTGCATTCTCTGCAAATCGTTGCCTATATTTGAATCCTACCAAATCTAAAGCTATTATTTTTAGCTCAAATAAGAAAAGGCAGTTTCTATGTTTTCAAATAAAACTGTACATTAATCAGCAAAAGATCCAGATTGTAAATTGCGCAAAAATTTTGGGTTTATTTGTTGAGGAAAGGTTACGCTTTTGTGAACATATAACTATTTGACAAGATAAAGTTATGCTAACCTAAAACTTTTATACCCTGTTAGAGATCTGATATCCTTTAACATGAAAAATACACTATGTGAAAGTCTTGTAATATCAAAATTACGTTACTGTATCACTGTGTATTTTTCTTGCTTGGACGTCGTAACCCGCTACCGTCTCCAGAAGATACATAGTTCTTGTTGCCGCTTTATATGTGGTTTGCGCAAGTATGATCACGTTTCGGGAAAAATAACTGATTTGGGGTGGTTAAAGATGGACTCTTTATTTAAATATTGCTTACTATCGAGCATTGAACGCTTAATGATTACGTCCTCTCCACTTTGCCTTAGGAATAAATTGGGTTGTCAACGAATGTTTCATGATTCATACCTTCGTCACAGTGCCCTTCTTATGGTGTGCCATGTTTCAACAACATGTTAGCATCATCAGGATATGATTCAACTAGCGAGTAATCAATGTAGAATACCTCTTAGAAAGTATCCTAGTTACTAACATTAGCTGAGTACGATTACTTGTGGAATTTTACACTCTAGAATGTTCTTTACGAGACTTATAAAATATTGTTAAATTAAATGTATAACAATACATCATCGGAAATTACGGATGATAAAATAACTGTCTGAGATCACATGTTTATTCGCATTGTACAAATATTGTATTTTCTTAGAATTTGCTGTTTATATATATATATATATATATATATATATATATATATATATATATATATATATATATATATATATATATATATATATATATATATATACATATATATATATATATATATATATATATATATATATATATATATATATATATATACATACTAAGATATATTTCCTGTTTATTATTTTAATACAAGACGATATTTCACCGAGAGATTAACAGGAAACATTATATTTGAGTTATGAAGATTTACGTCGAAAATAACAAACGGCCTTTGGTGAGGCGAAGGCACTAAATAATTTCTTCATTACAAAAGGCATTATGAAATTTTCTGACCTAAAACACGTTCCCGCGCGATTCTAGATTACAGCCAGTAACAAACGACACTGCTGAGTCGATATAATGGCGCCCATACATTGTCAGTTATTACTACCCCGAGAATTTTGCATTAGTAATAGCGAACAGGAAATGTACGTTTGTTGGCCATAAATAAATAAAATAAGCAATGGAGCTTATGGAAGTACAGGGGTGTTGCAAGAAAACAATTGTTGTTGAGATGGAGAGCACTATGCATCACTAAAATATATTTTCTATTTCCCTCAAGCGATTAATTCTAAGCTGAATGTTGATTTTATTTTGTCTGTAATACATACAAGGATAGCGTAAAAGTTAAGATGTTTTTCCAATAGACGACAGTGCGATCACAAAGAGAATTGCATTTCGGAAAAGTAGCTTCATTTGTAGAAACACTACAAGCCGATATGACACTTAGTTTTTATTTTACAGTCTTTAAAATAAGATAAGTTCGATATTTTTACTGGCGGGGTAAAGTTTTGTGTGTTGATTAAATAGCGTTTTTTGTTGGTCTTAATTAAACACTACTTTTTGAATTTTTCAGTCTAGAGTCTAGAGTCAGCGGCCGTGGCAGCATTGGCCTACCAAATGACTGCGGTCATTTGGCAGGCCATAAAAGAATATAACCGACAAGAATTCAAGAACCAATTAATACATTTATATAGCCTGTATAAAACAAAATCAGTTGCACGTCATCGATGACGCTATTGAAGAATACCAGGAATACCACTACATAAATTAAATAATAAAATAATCAAATGGAATATATTCAATAAATTTCAAATTAAGCGGCTGTATTCAGTTGGCAGCATATGCGACGTTGTCGAGTTTCCCATTTTTCTTGTTGATATTTATTGACTCATTTGGAGTTTATCCCATATATAGATAATACAATATATGTTATCTAAACATTGACTTTGATGTTTTACCTTACGGTTAAAAACAGTTCTTTTAAGAACTACCACAGTATTATAATTGTCAGAGTATCGCATCTCTGACACACAATTTTGAACAAGAATGACGCAATACTGGTGCAATAATAGAACGAGATAATAATCGTTACCCTTTGCGGTTGTTAGAGAGGTATGTTAAGTTAACTGCTAATAATAGAATATGTTTAGTTTAATTTAGATAGTAAATTACAGAAACTAGAATATTTTTTTTAGCGTGTTGCAGCAATCTTAAGGTTGGGTATGTCCTCTGTTAGTACTATTTCACAAATGGTGAAAACCAATAAAGTTTTAAAATCACATAGAAAGCGTAGTTCTACTAAAAGGGTTACTAATACTGCAGCTTTGGATATAAGTTCTACTCGTGACCATTTATATCATGTATGAACACAGTAAGTATTCGTAAACCAAGAATTGCAGAAAAGTCTATTCTTAGTCCCATATGAAGTTTATACGTAGGTAATAACAGTTAATTTTCATTTTCCTGACAGCATGTAACTTTGAATTCCTTACATGAGCAATTAAAAGAGAAACAACTGTTTCATGGATGCTGTTTGTCATTATGCAACGTATTGAAAGAAGTAGGTTGTAAATGGAAAAAAGATAATTGAGGACGAGGGCTTATGAAACTTTCCAATGTTACGATAAAACGTATAGACTTTTTAAGAGGTTATATGAAGAAAAGAAAAAAGCTTTGATCAAGAAAAAAAGTAATCAAGCATACAAAAAATAAAATAATGAAATGGTATGAATGGCTGATTAATGAAAATATAAGTGCATGCAGCTATTTTATTGTTTTTTTTCTGTTTTGTACTTGCATATTATATACCAGTAAAAGTCACTGGTTATAATATAATCTTTTTATTTTAACAAGCCTTCTAATATTCAAAAGTGATTTTCATTTGTTTCGATACTTAAACGAGTTCCTTCGTGGTCAACGGTTCAACGACGACGAAGAAGTTAAAACTGCAATCATGGATTGGGCTCCTTCACAGGTGGCAGATTTCTTTGACGTCGAAATTCAAACACTTGTTAAGTAGTATGGTAACTTTTCGAACAAAAATGGAAATTATGTAGAAAAGTAGATACAAGTATGCAATATATGGAAAAATATATATTTTAATGATATTATAGTATTATTCTTCTTACTAAAAAACGGACCTTACTTAAAAAATTTACCTTGTATCATAAGCTGTATAAAAAAATAATATGGATAAAAGTGTATATGGACATATAACAAATCGAACTCAAAGTTAACAAACATGCAATTAGTGCAGTAAATAAAGAAAAATATTACAAATAATCGAGTGTCAAATATGGAATAGCTTGAAATATACACTAAGAGAAGATCGACAAGTAAACGTTTTAAGGATGGCAGGTATTTAAAGAGAAAAGGGAAAAGCTATATCAGATGATAGTAGGATGAAAGTTTCATGCCAGAAGAATGTAGGTAGAAAGAAATGGACGCAAGGTTTCTGGAGAGTTCATATTTTTGCGCAAGCACTGATTGCGAGGAGCACTCAAGTAAGACATGGACATGGCGAACAAACAGAAATGCACTATATATAGTATATTCTCAAGGAGGGTCTTATTAGGTGTCCATTTAATTCCGTTTGTGTAGCCTTAAAAGTTATGATATGGATGATGTGTGTAGTGATGTATTTTATTTAGTTATAATAGATAATGAGTCATCACTACATACTAGAAAGGCAGGAACAGCGATAAAACCAGCGAGTTTTATCTGATAAACATCCTCCGAAGAAGGTAAAAATGCTTTATCTACTGAAAAAGTTATGGTCACTGGTTTCTGGGATTTGCTAAACATATGAAAATAATGTCGAATATTTGGAAAAGAGAAATACAATCATAGGGGAGTATTATGTTGAATTATAGGTGCAATTTCAAGAAAAAATTATGAAAAACATCTTTATTTGAAGAAAAAAGAGTAATGTTTTTCAGAAAAATATCTCCGCCCATTCACCTGCCGTTACAACAAAACATGATGAATTTGGGCTACCTCCATCCTATTCTTCAGACTTGCAATCTAGATTTCACTTACGGTTACTATAACACTCCGAACTCTGTGAAACATGGACCGGATTTAATCATCAATCTCTTCTTGTTGCGGCGTATTCCAGGCCCGTCGTATATGGTACATGCTAAAAAGTTAGACTACGCCTATCGCATACATGTTGTTGTCATCGCAAGTAAATATTGGTCAACAGTTATTCTCGAAAAATGTTCTCATAATTTACGAAAACTTAAATCTGCTTCTTTCACATTAAAGGTCATCTATTTTCAAATTCGGATTATTGGCTGGAAGGATGTGGTACACAATCTCGCAGGAACAGAAACCCAGAGATATGAACTTTGTAGTATACAAAAAAAAACCAGACACCATGATAAAATAATATATTTTTTAAGCGTTTATAGAGGGTGTCCCAATTCAGGATTTCCTTTCTAAATAAAACCAAGAATTTTAGAAAACTAACATGCTTGTTTATTCCCTCCAAATGTATCCCTCGGCTGTTTCTACAGATAGCCATTCCTTACGTAAAATTGTCAATAACAATTTGGAACAATTACAGTTCAATTTGACCAATAACTTGATGCATGTAATGTCGGAATGATTGTGGTGGATTCATATTTTTTTTGGAGTTTTTCATCGCGATCTCAACAAAACTCAAAAATATAAAAAATATCTGTTCGAACGTCAGTAACGAACAAAATTTGAAAAAAAAATAAAAATTTTCTAAAATATATACAAACTTTTGAACGTTAACGTTTCTGGAAGTATACTCCTTCCGTTTTCAAAACAAATCTAAAAAATAAATTATATTAATTTCTATATATTATGCATAGATATGAAGTAAATATATTTTTTGTAAAAGTAAAGAGAAGGCTATTTATTTAGCGACTGAACCTACAGCTTAACGTGGGTTCCGAACCACGGTCATCAGCTACCGAAAACCCCGGGTCAGCACCTCTCTCAGGCTATCAATCCTCGGTTTTGTGCGTAACTGAAAGTATCTCGAGAAGCCTACCGACTGGCGAGTGACCAACATAGTAAACAAACCTCTCAGAAGGCATCCGGCCTTACCCAGCCTCGAACTGGCGTGACTGAGGGGTGGATTCCTTGTCAGATTTTACACTCTTACCTAGAAACATGAATAAGAATTTTTTTCCTAGTACGGGATTCGAACCCGCTCGACATTAACTGCCGTAACGTAAGACTGACGCCTTAGATACCACAGCTAATATGGCTCCTATATTTTTTGTGTATGTGAATGATACTTAGATTGATAATTAGTTTTTAATGACAGTGACATCAAAAAAATATATAGGTGAGGTTACTGTGTGATTGTTTACTGTACTGATTGTGTATCGAATATTGAAATACTTAAATGTTTTTAATTTAATTCTTTAGAATCGGGAACCATATTGAATTTAAATCTTTCGAAGGCAGATGATAAAGGTTTCTTTTAATTTTCTGTATTTGAAAAAAACTTGATGCATGTTGTGCTTCATATCATTAATCGCCTGCGGATTGTTAGAATATGATTGTCCTTGAGGAAACCCCACAGGAAAAAGTTGAGAGGGGTTAGATCACATGATCTTGCAGGCCACTGAATACCACCATTTCGAAAAATGACGCGGCCAGAGAAACGTGTCCATCACTAAACCAAAGTTTCTCTAGCCGTATGACATGTGACGCCATCTAGTAGAAAGAAAATCCTGTTAAGATGCATATTTTGCAACTGGGGCCATAAGAGTTTCTTAAAATAGTACGGTAGCTTTCGCTATTAACCTTCCGGTAGTCGCGCTAACTTTTGGAACATCAATGGCCGTTGCGGACTCCTAGTCCACGGTTAAAGAACATCGTATTTTTGCAACGTAGTGATTAAGATAGACAATCATATAATAAAAAGCCAAATCAAGAGCCCAAACAATGCTTGAATTTCAACAATGTCAGTTGTTTTGGCATCACGTTCTCGAGAATATCGATCCTGAGCAGCCTAGATATGTTTATTTGTATTTTCTACAATTTTTAGTAAATTTTCGGGAAAGAAATACCGCCATATTGACAAAGAAGTTAATAGTGTTTAAACAATTCCTTTTGGATCCGGCAAATGTGTTATTTTTTTAGTTAAATTTTTTAATCGGGTTCGCACATTTTTTGGAAGACAGTGTTTTGATTTTTACCTATGAAAAATGGACCTTACAAAACACCCGATTCATTGTCTGAAGTATCCTGTTCTTTATATGTTTCATGTATATCCAGCTCAATGGCACCTTCTTTCTGTTCATCATATTCAGTGACAACATACCTTATCAACAGAACACAGAAAAATAAATTAATATGTTTTGTTACGTCAGTGGTCGATGCGGATTCTTAGTCCTCTATCTCGAATTATTCATCAAATGTCGAAACCTTGGCTCACTCAATCGCCCGCTAATACACGCTCTTTCGGGAAGGTATTCATATGCTCAACATTTAAAGGGGAGTGCAATGGAAATTATTGTCGAAAAAAAACTGGTGCGGAGCGACAGTCCGCGCGCGGCTACTTATAGGTTAACATATACTGTTCCACCATACTTAATTTCATGAAAAAATGGCCCTATAACCCCTCCAGCTCACAATACACACCACCCTGTTACTCGTATAGTATGTAAAGATTCTTCTGCAATCACTCGAGGATTTCAATTTCCCCAAGTTTGCTGGTTTACATAAGCTATGTGGTGGAAATTAACGTCATCAGAAAATACAACTTAATCAAAGATATAATTAGCTAACGTACGTTGATGCCTGTGGTCTGATAATTTTAAATTGTCGGGTCTTTAAACAATACATGTGAGATAGAAAATTTGTAGTTTAGTTGTTGAAAATCGGCTCTAAATTTAAATCTCAAAATACACATTGAGAATTTTTTTGGCAATCGTACAGAAGCATAATTATAAACAAACTAATAAAAAAGTGTATCAATTTTTATTTTAAAGTTATGCTTCATAGTGGGAATTTTTCCAGTTTGCTATAAATATTTATACTGCGAGTTATATTTCTTTTGTTTTTCGTTATTTTCCAGGCTTCTCGCCTAAACATTCCAAATTGAGCTTCCAGTTTGTATTTCCATTAACTTTGATAGAAACGTCAATGGACATTCGAGCTGTTATTGTCAACCTATTTATCATAAAATATTTACACTAGTACATACTTCAAAGTTTTGGACTTTGACAAGCATGTCGCAACATTGCTTATGGACGACAGACGATTTCAAAATTATTTTGTAGGAAAATGATTTTATAAATTGTTAGAATAATAATAATGCCCGTGGTATTAAATTGTTGTTTCAGAAATTAATTAAGACTTGTCAAAATACCAATTAAAGTAGGTTTAAAGAGGAACTCATCAGCATCTTGCCAACTCCTCTTCAACTTTCCTTAATGATCGGTAATTCTAATGCAAAAGCTTTAAATTATTCATTTTATCATAAATTATACAGAACCCAGCTTCTGCGGCCAACGAAAAGAAAAAACCCAAATTCGTATAATACCTGTACTTCATTATTTAAATTATATGATAATTTTTTCCTTTTTAAAAATCTCACTTTCTCGAACGGGCAAGACGCTTTGAAAAATTTCGACGAAAGGTTTTAATTAAAGAAATTATTTTTGCACATCAATATGGGATTCTGGAATATAATAAAAAAATATTCTTTCGGCGTTTAAAAGGTAGGTAAGCGAAGGGTCGAACGAGTGAGAGTAAGAGGGAAATACAGCTATAAAAACGGAGAAAGTATTTTAAAAAATATAAAGAAAATCATTCTATTGACTTTAAATGAGACTTGGAGGTAAATATGTCTTAATCAATCATATTTTTCCACAATTTTCCATTATCCAGTTTAATATTATATCTTTTTCAAAAAAAATCCTTGATATTAATGCAAATGGAATAAGCTAACGTCAACGAAATTTGAGTCAGATACAGTACGTTGAACTATTCTGGATGTAAAACTTGTTCTTAGCTAAGGCTAAATCATTTTAATTTATTCGCCAGTGGCATGTGGGATCTGATATTATCATAGTGAGAAATAATACTATCATAATTTGTTCTGCAAAATAGGACCAATATTTCTCCTATCGTTTAAGCTTTGTAAAGTTGCTTTATCGTTTGTCAACCCCAACTCATTAGTGGACGTATCGCAATGACTATGATTCCATTTTCTCACAATCTGATTTTAGAGAAAGTTCGCTTCTTATATCTTACAATTATAAACCTTAAAAATGATTTATTTTATTTGCACTTGAAAAGCGCATACAAGGTGTAAAGAAAATATCTTCCCTATATTTAACCAATGATTTTACCCAACATTCTAAGGGAAAAAAAATTAAATCTATATTACCAATCAAAAAGCTATTATAATAATTAACATTTTAAGCAAAAATGTGTAAAAGCTTATTTGGCAAATATAAATTGGTTATTACTTAACAAATAAAAAACAAACAAACTAACCAACGTTATCCAACGTATAACAACGTTAACCAAATTATCATTAAGAGTCATACATCAGCCAATAATGGTACATCGCCTGAATCCTGAACTCAAAATAGCGACAATATTTTTTTCAGTTTATGCCAGTGTGTATATTTACGATGATGAATCAAATATAAACCGAAATGTTACAGTTACTTTCCTAAGCCAATTACGAGCGGGCTGTCAGTGTAAGTCGTTGCAGTGTAATATATCAGGAGTGGGAAAAACGCTCTGTGAGCTGTTTGACTTAGTTCTTTTGTCAGTACAGCCATGAGTGAGCAACAGATTCCACCGTCCTTTGCGCAACGGGTTATAATAAAGCTTTTAGCCAAGGAAGGCGTTAAACCATCCGAAATAGTAACTCAGATTAAGGTTCAGAATGGCGACGATACCCTGTCTAAGGCCAAAGTGTTTAGTTGGGCCAGCAAGTTTAAGAGTGGACGAGAAAATGTGGTAAATATAAGTCATAATCGACGTCATAGATCAAGTGTCACTGCTAACAACATTGGTGCAGTTCGCGACCTTATTAAGATGACCGACGGCTCAGTATTCATAAAATCGCTTTAAAGGAGGCTATTAGCTTTGGAAGTGCTCAAACAATTATGTTGGCTGATGACCTAAACTCAAAGTTTCTACGAGCATGGAATTCACAAGGTTCTACACCGCTGGGAAAAATATGTTGAGCGTGGAGGAGACTATGTCAAGAAATGATTAATAGTTTTTTTATAAATATAATCATATATAATTCCGATTTAATTTGATTCACCCTAGTATGTTATCACCTTAGTTTTGTTTTTTAAGATTCTTGGTTTTGATTTTAAACCAAAAATGTATTTTTTACGCGAATATCACGAATATATCTCAGAAATTGCCTATCAGTAGAAATATACCAGGATTTTTTCAACGTGTTTGGGAAAATTGGCTAAGACGATGCCTAGTTTGCATAGACTCAAATGGTGAGCATTTTGAACATTTCATTTAATTTAAATAATTAAACATGTATTTCTTAATGTGACTGAATCGTTTAAAATATGTTATGATGTGAAAAACTAATGCTAGTGATTTTAGTTCTGATATTAAATGACAATAATGTGTAAGCTTTTCTTTTATTGTAAGAAAACAAACCAATTTTTATTCCAAACCAAATTCCAAACCAAAATTTATTCTGAAACGAATAGAATGAAGGGCTATAAATATTTTACATTTTATTTCCAAAAAATACATTAGGAGGCCAGTGTAACAAAAAATATTCATTACTTTCAAAACATTCTAAACATTAGAATTACATTCTAATGAACAGATTGAACATGACGATGCGGTGTTAATTTTTTAGAAAATTTCAGAAAGTACCGACCTGTTTTCCTCGGAAATGGTTACATACATGATTTTAGGAAATTTTTGTTCAAAATAATAAAAATAATCATTGATTAAATTTGCGAAACTTATTTCCCTTACATGCTGTATATGAGATAGTTCCTAATTTGTTTCTCTCTTCCATATATTTGCAATATACCGAATATACCATACGCGAATGTTACGATATTTATTTAATGTTCTACAACAAATTTCCAAACAGGGCTTAGCGCTGTTACAACAATGATCAAATAGGTGTATAAAATTAACGTTCATCATAAATTACGGTAGATAGAATATTCTTAATTAGCTTATTCCGAAACCATCTCTAAGGGCCCGACACGTTTTAGTCGGTGCGTTTATTGACTGTTATCGAAGGCGCTCATAGCTAGTGGTTGATATACACTTCAAGTTATAACAGAAATTTTGTACTTAAGTAATTTGAACAAGTTTAACCTAACCCGATCAGATCTTAACATTAACTTTTAACCTTATCACGAATCAAAAAAATCAGTGATGATTCTCAGACGCTAGAATAACTCCACACTGGTTTGAGAATAACTTTGTAGACGGTTAAGTAATTGTAGAATTGCTGAAAATAACCAAAAGCGCTATTAAAGGGGTCTGGTGTAGTTGGTAAGTTATCAGGGAAGATATAAAAAATCATGGGATCCAGGAGATTACCTTGAGGAACTCTTAATTATATCGGATATATGCCAGCTCCTTCCTCTTTATGTCTATGATACTTTATATGACAATAAAGCCGGAGCCGTTTTTATGGTCTTATCGGTGGCCTGCGATACAAAATGTATACACTAAGTAAGGAGTACAGCCTGATACAAATGATTGAAACCCTTCTCCAAAACCGAAGATTCTTTGTTGATTTCCAAGGCCAGAGAAGCCGTTGGCGAACAGAAAAGAATGGCCTTTTTCAGGATAGTGTGTTAACCCCACTGCTTTTCTCGAAAGGCAGTCAAACTTTCATACACGCAGATAACTGTACCCAAGCAGATAATTTTGAGACCATTGAACAGAAATTATCAGAAACTCTTGACCAGCTTGCCATCTACTATTAATAAATAATCTAACCCCTCGAAGACTGAAACCTGTGTCTTCCACCGGAGAAACAGACATGCGATGAGGAGATTATGGTTTGTCTGGGAGGGCATACTCCTGGAGCATTGTTCAACCCCAAAATACCTGACTATCATGTTGGAAACAGATTTTACTTAGAGGAAACAGTATATGAACAGCAAGCAAAAAGTGGCTGCTAGAAATAACAACGTATGCAAACTAGCCTATGCAAACTCGAAGCTCTCTATTAAGAGAGCAAAGACTTGCAAATACCAAGTGAGATTTTGGCGAATCGTCATGTGAAAATTTATTATTTATATATATATATATATATATATATATATATATATATATATATATATATATATATATATATATATATATATATATATATAATAATAATAATACTAACTTATACATTGTACACGTTTAAAAAAAATCTTAATAGAAGTAAATAAATTCCACGGAAATTAAAATTGACATTGTTTTATATATTTATTCAAATATCTCCTTGATAATTTGTTTCCGAATGGAATTTCAATAGCATACATCCACACAAAATCTTATTATATAATTTTTTTTTCTTTTCAATATAAATTTCTCATTGAAAGCGAATCATTTCCAGCGGGTTGAAAATGCGCTTTTAAAGAGCTTATTGGAGCACGAAAATTAATATGTATGGTTCCCCTCGTAATAAAAGTTTCTTATAGCATTTTCATTTATATTCCAAAAGCCCTTTATTGCACTGCCAACAGAGAATATGTATCATTTTAGGGTGGAAAACCTCCAAGCCGCACAACCCACCAGCCCCTTGTCATTTTCATAGCAACTGTATAAAATAAATTAATTCAAGAAATGTTTCTTTCTGCCCCTAAATGGCAATTTAGACCTCTAACCCCGAGGGATTCTGCGAGCCCATGGGCATTAGATGAAGGAGGTGGGATTGGTGGGTGATGGGTCGCATCCCACACAATTTCCAACTATATACCGACAGCTTTAACCGAAAAACCTTAAAGTTAAATTGGGGCAAATTTGAATAAGAAGGGCGCTAATGAAAAGCAAAAAGCTAGGAAGTGTCGTTCCTCTTTTTTTTTTCGTCTTTTCTTATCGGCAGCTCTAACTGTCGTTAAAATCCCTTTCAGTTAAAAAGTGTATAGACCGTTTCATAATTCGTCTTTTATGAGTCGTTCGTTCTTGAAACGTTCAGGTAAACGGTTAAGAAAGAACTTGTTTATCTCGTACATATATGGTCAAAAACCCAAAAAGAATTGCTGATGACTTTCAGAACTAGCTGTGTAAACAAAGCTTTCTATTTTCTTTAAGTGTAAGTTTAACAAAAAAAACTTAATTTGAAACGTTTTTAAATCTCCATAGACCTGAAAGACCACAACAGGTTCCATTCTCGTCTATAATTTCTCGTCTATAATTTCTCGTCAATGACCTACAAAAATCTAATGTTGATCTAAACAAAATATTTGAGCGTTATAATTTTCTGATAATATTTTTGTTGTTATTATAAAAAAATATCACCCAGTGTTAAACTGTCATTTCACTTTATTTACTATAAATAATAACTGAATATAATAAACATCCTTAGGAATGTCTTACCACATTTTCTTTTGAATTTGAAACACATTTCAATATATAATACAATAATTAGCTGTATTATTTAATACAAGTAGTACGACTAGATGAAGTATCTAGATCTTAGCTCTAAGCGATCGAATCTCATATTAGAGAAAAGGCTCAGACCAATGATGTGTCGCACTGGTCGAAACTCATGCCCACATGCATATACCAATATTGCAATTTAATCGAATCTCTCCCATGCAGCTATTTATTTGTCTAATAGATTGTATATCATTGGTTAAATGATAAATATGACATCACAGATGCATTCTGCACATAATAATCTTTCAGGAAAAGCAATATGTGCTTTTTTTTCTTTATCTCTATTGGAAAAAAATACTTGATAAGACATGCCGGCACGACGGCTCCCGGAAGTGTACTGATGTTTATTCGTTATCATTTAGATATTCAATTGTTTTGTGCTTTTCATTCCATCAACGAGCAATCTATCATATTTATAATTATTTTTTATAAAACTGAGTTGTGAATATGTCCAAAAGAAAATTATCAGATTTAGAAATATTAAACATTTAAAAAAATAGTGACGGGAGAAGTGATTGTGATGTTAGTAATATAGGGAAAAATTGCTTTTTCCAACTGAATTTATACAAGGTATAGCTGATGAAACTAATACTTACTCGGTAGAAGAAGTGATGATGAATATGCCTTTTTCTAAACGTTCAATTTGGGCCTCTTGGAAACCAGTTAATTTTGATGAAATGAGAGCTTTTCCCGGAGTTGTTTTAAATATGGCAGTGAATGATTAGCCTGATATTGATGATTATTTTTCCTCTTCGTGGTCAGTTTTTCAACCCTTTTATAAGGAAATTTTTACTCGGGAACGCTTTAAGTTATTATTTTGGAACCTCCATGTTTTACCGCCTGAAGAAGGGAAATTCATTGGAGCTCAGACAAGAAGTTTGAAAGTTAAAAATGGTCTAAAGTGCTTTGATTGAGAATTTTCAGATCTATTATAAGCCATCTGAAATGATTGCTGCTGACGAAAGCACTGTTGGTTTTAAAGAGCGAGTTTCATTCAAGATGTTGAACAAGGACAATCCTACAAAGTGGAGTATAAAAGGTTTTGTGTTGACAGAACCCTCCAATGGAAATTTGTATGTTATGGAACCTTACTGTGGAGCTCAACATGCAGAATTTCCAATTCAACTAGATCTATATTTCACAGTTAGAATTGTAATACATTAGGTACAGAAACTTCTTGATAATTCTCCAGGAACTGAATGGTACTATGTGTTCATTAATCATTATTATCCGAGTCCCAATCTAGCTTATGAACTACGCCAACTTAAATTTCACCTCACATGCATAGTTATCGCCAACACAAAGTGTTTATCAGATGAAATTAAACCTCGTGCTACAAAAATATTACAAAGAGGCAAATCTGTAGCTATGAAATCTAGTGAGGTGTCAACAATAGCATGGAAAGATAAAAGAGTAGTGTGTTTGTTATTAACTCTTATGAATCGGAAAACGTCCGCAGGATTGTCAAGATAAATAAAAAGAAAACAGAAAAAACTATAAGTAATCCACTTGCGATCACCCAATATACTAATATAATAACTTGGGCGGAGCGGAGCGTTTTCTAAAAGCTAGACAGCAAAATGGTGGAGAAAGGTTTTCTTTTGGGTGTTTAATGTTGCTGGTAACAATGCATATTTGCTTTTCAAAGAAGCTAAAAATAAACCGATTCTAAAGGCAAATTATTACCGCCAAAAGTTAATAAATGAGTTAATTGAAGGGGTAAAAATTAATCGAAAATCAACGCCCAAAGGCAAATCGTTAGTTTCGATAGAGGATGACACTAGATTAAATAACCAATTTAATCATCTAATCATAAACGACCATTTAATAGGGATTGTCGTGTTTGTTCAAAACCGATAGAGAAATATCGAAAAACAACAAATTATTATTGAAATACATGCCCGTCTCAAGCCGGGTTGCACCCCGGCCTATGTTTTGAAAAGTTTCACACAATTCGCTATTAAAAAATTAGTATTTTATGTATTTTTTTTATGTTCAATATATTTATAAGTTAGTATTTATTAACTTTTATTGTATATTTGGGAGGAAATTTTTTTATAAATGTATAATTAATTTTGTAAAATAGTTATACTGGTTTTAAAAACACGACTATGTTCGCCATTTATTTTTTCTAAGCTGTATAAGTTTGGTTACTTTACGACGAACCAAACGCCAGTAATTAAAAATTAACCAATTCAAGTAATAAAACGACGTGAAATGAAAAAGAACATGGTCCTACCTGGGAACAAAGCAAGTAATCTGATCGCTAACTACAGAACCAAAATGGTGATTGCATGTAATAGATGAGATTCAACCGACAAGACTTGTCTGTAAAAAAATGCTATGACAGCTAAGGGTTAAGATGTGGATGATTTTTGCCTCCAAGTAATCGAACGTGACATCGTTCGTCTAGTCGTTCCAACTGTATTTAATAATGTAATTAATTATTGTATATTGATAATTAGTACGATCAATTGCTATTTATGTATCTGGAATAATAAATAAAAACAAATATTTATCTTTGAAAATGGTTTTATTGTTTTTAAAAATATTCTCCGCGATGATCGATGCACTATGTTGCAAACGTTTGAACCAATTTTTATAGCACTTTTAACATTTCTGTTGAGGTATCTTCAAAACATGCATTTTGAACGCATCAACCGCTTCATCTGGCGTCGAAAACCGTTGACTACGTAGTTGATCCTTGACGGACAGGAACAAAATTAAATCAAATAGTTGTGTACCATTCAGAATTCCCTTAAAAAAACAGGCGACCATTTGCTTCGAAGTGCTTCTTGCACGAACAAGTTTTATTAGGTTTGGTTTGGTTTGACCCATACTTTCGGTCTCATACGCACAGATTCAAAATTCGTCACCTTTTTAGATGTTAGGGATTTTAACACACCACGATTATATTTTTTGAGCATTTCTTTGCTCCAGTCGACACGAACCTTATTTTGAGCGATTGTCAAATTATACGGAGTCCACCGCGCACAAATCTTTTTCAGGCTAAATGTTCACTTAAAGTCTTCTGTATGGTTATCATGCTAATACATAGGGATGCCTCAATCTCACGGTATGTCACATGATGACCTTGCTTTATCAGTTCGCGCACAGTATCGAGGTTTTCTGCCATTAAACCGATTTTGGACAACCTTCTTTAAATTCGTCCATGAGCGACGGTCGGCCACGATAGAATTCAGTAAACCAGCAATAATATACAGTGGTTTTAGATGGTGCTTCGTCGCCTAAAGTGGAAGTGAGTTGATCGATGAACTGTCATCGCATAAAAATTCTCTCGATTTAATTCTATTTTTTAACTGAGACGAAATTTTCTAGTCGCTAAACAACACATATTGCGTCCTTATGACAAAACGTTCTGAGTATGTATACAGTCAACAATCCTAAATTATGATGTATATGTCAGATGGCGCCAAGCAACTTCATTGTTGTCAGTTCGATACATAAATAGCAACCCTTGTATCATATTATAATGTATTGCTGGTTTTATACGAAATATATATATATATATATATATATATATATATATATATATATATATATATATATATATATATATATATATATATATATATATAAAGGAAAACCGGAAGTACAATTGTCACACCCTATTAATGTATTACACATTTTTTTAGCGTTATGTTAAATTAATGTGACATTATTTGTAACGAGTCTTTGTTTTGATCGTGATCTGCGTAACATAAGATATTCAGTTGTTATTTAATCCATTATAAGGTTAAACCGTACAGGAATTAGAGTCTTCTTATCGTATTTCAGTGTCATCTGTCACCATGTAGATGTTTCGGATGTGAAATTATGAAGGGAATATTTCAATGGCGTAGAACCAAGGAATATATATATATATATATATATATATATATATATATATATATATATATATATATCAATCGATTGATCAAGCACACACTGAACCCTTCCTGATTAAAACTGGAGTATGCCAAGAAGATGGTTTATCCCCACTCCTCTTCAACCTGGTCCTGGTCAAAGTCATAAGGGAATGGGAAAAAGAACTGAAAAATCAAGGACACTGGAAACCAATACGACTCAGACGATCCAAAAACAACATAGAAATATCATGACTAGCCTTCGAAGACGATCTAGCTATATTCGCAGACAATGAAAAAAGGGCAACCACAGAGAGATCGAAGTCCTCAAGAAATGTGCAGGAAATATCGGCATACAAATCTCCTTTCAAAAAACCGAATTCTTCTGCTGAACATTAGATGTCCAAAATCTGAACACCAAATACGGTAAAATAAATAGGGTCACTCACTTCAAATACCTGTGTGAGATGCTCGAATCCGACAAGACTCACTAACAGAATTCTTACATACTTACGAAGAGTCAAGTCAACAGTACCATGGATGGCACAAATAATCAGAGCTGATCTCGGAAAGGCACAAATGGGTCCGACAGAGATTGAGGATAGAAGAACGTACAGAAACAAAATACATATGTTGAACGTTGCATCAGAGAGCGAAATTTCGAAGAGATCAGGAACAAAGTGGACGGAGAAGAGAAAGAGAATCCACGAAGAGAGGATGAGAGAGGTGTGGAGGATCAGAAATGACACACGAAAATAAGTCAGAATGATTTGCGTGATCCAATCGGGTTTAATATATATATATATATATATATATATATATATATATATATATATATATATATATATATATATATATATATATATATATATATATATATATATATATATATATATATATATATATATATATATATATATATATATGAACAAATTTGTTTGTTGATTGACCGGGAAGGAGCCCCACCTATCCCTTCAACTGGATGACATATGTTTCGGCTCTCGAGGTTCAGACTCTTCAGGGCGCCGACATATACCATACCATCAAGAATAGGGAGACCCTATCCACAGTCAACAACCCACGTTTTTCGCCGACCTCCAGTCGGATGGCGTATATATGTAGTATTAGATTTTCTTGGACTGGGTCCAATGAGACAGCAGTAGTTGAGTGTCATCAGACACCCAACTGTTGGGTTCCACAATCTTATGTGGAACACACAAAAACCTGCGTCTCCGCCTAAATGAACACTTTTGTTGGTTGATTGACCGGGAAGGAGCCCCCCATATATATATATATATATATATATATATATATATATATATATATATATATATATATATATATATATAATGCTCCCAGGAAAAACTGTAAAGTTCGAGAAGAATCGCTCCGAATAACCGGGCTTGGTAAGATCAGATGTTTTAAGATTTTTAAATGAAGGTTAAGCACAAATAAATGACAATAGCCCTTAGGGGGTAGCCGGTAAATCGAAGTTAATCGATAGCTGACGACCGCGGCGGTCAAAGCCAACATTAAGCTGTACGTCCAATCGTTAAATAACATTTGATATTGACGTGCCAATAAAGCTTTAAGGTCTTCCTTATAGAATGTCTAGAATTAATTCAAAACATGCGCTGCTTCCTAAAATATTTTAGGATATTCGAAATTTTTTCACTCTCAAGAAACATTTTTTTTTTCTTTATAAACTGTAATATTTTATAATTGAAGTTCCTCTCACCGGTTTAAGGTTTTTTGGGCTGACGCTGAACACCAATGAATTTTAATTAAAATTTGTACCAAAGTTCATCTCGGTCTTAATATGCTGTTTAAAATACATATTTCTCGAAACAAAGAGCGTAAAATGTAGAGTAGATCAGTGGCGGGTAAAGGAATTTTAATGCAGACTTTAATTATTAATAGAATTTAGGAAGGCGTATGTACTTAAAGAGTTATGCAGCAATTGCATTGAATTTACTAACTGCACGATATTATATTAAATTATCATGATGGTCATATTTAAAATATCTTCAATATTACAACTATTATTGGTGTTATGTTGGTATTACAATATTACAACTGTTATTAGTATTTACTAGACAAAGTAGTACTATTTAGAGAAAACTATTTAAAATACTATCATCAGGCGTAGATAAAGTAGAGAGGATAATGCAGCTTACGTGAGCTGGTTGCATGAATTATCGACGGAAAACAGACTAATTGTCCAAGACTAACACTCAAACTAATCTAAAGTCTAATGCTTTTAGGAGCAGGGGATGACCAGCGATATCAGGACCATAGCAATAAACTGGATGAGAGAGGTGAAGGATTGTGATGCTTGGAACATATTAAGGGAGCCCTATGTCCTGCAGTGTACGCGACTAACAGAATCAGAACAATTTTTATTCATTGATATTCAGGACAAAAAACCGTTATCAGCAAACGTGATATCAAATGGACGTTATTTTTCTATCGAAAAGTTTGACTATGTTCACTGTAGAATGTCCAAACAACAGACTGACATATTGTTTGAGGATTATATAAATATGTTTGTATTTTGTATATGTACCAACATATCAAATTTATAGCTCCTCAGTATGAGCTTCGTTTACAATTTACTGAATGAATTCGCAATAATTTATGTTTGCATCCAAATCTACTTAACGGGTCTTTAAAATGGAGCGGTTTTTTAAAATTCTTGAATAAAACACAGATAGGGTTATGAATTTGCTTAAGTCTAGCTTGTTTGCTTAAGTCTTCATTTCAGAAATGTAATGTATGACAGTTATAAAAATGGAGTCATACACAATAAAACAGGTTACAATAAGACAAGTCGTTAAAATTGTTGAATTACTTTATGAAAATGGGCATCAGTGAAAAATGTTTTTAGAAAATTACGTGATATTTACGGTTTGCACCATCAAGAAACTGGTTAAATTCAAGAAACTGGTTCGGGGGAAGATAAAAGAAGAGCCATATATAGACGTAGTGATTGTTCACGAGAGTATAATGAATTGGTATGTGAAAGTGTTGCTGAAGACCCAGAAATTTTCATTAGTCGACATTCAAAATTATTTTGACTCAGTGAATCCACAACAAGGACTTAGCTCTGAAAGCATATAAGGTTCAAATAACAAGAACTAAAGCCACATCATTTTGAAATTCCATTTTGAAATTCCATTTTGAAATTGGTGGCTATGTTAATAAACAAAATGGCCGCATTTGCGGCGAGGAAAATCCACGATTGATTTATGAGAAACGTTTACATTTTATACGAATCACTGTTTGATCTGCATTATGGTAAGGAGATGTAATTGGGTGGTATTTATTTCACAATGCTACTGGTCAAGCTGTAACTGTCAATAGTATTCGGTATCGTGACATGATAACTGGATTTTTGAGAGCTGAATTGAAAAATATTAATCTAGAAGATATGTGGTTCCAACGATTGATTTATTGAAATTGTCCAGAAAAATTTTCTGGAAGAGTTATTGCAAGAAACGGTGATGTTCATTCGCCACCAAGACCATGAGTTTTGACACCGTTGGACTTTTTTCTTTGGGGTTACGTGAAAAACAAGTTCTACAAGAACAATACATATTGAATTTCTGAACTAAAGAATGAAATTGTTTGAGCCATTGGTGTGATAGAGCCACGGTTATGCCAAAATGTCATCCAAACTGCAAGAGGTGGATATTTGGCAGATATTGTCTTCTGTATTAAATGTCAATTGTCAATAAAAATAATTTAAAAAACCTGTCAATTTGAAAGGCTAAGCAGGAGAAAGTTTAAACAGGCATTTTTCTCACTCTCTGAGAGAAATTTTAACAAATCCCTTGCAACAAATATTCATGTAAGGCTTTGATATTTATGTAAAGCTATTTGTACTTCTTCTTTTCCATGGCTTGATATATATATATATATATATATATATATATATATATATATATATATATATATATATATATATATATATATATATATATATTACTTGGAATCGAGATCACCCGTTTCCATAACCTGTTTAATCTAGATATAGAGGAATATGGCTTTTAATATAAATGCTTCTCCGTCCCTTCCTCCCTTCCTTGTCTCCCCTTCAGTTTTAATCAATTTGTACTCTTTGCTAATATTTTCTAGGCTGGTCTTTCGCTATGCATCCTCTTCCTGTATCCCCACCAACTTAGTCATAATTTCCTGTACTAAATCTGGATTATTAAACATTGTTGCCAGGCACTAAACGATTGTTCCTTTTTCTTTGTTAGAGTCCACGTTTATGAACCGTATAATATTATAAGTCTAATTATTTTTCATTATATCTTGGATTGTAACAATGTTTTTGTATTCATCGATACTGATTTGGATTTTCAGCTGTTCTGTAGAATGAAAAACAATATGTTTTCAACTGTTATTCTTGCTGTTACGTCCTCTGATACTTAATTAACTTTTTCAAACCGTCTCCTATTTATTACTTAAATAAATCAGTTTTACATATTCCTTTCTTTGTTTTCTTGACCTTTACGTATTTAGTTTGTATTAAGTTTATTCTTAAACCAAATTGTGATGCCGGTTCTTCAAACTGTCGAAACATCTATTCCAATTCGCCTTTATTTCTACACATTATGTCAATGTCATCTGTGTACGCTAAGATTTCATACTATCTAGTAAAAATTAGTTCCTTAATATTGTTTTTAGTGTAAAATTGTTGTCTTACAACTGTTAGGTAAAAGTCCTTGTCTTACTCCTTCTGTAATGTAGAACTTTTTTGAACTTTGGTTTTGAATCTTTACTTTGGTTGTGGCATCCTTTAAAAACAATCTTGTTAAGTTAATCAGTTTCCATGGTATTTTTAGTTCATTCATCTGAATATGAAAAAATAAAGATAAGATGAAGAAGAGAAAGATACAAGCTTACTTACGATGTACTTTATAAATTTATTTAATAGAATTTAATAGAATTAATAAATATAATTAGGTGCTCAAATCATCAAAAATAAATGAAGAAGTGGGTCATTGTTGAGTCGAATCAGACTCAAAAAAAAAAGTTAAATAACATGACTCGGAAATGTTTGCAATAATTTTTATTATTTTGAATATATTTTATAAGGTTTAATTATATTATAATGTGAAGGAAACTACTTAGCATTTTGGTATAACTGTAATTTTGCTCTAACTGTAAAATTTTACCATTGACAAAATATTTAAATCATCTGAATACCTCAGTTAAATTAATTTTTATACCGACCTAAAAAATACTAAAAATACGGAGTAATTTTATTTCCAAAAAATTTTATTTAAAAAAAAACTATGAGATCATCTTTGAAATAATGAATCATCTGCCATATTCTACTGATTTAGCTCCATCTGAATATAATTTCTTTAAAAACATTGCAATGTTGAAATGCTTTCTTTGATTCTTGATGTATTCTAAAATGCATACCTACTGGCGATGAGACATTAATCTATGCATTTAATCCAGAAACAGCTTAACAATCAAGCGAATATCGTCTTAAAGATGAATTAAAGCAGAAAAAAACACGTTAAAGCCGGTAAAAAAAAATCTAAAAGATTTCCTTCCAATTCATCAAAAAGCTAATATATATTATGTAAGCGTTATGTACCCTTTGTGTTAGTCAATTCGAAAAAACTTCCCCATTTGTTTGCTACAAATCGGATGAAACGGATGAACGGGTTTGTTTCAAATTCTTTTGCCGTTGTTCTTCACTAAAAATTAACCATATACCAGTCAACAAGGACCATATTGACCAGATGTGACACCGTATGACTTTTTCCTATTCCTTCGATTGAAGAAACCACTTTGAAGACGCTCTTTTGACTCTAAGGAAACAAATAAACGAACAAATGCGATTCCGCAAGCACCTTATTCACCAGATGTGATACTGAGTGACTTTTTCCTGTTCCTTCGAGTGAATAAACCACTCCATAGATGCCGTTTTCAGTCCCTAGAAATCATTCAAGAGATTCTGCATGTCGATTTAAAGGAAATACCAAAAATCGAGTCTGAAAAACGTTTAGAAGACGAGAGAAACGTTAAAAATGTACCCTTTTTTAGTCATAATAATTAGTATGGCACTATTTTAAAACTATATAGTTGTACTTAACGCAACTGTTATAATTGAAAACTTGAACATGTTACCTCTCACTTTTAAGATTAGATTATATTAATAACATTTATCTAAGAAAAAAATGGAATTAAACTGAATTTTAAGTTTAAGAATAAAATTGATTTCCATCTGAAAGTTGAAACCTATCTACGTCACTGTTAGGGTCTTTGTTTGAAGCTGCAAAATATCTTACGGCCTGTGCCTCGGCATGACTACGATACTGTGGGGCAAATTAGTAGTCAAAGTATTAGCTTAGTAAAAGAACATGTGAGATCAACGCGCATTATGGATAATGAGAATTTTGGAGGGTACTAGAGAGAATAATTTTCTAATGCCTTTATTGTTTTGTAATGTTGCCATATTTAAATATCTCCACCATTCTCATCTCGGTAACGTCTAAAGCATTACGCGGACCCTTAATTAGATTTTATAGAACGAACCATCACATACACTGACGTGGCGGAAAGTTAATGTGACTTTAATTGTATTCTAAGATATGTAATTGAAAAGAAAATATATTCAAAACAATTATTAATTGCGAAACTTCGAACTAATTTCATTTTCAGTTGTCGTTGGTGAAGTTAGTTTGCTTTATTGTTTTCGCAAAACGCTACAGAATTCAAACTAAACTTGCTTTAAGATATTAAGTTTTTAAAAGGCGTATTTTGGGGTGTAGGTTCGTGGCCTGTCAAAGAATTTAATTCAGTTAGACATCAATTCAAATTAAATAGTGCGAAATAAATTTAATTTTGATATAAATTGAAGATTTTGTAAGCTATTCCACAATTGTAGAATGCACTTTAGATCCCATCCATTTAATTTAATCAACTAGTTTCGAAAAAATAACCTCCTTCAGTAGATTCATATTGTACAAAACATCAATAAATAACTTGATTTCACCAGCCATATTAAAACTGATGAATTTTTCTCCAATTTTGGATTTACGAAAGTCGGTCGACAAGTTATCGACCTGAAATACAGATGGTTCAAGTATTTTCAAATGACTGTGATAGTTATCAAGTATGTTCCAATTTCACTTAACCAAACCAAACCTAATAAGATCGAAATTCATAGCTAGAAATATCAAGTTAAGATTATGTAGGACAGTATTGTATGGATACCAACAGCATTGTATGGATGTGAAACATGGATATTAAATAAGTAAGAAAAAGACATACTGTTAAGATGGGATTAAAAGACATATTAATATATATATATATATATATATATATATATATATATATATATATATATATATATATATATATATATATATATATATGTATGTGTATATATATATATATATATATATATATATATATATATATATATATATATATATATATGGTCTGTTCGCATAAATTAAACTACGATTTCATTCTATAACAAACCTCAATATAATTCTTCAGAACATTTTGATTTGTTCCGGGTACAACCTACAAAAATACCATATTAAAACAAACTCAATTAATACATATACAATGAAACACTTGGGTCTGTCTTAAGACTTAATCTAAGACTACAAAATTCAGTAAAAAGGTTAGGTTAGGTTAGGTACGCCGGGACAGACGTTTGGGAAGAGAATATACATTCTGTCAAAAAAGTACCGAGAATTCATCATTTGAAAAACCCGCTTAAAAGGATTGTTAAAATTCTTTCTATGGCTAAGTAGGTACAACTGTCCTCTATACTGACGCAAAGTTTGAACGTATCTGTCATTTAGTTTGTTTACAGTGCTCGATTTTGTCAGTTGGTCTCAAGTGTGTTTTGCGATTTTTACAATGGATAAAAATATCGAACAAAGAATATGTCTTAAATTTGGCATTGCAAATGTAATTTCATCTGCCGAGTCACTGAAAATGTTGCAGAAAGCTTATGGTGAATCGACTTTATTAAAAACACGCGCATATAAGTAGTACAGTGCATTCAAAAGCGGCCGAGATGTGTACTCCTACTCCCGACTACTGTTTTCTCATTGGGCGCAGTCCAAAGAAGTCAAAAAACCCCATGTATGAGCCATCCGACGAAAGGTCGGCGAAAATATGGGTTGTTTGATTGTGGAGAGGGACTCCCTATTCTTGGCGAGGGAGCATATGTCGGTGCCCTGATGAGTCTAAACAACAGCAGACGAGGAATGTGCCCTTCAGTGTGGGGGATGGTTGGGGCTTCCTCCCGGTCAAGCAACTAATCAATGCTCATATTTATATATATATATATATATATATATATATATATATATATATATATATATATATATATATATATATATATTCAGGGAAATAATGGTTGCAAGTCATCAATCTAGAGAAATCTATTGTCAATTTAAATCCATAAGAAAGAAAAAATAATTTAAAGTTGGAAGCATTCTCTTTCTTTTTTCCTCTAATCCTATTAGAATAAGATAAAAATAAGGTGAGCCGGTGGATTATATTCTGTGAATTCACTGTCAAGATAACATTTAGGTTTGTGGTTCTGGACAGTGTCGCCGGCGTAACCTAACTTTCTTCGTTGAATCTGTTATTTTCATGTTATGATCGTGTTTGAGTTGTGCCTTCAAATAATGGTTGCAAGTCATCAATCTAGAGAAATCTATTGTCAATTTTAATCCATAAGAAAGAAAAAATCATTTAAAGTTGGAAGCATTCTCTTTCTTTTTTCCTCTAATCCTATTAGAATAAGATAAAAATAAGGTGAGCGGGTGGATTATATTCTGTGAATTCACTGTCAAGATGACATTTAGGTTTGTGGTTCTGGACAGTGTTGCCGGCGTAACACAACTTTCTTCGTTGAATCTGCCATTTTCATTTTCCGATCGTGTTTGAGTTGTGCCTTCAAATGTTTTGAATTATTTTTACTGTATTATTTGCTGTTTCAACTATTTTCTGGTTTAATTTCTGTTTTTGTGAGATCTGTAGTAAAAAATCAGCGATTATAATTCAAAAAAAAAAGCCAAAACCGTTAAGCACTCGGTGTAAGCAACTTATCTCGTCACTTCACAGTTATTTTGAACTGGGACGAGATAATGGGGCTCCTCTTTTGCCATTAAACGCTATGAGAGAGGTATGTATTAATAACTTAGTAGGTCTCCTGATGTTTTTTAATTGGAGTGTTTTAGCGAGTTATAGCTGTATAAAATATTAGTATATGTTATTGTATAAGTTGAAGAATAACGAAATCTTGAATTCTCATAAAAAAAAAGCTTATACATCGAAAAGGAGTAACTAATCTAGATCATCTTGATGTGAGCTCTATTTAATCAAATGTATGAAATATATGAAAAAAAAATGACTAGATTTACATGGTAATATTATATTTTTAAGAAATGTTATTGAACTATTTCAGAACAAACGGTTAATCTTGTAATTATTCATAAAAAACTAAAAAACATATATATATATATATATATATATATATATATATATATATATATATATATATATATATATATATATATATATATATATATATATATATATATATATATATATAGACTATATATATATATATATATATATATATATATATATATATATATATATATATATATATATATATATATATATAGACTATATATATATATATATATATATATATATATATATATATATATATATATATATATATATATATATTAATGATCTTTTGACCTAATGTGTACTATATATTTATTTTTGCTAATAAAGTAATGTTACTTAGTTTAGGTTTGTTTTTATTCTTTCTTTTCTTTTTGCTTATATTCAAGTGTCGAAAATTTAATGTATTGCTAGCTTTTATTATATCAGTATTATGTAGTTCGGCCACACGCTTGCTAGTTCGATCACATCGAATTCAGAAAATCACTAATAAAACATGAAATGTGAAGGAGCAGAATCGTCATAATGCTTTTTCAACTTTTCTTTGGTTTGCGTGATAATTCTGCATGCAAAAATGTTTAATCAACACACAAAATTCACTTTTCTGTGAAAGCAAAAATATCGAACTTATCTGCTTTCAAAGACGGTCAAAACAAAACTGAATGTCAAATTGGCCAAAATTTGCCAAATGCAGTTTTACTAACAAGGGAACTGCTTTTACCATCTATCAAAAAAATATTTGGCTTTTTGCTCTATCCTTATAAGTCACCTATAAAGGTAGGTCACTCCTGAGATACACAATCTGTCTGAAGGAAAAGGTGATGTAAAATAAAATACAAGACGTTATCTATGTATAATTTTGAAGGCTAACATCTACAAATAGGATCAACACTATTTCCTTCCATCGCAAGTTTCAGTCATGAAAAAAGTTAGAAGTCGCACGGGGTTAAATCAGACTAAAACCGGACGATGGTCAACTAACGCGATATTTTTTTTTTTGGCTTAAAAATCCCCAATCAACCTGGTAAACACTCAACGATTATTTTCACAAACAGACCACACTTATCAGTCGTTACTGGTCGTGCATCCTCTATAAGACCCTTAAAGCACATAAAAACGTCCATGTGGTTCATTTTTCTACTACTATAAAAGTATACAAAGCACTTTTACACAGCCTAATACAAAACTCAATTTTAGCCTTTATTGTTTTTCCGACAGACATTTTAAATGTATTTTCTCTTTATGTTTTAATACGAATCTAAAAAAAATACGAGCAATTTGAACTAAATTTCTGGTATTGCTAGCTTAAATGTAACATTACATAATACGTAAACGTCCCCATTTTCATTAAGCAAACTGTGTAAGCAACATCTGTACTTCCGCTACGTTTAAGCTCTCTTAGCACAAGAAACTTTGTTCTAATGAGCGTTATGTAAATCGGACGGCCAAGAATATCCCGGCTGATAAATATCACCTTTTTAAAAATTCTTACCGATGTTTTGTATAATATGTAGCATATTTAATCAATAATAGTATATATATATATATATATATATATATATATATATATATATATATATTTTACTGTATTATTTGCTGTTTCAACTATTTTCTGGTATAGTTTCTGTTTTTGTGAGATCTATAGTACAAAATCAGTGATTTTAATTCCAAAAAAAAAACCTAAAACCGTTAAGCAGTCGGTGTAAGCAACTTATCTCGTCACTTCTTAGTTATTTTGAACAGGGACGAGATAATGGGGCTCCTCTTTTGCCATTAAACGCTTTGAAAGAGGTATGTATTAATCTCTATTTGCAATCAAATGTATGAAATGTATGAAAAAAGTGAGTACATTTACATGGTAATATTGTATTTTTAAGAAATTATATTGAACTATTTCAGAACAAACGGTTAATCTTGTAATTATTCAAGAAAAACTAAAGAACATACAGCTCTTTGATGAATTTAAAACTTCGCTTCTAAAAGAAATTGGTTTCAAATGGAGTAAGGCTAATCCACGTGGGGGCTTTATGGAACTTTCAGATATTATCTTTAAACGAATCCAATTTTTGAAGATGTATCAAAATATCAAAGAGGAAACTAATTTTGATTTTGTTTATTTGAATGAAAATAGGTCGTCATATAGGTTGAGATGGATGAACGATTGATAACTTCTTGAATACGTGGAAAGAAGTTTTATCAACAGTTACACCACAGATCTGGATGAACTGCATCAGACATACAGAAAAGAGATTGAAGATGGTTGAATCGCGAAAGAGTATTTGATAGACTAAAAGTTAATCCGCTAATAATTTACTTGAATAGCGATTCAGATGCAGAATTTTTTTTAGTAGGAGTGAATAATTAAACTTTGTGTGAACTAAATGAAAATCCGTTATGTTCACAAGCAGAAGTTTTGAAACAGAATTTTGATTAGAACTTTTAAAGAACAAACTTTTCGTGTTACTTTTTTTATTTACAGTTTTATTGATCATACAAAAGCCAAAGGTCTGGGTATTTTGGTGTTGATGTGGCAACATTATCACGTTACAATGCGTGCGTCATACATTTTGATGACGTTATTTCAACCATTATTTTCCTGAATAAGCATATATATTTATATATATATATATATATATATATATATATATATATATATATATATATATATATATATATATATATATATATATATATATATATATATAACACAGTATACATAGTATATATATGAGATCCAACCAGATACGATGTACCTAGACGATTATACATCCACGTCGAGATCATCGAGCCATTTCAGTGTAGGCGGTGTGCAACATTTCGTTCAGGTAGGCCACCTGGGAGACTTCTCAAAGGGTTCACGAAATGGTTCATTGTTTGATATGGGTTGCCACAGTCACATTCAACTCCTTGGGAGGTCAAAATCCAGCAGTTTCTTATCCCGGATAAGGGCGACATTGCTGGCGGGGTTGTTTTGAAGGAGAAATGTCCACATTTCATTAATGTCTACGCATTTTTCAAATCTGTTTCTATCCAGATTGAATGGCGTGATTTCAACTTATACCGTGGCTGGTTGTTCAGGTTTTTACGTATGGGCAATTCTGACATATTTGCACCATGTATTCTGTGGCCGAACTAGCATGAATGGTTAACAAAATATATGACATCATGGTAGTCGATTACAGAGTGAAGGCTAGAGAGATTGTTGAGATGATAAACATTCCAAATGAATGCGAACGGGACATCCTACATGAACACTTGCGCATTAAAAAGCTGTTAGCGCTTAATATCCAGTGACCAATTTCCAACGGTGTATATTCGTGACTGATAATAAAAGTTGGAACAGAAACGAAGGAACTGTCAAACAGTGGGTTTTACCTAGCGAGCATGCTCCGAAGAAAGCAAATCCGTCAACCAGAAAGGTCATAGCCATGGTTTTCTGGGATTTGCAAGATATTATCATCGACTATTTAGAAAAGAGAAATGGAAAAGTATTACGCTGCACTATCGGTCAAATTTTACAAAAAGTTGATAAAAATGACCTTATTTGGCGAAGAAAAAAGTATTGTTTTACCATAACCCATTCTTCGCCATTGCAATAGAGGAGATTCTTCAATTTGCGCCACGAATTGATACCGCATCCAACCTATTCCCTCGACTTGGCTTCTTCTGACTTTTTTTTTCTTGAACTTGAAGCTTGAAGAACAGGCTAACTAAAAATAAATTTACATCAAATGAAGATTAGCACAGAAACAGATGACCATTTCTCAGAGCTTGACAAGTCTTACCTTTTGGAAGGCATGAAGAAGTTGGAAAATCGTTAAGTTAAGTGAATCAAACTATAACGGGACTGTGAAGTTTTCAGTCTACCCTCGTATAACGTATTAAAAGAGGAGATTATTTTGGATCACCTTTTGTGCAAGGCATTACGTTAGGAACTGAACTAAATTATACATATTTTACAAAGCTTTCGTTTTGCATAAGCAAACGTTTTGATCATTTTATTTCGGAATGTTTGCTCTTTAGAAATGTTTAACGCGTTTTTCACTACAAAATTCACTCATTAATCTAAGTAAATTTAAGTTGAAATGCTTAAATTGATACTAAGGATGTATCAAATAGGAGGTTCTGAACAGCCTACGAAAGTATTGATATGGCCGAATGTGTAAAATAGTCTAAATACTAACAAAGGACCAATTCCATACACTCCTGTTTAGTTTAACCACGGTCGTGTAATTTTGTGTGCTTTATCGTATTTAATACTTTCAACTGCACAAGAATTAGGTATAAATAGTAAACGAACTAGGTTAAGTTTTAGTTTTACAAGGGTTGCTACTTATGTATCCAGAATAATAAATATAAACAAATATTTATAATCGAATATGGTTTTATTGTTTTTCAAAATATTCTCTGCGTTGATCGATATACCCTTGGATACGTTTGAACCAATTTTTATAGCACTTTTTCTATTTCGATTGTGGTATCTCCAAAACATGCATTTTGAACGAATCAACCGCTTGTTCTAGCATCGAAAATCGTTAACCACGCAGTTCATTGTTCACGGACGGGAACAAAAATAAAGCATTGGATGTCAAGTCAGTACTGTACCGAGTACTCATCCGATGTATAAGAGCTCGCATTGTCATGGTGAAGAATGAACCGGCGTCGCTGGTTGTCTTTCTCATTTCTTCAAAGACCTCTGACAAACAAATGGTTGTGTACCGTTCAGAACTGACCCTTCTACAATTCTCTAGTGACACGGTAGCCACATGCCCATTTGTCCCAAAAATTAAGCGGCCACTTGCTTTGAAGTGCTTTTTGTGTGAATAACTTTTGTTGGCTTTGGCTCATTTTGTAAGACCCATACAGTCGACTGCTGTTTATTTTCAGGCTCATACACATAGATCCTAGATTAGTGTAGATATTATGCCCAGCTTTTGATGCCACGATTGTATTTTTTTGCGTTTCTATACAGGAATTAACACGAACTTTTTTTTCTGAGCAATTGTCAAATTATGCGAAAGCCAATGCATACAAATGTTTTTCACGGCTAAATGTTCATGTAAAATCTTGTGTATGCTTATCATACTAATGCCCAGGGATGCCTCAATCTCACGGTATGTCACATAACGAATTTGCTTTATCAGTTCGCACACAGAATCCATGTTTTCTGGCTAAACACCTGATTTTTGACTATCTTCTTTAAATTCGTCCCTGAGCGAACAACGACCACGATTGAATTTACTAAACAAGTGATATACAGGGGTTTAGATGGTGCTTCATAACCAAAGTGAGTTAATCGATGCACTGTTGTTGAGATAATCCACGTCGAAAGTCATTGTAAATCATCGCACGAAAATTCTCACAAGATAATTCCATTGTTTGGCTGAGATGAAATTTCAAGTCAGTAAATAACAGAAATAGCATCCATACAACAAAACGTTCTGAGTACATATACAGTCAACAATGTCAAATTTTACGATGTATATGTCAGATAGCGCCTAACAACACCATTGTGGCCAATTCCCGATTCATAAATAGCAACCCTCGTAATCATCTCCTGCAGATGTTAACTAAGTTAGCAGGACAGATGTCGAGTAAGTTCATTTCGATTTGGTGTAACTCGAACACTCGTTATAAAACTCTTAAAGCTTTTTAGCATCCCAATGATTTTAATTCTTGTATGGGAAATGTATTTTCCAACTAGAGAGAACTACTCAGAGCATATCAAACATTTATCGAAATTACTTCATTCAGAGAAACAAAGAAAACATCAACTTTAAAATTATTTCTTTTAAAAAGGATAAAATCAAGTTCGTATGGTATTGATAAAACCCTCGTTGACATCGTGTTATTGCCTTAAAGAAGGGAAAGAAAAACTTTGACCATGACCATCTACTACATCTTTTTCCTATCGATTTTTAATAACCAAATTACGAAAATCCGAGCTTTTCCCCTAACCGAATTGAAATGAAAAGGGCGACACAAATAATTCGGGATCGCCGATGCAATTATTCCTGAGAAAAGGGTCGGGCCAAAGCGGACGAGGTTCCTTTTCAAAAGCAAAAAAATAGAAGACCCGTTCTATAGCCGTCTTTCTCATTCTCGGTGTCGCTGAAGCCTATTTTGATTACGGCAGTTTTTTTATTAAAATTTTTTGTCAAGATGTTTATGAAAATAGGATTTCGGGTTCAGCGAAAATAGATTTTCGGAAAGTTTCAGAGGTAGGAAAACTTTGCCTATTGAAATTCGAGTTCGTTTGCTGAGTTTTTGCCGTTGTCGAAATAGGTAGGATTTCTCTTTAGGGCGAAACCTTGAATAGAAATGAAATAAACTTAATTAATATGAGCTTTTCGTTGTTTCCGGCAAAAAAGTATAGAATCTTTTATTAGTGAACAAGAAGTTCAAGAACAAGTTCAAGAACAAGAAAGAGTTTTATTAGTGAAAAAGAATCTTTTATTAGTGAACTCTATTAGAATCAAGAGGTAAAGCAACTTTTGTTTTACAAATTCGGGAGCTTTACGTATGATTTAACCATTTGTTGGTATGACTGTCCTTGACATATGACAAAAGTTTAGTATCATTTCGCATATTAAGTTAGCATGTTAATGAACAAGTTTTTATAGCACTTTTTCCATACATTTTGAAGGCATCAACCGCTTCTTCTGGCATCGACAATCGTTGACCACGTAGTTTATTCTTTACGGACCAGAAGAAAAATAAATCATTGGGGTCTAAATCAGGACTGTACGGTGGTGACCTGACGTACGGTGTTGACTGTACGATGTTTTGACCTGTCAAATATTGAGTTATTCGGTCCGATGTGTGACAGCTCGCGTTGTCATGGTAAACAATGATCCTGAGTCGTTGGTTGTTTTTTCTTATTTCTTCTGGCAGACAAATGGTTGTGTATCATTTAGAATTGACCGTACTACGATTTTCTAGTGACACTATAGCCACATGCCCATTTATCTTCAAAAATCTAGGCGACTGCTGTTAACTTTCGGGCTCATATGCATAGATCCTAGATTAGTCACTGTATAGACGTTATGCACTACTTTGAATGCATCATTATTGTATTTTTTGAGCATTTCTTTCGAGCAATAGATATGCAGCTATGAAGAGTGAACAAGCCGTTTTCAGCGCTGTTTAGCGTCTCAAAGCTATTAGTTGAAGGAACAAACCTAAAATTTTACTTTTAATTGAATAAAATTATTTAAATTACAAAAAATCAGTCCCGTTAATTTATTTCTACACCTCGCATTAGATTGCGTAGCACTAATTGTTTTCCGGGGTGGGACTGCCAGAAAATGTTATGAACGCGTTAAGGCAATGAAGCTATATAAAAAAATATTTACAATTGGAACAAAGACTATAATGATGGCAGAAAAGCAATTGAAGATGTACCTTGCTAAGGAAGACCTTCTACGTCAACTAATGAAGAAAACATTACCAACATTAAAGATCTGGTAGTGAATAATCGTCATTTAGTTACTACTGACATTGTGTTCTCCTACAATCTTCTTTATCCAATTAACACAATTTTTTAAATCTCAAATTCAGTATCCATTTCCATGTAAAGTTTTACGATTCTTATTTTGAGCCTAGAGGCATTGATTACATAAATATGTTGATAATGGTGTAATATTGTTGCCTGTAATAGATGATTCTTATGTTGGAAATTATTAAAGAGGGCTTAAGATCATGCACATTTAATCCATACTTGCTATCAACATTTGTTTAGTTTTCATTTATATAGGTTGGCAACAGTGTACAAGTTGAATTGACAGCTAATATTGATATCATGTTAAAGTAATATATAACTTATACAGTCTACACTAGTTTATACATTTTTAATCTACCCTTCCAATTTAGGGTTTATTGCCCAAGAGGAGAAAATGTACATAGAACGAGCAAATTTATAACAATGTTACATCGAATATTTTCTCGGATGGTATGTAATGTTCCTAAGTCATTCCAAGTATCGATCCGTTTTTGTGTAAGGGCCATATATAGGCACAGGCATATATAGGCCAAACGGGCAAATCTCTCAATGATAGGCTGCAAGAACCTAAATACTCAATTTTACATAAAGACACACTTTACATAAATATGTTGCTAATGCTGTAATATTGTTTCCTGTAGTATGTGATCCTTATGGTCGAAATTATTAAAGAGGGCTTATGATCATGCACATCTAACCCATACTAGCTAACAACATTTGTTTAGTTTACATTTATATAGGTTGGCAACAGTGTAACAATTGAATTGATAGTTAATATTGATATTACGTCAAAGATATATATATATATATATATATATATATATATATATATATATATATATATATATATATATATATATATATATATATATCAAAAAGTCTTCTCCAGAGAACACAAGAACAATTAGAACACAAAATTGGCGAGTACCAGGCAGGCTTTCGCCCTGGTCGCTCATGCACTGAACAAATATTTTACTTAAAAACAATACTGAAATAGAAAGCTATAAAGAACGTCCCAATCATCTCCACGTTCCACGTGGACTTCAAGAAAGCATACGACTGCATCGAACAAAAATCTCTGTTCAACATCCTAGAAGAACAAGGACTTGATCTCAAAACGCTTCGATTGATCAAGCAGACACTGACTGACACAACCTATAAAGTGAAATTTTTGGTAGACATTCTTGAACTCTTCCTAATTAAAACTGGAGTACGCCAAGGAGATGGGTTATCCCCACTCCTCTTCAACCTGGTGCTGGACAACCAAACCCAACCTGGTGCTGGACGATGTCATAAGGGAATGGGAAAAAGAACAGAAAAATCAAGGAGCCTGGAAACCAATATGACTCGGACGATCCAAAAACAAGATAGAAATATCATACCTGGCATTGGCAGACGATCTAGCCATACTCGCAGACAATGAAAAAAGGGCAACGAAACAGATCGAAGTTCTCAAGGAATGTGCAGAGAAAGTTGGCCTACAAATCTCCTTTCAAAAACCGAATTCTTCTGCTCAAAATTAGATGTCCAAAATTTGAACACCAAATACGGCAAAATAAATAGGGTCACTCACTTCAAATACCTGGGCAAGATCCTCAAATCCTCAGGAAGAGAGAAGATAGCAGAGAAGACTCGATTACATAAGATAAAGAGGGCATATGGCAAGACACATAATATCTACAATAAGAACACGCAAAAATAAGACACTACAACACAGTAATCAAACCAGAGGTACTATACGCAAGCGAGACACTTACACTTTATACAAAAAGCAGCATAAAAAACATACTAAAAGAAGAACGCAAAATTATGAGGAAAATTCTCGGCCCAAAACTGACAGAGGAAGGATACAGACTACATTCTCGAAAGACCACAGAGAGAATGTCCAACGTAGCGGCGGACATAAGAAAAAGAAGGATGAAATTCTATGGATATATTAGTAGACTCCCACCGACAAGACTCACCTACAGAATTCTAACACACATACAAGGAGTAAAATCAACAGTACCATAAATCACACAAGTCAGAGCTGATCTGGGAAAGGCACAAATGGGTCCTTGGTACGGCTGAACTTTTTTCTTAAAAATTGGCAACGTTGTGTTTTTTTGCCATTTAGTTTTTTGTTTCATTAACTTCTTAAGGTATTATTCCAAAATAAAATATAATATTTTTATAGCCATTAATTTAAAGCCTGGGAGCGATCACACAGCCCTGCTTAACACCGGTCTTAATCTCAAAAGTCTCAGTGTTCCCCACTTGTTTCAGAACGTTTGCATTTATGCCATTATGCAGAAGTTTTATCATGTACACCAGCTTAGACGGGCATCCTATGATGTTTAAGAGCTTCCACATTATGTTCCTGTCAACGGAGACAAACGCAGATCAGATCGGCAAAGGCTACGAATAGGCTTTCATTTTGTTCACTATATATATATATATATATATATATATATATATATATATATATATATATATCTTCATCATTCGGGTTCATAACGATGTTTGAGAGCAGCTGAAGTAATCAAGTGATCGTGAGATGCTTTATTCCGACCTGAATAGGACGGCGAGAGACACTGACTTGTTTATCTAACTATGAAATTTTTCAGTATTATTTGTGAACTGAGTCCTCTAATGGCGTCAGGTCTCCGCTAAATATTTGGAGTGCAACAGAAGAATATTTGTGTTTTTTTGAGAATTTATGTGCTTCAAATTTTTGTTTGAAAAAATTGCTGCAGAAATCAATGAAAACTTCCAATTATTTAGAATTTTAAAATAAGTTATTTAATTACAGAACTTTGTTAGTAAATTTATATTAGAGTGCTCTAAAAGACTCGCATATATAATTTATATTCGTAATAGAGTTGAAAGCAATAAAAAATAGTAACTTTTTCTCGAAACTTACACTTTTTACCGTGACAAAACCGAAACGATACACAAGGGAGAGGTAAAAAGGGCCAGCAAACAGTGTTTGGTAAACTAAAACTGCTTTGAAACGCAAAGCCGAAAAGTAAATCTGGCGAGATAAAACACTCCAGTCTTTTCACCGCGTTTTTTTTTTAAACCGAGCCGAGTCCCATGAATCCGAACGTGAAATTAAGGTCCGCGCCCAAACTTCTCCTCCTCTCTCAGTCGAGGTTTTCATAAGCAAACAACAAAAAGCGTATATTTCTCAAAAATACATTTTCCAACTTCGTTCCGTCCAATAAAAAGGATGGCGTCGCCATAACTGTCAGGACCAGACGCTCGGACTAAATTTAGGGAATGAACAAATGAACGCTTTTCACGCAAAATTGGGTTTATTCGGATGGGTAAATCCGCACGCTGCGACCCCGATTGATTTCCTTCAAAATCAATTAAAATTGTTTGGATAAACACTATAAACACTATGGAAAACCCGATCGGACCAAAGCTGCCTCAATAATTTATTTTCAGTTTTTATTCACAGTATTATTTCACAGTATGACCCACAAACTTCTAACGATTCCGCTTAAAAAATATAATTCTAAAAAATAACTTAATATAATCAAAGATATAGCAAAGAATAATTGATATCAGTCCAGCATCACAGATAAAATGATAAGAAGCAAAATTAAGAAAAACAACATTGAATATTTTTCTGCAGCAACACCCGAAAAAGATTCTAAAAATTGCCATGCTATAAACTATATTTTTAATTAAGTTCTAGGATCGCAAAATCTTGTGACAAATCTGGAGTATACGAAATAAAATGTAATCTGTGTGACGCTGTATATATATATATATATATATATATATATATATATATATATATATATATATATATATATATATATATATATATATATATATACGACGCGTTAAATGTGGCTGGCAGGCATTTGACAGGCTCAACATAGTGTTTAAGAGCAAACTACCACTTTGTTTGAAAACGAAAGTCTTTGATCGGTGTATCCTGTCTGCTATGATATATGGAAGTTAGACCTGGACACTCACATCACAGTCAGTTCAAAAATTTCGAGTAGCACAGAGGGGAATGACATTACTAGGCGGGATAGAAAGACCTGCACATGGATCAGAGAACAAACGAAAGTGAATGACATCATTGGAAGAATAAAGTAATTGAAATAGAAGTGGGCAGGCCATCATCAGATCTCGCAATGATAGTCTGAAAAAACATAAATACTCAATTTTACATAATCAAAGAAAGATGAGCTTTACCGAACGTTGAATAGACCAGGACTATTCGTTAACCCCAAATAACGCCAAATTATTACATAGCTGCAATAAAAGGTTAAATTACTTGGAAATTTCCGAAATTAAAAAAGCCATATACATACGATACATACGATGGTCATAGATTTATATGACAGTAAAAACCTAACAATCACCTAGCTAGACTTCGGAAATACCTCAATTATTGAATTAAGTGTCATAAATTTAATGAGACAAAAAAAAACAACTCTATTAGAAAGAATTTTGAAACTTTAGTTTAGTGTATACAGCAGCTAAATCCGTTTTTTTCTTTGAGAATGGTCGCAAGGTCGAAATATGTCAGAGAATATCTTGAATATATTGTAAAACAAAAATCAAGTGTTTTAATTATTATTAATTTATGAATGAAAGTTTATTGGGGCATTTTTTCCAAACAAAGCCGGTTTCATTATTACAATTACCAATATTCTTAAGACGATAAACTTTCTCCCCCATAACTTGTTTAAATTCTGCTAAAAAAAATGGCAGCATCTGCCTAATGGGCTGACGCATCTATGCAACCAGTACTTACTGGCGCTAATAACTAACATCGCAAGACAGTGGTCCATCATCACGATAACATGAGATCTTTTACGTCTTTTATCATACGAATATAATTGTTGCGTTTTTTTAATGCCCTTATCGTCCATTTTTACTGGACTTGGCATCATCTGATTGTTTTTCCAGACATTGGGGAATTACATGCACGAGAAAACTTTTGCTTATTAGAGCGATGTTAAAACTACCTAGAACAGTTTTTCTTCGATAAGCCGTTGAGCCTCACAAGCCAGGGATAAACTTAACAAGAAAGAGATAATGAAAGACTAAATATGCTGATGTATAGTTCATTATACTTTAAGAAAAATATATTATCTTAAATGTCAAACCTATATGAAAATAATAAAATATGAAACCTATATGAAAATAATAAAACAATTACAGAAGTAAAGATTAAAGAACTAAAATGTTCTAAATACTTTAAGTAAATTATATTAGGCTTGTTACAAAGATATCGATATATTTTTCTACTCGTGCGTTCATTTCAGATCTTGTGGGTGGAGATACATTTACAGATATTTTTCTACATTTATTTATTAATATGCTGTAGAAGCTGGCTTAATTTCATTTCTTTTTCCTTTGCGTAGGTGTTACTAAGCCATTCCGGTAAATTACTTGTTTCAAGAGGAGAAATACTATATTTACTTCCAAAATTTATACTGGTGTATTAAGTAGGATCCATTTTCTATTCTTTTGGACACATCTCACTCAAGAATAGATAGTACAAAGCAGAAAAATAAAGATATACAGGGTGATTTCATCTAGAAGTCAGAAATTTCCTGTCATATTTTCTTTATACGGTTAACAAACCTGATATTCCTACTCTTAATTGTTAAGGTTGTCTGATTACCAATCATGAGGTACAATAATACAAGAACAATACATGTATGATGAAATGTATGCGGAGAGGTTTCATACTTCATAAAACATAATCGAAAAATATCGCCAAATATTAGTTATGATGCAAATTGAATGGATTTAACAAGAAAAATCAATATTGAGGGTTAATTGCCGTGTTCTTTTGTAAACATTAAACGTAATAGATTTTAAGTTGCAATACGGTATTTTCTCTAATTAAACCAATAATCACAGGTAGCAACAACATGCGTGTTCAAATATAGAAGCTATCCCATTTTCGTTCTTAAAATAAACGAGGGTTGCTATTTATGTATCCGAATAATAAATAAAAACAAATATTTATAATTGAAAAGGATTTTATTGTTTTGTCAAAATATTCTCCGCGGTGAACCATACACTTTTGCACACATTTGAACCAATTTTCATAACACTTTTTCTATTTAGATTCAGTATCAGCAAAACATGCATTTTGAACGCATCAACCGCTTCTTCTGGCTTCGAAAATAGTTAACCACGCTGTTTATTCTTCACGGACCGGAAAAAAAGAAATCATTGGGTGCCAAACCAGGACTGTACGGCAAATAACCCATCAATTTGATGTTTTGACCAAATTGAGTTGTTCGCTCAAACTCAAATATTGAGTTGATCGGTCCGATGTGTGAGAGCTCGCGTCGTCATGGTGAAGAATGATTCTGTGTCGCTGATTGTTTTTTCTTCTTTTTCTTTCTTCAAAGACTTTTGACAAACAAATGGTTGAGTACCATTCAGAATTGACCGTGCTATGATTCCACCATGATTGAATTTTTGAGCATTTCTTTGCACCAATCGACACAAGACTTTTTTGAGCGATTATCAAATTATGCGGAATCCAACGGGCACAAATATTTTGTCATGCTAATGCCCAGGGATGCTTCAATCTCACGGTATGTCATATGACGATCTTGCTTTATCAGTTCGCGCACAGTATCGATGTTTTCTGGTACAGCAACCGATTTTAGATGACCTTAATTAAATTCGTCCTTGAGCGAACGACACCCACGATTGAATTCACTAAATCAGTGATATACAGTGATTTTAGATGGTGCTTCATTTCCAAAAAGGTCGAAATGAGTTGATCGATGCACTGTTGTTGAGATAATCCACGTCGAAAGTCATAGTAAATCATTCTCACGAGTTAATTTTTTTTTAACTGAGATGAGATGTTTTTTAAATGAGATGAAATATTCAAGTTGCTAAATAACCCAACTAGCGTTTGTATGACAAAACGTTGTGAGTACGAATACAGTCAACAACGTCAATCTTTACGATGTATATGTCAGATGATGACTAGCAACACCAATTTTAACTCGATAATCAATGCACTGGATTCTGCCCAAGGACTTAAAACTGCACTCGCACAAAATTCAACTGGTGCAAGAGTGAAATCCCCAAGATACCGGTCAGAGTTCAATTCATTAATCAGGTAACTGAGCGTTTTACAAAATTCAACAACATATTCATCGTATTTTCTTCTCAACGGTCATGTAAATAAGCATAAGCACAAAAACGCCCAATTATTGTTAATTCAGAGAGTTGTGTGGAAATGTTGGATCATTTTTTGTTACCAGATTATAACCCAGAATATAATATATATTAAAATAAATAACATATTTGATTATAACCAGCAACATTAACATGATTATAACCAGCATCAAAGAACATGGTTTCAGCAGGACGGGGCAATGTCACACATTTCAAACACGTCTCTGCCACGAATTCGTGAAATTTTCCCAATCAAATTGATCTCCAGGAGAGGTGAAATAAATTGGCCTCCACGTAGTCCTGATTTGAGCCCTATAGACTTTTTCTTATAGGGCTATCTAAAATCGAACGTTTACGTCAATAAACGGGGTACTTTGGGCAGTTAAAAGAAAATACCCGACACGAAATGGCAGCCATTCGAGAGATAATGAGCCGAGCCGTCCTAAGGAATTTTGCTGTTCGTTTTGAGGACTTCCGTGAGCGTGAACGTTTACATTTGGATTACATTATTTTTAAAAAGTAATTTTCTAATTACTATTTAATAATTAGTGAATGTTTTTTTGATAGACGCAATATCGCTATTTCAAAACGAAACTTTCTATTGGGACACCTTGTATATGAAAGCTAAGCTAAAGATTTATTATTAAATAACTAGTTAGTACAGTAGTTAGTATTTCTTAAAATATTCGCTTTATATATTGCCAAATACTGACTTGCATACTGAAATGTAAAGTCAAATCCAAAATAAGGGAAGATCTTTATTTACATGCCATTCCCATTTTCCATTTCCAGATCTCCATTTTTGTGATGCCCCATTTTTGGTAATCGATTATAGAGATCTCCTTTGAAGATATTCTGTACTCTTGGTAATATGGGCTATAGCAACAACTTGTTGAAACCAATACAATTCTTTATATTGAGGCAACTAAAAGTTTTCAAGCGTATACTTATAACAATCGACATTTACAGTTTCTGATCTTTTTCTTCATTTTCAAATGAAAAAGGCTCAATAGCTCAATATGCGGAAACTGCAAACTATACTTTGACGCAATGAAGATGCCTTTCATGAATCAATTGTAAATTTTCTGTGTCGAAGTAACGTGAACTGTATTTATTAACAGATCCATTTAGGTAAAAATGGGCCTCATCAGACATCCACAATTTCTTTACATTTTTATTTTCAAGTAAATCTGCAGGATGAAAAAGACATGACTAATTTTCAATCACAGCTGAGAATAGTAGGGGTTAAGCTCTAGCACTTGCTGGATTTTATATGGATGCATAAGCCGGATTCATGTCCCTACAACTCGAGCACGTTCGGTCGAACGTTGGATATTTTCTGTAGATTTTGGTGGTGGTATTCAATCTGTGAAAATTTGATTATTGATTTAGGTATTGTGCGCGTGAAAGGAGCATCTCTAATGTCTAAAATTCGTCGAAATTAACACTGAGTTGAATATTTGTAGCGTTCACAAATTCTTGATCGCTACAGGTAGCATTCGTAAATTGTTGATCATCATTGGTAGGTTTATTTCGGACAAATTCTTAACTGAAAGAGCTCCGGTATCGTTTGGACAAGGCCAGAGAGTCTAACTCCAAATCTCCAGGTGAGCGGACGTTTTCGCGCCTTACCCTTCCGACCGAGAGGGTTTTACGACTCGGCAGCAGAGAATCCGATCAACAGACATCAGGCCATTGAACGACCACCTATTACAGAGCCCGACCATCGTGGAAACCTACACCTTTTTGGGGCCACATGGCACACTAACCGATTGGTCAGATCGAGATTATTTCGGGACCCCCGCATAGGGATACCGGATTACCCGCAGTCGTACTCAGTGTTTTTGGACACCCAATACCGGATAGGCAAGGATAGACAACATCAGGAAATAAGGCCAGATAAACACTTTCTTTATTATATTTTCATGTACCGTTAAGGATTGCAGTTACCATTTATTTTTCACAAATACATTTTTACCATAATTTCTTATATTGATAATGGTCACGTTATCACCTTATATTTTGTATCTATTTGCCGTCTGACCATTCTTGGTTACCCTAGCGTTATATATTTATCTTTTTACTATTGTTAGAATAGAAGAAATAACCTCTAATTTGTAAGTATAGGGACATAGAGACCAGCTGGTGTAATTCAGAGCTGTTTATTTGATTTTTGATTTCTTTCACGGTAAGGTTTGGAGAACCACCTTCCCTAAACCTTCCCGTGCCTTTTGTTTGATAGTATTAGTTATTCCATTTTTTTATGTGCTTTGTGTCATTCTTTTCTGAGTGTGCTTTTATAATATATATGTATACAATTCTAGTAAACCGTTTTATTTAAGATAGACCCCTTCCCGATTCCACGGTCTTTTCCGATATATGAAGTAACCGGGTGGCGCTCAACTTTTGTTGTGGCTTCATTCTGTCCTGGGCCTTCTTCCCGGTGCTCCCGGCGAACAGCTGCCGTCGCGGTGATCTATTTATTTTCTATTTTGTTTCAAAAGAGAAAATAATAAGTCACATACTTATAACATAAACCATAACAATTTGTGTTCATTCTGCAAAGAAATGCCGCAAATTCAAGACTCCAAGAAACCACAATAATTGCTAAAGAAAAGATATTTAAATTTAAAATATTAAAACCTTCCTTTGTGTCTCTCTGTATATTCCAGCACAAACTATCACGTCCGAATCATGGATGTTTATTTGATGTTGAACTTAAGCAATTTTGGATGTAATTTTAAACAAAATATCTTTTAATCCAGCCTGCAGAACAGGCAAAAAGTGTAATATTTGGATGGAAATATTTTCTTGGGAATTTGGGAAGTAATAGCGAGTAATATATATCTAAGTTCGCCATTTAGAAAACTCCTCCAGAAATCAAAGCTTTACTGCTCTCATCAAAAGCACGATAATTGTTGATTTAGCCAACGATCTGGCGGTAGCGTTGCAAGTTGGTGCGAATAAAAGTACCGAGTCATAGTATTAAAAATTTTTGCAAAATCATAAAACAGTTTTTGAAAATATACAAAACTAAGCTATTTTGGAACCAATTCATATTAATAAGTTTTAGCTGATATTTCAAAAAGAGAATTTCAGTGTAAGTAGAATTGTTGCAAATTACAACTTTTTGAGTGGTGTTCACTGCGTTTAAAGAGAAATTTTATTCTTATTATGCTATGATATCAGCAACAAGTAAACTTAACTGGAATAGATTTAGCACATCCTTTAAAAATACGCCTGCAGGCTGTGTTCTTTTCGATCCAGAAAATCCTATTTCCTGCGTCAGCGTCTTGCCAATATCTCACCCTGCCTTTCTGCGTCCGACCCACTTTCAATAATTATAAAAGACGTTTCACTGCTGGACACTACTTGTAATTAGCAAGGGTTGTTTTCCACACTACGTGTGACCGTTCGACCAAATCTCATTAATCAGAGGGCGAGAAAGATCAAGGGTGGCGGTGGAGGCGTTCGGGACGTTTGTCTTTTGGTTATCGGCGAGAGACGATGCTGAGAGAGAAATGGGGCGTGGAGGTTGTTGTTTTATGACCGTCGTGATTTATTTTCCTTCATCGGGTCTGTATTGGATAGAAAATCGAATAGTGCATGATAGTTTGGGAATATTTAATATAGATTTTAGTCACCTAATATAAAATGCTGATTTTTTACATCAATTCCATGCTGGTTTCATTGGGATAATATTAAAAAGTAACCTTTATCACTTTTTGTTTTTATAAAAAACTATGATGTGATAAATTGTCCTTATTCCATTTTTACTTATGATCTCCCTCAATACTAGTAGCCAGGATATTTAATTTTTAAAAAATTTAAAAGGCTGTAATTGATTATAATGACAAGGCAACGTCCAAATTACGATAATTTTGCGGAATCTGCATGGAAGTTTGGTGTGGTCTGGGCTGGTACTATGCAATATATTTCGTTAAAATGATACCGTCCAGTTCACCTGGATATCGTCTGGATAGATTATGGGTAATTAAATGCATTCAAAAATCCCTGCATTGAAGTGGACTAATCCTTTTATTTCTTCGTTATTTTAATATTTTTTCTGCTTTTATCTTCTTTTATATATCCACCAATTTTCCTGATTATTTTTTCTTTACTCCTTCTTTCTCCTTTCTGTTCCTTTATCTATCGCAGGTTGTAATTGATGTGGTATTTCGCACAATTACACCTTAAGATTAATATAAATATAACTACTATTATAACTGTTGGGTATTCTTGTTATTTCTAGAGCAGATCTGGACTCCAGATCTGGACAGAAGTAGCTGTACTTCAAAAGGCTTTTGGCAATTTCGCCATAGCGATCATGACTTGGCTTAAAGGTAAAGGTAGCCGTGTGGCGACCTGTGATCGAGCCTTTGCTTACTTATAGTTGTCAATCATGGGTATCCTACAGGAAACACCTGAGGGTTCTCGAGAGCACAGAGCGACATCATATTAAATAGATAATGGAGATAAAATGCTACCAAAAAAAATCCAATATGGAACTTCTCAGTGGGGCGAACTGTTTGTCGATACAGGTGCTCATGGAGAGAGAGCACCTACATTGGGAGGTGCGTTTGATCAGCTGGACATCCATCGGTGAACTGACATCAGGTGAATATAGGCAAGGAAGTCAAAAATATCGGTACAATGACGCTCCTCATGAAATATCAAATAGCTTTAATGTTACTCGTTAAGGGGAGGTGAATCCTTCCAATAGAATCCAAGGTTCCAATCCAAGAAGATCAGGCTAATCTTGGATGTTAAAAGAATCAACTCGGATTTGAGTAGTCGGTTATATAAGTATATCTATGGTGTTTTCCTCTACTCTCCCCTATTTATCTCCAGTATATTATGGGTTCCAACATCCTTATATCCTCGTCCAGAGCATTCCTCCTTACTTTACTCTTGTACTTTAGTACTTTATTCTTGGGCTATATTGACATCCGCTTTGACATTTTTGTCTCATCCATTGCAATAATTGTGCTTTAATGTATCTTAAAATATATTTGTTTTCTTTCAGTCTCACTTCCTCGTTCTCAATTACTCTTACAATTGATCCCAAGAGTATTCTCGCCATTTTTCTTTCCATTATTCTCAGAGCTTCTACTTCTTTTCTGTTTATTGTTATTATTTCCACAGCAACAAAATAGCTTGTCTTATCAAAGTTTTGTACATTCTATTTGAGTTTTCTTGCTTGACATTTCAGCTTCCAGAAATGCTTTATTCGAATAATTTATCCGCTTTTCTCTTAAAATTATTTCTCTCTTCATATTTTCCAGTTTTTTATTTTTAATATTTTGTGTAAATGGGAAAAACTCATTTATCTGTTGGATAAAATTGATATTCTATTTCATCTGTTTCATTTTACTTATTTTTTAATAAATGCAAACACCACAGCATATTAAAATTAAAATCTTGAATAAAACAAAATATACCCTTGAAAATACCCTTGAAAATAGACAATATTTCATCCCAACTATGTTAGAAACTATAAGTTCGTAACCACCCCCAAAACTACAATCTATAAGCTGAATATGCTTCTTCCACAAAAATATTCTGAATTACTAGCTTCTTACATATCAGATAAATTCTTCAGAGTAAAGCAAGAACAAGCATATACAGAGTTGAAAGAAATTAGAGCCGGAGTGCCACATTCCATAACTAGAACAAAATACTATAGCCACATTTGCAGACGATACTGCTTTCGTTGCGGTCGGCAATGATCATAAAGAGGCTGCAAATAAACTCCAAATATCAGTTAACCAAATAAACAATTGGACTAAAAGATGGCGTATTAAACTGAACACGACCAAGTCTGTACACATCAATTTCACAAATAAAAGACAATGACAAATTCCAGTTAATATAATGTCCAGATCCCCTATGCAAACTCAGCAAAATATCTAGGCATCATATTAGACGCAAAACTTCGCTGTAAAGTTCATGTCAAAAAGAAAAGAGGAGAGCTTAATATAAGGTTCAAGAAAATGTATTGGTTACTTGCTAGACACTCCAGTATTTCTACCTGTAACAAAATATTGTTGTATAAACAAATCCTCAAATGGGCAATGACAATGACAATTATGTGTTCGATGTTATCCTCCTCAACAGAATCAGCAGAGTAAATGGAAGTCTACAGGATTCTTTGAGGTGCATCTTGAACCCACGTTTTGTCTTTTCCCTAAAAAATCAATAATAAGAACAAAGTATTAATGTGATAATGGTAGTATTCTACCTGGCTTATGTTCAAATTAGTAATACCAGCAGTTTTTTCATGCACTACATCAAAGTCAGCGCTGCATTGAGCACTTCTAACGCCATGGGAGTTAGACACATTAACTTTTTCTGAATCATCTTTGGTGAACAGCATGTATTCCTCAAGAGGTTTCATAACATGTTCATTTACCTCGATAAAATATCGTAAAAAAAATTAAAATTAAAGGTCTATAGAAAAGGCCAAAGCAAAACATCAAAAATTTTGATTACTAATATCACAATTTTCGATATTTGATTGTCCGGAAAGTTCGTAGGATTTTTTTAACAGAAACAGAAACCCAAATAGTTTATGTAAATATTTATTTGGCCTTTTATGTAATTAACGATAATGAGTTGTTCAAGAAGTACGCGGTTATTGCTGATCAACAACGTAAGTTTCACAGCTGATTTAGCTCGACTTTATCCAGTCATGCCGGTTGAAACATGTATAAGGTATATTCTTGAACTATACATATTATATGGCATCCTCTATGGCATACAGCTCTGGGGCTGTACTACCAAGAGTAATATTCTAATCATCCTAGATTTCAGAAGAAAGTACTAAGGAACATCGTTAATGCACCATGGTACAGCAGAAATAGTGATCTCCGTCGAGACTTTCAAATAGGCACTGTTGACCAGACTGTTAACAAATTCGCACAGTCACGAACAACGGCTCCATCAACACGTGAACGTTGAGGCAATCCAGCTCCACTACAATACCAGTTTAATAAGAAGACTCAAGAGAGTGAAATCTTTCGAGTTAGCTAAGTGATTGTGCTAATGTAAAGCAGAGAATAGTACGGTTGTGCTCTACACATTAGTTTAGTGTAAATAAGTTATTAGACTCTAAGGTATTCTAGTGAGTAAGATCTTAGATTTAAGTTTCGAAGTAGCCATTTAAGTTAGAACAGAATTACTTATTGATTTATATTAGATCAGATTGTAATATCAATAAATGTCCTTTGAGTGCTGATGTTTATTAAAAAAATAAATAAATAAAATAACTACAATCAACCAAGTTTTTAATAAAAGGGTATTTGAGGTATATCCAATAAATACGATTTTAGATATGAAGTCATGCAACGTTTTGTCCAATTTCTATTTTTTTTTAATAGATAATTTATCATTTAATCAGTTTGCAATAAATATAATAAAATATCCCAGTTAACTATATTAATAGCAGAATTAGCAAACTCGCTCTCATTATAATAATAAATTAAGAACTAGTTATATTATTGATTGATTTTTGTCCGTTACTTTGTGACAGTTCATTTTTTAAAAAGGAATAAAACACTTTTCTACTTTGTTAAAAGTACTTCACTTTTATAAAAAAGTGATAGATATACACAAGTTTTATATAAAAATTTTATATAAAATTATTTTATTACAAAAGTGATAGATAACAAAGTAAAACATTGTTTTATTCCTTTTTAAGAACTAGTTCTTCATAATGTAGAACAATATGGGATGAAAATCATCAAAAAACAAAAAATTCTGCGTAATAAAAAATTTTTACGGTTTCGGTCTTCATTAATTCGGTCTCCATTAATAACGGCATTGAAAACAAAATCCAAGAAACCTATTGGAACTTGTGAAGTAAAAATGTACAAACTAGAAAGGAATATCTACAACTACATTTTTTAGGAGTATCTGCGTTAGTCACTGCCTGTCAGTAGGACTCTCGAATGATCAAGATTAAGTACAAAGTAAGGGTTGACAGCTTGAGAGGGTTCTGACCAGAGTAACTGTTAGCCGATGTCTGTGATTTGAACATCAATTTAAGTAATACGTCCATCCTTTATAGAACCTTAACAGTTGTTTCTGCGATTCTATCTAAAAATGTAGTTAAAAACTAATTTTTGTTATCCAGAATTAAATGCAACTACTCATTCGAAAATCTGAAATTTAAAAGTGTGGCCAAGGAAAATAGTAACGTAATAAGTTTAATAAATTTTCCATTAAAAAACAGTTTTTCTGTTTGAAATGTAAAGGTCACCATTGAAAATAGACGATACACGGATTTGGTTCTATAGCAGTTAAAAGACGATTCCCACATGAGGGAAACATAATCTTTTCTAAGGAAGCGCACTTTTACTTTGCTAGGGTTTTGAACGTGTATGGCATGACGGACTAAAACATAAAATAACATTAGCTAAGATATATAAACGACAGATCCTTCCAAACATCCATACACAACGCAACATCAACTATTAGAAAAATTAAAACCGGCGTGCCACAGGGGAGTATACTTGGCCCAATTCTTTTTAACCTATATACACACGACATACCAGAAACAGAAGCCTCTCTTCTAATGTTTGCAGATGACACAGCTATTCTAATCAAGGAACAGAATCTTGAACTTGGGGTAACCAAACTTCAAGAAGCTACAAATACCATCGTAAAATGGCTCAATAAATGGAATTTAAAAATCAATACAGAAAAGTGCGCAGCAAAAATTTTTACTTTAAGGAGAATCTATAACCCTCCGATTATTCACATAAATCAACACCCAGTCGCTTGGAAAACAAACGAAGAATATGTTAAATATCTGGGTGTACACCTGGATACCAGATTAACGTGGAGAATACACATAATTCGCAAACTCAACGAAGGGTATGCCAGACTCTCTCAACTCTACCCACTTATCAATAGGAGATCCTCATTAAAAACAGAATGTACCTTATTGCTACACTAATCACTAATTCGGCCTTTAATCCTTTATGCATGCGTTATCTGGGGCAACGCATCGCCTACCAAAGTACATAAAATGCAGGTTCTTCAAAACAAAATATTACGAATAGCTGTGAATACCGAATGGTATGTAACTAATCGACAACTGCACCAAGAACTCGGTCTACTAACAGTGTCAGAGTATATTAAAAAGCGAACGATCATCTTTCATTAGAGGCTAGAGCAATCTCCCAGCACTGAACATTATCTACTAGGACGCAGAAACATACATACAAGACTGAAGAGGAAACTACCTCAAGATATGTATTTAGAATAGATTTGTGATGTTAATGTTAAAACTTTCATTACAACACTGTCTTGTAGAACAATTGTAATTGTTGAGCAGACATTTCCATAAATAAAAAAAAAAAGGGTTTTGAACAAATATAACTGCAAGATTTAGACCAACGAAAATCCTCAAATGATCTAGGAGGTACCTCTTCATTCATGAAAAGTCACTGTTTGGTGCGTATTTTGGGCTGAAGGACTGATGGGACCTTATTTTTTGAAGACGATGATGGAAATCGTGTTACTGTTAATGGTGAACGTTATAGGAAAATGTTAACGGAATTCTTTATGCTGAACTGACAAATGTGACTATGAACATTTTTTTATTTTAATAAGTCGGCGTGACTTCCCACGCAGCTCGCCAGACATTCGATTTATTTCAAGAAAAGTTTCCTGAACGCGTTTTTTTCACGAGATAGTAAAAGCAAGATCATGCGACCTCATATCCTTGGATTATTTTGTGTGGTTATGTCAAATCTCTATTTTACTGAAATCATCTCCGAACAATTCTTGAGCTTAAATGAAACTTTTAGGCTCCCAAAATATAACACAAGATAAGAGTGAAAGAGTAATAGAAAATCGGGTCCCCAGATTACATTCCATTGTAGGAAGCTGAGGGAGACATTTGACCGACATTGATTTTAAAACATAATATCATTATTTGCTCTTCAAGATATATTAAAAATTACCGGGTTATCACTTGTGGTTCTCATTATGCCTCATCTAAAAATACTGCCACATTTATTGGACAACCCTTTTCAATTAACATTTAGTACAGTGGACGTCTGGAAGAAAAGCTTTTCATATATAATGTAGATATAGCCAACAATATATTGATACAATTATCCAAACTAATTAATTTTGTCGCCTTCAAAACTGGTTTCTTTGAAGTGATACACTCGATGCCATCAAATAAGCAATATGTAGAATCGCACTTCTTATAGGCACTTCTCGATATGACCTCCAGTTCCGTGTGCAAATCTTGTTTTATGTCTTCAACAAAGGAGTAATTTGAGTTTGGGAACAATAAAAGTCGCATGGGGACGTATCTAACAAATACCGGTCGTTGATACGGCAACGAATATCAATTCAAATATCAATATTTTTGGCCAAAAGTCGTATACGGGTTGATGTGTGAGACACCGTATTATCGTGGTGCAAGATTCAAGAATAGTTCTTCGACATACCTGGCCGTTTACCCTTAACATCCTCTTTGAAATCCCTAATAACGCTGGTGTAATATTATTTGTTAACTGTTTACTTCTCCAGAAGAAATTTTATTGAAAAAGAGTTTTAATAAAAGTCAGGTATTTCGGGACATGTTGTCCCTCGACTGGCCTCATGACCGAAATATCAACATAAATGGTATAATCAGATCCATGAGATATGCTCAGATATTGAGCCAACTCTTTTAACCTTCTTTCGGACTTAATGAGCTTTTTAACATATTAGAGTGCAGTATATCTGACAGATACACGTTCAGAAACTTGTGTTAATATGAAAGATTTTTCCTAAAGTATGTAAAGGCAAGTTTGACACAAAAAAAATGCTAATCTTTATCATATTTTATTTCTTGAAATGATACAACCACAAACGAGCTTTATCTATTCTTTATACATAACCTGAATGTATCTTTTTATAAACATTATACATTATAGGTAAAACGGGTCTTTCAATTTGAGAGGTTTTTTTAAATTTTTGAATAAAACAAAGATGGCGTTTGAATTTGTCTAGATCTAGCCTTATTTCAGAAGTGTAATGTATGAAATTTAAAAAAATGGATCCATATACAATACAACAGCGCGTTAAAATTGTTGAATTATTCTGTGAAAATGGGCGTTTAGTGAAAAATGTTACAATATTATGTGACATTTACGGTTTGCACAATCGTCGCTCTGAAAGCACTGTCAAGCGAATTGTTAAAAAATTTCAAGAAACTGGTTCGGTGGAAAAAGGAGCAATATATAGTCGTAGTGGTCGTTCACAAGAGCATATTCATTTAATACGTGAAAGTCTTGCTGAAGATCCAGAAATTTCCATTAGTCGGCGTTCACAACAATTTGGACTCGTCGTATATTTGTCAATTGGATCAAAGAACAAACAGATAATTTTTCTCAAAATACTACCTTTCCAGATGAAGCACATTGTGAGGAAAATACACAATTGATTGAGTCACTGTTTGGTGTGCATTATGCCAGAAGGTGTAATTGGTGCTGATGAAGCTATAACTGTGAATGGTGTTCGATAGCGTGAGATGAGAACTGGATTTTTGTGGGCTAAATTGAATAATATTGATCTGGAAGATATGTGGTTCCAAGAGGATGACTCTACTCGTCATTCTGCTAACGAAACAATTGATTTATTGAGAAAAAAATTCTGGACGAGTTTTTGCAAGAAACAGTGATGTTAATTAGCCACCAATATCATGTGATTTGACAATTTTTTTTGGGGTCACGTGAAAAACCAAATCTATAAGAACATTCTCCAATCGATTCCTGAACTAAAGGATAAAATTATTCGAGTCATTGGTGAGAGAGAGCCACGGTTATGCCAACATGTCATCCAAAATTTTAACAAAAGAGTGGAGGTCTGTGGATGTGTAGGAGGTGGTCATTTGGCAGAAATTGTCTTTCGTGTTTAAAAGTCATACACTATGCTTCAATTTTATCAAAAGGGTTTTTTGAAATCATCTCAAATTCTGTGTTTTATTAAATAATTCATAAAACTTCTCAATTTGAAAGACCCTTTAAATATGACGAATGATACTATTCGACAACCTCAACTGCTTCTGCAGCATTATTCAAGTACCAACTGCTGGGAAAATTTACATGTTCAATGTAAAGTGCCTAGCATAGACTTTTGAATTGAAATTTGAAAAGTCACATGCCTTCAGTCTCTGAAGTACATAATGCCCATCTGCGCTTTTACTATACTGTCCTTCATTTTCAACTTCTTGCTGTTTCATTTTCTAATCTGTCTGGTTTTAAGCTCTTTACTCGTTACTGCAACTCAAACAGTATTCCAACTGTGTTTTGGTTTCTTGTAGTAAATTGTTTCTTCATTACCGTGCATAGTTAAAACTAATAACTAATGTAAGCATTTGTCCTTTCTTCGGATCATATGAAACTAAAGTTGTGTGGTTATTGTTGAAACCAAATAATCTTGTGCATATTATTACTTACGCAAAATTGCGCTATATTAATAATTAACTCAGGCGCAGTTTATAACATAGAACAAAAGGTTGGTTATTAGATATATAGATGTTCGGCGACTGAATTTTTCAAACATACCTGTGGCACACGTAAAGATTTGAAGTTACGCGAAAGTGGAGACTTCTGTTTTTGAAGACACAAACGGAATCATTTAATATGTTAGATCTGCCAGATCGGTTGCACCTAACAGAAAGTTAAGTATCAATGACGATTTTTCATTGTTATGTCCTTCAGTTTGTCAATGTTTATATCAGTCGAAAAAATTGAAGTTCCAATAGAACAAGCTTTCAACCAACCCTCGGCATTTCTTGAGGGACCCTTTAAGAAATTTTGTTGTCAATACAAAATTTGAGGAAAATTCTTTGTTCGATATTTTTTCCAGTTAAAAAAAAACGCAGAAAACAGTGAGATCGGCTGATCTAACCAAGAGCTGGAAAGAACCTGGTTGAGAGATGATTCAAAAACTCAGTTTTTTAATAACTGTTACGCAATTTTTTTAAGTCGACAATTTTCGGTAGTTTTTTTACAGCATGAAAATCTTCAAATTAAGCAGTATATACATAATATTTTCAAATTAAGTGTAATTAAATCTAATCAATAAAATAATACGGGTCTACAAAATCCAAATCTTTTTTTGTCACACGAAAACTTCTGTTTAATTTAAATAGTACAATGGTCTCCTAACAATAACATATTAATAAAAAAATCACATCAGGTTTCTTTGAAAAATTTAAATATACCTTTTTATAAAAAATTTACGAAAATCAGTGGTGGCTCGTGGGTTTTTAAAGTTGGAGAGCGTAGAAGAAAATAGTGCTGATTTTGTTTGCTTTTCCCTTCGTCCTTTTTACTTTTCGTGCTATTGAAACTCTATAAAATATGATGTTTTGCTCTGAAAAATTGTTTACTGTGATAAATGCTGGAGGAGCGGTGCCCTAACGCCATCCGTCACGAGCCACCACTGACGAAAATACACGTACACTTATACAATTATCCACTTATACACAATATTTATTATTTTCGCGAGTACTTAGCTTCCGGTAGGTCTCTCTTCAACGCTTAGCAGTAATCGGCTATCATTCCAGCACTCCATTTCCCTTGATATCGCATTTCTATAAGGGAAATATCCTGGTGGAATCTCCCGCCATCTTTGTGACTCACAGCATCCAGGTTTTCAGGGAAAAAATCCAATTGTAAGTCCAAGATATGTATCTTCAGGAACATATTGTGGTTACACAAAAAGTTTTTTACCCATTAATTAAACGTTTCCAGGTGGGTTTTTCAAAATCATTCAGTTTTTACTAAAAGCTATTATCCTTCATTAGTTTCCTTATTTGAGGACCTACAAATATTTCCTCTTTAAGTTTTTGATGCATAATTTTGGGGAATTTCTCTTTCAGATATTAAAATCTGCTAACATTTTTGTCCATCGCTTTTACAAAATATCTTATGAGGCCGAGTTTTATATGCAAGGGTGGGAAAAGAACCTCTCTAAAATTCACTAGAGGTGTACTTTTAACATTCTTCTGTCGTGGAGAAAGTGACTTACGCTTGGGCCACTTTTTCTTTACATAGCGATTTTTTTTAGCTCTACTGTCCCATTCGTAATACAACAGCAATGTTTTGTTTAACCAAGCTGCAGTCCAAGCAAAAGAGCAATGATTTTAAAATATCTACAGATTGTCCAGGCGTATTTACTGTATTCAATCTTATCCAGAAATAATTTCATAATTTCATGGGTTTCTTTCATGGGTTTCTTTCATATTTGAACCATGGACTTGAAAGTGTGTTTCCGTTATGTGGCAATTAGGATTTAGGGCACCTTGTGTCAATAAGTGTGGTTCTTTTGAAATACTTGGTTTATAAGTTGGGTTGCACTCTGTCTCTAAGTTATCATCTTGACTAGCAGCAGCTTCTTAAGTTTCTAATGGATTTGGAGGTGTTAGCGCAGGCAATTCGGCACAATATGGGCTTGGTCTTTTTACAGATGACAGGTCTGTGTACACTATGGTGTGTTTTGACTTAGTTGTGATACCCTGTATAAGAGTCAAAAAAAAAAAATTACTTACGTGACCTGTTGGTTCCGTCCAAATAATTGGCACAGCAAAGGGTATATGTCTAGATATGTTAGCCCAACTCAGCGGAAATCTGACCATATGTTACACACCAGATATTGGAACCAAAAATTTATCTTGATGACGCACAGGAAAACCAGAGTGACCCAAATAATTTTTGGTTACTAATGGTGTAAAATTTATTACAAACATTTATTAATAGAAACGAAGGATATATTTTTTCTCAACTTATCAGTGAGTATTTGACCTCCTTCAACCTTCGCCTCCATTCGAATCCATCACTAGGATTCCCTCGCCAGCGTTTGATGTGCAGTATTTCTTCTACACCTTTTCTTATATTACCCTGCCACTGTCTCTTTGCGTTAGCCCTTATTTACCTCTCCATCATTTTCCTTGGTATTTGGCTTTCTGACACGTGTCCAACCCATCTAACTCGCTCTACCCTTACATGATCTACAATAACTAGATATTGGTATAATATCTTAAGTTCAAAGTTAAACCTGATCGACCAATTTCCATTATCATTAACAGCACCAAAAATTCTTCTAAGTACACTTCTTTCCAATACTGCAAGCATCTCTTCGGTTTTCTTTATGAGGATTCAAATCGCGCAGCCAGGTGAGTGAATTATAGATCTTAACTGTTGTGTTTTTTTATATAAGTTTAGATCTTAGAACAGAATGTAAGGAGCAAGTAACTTGGTTGCCCTTCATAGTACTATTTCTGACATCTCCTGTTGTGTCTGGTGTTGTTATCTAGATCACTTTCCAGATTCGTAAGTTACTTCAAAACTTCATTGTTGTCATAGTCGATTATCCAGTTCCGTTTTTGACTTATATTAGTTCTCTTTTTCATCACCTTGATTTTGTATGTGCACAACTTACATATTGTTGAGAACAATTTTTTTTATTAGTCTGCTGTCCATGAAGGCCTAGTCCATATTGTTTCTATCCCTTTTACGGCTAAGTATCGGAAAATTTAATGGATGGATTGTCCATGTTAAGATCAATCTAAACATCAACCATGATTACGTCGCTTAAGTTCACTTATCTAGAACCGAAGCTCGACGCGATATGGCTCGCCCTAGGGCTTGAGAACAACTTATACAAAGTACGTCTCATGGAAAACAGGACTTTTTAAACATAGCTATATCTGGTGGCATCATCTTTTAACGGGTATGCGTTGGAAACATGCATTCTTCTATAACCATATGGTGTTACACACCAGATATGTAGAACCCAAGATTTATCTTGATAGCGCACAGGAAAACCAAAGTAACCAAAATAAGTTCTGGTTACTAATGGTGTGAAATTTCGACGCTGAGAGGTAAAAGTCACACACATTTTTCACACGTAAGTTTCACACACATAACAAAAAACTATCCGGGTGATTTAACCACTTTCGTGGCATATGCATATGCAGCCTTAACGGATATCAGTAAAATTAAATTTATTGGCTATGATAGCTATGTAAATTCAGAAATGACGTTATTCAAACATAAACAGGTATATGAGATGAAATTGAATATGCAGCTGTCACAAAAAGAAACTGGGGGTGACTGGAAAAGAATGACATTCTTTTTGTAATGACAGTAGATAAGTACAATCAAATATCATCACAACATTCGTGTGACAAAAGTATAAACTTAAATGTTCATATTATTTCAAATATATTATCCTGCAATAGAATAAACAATTTTTCAAACAATGACATTTACCTCTGATATATATTTCATTACCCAAAAACAGTCCTTTAAATTCCGCCTCGAAAACCGTCAAACCGTCACAATTAACCAACTAATATGTCCGGTAATCAGATACGCTTGTCATCCCAATATGCAGGCAAGCATCTAACAGCACTCAAATTCATATCAGGCATTATTAAACGCAACTCAATATAGGCCCGTATCCCATGGCCTTATGGTACAAACAGAGCCTTAGACCGGTAATGTGGTGTTTCAGGTGATTCCGATTTCATAGACGTATTCTCCCTCAACTGTTGTCCTTAAATCACATTAATTTTGGAACGCCTTGTTCTCAGTCTGTCGGTTATCGCCCAGTTTATTGAGCTGAAAAGGACCGTTAGACAACTACATTACGATGGTCAGTCCATTTTCGTACAAAGCAGCACATCCTGTTAATTTACGTTGTGAATCATTTAAATATGAAATAGAGACGACATTGTTTTACTTTTTGTGCTGCTTGTTAATACAGAAGTGAACTATTTTAATAACAAGTTTTTTTAATATGTTCCTTAGTACATTTGCTGGATTTTGTATGTTCAGAGTCAACAACTTTCATTAATAAAGCCAACTACATTTTCTACTAATACTTTTTTAATGTGAGTTTTCATATTAGCAGTCGCGCAAGCATAGAAAATTACCATTTATGAGATGAAGAAAATCAAAGATACATTACTCCTTAACACTGATGTTATAATAACATTATATTGATTACCTCCATCTCTTTGAAAACATATTTCTAAATTGAAACAGGAAACGTTCATTGAATAAGTCAATAGGTAGCTAAATTTATTGTAAAAGTACAGTATATTTTTCATCATATTGAGCAACATTTTTACTGGATTTAGATTATTTCTTGTGGAATTTAAAATCACATGCCATTAAGTCACGCGATTTTCGTCCTGTAGCTGACGAAAGCTCCAGGACGAATGTCATGGACGTTCAAGTCCAAATCACAACTTTAAAATCGTCGAAACCGACGTCCACAAGCCTCTTGCATTGGGAACTTTGTAACCGCAGGTTTCCAGAAATATACGGCCGCTTTCGCTCGTTTTTTTTTTTTTGGCTGAACAGTACGTGCAGCAAATGCTTCGATCCATTAAGAAATCAGAAGATAAAATAATACAGCTTTAACCTCACTATCAGCAAAAATTGTTTGTGACCCAGCAATTGAAAAAATTGAACCTGCATTAACATTATGGATTGGAGACTGTACCCAAAACATATGGATGGAGGATTTCAATAAATGCAATTACACAGTGATACACAATGACTTTATAACATTGAACTTATTGGAGAAGTTGCATCTACAGACACTTCAGCAGCAGCAATATATCCAGAAGAATTTTCAAAGTGAATTGCTGATAGTGGATACAAACCTGAACAAGTTGTAAATCCAAACGAAACTGCCCTGTTTTGGAAAAGAATGTCAAACAAAACTTTTATATCCAAAAGTGAAAAGTCCACCTCTAGTTTTAAAGTATACGTTAAAATATCGATTTATCACAGGACATTATATAATTTCATGTTATAAATATGTACAAATAAATGTTACGTGAATTTAAATCATAAACATAAATATACATCTTTCGAGGCACCAATCACGTCCATTATGAAAGTTAGTACTAATCTGACTGATAATTTCCGATTTGATTCATATGGATAAAATTGATTATGCACGGGTCGTCTTTCGGCGGTTCAACTGTACAAATGATTTGGTATTTTATGGTAAATCTCTTTGAAGTTTAATATTTAACATGTCTGACATAGAAACTGCAGCATCAAGGGATAGCTAAGGAGAGCTCAATTTTAATAAAATTTGGAAAATATATATGCAGTGGTTGCCGTGTATATTTTTCCTATTTCAAGGAAAATGTTTGGGAGGTTTTTTGTCTGTTTTGTCAAAATTGAGTTAATAATACTCAAATTGAAGAAGAGTAGGTATTAAATATTGAAGGAGTTCGGGCAAGGTCACTACTTATCAGTGTATTTAGTCATAGTCGTACACTTAAGATATTCAGTAAAACAACATTTCTTTTACTAATTTTTATAATTACATAAGCGTCGTATAACTATATAAATAAAATGTAAATGATACATGTAATAAAAAACAATTGAAATTAATTTATAATCATTTTGGCGACATAGATATTATCTTAAATTCTAATTATAAGCCCACGTCATTATATAAACGATTTTTTCTTTATTTTTATATAGCATGTTCGGTATTTAGAGTTTTCAAGAAAACATGCCCACTTTTAGATATTTGAAACGTTTGAAACCTCTGTCTCCTGACCATCGACGGCCATAAGGCATTTTCAAGTCTAGCCTTTTTTAAAGCCAACATTATATCCAAACGTCATCTTCGTGAAATAGTGATGCTGAATTTACCATATCTAAATCGCCTAGTAGATCCAACACGACCCAACAACAATATCCGCAGCCTAATTTTGGAAGAATTTTGTGGTAATGCCTTAGCTATCTAGCTAAATCTCCTTATATTTCTTCTAGAGAACTTGTTTGGTACATAATTTATAGGAGGATAGGTAATTTGCCTAAACCCATATGAATTCAACAGACTTAAAATTTGAAGCAAAAATTGTTTGGGATACTGTAGCATAAAAATAAATAGATGATGTCAGGCAATCGATGCCATGACATATTGTGGATTCTGAAATTAACCGGGGTGGCAACCGGCAGTATTTCCTTTAAAGCGGCCAGTGAACTCTCTCGAATAGCGTCTATGGACACAAAGAGGCGCCCAAAAAAGGTCTTTTCTATAGAGGGAACAGAAAAAGGTCACATGGTGACATGAACAGGTCATCTAGTGATTATAGTGCTTGTGGAAGATTTTTTTGCGAACAATTAACGAATAATTATGGCGAGATGGTACATGGCGGGAGGGTTCGTGTGTATTGTGATTGAAATCTACAGATACGCAAAATACGCAGACGACGCATAACGTTTAAATAATATCCCTTATTAACTGTTTACCTAGTTACAAGTAACTCTTTTTGAATAATATCATGGTAATCGAGGAACATAATCAAAATGTCAATAATATTTGCGGTGCTTTGAGTTAGTTTTTTCGGCTTTGGTTCATCTAAAGCACAATACTCGCTTCATTGTTGAGCTATGTTTAGGTCATAAGCATAGATCCATATTTCAATATGCAATTATGTATTTCAAAATGTGGCGATTACTCAGTAGAAGGTTCTTGATTTTGGTTTTCTTCAATGATTGAAATATATTAAAATATACCAGGACTTTTGCAACGCAGTGAAAAAACATTTTGGACATTAAATTTAATAAAATAATTAATCATGTGTTTCTTATTGTGACCTGAATCGTTTAAAATGCGTTCTGATATTGCGGTGTGAAAAAATAGTACTAATAATTTCAACTTTGACGTTAAAATTAATGTGTAAGTTTTCCCTTTTTTTATAAAAAACAAACACCAAATGTATGCTGAAACATATGAAATAAATGACTATATAAATATTATATTTACATTATTATAAATATTATTTTTGAACAATATAAGTTATATCTATCATTTAGCTGACTATATATGCAAAAAGACCATTAAAACATTTATTAGCATCATTAGTTCTTATTCAACATTTTTAATTGTATAAAATACAAGGAAACAACACCTTGCTATCTTTCTCTTAACGAAAGTAGCGCAGTACGCTCCACTGTATTTTTCTAACCAAGTTCGAATATTGTAGTGTGGTTCACGCCACTCTGTAAATTTAAATAATGTTTTTAAAAACAGTACTTACGAGCTTTTCGATTTAACTGGCGCAGTCGGTAGGATTTCGGAACGCGTTTCACTTAAATAGTGCCGATCTTAGGCGAAGATAAAACGTGGTATTTTCCATGAGTTTATCCAAAAAGAATCCCCGCAACCCAAGGCTTGAAGCAGATAGCATCGCTTTAAGGTAACTTCAATCCACGGTTCGACGAGAGTTATTGAAAGGAGTATATTCCCTGCAAGCAGCAGAGAAGATCACCCAGGACCATTCAAACGCACATTGGAAAAAGCACCAAGCGAAAATTGGTAGAATCCGCAAAAGCCGTAACAGGCAAGAAAAAGGATCTACAGGAAAACCAACAATCAGCCGCAACGAGCAGCGAAACCACAACAAACCCAAGCCAATCCAAGGAAACCCCAACAACACAACAACTCAACACTCATCACCTTCAGCAAACCCTCAGCAACCTCATCTCGAATGAAGATACTACTCTAATTCTCAGGAATCCTCTTCGGATTCGTAATGGCTATCGGAACAGAATTAAACGATAACCCAAGGATGCTTCCTTATAAACTAGGGAAAGCATACAAAACCAACAAGCATTGGTTATTCGTACAAATATTCGAATTAGATCCAATTCTTAAAGAATTATACATTATAAAAGACAAATATATTTTATTCAAAAACACATTCAAAACGAATAAAGATTACCTAGAAGAATTTCATAATTCTTATGTAACAATAGATAATATTGAATTAAAAATTGAGGAACAAATTAATCAATTATTACTTTCAAAAACAAGAAGCAAAAGAGGAATTATTTATGGTTTAGGTTCCATAATAAAAAGTATTACAGGCAATTTAGATGCTGAAGATGCAGAACATATTAACACTAGTATTAAAATACTAAAAGAAAACCAAAATAATGTCAAAATCATTCTTGACCAACATATGTCAATTCTGAATGAATCAGTTCAAAGTTTCAAAGAAATCTCAAAGAATATTTCACATAATCAACATATTCTCAATTTACAACTGAAAGAAACTATGAAAAATAAAAGAAATGGAATTAAAAAACTCTCACAAACAACATTTCATAATGCAATTGTTAAACTTGAGATTTTTTAAAAGAAATACAAATAATTAATGAAGAATTAATTCATGAAAAATTCCCTTTTAATCCAACCTTAATAAATATTTTAGACTTTGAAAACATTTTGGAAATCAAGAGTTACATAAAAGGAAATGATATCATATTTATTATCGAAACACCTCTTGAAAACAATTTTTTCGACCTATATCAACTTTTCACCCTATCTGTATTTAAGGAATCATACTGCCAAATTATTGTACCTACTTATAACTATATAATTCTAAATGGAAACCATTTTGGTTACTTTAATAACAATTGGAAAAAAATAAACGACAAATTGTATTTATGCAACAATATCTATACACAAAATATAAATGAAGATGTTCCTTGTGAGATTCGACATTTGAATTACCAAAATACTAGAACAAATCGATTAATATCGATATATAGTTTGATATCCACTCAATAGATAAGAACAAATGGATAGTAGTAACAAAAAATGAACTTATGGGAACTCAAAGTTTTAAAAACCTAGAAAAAACGCTTATATTCAAAGGAACCTATCTAATAGAACTCAGTCAATACTGTCAATTAAGAATAAATGATATCATCTTGATAAATCATTTGATTATGAATAGGAATGTTCAAAAAATCCCTTTACCTATGATTGTAATTAAAAATTCATCCCTAAATGTAAAACCATTATACAACAAAGTAAAACTGTTCAATTTGCAAGACATTCATATCGAAAAACTTAACGATATTCAAAACGAATTAAATATTCAAAAGGAAAATTCAAAACTACTTATCAATCCTATACAGTATAAACGTATTAATAGTTGGACCTTTTGTAAAAGGTTATTATGGCCAAAGATTAAAAAACTAAAGGTCAAACAAAACAATGACGAAATTCACATCTAGGCCATAAAAACTTTCCATGTCAATTAAAAGTTGTATATGACCTCTCTAAGGATAGAAGAGTTATATCTATCATTTAGCTGACTATATATGGAAAAGTACCATTAAAATGCCTATCAGCAGCTTTAGTGTTTATTCAACATTTTTAATTGTATAAAACACAAGGAAACAACACCTTGGTATTTTTATAACCAAGTTTGAATATTGTAGTGTGGTTTACGCCAATCAGTAAATTTAAATAAAGTTTTTAAAAATAGTACTTCCGAGACTTTCGATTTAACTTACCTCAATAAAACAAAGCAACAAAAAAAGAATTTTCCTAACAATTTACGACTTTGCCCATTGTTAAAATTCTGCTCTGTTTTCCGCGATGGTTGCATTTTGGATACATGTTTTAAAAAAACTTTTTTACACGCAGAAACAGACATAATTAGTAGAAAAAATATTATTTAATAATAATGTTAACCCACTTATAAGCATGGAAATCATAAATTTGCTAATGGTTTGCATGTCCCAAAACTACTTTTCATTTAACAGCACCTTTTACAATGGTAAAGAGGATTTGATAATGGGCCGCCCATTAAGTCCCTTACTCGCGAAAATATTCATGGACAATGTTGAAAACGATAATTCACCAGAGTGGACTAAGTAAACAATTTGTGTATTGGTATAGGTATATGTGGACGACATTTTGGCATGTTTTGTCGGTACCAATGGACAATTAAGTGTATTCCTTGTATATATCAATACAATCCACAAGAATATAAAATTTACAGTCGAATTAGAAGAAAACAACAGTTTAAACTTCCTGGATCTAACCATTTCACGAATCTCAAGCAAACATAGTTTTAAGATATTCCGCAAACCCTCTCAAACAAACAATACACAATAAATCATTACAACCAATACAACATAAATTAGCAGCATATCATAATCTTGTACATAGACTGATCAATATTCCTTTATCAGACGCAGATTTTAATAATGAAGTAAACACCATCAAATAAATTGCCCTAAACAACGGATATTCAGAGAGAATAATTGACAACATTCTAAAAAGAAAATTGCATAATAAAGCTGTCTCTGAAATATATCCACAAATGAATGAAAAATACCATTCATTCAAATTAATAACATACTTTGGAAAATCGTCGGAAAAAATTGAAAAATTCTTATATAAAAACAATGCAAAAGTAGCCTTTAAAATCAATAACAGCCTTGGAAAACATATCAAAAATTGCAAAGCATAAACAAACAAAAAAAGATAAATCAGGGATATATCAACTGTATTGTGGGTCGTGTTCAAAGGACAGACAAGCAGATCTTTCAAGAAAAGAATTAAAGAATACGAAAGAAGATTTCTCAGTCATTAGCATAATTCGAACTATGCCTCACATCTGTTATATGAGAACCATATTTTAAAATATTACACGTACACAACAAAGGCAAAAAACTAAACCATCTAGAGAGTTTAGAAATAAACCGTCTCAAAGATGCAAAAACCTTTTTAAATGACCAAATAGATCTGAACAAATCCCTTTCACTGAATTTGTGCAGTTAATAAATAGCATCTGTGTGGATTTCTTAAAAAATGTATATTTTTATTGTAGAATTTGTTTGTATTTATACCTATTTTAACACCGAAAATAGTCAGCTACAGTGTTAGTGAAACGCGTCAAATATTAATAATAAAGTGGAAATATAGACGAAACAGTCTCTCATTAAATATTTTTAATTAATTTCCAAGTAGAAGTCAACAAAATCTAAAGCTCTCGGTTTAAAATAATGTAAACAGTCGTTGGTTAAGTTTAGGAAAGTTATTTTCCTTACACCCTGTATATTACTTCTGGGTATTTCTATATCAATATAATTCTAACTAATGTAAATGAAGTTTATTAAATAAAAATGCAAGTGCAAATTCAAAGCATTTTTTAACCTTACAATGCTGTTTAGCCTATTTTTGTATATTTTGTATATTTTTGTGTAGTTTGTATATTTTTGCTTTTCCTCCTTTTTTAATCTAATTAAAAACTCAAACATTGTCCATATTTTATTTCAGAATATCCTGAAAGGAAAATGATAAAAACTTAACAGATAATAATCAGCGAAGTCGTTTTCTTTAATTAAACACAGAACCGACATCGTCCTAATAAGTGCGGTCGTTTCTCGTAATGCCGTCCAATTTATTTTCACATTACGAAAGGAAAATATAGAATTTCAAAAAGCGTTCTTGTGTACGGAGCAGCTTCGAGTTGGTTGAAAATCAATTTCACATTTTACAATATCGGCGAGGGAATTGTTTCTATTCTATAGAGCCCACAGTCGACTCTAAATCGGAAATGGTAAACAATTTTTTTGCTCCTTTGTTTCGATGAAAGTGTCACATAATATGCAGTTTTAAACTAGGGCTACCTTCAAGCGGAATAATATATTATTTGCGACGCTTTAAAAGTTCGAAATTATTTTGTTGTCTTTCCGAATATGAGGTATATTGATTCGAAGTTGATTTAAAATTATTGCCTCTTTGATAATGACACACACACACAATCATAACAAGTGATAATCCGGTTATTTTTATTTCATCTTGAAGAACAGATAATGATATTATGTTGTGGAAATATGTCATTCAAATGTCCCCTCGGCTTCGTCTGGTGGAATATCTTCTGGAGACCCAATTCTCAATGGTCGAGTGTTTGGTTTAAGGTCAAAAAATGTTCAAGATGTATTTTTGTAAATCAGAGATTTAAATAACCCCACAAAAATTATCAAGATGTGTAATATCACATGATCATGTTAGCCAGTTGATATCATTTCGCGAAATAACGCATCTAAGAAACTTTTCTCGCACTAAAGTGTGTCTGGCGAGATATGACACATCCACAAGTTTACATACACATCTATTAATTCAGGCCAAAGATATTTTGTTAGCATATAACAGTAACACAAGTTTCATCCATCATCGTCTTCAAAAAAATTAGGTCCAGTCACTCCTTGTACCCAAAAACTACACCAAACAGTAACTTTCTGAGCATGCAGAGGTAACTCCTGAATAACTTCAAACTTTTCACTGGTCCAAATACTGCAGTTATGTTTGTTCAAAAACCAATTAAGCCAGAAAGGTACTTTGTCGGAAAATATTATTTTTCCCTAAAGTGGGTATCGCCTTTGAATCAATTCCTACGCCTTTTTAAATCATCAATCTACCCATTGTGAAATAATATGAGTCTTTGAGTGACATTTCAAACAGTGGTGATGCTTTTTAAGTCATGACTTCTCTTATTATGAAACTCTGTAGTATCAAAAGTTTTTACCTTCACTTTGATCGAAAATGAAAAGTAGAAGCTACAGAACGACAGCACAACAGCGCATCGCTTTCCCGAATATTTCGAATTACTTTTACCACCGACAAAATCATGGTGCAATTTTTTGGGACATCGATTCGAAAGAGGAATATTTTTTTATTTCTAACATTGCCATCACAGAGGTTGGGCGTTACGTACGAGAATATCTCGTCACATCCATCTGACTGCATTTCATATTTCCAAACATTAACCAGCATATTAAGAAATCAAAACAAAATTATAAATAATTTTGAATCTTGTGTTTTGTTAATCTTGTGTAATTATACAAATTTATTTTCAACAAATATAAAATATAAAATATACTTATAACGTGTATATTCTGGTTCTGCACGCTTGAGAAATTTGAAAAAATTCTAAAAGATATATCTATCATTCAACACTTTAAAGTGATTATTTCTAATAATAACTAATAGGAAAACATTCACTAAAAGTCACCCTTGAAATTAATTAATAGAAAATAAAGTTATTAGCTGCAAATGATCATGAAAGTGAGAAGATCAAAATGAAAACAGAGGAAATAGATATCAGAATTTTGCGAGGAGCGTACAAAAATGTATTAAAGAATATATAAATTATGATCATTCGTAAACATGAAAACAAAGTTAGTCCATAGTTGTCTGAACGGTATCCAATTATATTTCCAATAAAAACAGATGTATTAGAATCATACAAAAAAAAATTATGATTTTAGATCTTATGTTAGTCTTCTAATCTTAATGTAAAATGCGTCAGAAATTTCTGTTCGAAGTATTGAATGAAACTGTAAAACTGTATGAAGACGAGAAGAACGACGCGGAATACGTCGAATAAGTACACAGTTCGCTCATTACCTTTAAGTTATTGCTTCAGTACGAAACCATTTTCTGCAAGCAGGCTTTGACCAGACAGCATCGAGTCGCTACGATAAACATTGAATTGATGACTTACGTAATTGATGACGCCAAGTACCTTTGGCGATAAACGCGTATTGTTGATGATTCCACTAATACATGGTTACTAAGGCAGTTGCAATTTAAAATTAGGATAGTTTACAACATTGAGGATCACCTGTTTCTTCGACGCACACTGTTTTTTGACACGCTTAGTTATTGAAAACAAACTTTTGAACTTATATGTATACCTAATGCAAGAGGGCAAATTTGTGATACACGTGTTATTACACAACCTTGGAACCATATCAATTTTAATAATCCTTGTCCTCGATATGCTGGCAATTGCCTAGTTTGTTGAGTTGAAAGGGTCATTAGGCGATTATATTACGGTAGTTCATTTTCCAATAAAGCTGCATCTGCCTCTAATTTGCGCAGCGATAAGCATCAAAAACGGTGGTGAAGTAATTGTGTTAGTTTTGGGACTTTGTTCCTGGTTTGTTTCCCAGTGGCTTGTTTATATTATATATTTTCATTTTTACCCTATTCGTTATCAGTAATTAAAATCATACACTATACAAGTGTAATTGAAATATACTTTACTCTTTTGATTACAAACGGTAACATTTCTTTTGTAATATTTCATTATTCGTGATAGTTCTTTTTTGATATCAACTTTGGGGTCTTTAATAAAAATTATAATTAACCTATTAACCTGACAAGAACAGAAATAAAAAGAAAACTGTATCACATTTTCAAATACAGAGCACGCCACCAAAATCCAGACAAAATTCAATTTGAACTTCCCGAAGTTCTATACCACTTGTCGAGATCGCGATTGGCATCCTAATAGCTTGACGCATGTACTAAACAGTCATAACTTCGAAACAGTCGCAATATTGAAACCAAGTGTGGAATATAACTAAAAGACCGCGATTATCGAAAGAATCATTCGGTTCTTCGGGTATCCGAGATCCACGGTGTATGATGTCATCGCGAAGTATAATGAGTCGGAGAAGTCTCACTCGAAGAAAGCTCACTCAAAGGAGCGCATTGTCAGGACGCCCGATATCATTCAAAAGACTCAGAAGCTGATTTTTGAGGATCTAGGGCAGTCGATCCGATAATTGTTATCAGTTGTCGGTATGAGTGAAAAGAATATGCGTCGAATCGCCGAAGAGAAATTCCGCTACAAGTCTTATACAATTACAATAAGACAGATGGTTTCCGAAGCTGCCAGGACAAAACGAGTTAAACGCTACAAACTGCTTTAGCGTTCCTTAAGAAACAATGCTGCCGAACGCCTCAAGTTTTCTTCTGATGAAGAAATTGTAACTGTTTATGCGAAAATCAATCCAGGGAATGATCGCATGCTCGCATGCTCGCACATGACCCTAAAGATGTTCCCATTGTTTCCAGAACAAAATTTCCGGCGTATGTTCACGTGCTAAGTGTTGTGTCCAGTGAGGATGATGTGATGCCACCGCATTTCTTTAACAAAGGGGAAAATGTCACAAAAATATATTTGCGTGTTCTGACAAATGTAGTGAAGTCGTGGATGGAAACTGTGTCATCTGGAAAGCGTATGTTTTTCAGCAGGAGCGGATGCACCCGCTCACATAAATCATTTGGTTCAAAACTGGTTATCGAACAACGTCGACATGTTTTGGTTCAAAGAATTGTGGTGCCCCAATAGTCCAGATTTAAATCCTGTAGTCTTCTACGTATGGAACGTTGTTGAAATGGTCATCAACAAGTCCAGACATCTAAACGTCGTATCACTGAGAGCCACTAGAGAAGCAACATTCGTCGATATGGACCGTGACGCATTAAAACGAGCCTGCGATCTCTACAGATCGACAATGGAGGCGCTCATTCAAGCAGGGGGATGATATACTGAGTAACTGTATTATTTATGACCTTACAAACAATTTAGTAAAAAAAAATAAATAGAATAGAAATTAAATATATGTATATATATATAGAATAAAAATTATGTTTGAAAAAATGTTTAATTCTTCCATATTTTGGTGCTGCATCCTGCAGTTTCTATTATGTTTTCAACTTAATTCTGAGACCTTACTTTACACGGAGTGAAAAACCTATTTAATCAGAATTTTTTTCGCAGCATAATTATATTTAAACACCATCTATCAAGTTCAAAACGAGTTCTAATGGACGAGCCTAATACAGATTTAATCTGAAATATTAGTTACAGACACGATGTCGTCGAACAACATCTGATGCATTGCCTTCCATTGGAAAGAAATACTGTGGAAGATAATTTTTGTGGCTTTAAGAGATGCTTTAATGTTGTGCTGTTTAACACGGTGTCTTTAAGAAGTGGTTCCAGCAAATCGAAACTGGACATTTTGACTTAAATTATGCAGAACGTCAGAGACAGCAAAAAGAGTGGAGAAAGAAGAATTAGAAGAAGTTATCGTTTGGACTCCTATGAACTCACAACTAAGAATAAAAGTAGACGCTTTGATGTTGTTGAGTCCAGATTCAAGAATAAAAACCTTCTCCATCAGATTGTGTCAAATGGCAAAAGCCTGATGTTTCATTCAATAGTACGGCAATACCAAATATCTACTCCAGAAGGATGTTGCTGTATAAATGTTAGGATTAGCGAGGAATCGTGCATTATGAGTTGCTCCAATCTTGTAAATCAGCCACTGCTGTTCGCTATCAACAGCAACTAACTCGTGTTCGGAACAGTCTGAAGGAAAAAAGGCCTTATAATGGAAAGCCAAGAAGGGAAACCAATTAATTTCAGAACTACTCTACAAACTACCACTCAGTTGAGCAAAAAAATTTTATGGCACTCGAGGTATTCTTCAGACTTTGTCTACTCGGATTTTTATCTCTTCTATTCCCTGCAACATCACCTGGTTGATACCTGCTTCATATACCTTGACGAAAGTGGAAAAAAAGCACCAATTTTTTTTTTAATCGGTGATATGGCAGTTGCACATCATTTTGATAAGACACCGCACCAAAATGTTTTGAAAATGAAGGGACTGAATAAGTTTCTTCTCGGATATAATTCAGTTATCACTGTCAAATATACTTTATATAATTTTTAATAGTTTGATGCCCTTAGATTCCGGCTCATCCGCTTTGTGATCCGAATTCCACCAAATATGTATTAATTATTTTAATAAAGTTAAGGCCTAAATATTATTGAAGACTCTTGAGCAGATCTGGTCAAGTGTTAATCTGTATTAATATGGCCTGTGTACCTATGTAACCTGTGCGTGTGTGTGTGTGTGTGTGTGTGTGTGTAGGGGAGGGAGGGTTGACTGAAGTCAATAAGTGTTCCCCTACCGTGGTACGAGCAACCTACATTGAGGTGTAGGTTCAGATACCAAAAAGATGTTGTTATGCTTCTAAATTAAAATTATCTAATCCTTTAGTAAAAGTATATATCTTATAAATATAATTTCTGATCCAAAGGATATTTTCACATGATCATTGAATCCTCTACTAAAAGTAAATTTGGTCGAGAAGTAAGTAAATTTCTTACAAATTAAACTAAAAAAAAATGTTTAGTTTGATTCATTTCATTCGAAAAATTGAAAAGTTCTAAAGTAAACTCATATAGTATCCAGTCAAGTAGAAAATGTTGACAAAAGAAGTAACCTCTGTTGTCTTTCGCCATATCACGTATCGTTCGGCACAGAAATAGTCCTATTTTAAATTGCATAGACTCAGACACTTTCTGCAAAATAAACGAGGAAAAAGGATTGTTTACCAGTTCGTATTTTAGCCTGACGGTGGGCTCTATAGACCAGATACAATTCCCTGGTCGATATCGTAAAATTGGGAATTGATTCCAAGCAAAGGCGAGACCGCTTTAGTGATCGAATCTCTTTTTGAAATTCTGTATTTTTCTCTCGAAATGCGAAAATAAAGTCGACCATATTATAGCTAAGAACTAAAGTTATCAGGTCGCTGCTTGTTCGTTTCTCATTAATGACCTCTTCATCTCTGATCGCTATCAGATTTTATTATTTCCGATTCCACTGTTATAAATTAGTACAAAAAATGGATAATATCATTATTATTTAGATATGGATGGGAAAAATACCAAGAATGTAATAAAATATTGTCTAAATATAATAAAGATAAATTCTAAGAAGAGTTAATATATTTTGATATGTTCGGTTTACTCAAAATATTTTAATATATAAAGCCATTCATCAATAAAAATGTTTCTAGCATATTGCTGGTCTACTACGATGAAGTACTACTACTACTGTTTCAGACACTTTTTATGTGAAGCGTTGGAAAATTCATTTTTTCAAACTCTTTTGGGCAACTGTCAAATTTTATATTGCTTTATTTTTATTACAAAGTCAAGTTTTTGTAGTGTTTAAGAATTAAACGACATAGAGTGGTTGTTGGATGTTGCATAGCTCATTAATATGCTTAGTCTTCGGTAGAGATGAACACTCAAAAATATAGTACAGCTTATGGTGTGAATTCTAGTAAAAGCAACAAAATTGATTTCAACTGCGTTAAGTGATAACCTGTCATTAGTGAACTAATTGAATTTATTTTTTTACTAATTGTATTTTTACTAATTGAGTTTATGAAGCATTCCTTTGAACTGAATAGCTGCCATCATCAGTAAACATCCGGCATTCCACCATCACAAAAATCTGCCAACTATGCAAGAAGTAGCAAAAATAAGACTGGATACAGAAAATATACTTGAAGTATCCCTAAAATAATTTTAAAAGTTTTAGATGTTGCCCAAGCAGTCTGTAAAACGTCGTGTCGATTAAGAAAGTAACACTGCAACTACTCTACAACTCTGTTCCTCAAACCACAGTCAAATCGTTTATCCAATACTATAGTTGGATCTAATAGAAAGCCTTAAGGTCTGTAAACAAACCAACACATTCGTATTTATTATTTATATTTCAATATATTTTGTATAAAAATCTGTATACACCTGCAGCGTATTTTAGATGGTTTTTAGTTTAGGATTTACCTTCTTCTTTGCTTTAAAATAGTACTAGATTTTTACTGTACAGGGTTTTCCTATAGGGATGCTCGAACTTTGACAATGTATAGTGGCTATGTTAGTGAAGCTATTGTTATTTGAAGGTTATACTAACTAATACTGGGCGAATTATCTTAGAAGGTCAGAGTGCTGAACAATGCGAACAGCGTCGCGCATTCGCCGACTGGGCTCTATAGCAGTTGGAAGTGAATGCTGATTTCGGACGGAAAATCATCTTCAACGACGAGGCCCATTTTTGGATAAATGGCTCTGTCAACAGACAAAATTGTCGTAATCGGGTAGATAATAATTCACATGAGATCAATCAGTGGCAAATACATCGAGAAAAGTCATTGTTTGGTGTAGATTTTGGTCCGCCGGCGGATCAAAATTGGCCCGTACTCGTTCCAAAATGAAGCTGGCGTCGCCATAACTATCACCGGCGATTTTGAGGTCGATGATAACCAATTTTTTGTGGCCCAAATTGGAAGATATCATCAACGACATGTGGTTCCAACAAGATGGCACTACGTGCCACACGGCGCATGCAATAATGAATCTTTTGCACCACAATTTCGACGGTTTGGTTATCTCATGTTTCGAGACCGTTAACAGGCCACCGAGATCGTATGATTTAACGCCATTAGACTCTTTCTTGTAGGGCTACGTTAAATTACATTCTGTGTGTATAAGTCGCAGGGTCATCAAAAATTGGACACCATGAGTTCGTGCCGCCCAGCAAAGCAGCGGCTGCCATGTGGCCGATATCATATTCTATACATAATGTAATCGAATACTTTTTCAAATAAAAAAAATAATGATATCTTATACACAACTTGCCTTATTTACATTAAAGTGCGAGCGCCCTTAACGGAAAACCCTATACATAGATTTTCCATTAATTATTATAAATTATATTAAGGGGTCACGTGAGGTTAGAATTTTCAAAAAATCGAATTTTTTATTTACATTTTCTTAAAGTATAATATTTCTAAAGTATTCTGTGAAAATTTCCGATTTGAAATTGATCCGATAAATATTTTTAATTGTGAAATCTAGATGTTCATATAAATAGTTTCGTTTTAGAATCAGTTTGAATCATGTTCGGATGATACTAATTTATCAGCGAAACGTATGTTGAAAAGTAAAAAAAAAAGTGACTTGGTGTTTAGTGATAAATCTCTTTCAGTTTGATGTCTCATACGAAAATTTTTAATAGAAAGATTGATTAAAGACATGATTGATATTTCTGGAGTGAATTTCAATCTCACTTTAAAGATTCGTTCATCTTTGTGGTCTTTTTTATTATTTGTATTTAGCACCAAATCCAGTAATTTTATCACATTAAAAATTTGCATTATATAAAAAAATTGCAAATATAAAAAAGAGTATTTTCGTTTTTAAGGTACTTATCGAGTGTTTATAAAAATTATACCTGGAGGATATTCTTCGAAATATGGGCCATTGTTTTCGATAACCTCTATTCATCTTTGAGTCAGTCCTGTTCGGGGCCACGATGAGCTCTTGGAAGCGAAAAACTTGACCCCATCCAGTCATTACTTCAGTTCTGAATTGTTTTCTTACGTTGTTTTTCTGCAGTACCACTTCTTTACGGTTGGCCAAAACTGGATTTTTTTTTGTACTCTCTCAAGTTGAATTAAGTAAAGTTACAAATTTATCGGCCCACTATCAGGGACCAACTCAATGTGAATTATTCAAAACTCCTTTTGGAACTCCTGGAACCTTTTGAACAAAAGTTGAACGGTGCAGATCGAGAACCTTTCCCCTCCACTTCACAAATATCACGAGTAACTTGGGTCATTTTGAAGCCTTCTTTAAAATAATATCTTAAAATTGCAGTAATTTCGCGACTTATTTCACTCATTTCAGCATTTTTGTTACAGCACCGTCGACTGAATATTTTGCGCTGGAATCACTTTAATACTGAAAAAGGAATGTTTATTTGTCAGAGAAAAAAGTTGAAATTGGGTTAAACACCTGATGGATAAACTATAATCCTTTATTCTGAAATAAAGGAACAATGCAAATGCTTTTGTTACACTCTAGTAATTAGTGAACAGTAGAAATCTTTATAATTCAAATAAACTATTAAATTTTTCATTGACGAAAATATAGTTTCAACGATATATTAAGAGTATTTTTCTTGAGATAGAAATAGAGTTTCTATTTTATATGAACGAGCGAGAAATAATAAAATCGTATCGTAAAATAAGAAGTTAGTTGGGCCATCGATTCCGCAGACGTGCCAGAAGATAGAAGGCTTTAAATTGATCATTTAACGAGGCCAAGTGGTAAGCGGCCGATGTGGTGTGTTCGCCGACACGTTTTCCAACTCCGAAATAAATTCAATCAATCACCCCCGCGATTCTTAAACTATACCCCCGACTGAGGGCGGGTTACGCAGAGCCGTACTGTTTTATCCCAGGTGTAATTTGTCATCGTGGGTGTCATTTTTGGCTTATGTTATTTGCCGAAAAGTGACGGACGTTTGCTATTTGGGGCTTAAGTGCAGTTTTAGATAAATTTCTTTTTTGTTCGGTGTTTTTCTGTGGTGATTTGAAATATTTAAAATATATCGAATATTAAAATGAAAAGCGTTCGTTAACCTAGTCTGCGAACGGCGGCCTTACGTCTAGTAAGTACTAGACCGTAGTACTTACTTAAAAGACTAAATAGTTTGGGTGCTGATTTATTTACTCAAGATCAGTAAAGCATAACCTAACTGAGAGATGTGGGTATTAGTAGTACCCGAAAAGAAATCACCCGTTCATTCTACAACCTACTGTTTAATAACTAGGATACAAAGAAAAGCATGTATCAATAAAAGAAGTATAACCGAACGTAAAATTAATTCTAAACTATAATAACTATAACTATATGTGGTAAGGTAATAAAAATTAAAATAAAACATAAACTAGTCTATTATAAAATGCTTCCCAATAGGGACGATAGGATTTTGACAGCTAATGGCTGCCATATTTGATATCCAATTCTTAACATTTGTTATCAATTGTTCTCAGTAAGGTTTCCCATTTTACCATAAAGAAGTTTTTGTTGCCGCAATGTTTGGAAATTGTCGAAACATTTTATCAAAATTCGAGATGTTTTGTTTAAAACACGGTAGTCATTCTGCTCCTTCTTATCAAGCCATCCGTTGTATAATTGATAAGTTTGAGAGTGAGTTTAGTATTCATGACCAAAAGCCACCTTCACGACGTAGTGGCCGTAGTGAAGAAAATATCGCGGCTGTTCGTGAAAGTGTTGCTGAAAACTGCAGTAGCGGAAAACGATGATATGTCTGTTCCGCACCGTTCTCAAGAGTTGGGTTTATCCAGAATGACCAGCTGGCGTAATTTGCCTTTGAATCTCGGTTTACACCCATTCACGATTGCATTGGCAAAAGAATTTAAGCCAACTGATCATCGATTCCATCGGGAATTCCCAGATTGGGCATTGGAAGCAATAGAAAACAATCCGGATTTTCATTGCAAAATCATCTTCTCCGATGAGGCTCATTTTTGGTTAAACGGCTACGTCAATAAGCAGAATTGTCGTTATTGGTTTGAGTGAAACCAAGTGATTGGTTTCCGACAAGTGATTCATTAGGCCCCATTACATTCTGAAAGAATCACTATGTGTTGTGGATTATGGTACGGTGGCATTATCAGGCCATATTTTTTCAAGAACGCTGAAGGACAGACCGTGGCTGTGAATGGTAAACGCTATCGTGCCATGTTATCCGATTTTGTTTTTCCGAAAATTGATGAAATTGATACAGATAAATCATATTTTCAACAAGACGGTACAACTTGCTACACAGCACGCATTACGATGGACTTTTGAGCATCAAGCATCTTTTGCTTTTGAGCAAACCAACATTCGAGCAACCATAGTCGCCATACCACCGAGTCGTCGACAATTGGTCCAATCGGACGATGAACGATACTTTGTTTAAATCACAAATGGCATAAAATATACCGTCTAATAAAAACAATGAGCACCATTTTCGGCAGAACTTTCTGTGTTTTATTTCAAAGTCAAGTCCTATCGCTCTTATTGGGAAACCCTTTGCCCAGTAATATTCGGAATCCAAAAAGGGGCGGGTGTGGACCAAATACTTAATTTTTAATGTTCTAATCTAATATTACAAATACTAATTTCTGACAAAAATCACCTCAAAGGAAAAAGTCGGGAAATTGTCTAAAGTTCTCAAAAGAAGGCTTTGGAATAGTCTGTAAAAAATGTCCTTGAGAAGTCGTCGGTAAGAAGACTATGAGAATCCATAAGAACCCTAAAATAATATAAAACAATTCCATTACTAATGGATAATGGGGAGCCGAGATCTTACCTTATTAAAAGGGTTTAAAGGGGAGCCACGCAGTATTGTATCGGCATCGATTCAAGGCAGATTCCTTGCGAACACCAAATAAAACCTCCTTCGTAAATTCCCTGAATCAAAAATAAATATATCAGATTTTGGGCGCTGACAGCTTGAGGCTAGATAACCAAAAATGTCCACCTTGAGTGTTCGTCATCCCAGCTACCTGAACGAAAGTGCGTTGCAGAGTACCACGCATGGAGACACGCCCTCTATGAGACTATGGATACACGAAATTAATAGCAGCTTACTGGACTAGGGGAATAATATTTCGATATAAAATTTATTTATTATAATTTATATTTAATTATTATTATTATATTTAATTATATAAAAATATATTCGATATAAATTTATTAATATTATTATTTATTTCAATATTAAAATTATATATATTTTTATATTATTATATAAAATTTTAAATATAAAATGAAAAGTAATGTAAGGTTTTTAGAAAACGTTTCAAAGGGTTGACCTGTGATAATGACGTTCATATTGTAAAAGTTGTAGGAATCACAAGCTTTCAGTTGGTGTTAATATGCTCTTACAATTCATCAATTCATCATGACAAAATTAAAATAGCAATAATGTAGAATATTTGAAGAATTTTACTCTTGACCTGTAAAGATGATCGCTGCTCTAAGGGCCATTATTACAAAATATGATCATTTATCTATTTCTGGAGATTCCTAAGAATTAGCCCTTACGACAATGACAACTTTTATTATTATACTTTTCAAAAAACTTCAGTGTATACCCTTATATAATTTCGTTGACTGAAAAGCTATAGCCACTAAATCAACTAAAAACTGATCTCTGTTTGGGAAGAAAATCATATTTTTGGATAAGATTTATTTATAAGTGTATGGCATTGTAAATAAATAAAACCGAACATTCAAAAGATAATAACTTAAATGGTTATGTTCTTAAATTTTTAAATTAAAAGCTTTAAAAGTATTATGGTTAGAGGCGCATCAACAACTAAAGCTATTAACGTTTAAACAACGTCACAAACATCCATGCCAAGGATGGGAATCGAACCCACTTCCGCGCCAACTACATTGCCAATACAGTGGTGATAGTCAATCAGCTTAGACCCCGCAGCTAACGCGGCCGGCTTTCATAATTATTTTTATTGTGTTAAAATGATTGGTACATACAATCCAACTGCATATGCTTTTGTACAGTTTTACTACATACATCGAACATCGAACTCTCTTTCATGAAATTAAAACCCAGTCATTGAAAACTAGAAAAAACATATCGCCGTTATAATATAACAAGTCAGAACGTAAACGGGGTTAATTGTAAAAAAATCTTAACATTTTGTCTTATATTTGCACAATTTTTTGTCTCTGACATTAGATCATTCTCCTTGAAATTAATACAATTGTATTGTTATTAATAATGTGTTTTGCTAGAATAGTTTGGTTTCAATTAATGATATATTCATGCGGAAAATAATTCCAAATGCCATGAATCTCCCATTTCAACTGCTTCAAAAGCAATTTTTAACGAAGATTATGTTTGGTGCATGTCTACACATTCTCAACGAGATTTATATTGGAGAATGTGATAGTCACTCAAGTGTTATAAAACATTATAATGAGTTTTGAACACACAAAAAACAATTTTGAAATGACAACGCGCGTCTTGTTAACGGAGTAAATATTTTTAAGAGATGATTAAAACTGTGATGATGCCACTTTCTCATCTCACTAGGTACCATGATGTATTCCTCGTTATATTTTGTTGTGAATCAACTTTGGCGGTCGATAACAAAACATTATTGTCAGTATTAAGCATTTACTTTGTCCATGGATAGACTTAAATTTATAAAACCTGGAACCTCCAACGGGCTTCCCTTTACTATCTATTATTATATTTTAGACCATTGTAGAACAACCTGAAAGTGCAAACTATATGAACATATCATACCCCTTATCATAGAAGCTCAGCTGAGATGGTTAGATCATTGCCAAATGATGCAGAATTCTAAGATGCCGAAGTAAATGGCCTAATGCAAATTAAAAAAACAAGAAACGAAATTTAGTAATCCAACAAAGAAAATACGAAAAACTAATTCTAAGGATCCATATGTCAAGCATGTCTAAATGAAAAAAGATTTTAAACTACAGATCCAAATGGCTTGAAGAGATATACAGAGCTGTACACAGCTTCAAGTGGAAAATAATCGCTACAAACCCGCAGCCAAAGGGCAGGCGCCGAAATTCAAATAGGCTGAACCGCGTGTATCAATTCTGTATGCTCCTGACCTTAAATGCAACTCTGGGTTATTTGAGACACACAAAATAAAACCAATAATTTTTCAACAGTGACTCGGCAAAATTATTAACCATGCCGGAGGTCATACTCGTATCGAGTTGATAGCCGTCATATATTTCATAGTCTTCTGCATCAAAGGAGTGATTGAAATCAACGTTTTACCACAAGCTTTTTGCTTAATGACACTTCGTAGTATATGATATTACATATATCGAATTGGAGTTGCGTTCATATAGTTTTGTGCTACAAATTCTTACTTTTCACTTTTAATTTTACTTCTCTTAATACAGCGGTAAAGAAACATTTGAAACATCTATCATTATACCAATTTTTCGAGTTGAAACCATATTTGTATTTTACTACAAACAATTTCTGGGTGTAGCGATATAGTGTGTTATATCGTCAGTTATCAGCCGATTTATAAAACACCTACCCAGCACTAGCAACTCTTTATATCTTTCGTTGTCAACAGTTAACTGAATAATTGAATATTATTTTTTCAAATTATTAAGGACAAAGGCCCGCTCTATACAGTTAGCAAATAATTAGAGCGTCGCCGTTTGTCATCTGCATATTATACCGTTCACGGTTTTACATGACTGACTGTAATAAATTTATTCAAATTGGATGGTTCAATATGGAAACTTACCTAAAACAATATCCTTGGAGGGCCCCCTGAAACAAAAACAAATGTTAATATTTGTATGGCATGAGCAATGAGGCGCTAAATAGCTGTCACAAAAAAAGTGACAATAGAAAAAAGGAAACTATTACAATATACAAGTTAATAAAAGAGATAATAAGTAAACAATTATATTGCGCATTAAAATTAACAGTAAAGATAATAAATTAAAAAAATAATTGTTGCAGTTAAAGAGAAAAAAAACCAATATCGCTTCTTAAACCACACCCAGACAACTAAGTATTGAGTTGAATATGCATGGCGTAAGGGAAATCGAGCATTATCTGAATAATCAAAAAAATTGAAAACAATATCAGACACCGTAATAAACAAGAAATTCTCACACATTTTTATAATGGTACTAATTACAAAGAAATTGCTTTACTACCATACCGAATTAACAAACAATAAAATACAACGCCTTATTTTAGTTCAACGCCTACATCGTTGCAATGCATAATCTTACACACATGCTCCTTAACAAAGTCAAGTTACGAACATAAAAATATAGCGACACTCCATTAACAAAAGCCTTTCTTGCTAGGCGTATGGTTTTTCTCGGGCACAATAAATATCACCGGTAGCCGTCATTGCATTTCTTTAATTGACAGGAAAAATTTATCTGTATTTAATTGCTAAAATACCAAGAATTCCATGATCAGATAAAACTGTAGTCGATCGAGTAAACTATTTGATTCATTCTATAAGTATTGTACAGTTAAGTCAACAATGAAAGGGACATGCTTGCCTGTTGTTCTATTGAAACAATTATTACAATTTATGGCTGCAATTTTCTTTGTTGATAAATCAGTCAAAAAAATTACTTGTTATAAACATATAAAGTTAAATATTTATGAGAGTATATATATATATATATATATATATATATATATATATATATATATATATATATATATATTATTATTATTCACGTATGGGCCCTGGTGGACCACGCGAAGTACAATTAGAGGCGTTTGTTGTTGTTAGCCTTCCTTTGTGCCCATACTGATTTCATTCTTTCGCTATGAGCTTGTTTCCTTTCGTCAGACCAAGTTGTTCCAGTCTTCCTACATTTTTCTCTCTGGCCAACCTTCCAAACGTTAACCTTGTGTCTGAAACAGCCTCTATCCTGAATTTCACTTTGTGTAATATTTGCTGATCTTAGGTCCTCTTTAATTGCAGCAATCCATTTAATTATTTCCACTTTAGCTTTACTCCTATTTTCATAAAATTCGACTATTTGTCTAGTTAACCTACTCGGATTCATCCGTTTTATGTGTCCGTAAAACTTCAGTCTTCGTTTTCTCATATCGCCATGTATATCTGTGTATTGTTTGATTTCTTGGTTTTCTCGAAGTCGGTATGTTGTGCTATTTATTTGTTTGGGCCCTAGGATTTTTCTTATGATTTTTCTTTCCTTCTTTTCAATGTCCTCGATGTCCCTCTTTCTATTCAAAATGAGCCTTTCCGCAGCATATAGACATTCTGGCTTAATAACTGTGTTGTAATGTCTCAGTTTTGTGTTTTTAGATAGGCATTTTTTGTTGTAAATGTTTTGTGTAAGTCTCAATGCCGTTTCCATTTTTTGACATCTACCCTTATTGGCCGCTTTTTCCAACCCATTTTCCATGATTATTTCACCCAAATATTTGAATTGAGAGACTCGTCTGATGTTACCATATTTTGTTTTTAGAAATGGCGTTTTTAGTCTGTTGCAGGTCATGTATTGTGTCTTTTCAAAGGAAATTTGGAGTCCTACATTTTCGGCTGTTTCTTTTAGGATTTCAATCTGTTTCTGTGCCGTTAATACATCTTGAGCTAAAATTGCTAGATCATCAGCAAATGCCAGACAATCAATTTTGATGTTGGTTCTCCCCAGTTTAATGGGCTGGTCAATATTCAGGGCCGACTTTTTTTCACGCCACTCCTGTATTACTTTTTCTAGAACACAGTTAAATAAAAGTGGCGAGAGTCCATCCCCTTGTCTCACTCCAGTTTTAATTTCGAAGGGCTCCGAGATCTCACCCATGAATTTAACTTTTGACCTTGTGTTAGTTAACGTTGCTTTAATAATTGCCAGCGTTTTCAGATCTAGTCCTTGTTCTTTCAAGATTCGGAATAAAGATTCGCGGTCAATAGAATCATATGCTTTTTTGAAATCCACAAATGTACAGACGAGATTTTTATTGTACAGTTTTTGATGTCTTAGAATCAACTTCAGATTCAGGATCTGTTCAGGGCAGGATCTGCCCGGTCGAAAACCTGCTTGATATTCACCAATGTTCGGTTCTAACTGTCCCTGTGCTCTGTCTAGTAGACATTGAGATAGAATCTTGTAACAAACTGGGAGAAGAGATATCCCTCTATAGTTGTTTACATCCGTTCTATCTCCTTTCTTATGTAGTGGATGGATTAGAGCATCTTTCCAATCTTCCGGAATCCGTTCGGTTCGCCAAACTTCTTGTAGAATTTTGGTTATTTCCCTGATTGTACCTGGACCAGCGGATTTCAAAAGTTCCGCAGTGATTCCATCTTCACCAGAAGCTTTGTTATTTTTAAGCCGCTTGATTTGCCTAATTATTTCATCTTCATTCGGTGGTAATGAATCTGGGTTTGTTTGTTTAGGCTTTAGTGTTGCTAATTTGGTTAAGGGCTCAGGACAGTTTAGTATTTGTTCAAAATATTTCGCAAGTTCTTTGCAATTATCTTGGTTATTTAGAGCCAATTGTCCGTTTTCTTTATATATATATATATATATTATATGTCCGTTTTATATATATATATATATATATATATATATATATATATATATATATATATATATATATATATATATAAACACATTTGTTGGTTGCTTGACCGGGAAGGAGCTTCACCTATCTCTTCAACTGGATGACATATGTTTCGTCTCTCGAGGTTCAGAGACTCCACAGGGCGCCGACATATACCATACCATCAAGAATAGGAAGACCCTATCCACATCCAACAACCCATGTTTTCGCCAAGCTCCCGTCGGATCGCCTATATATGTACTGTTTGATTTTCTTGGACTCCCTCCAATGAGACAGCAGTAGCTGAGTGTCATCTCACACCCAACCGTTGGGTTCCACAATGTCATGTGCAACACAAAACAACCTGCGTCTCCGCCTAAATGAACACATTTGTTGGTTGTTTGACCGGGAAGGAGCCCCACCTATCCCTTCAACTGGATGACATATGTCATCCAGTTTTTTATGACATATGTCATCCAGTTGAAGGGGGTTTTTATTTAAAAACATAGCAGTTATATCTTATTGAATAATTAATTTTTTTAATTTCTTTATATGACATGTGATATTTCATTTAAATTTTTAGTTGACATATTTCTGACTTTGATAGATTTTATAAATTTCCTACATTTTTATTTTGTTATTATAAGCTACCAATGTTGGACATTGGTTAATAAAATATTAAATAAATAATGATTTATTAATAATTGACCGAAAATCCCCAAAAAAATTACACGGCCAGTAAAATACATATAATCCACCACAATCTCATGTGAAACACACAACAACCTGTTTCTTCGCCTAAATGAACATTTAGGGTCTCTATATTCTTGATGGTATGGTACATATCGGTGCCCTGAACAGTCTGAACATCAAGAGATGGAGAGGAAGAGATCAAGAGACGAAACATATGCCATCCAGTTGAAGGGATGGGTTGCGATAGAGGCGCATCAGCAACTGGGAAGGCTATTTAGCGACTGGACCTTCAGCTTAACGTGGGTTCCGAACCACGGTCAACAGCTACCGAAAATCCCGGTGAGCACCCCCCTCGGGCTATCAACCCTTGGTTTTGTGCTTAACCGAAAGTATCTCGAGAAGCCTACCGATTGCCGAGTGACCTACGTAGAAAACCTCTCAGAAAGCATCCGGCCTTACCCAGCCTCGAACTGGCGTGACTGAGCGGTGATTCCTTGTCAGATTTTACACTCTTACCTAGAAACATTCACAAGAATTTTAGAAACTTTTTTGCCTAGTATGGGAATCGAACCCGGTCCACATTAACTGCCGTAACGTAAGACTGACGCCTTAGACAGCACAGCTAATGTGGCTCCTATATATATATATATATATATATATATATATATATATATATATATATATATATATATATATATATATATATATATATATATATATATATCTTAAGATTTGTATAGATCTAGAATTGTGACAGGTCGATAAGAGACATAAAGGAGTTAATAAACCTTATTGTTAAACATTACTATGAAAATGGTGAGTTTAGTGGCTACGATTTATAAAGGGCGTCCTATTTTCGGTAGAAATAATATTCCAAATTTAGTAACTATGAAAAGAATAATAGAAAAATTTGAAAGTACTTGTTCAGTTATTGAACACACGACACGAGCTCGTAGTGGTCGTTCAGAATAAAACATCACGGCAGTTCGTGAGAGTATGGCCAAGAGTCCAGGGTCCTCAATTAGTTATCGTGTATAAGAACTGGACATTTCAACAGCCACTCTTCAACGTTTTCTCACTAAGGATTTACATTTCCATGCTTACAAAGTTCAATTGATTCAACAACTTCTGCCAACAGGGTCACAACAAAGAGAGTTCACCAATTGGATCATTGGACAACAAGAATGAAATACTGATTTTGTGGACAAAATCATCTCCAGCGAGGACGCCCATTTTCACCTCGATGGCTTCATTAATAAGCATAATTGCCCCATATGGGGGTCAGAACCTCCACGAATAATTCATGAAAACCAAATGCATTCCCAGCTTGTCACTGTTTGGTGTGCATTGTGGTCTGAAGGAATAATTGGACCATTTTGCTTTGAAAATGAGGTAGGTAATACATTACCTCGAAATGACGAAGGTTATGGTGACATGATAATGCAGTTCTTTGTTCCTGAATTGGAAGATACTACACTTGAAAGTATGTGGTTTTAGCAGAATGTTGCTATTTGCCCTACCGCCCGTGAAACATTGACGGTCTTGTACGAGTCTTTTCCTGGTCGTGTCATCTCCCGTTTTGGTGACCACAAGTGGCCGCCATGATTTTGCGATTTAACACCTATGGATTTTTGTGGGATTTTCCGAAATCTCAAGTTTACGCGAAGAAGCTCACGACCACCTAAGCACTGAAGGCCGTATTTGAATGCTGTATCAACGAAATACTGCTACATTTATGTAAAATTTCGCCAAAGGAGTATGCGTGTAATAATTTCCAAATGTCTATTAATAATTAATATATCAATAATAAATCTAATAAGTTTAATTATAAATCAATAAATATTTTAATACTTTGCTCCAGAAAACTGTTTTATTTAAAATTCACATATTTTGCTCTTATTGGAACCTTCCTCTATTTTGAGTAGGAATCTAACTTCTGCAGCTGTAATTCTACTTTTGTTTCTCTTTATTAAGGTCCAAGATTCGCTGCCGTATCATTGATAGTCTCACTACTTTCTGATACACCTACGCTTTTACCTTTTTCAGTATCTTTCTTTTTCTTAGTAATATTGTTTTTAG